>OZ010748.1:25682439-26882439 GCA_963932245.1 Tachinus rufipes | reverse complement strand
GTAAGCATACAGTCCCAAGTGTACCCGGGTAAGGTGTAATAATGGGCCGGGATCCAGGCTATAGGTTTTTAAACAGCTGTTTCGAAACTGTTCAAATACGTCAGCCAACAACAAAACATCTGTTTTCAAATATAAATCGGAGTATTCACCTAAATATTGACAGCCTAAAGAGTTCCATACTTTGTTGGCATGCAAATAATCATCGTCAGTTATGTTGGTATCAGTCAATGAATTGAAAAATTTTGATGTGTCGGGCAATTGCGGTACATCAAGTTTCTCCTAAGAGTCTAAGTAGTAGTACGGGAATACCGCTTTGCGTGTAAGCAGGTTAAATTTTGTTTCATCTAAATTGAAAAATTGTGATTTTAAATTTGGATACGTGTCTAAACATAATGCCAATTCAGCCAATCCGCTTGCTAAAAATCTAAATGAATCAATAAACCGGAATTTAATTAAATTTTGATCTACATGTTTTGTAAAAGAAATATATCTTTCTTTATTTAAAGGTAACAAGTTTATTCTACCTTCAAAATCTTTAGCCAAATTGTTAATAATAAAATGGCTGTCGTAACCGCGCAAATTATGAAAAACTACTGGTATAACATGACTATCCTGATATTTTAAATTACATGATTCATGTGCTGGCCCTCGATACTTGCCGGTAAGGTGACAATGATCTCTGACTCTAATGTCGCGGATATCAAATGTTTGCTCGCAGATGTGGCAGTGAGAGATGGAGTAAAATTCAAGTTTTTGCAAAGGTGTCAGAGCCTCCATCGGTATCTCGCATAAGAACACCGTTTCAACGTCTTCAGCAAATTGTTTCATCTCTTGTGCAAACCATTGCTGGCAGTCCTCACCACAATAAGACTTGTAAAAGCTAAGAGAGTCATCGTAGGCACATTGCACATGTAACGGACCTAGGGTCCGTTTTGTGCATAATAAACTACTTCCTAAATTAATCCTGGTATTTTTCCCGAATTTCGACCCCCCCGTATATCAATTGTCAAATTAATTTGTTTTGCCCACCCTATATTTGTGTTTATTAAAATGAGGATTTTATTAATTAATGTCAGGGCAAAACAAATTAGATATTCGTGGTCGGGGTAATACCAGGAGAAATAATTATTAAGGACATTATGCCCGCAAACGCCTAATTAACCCAAGGGGGCCGGACATAACCTCTCGCCACGTGCTCATTTAAAAATGCTACTTACTGTTTTCACCGGACACATTCACATCCACACACTCTCTCGATGTATCCCCTGGCACAAAAACATTATTTTAATTACACGTATCGTGGAGACAAGTGTAAACAGGTCTCGCGCGATAATCAGCTGTTGTGCCGATTTCGGGGCTATTGCCATCTGGGCAGCGATTCTCAAGTTCACTCGAATGCATTGCGTATACGCATATATCAAAATATGCGAATGATATGCAAAATTTGTATTCTCGGTTTGAACGCATCGTGCGAGTACGCAAATTTGCGAGGGAAACGATGCGACTGGGTAATACCACTCGTAATTATAGTTACGAGTGAAAATGCACTCAACATAACCTTGATATTATTTATTTGAATGTCATGTTTATAATTTTTCAATATATTACAAAAATGAACAATATATTAATATATAATTTAATTATTTGTTATTTTATGAGATTTTTTTTTTTTAATATTAGGGTAAAGATCCAATTAAAAATAAAAACCATATATTTTGAAGACTCAAAATATTATTTTCTTTTTCAACGGTAATGGTTAATAAATAAAATAACTTTAATTGGTAATAGTTAATAAATAAAATAATTTTAATAATTTTACTTATTAACCAGAAAATAATATTTTTAATCTTCAAAATATATGGTTTTTAGTTTCACTTGGGTTTTATTTTATAAGTAGACTGATTTACCTTTATAAATATTAAAAAATAATAATAATATGTATACTTAGTCGTTACTAGAAATAAAGCATAATTTTTTATATAAAATATCAAATAGAAACAAAGAAAATTTGTTATAGAAAATGATGGGCTTTTTTTAACAGTGTCCAACTAATATATAAAAGAAATTTGAGGTACACTATATAATAGAATGTTATCTTCAATGCATCTAAATATATATGTAACAAAATTATTACACAATACTTTATTACATAAATATAATACAATGGTTATATTTCAACAATATTTTAATTATTTATAATGTCACCAAATGTCATAGAAGACGTCAAGTACTACTTCATATCAGCTGTTCATGTCTAAATAACAGATTATAAACAACGTGAAGCCGGCAACTTATTAAATCACACGCGTTTTTACAGTGTTGACAAGTTGTCATCGCAATTGCGTGCGATTCACTTGCGTGTCCACTTGGAGAATTCCTATTTTAGTTTTCGCTCGTAACTTTTTGTTCGCATTCGCTATCGCACGTATATTTTCGAGTGAACTCGAGAATCGCAGCCCAGGCGAGTCTATGTCCGACCCTCGGATAAGAGTCCGGATTGTTAGGCAATGCACAATTTTAGTTATAATCATTATTAATTAGTTTTATTTTTATGTAATTAGTGTAATTAGAGTTTAATTATTAGGTTAGTTATTTTTATGTTTAACAACTATGTGTTGGTAAGCCTGGCGGGCCATCCCCACTCCTCAGGTGCGGGTATAAATACGCGTGGCCTGGCCAGGTCAGGTAGAGTCAGTGAAGCTTGCACTCAGACAAGCAACCAGTCGACCCGAAGAATCGAATCGGATAAGTAAGAGCGAGAAAGGTCATAGTGCGACTATTCTCACCATTACAAGTCCTGAGAACCAGAGCCGTAAGTTCTAGTTCATGTTAGTTTTAGTTAATATTAGCCAATGGCCTGACCCTGACAGGACACTGACTGATATTGTAAATAGTAATAGTTTTAGTTAATATTAACCAGTGGCCCGATCCTGACAGGACACTGGTTGATTCTGTACATAGTGTTAGATTAGATAAATGTTAACCAGTGGCCCGACCCTGACAGGACACTGGTTATCTTAGTACTTAGGCTTATTTTCTCATTTTTTTCCTGAGTTGATTTCTGTTGTTTTATTTACTTACTGAATATAAATTTATTTCCTCCTGACATTGTATTGTTTTATTCATAAGCACCCGTCCATCTTGCAATAGGTGGTGGCGCCCGAGACCTCCTTGGCCAATATCGAGCCCTGTCGATCACGACTGATCGCTACTCAGCCGCTTCCGGTCGTCAGCGACAAGGAAGCGTTACACACATAATAGCCAATGCTGTGTAGAACGTGTTCTTGATATGTATTTTTGTTTGACGTTTGCTTGAGGATGCACCCTCCATCTGCATATTTTATAAACGGTACTTTTTCCTTAAATGAATGATTCTTAAAATGTACTGTTTTTCCTTGCTTCGGAAGGCGAACTTTGCAATCGTTCATATCTGCGCAGTCAAATGATCAACCCATTTTACACGCAGACTTCTATAATTTTTTCTGTTAGGATTGGTTGGAGTATATCCAGCACCTATGATTCCTCTCAGCGTCTTTATTTTTACTCTAAATCCACTCATTAAGACAATGCAATCTTCAAAGCAGCATTCATTGGGCGGATGTGTCGTCCGCAATCTTTAATTGCTAGTTCAATTGCATGTGAATCACCTTTGATTACTAGCAAGCGACTTTTCATCTCTTCAACTAGTTTTAAGAAAGACTTTTCTTCATTTTCTGCAACAATAGGGACTTTCATAAAACTTTGAGTTGCTTTTAAATTTGAAGTTTAATTTAACATGTCAACAACATTCTATGTCAAAAGAATATAATTAAATAATTTCAATAATGTTTTTTTGTAACAGTAAAATTATAAAAATCAATAACTAAATAAAAAATATAACATTCATAATATTATTATTTATATATCGAGCTCGTTATCACACCGCAACTTCCGCTGTAGTATAATAATTAATTATAATTCCAAAATTTCAAAATTCTGTAATGGGTCCTTTATAACCCCAAAAATTATCAAATAAAATCACGTTCCTCTAGGGTGCGTGTCCTTAATATTTCTTTTTGATTTTTTACTCTATCTCTTCGCGTTTAGAAGATGGGTCCGCGTGACCTTGCTCAACTAAATGCTCACGGCAACTCATTTTTTTTATTATTTTGATGAAGAATGGTAATGCAACTATCTCAAGCAAATAAATGTGCTGAAGAATGGTAAGGCTACCATCCGAAGCAAAAGTTACTTACCTTTGATTTTTTAATAAAATTTCCACAAGCTGCTAATAGTGAGGTTGTGTAGGCACAAGACAGTGACACTGAATTATGTTCTTAAAGAAACAATGTTAATTTGACATTAAAAAATCAAGTTTATGAAAAAATTATCCTAAACTAAAAATTATTGCTTTACAACTGTCTCATTAGAGGACATTGCGTCTTTTTTTTATATATTTTATAAATGTTAATTTGCATAAATCTATGATTAAATCACAATTTTCCATAAGATTACATGTAAATCGAAATACAAAGTCGTCACGCTATAATTTCAACGAATTTGTTTTGCTAAAACCGCAATATTTTTTACATAATTGTGCTCATCATTTGTCTCGCATATTTTTTCACAAACCTCAAGACCGTTGTTTAGTTATCAATTCCTAGCAATAAAGTGTTGTTCGGTATAAAAATACTCATAACTTTGTTATAAAGTAAGCTAGAAAAAAAAAAAAAAAAACAGATTTGAATAGCTGAAGAAACGCTGATTCCAAAAATACCAAGAAAGTACCTAATTAATGATTTGTAGAACTAATTAGCATTAATTAAAATGCCAATAACAATTTATAGTGTGATTAGTTTTTTGTATAAGACAACTTGACCATCCTTTAGTTGGTCACCTTTAACTCCGCCAACTTATGCGATGAGCTTTTTAGAATTCTCTCATTGTCAGCTTTCCAATGATACCACATAAGTTTGTTCAAACTTAAATCGTAAAGCTAGCAATAACGATTTATATTGTAATTAGTTTTTTGTATAAGACAACTTGACCATCCTTTTAACTGGTCACCTTTAACTCCGCCAACTTATGCGATGAGCTTTTTAGAATCCTCTCATTGTCAGCTTTCCAATGATACCATAAAAGTTTGTTCAATCTTAAATCGTAAATCAAGCAATAACGATTTATGGTGTAATTAGTTTTTTGTAGAAGACAACTTAACAATTTTTTTAATTGGTCAATTTTAACTCTGCCAACTTATGCGATGAGCTTTTTAGAATCCTCTCATTGTCAGCTTTCCAATGATACCACATAAGTTTGTTCAAACTAAAATCGTAATGCTAGCAATATGGAATTATTGTGTAATTAGGAATTTTTTTTTTTAATTTTTAATTAATTTATTTCAACTCCGCTAAAACTTTTAAGTGTAGATTTCTGATGTACTCATAAAGTTTTATCAGAAAAAAAAATTGTTTTTAAAATGTTGTTGTTAATTAGTTGATTATTTGCTATTTTAATTAATTGCTAATTAGCTCCACAAATTATTAATTTGGTACTTTCTTGGCATATTTTGAATCACTATTTTCTGAGCTAATTATATCTGTTATTGTTTTTTTTTTCTAGCTTGCTCTATAACAAAGTCACAATGACTAATTAATTATTTTTTTTTATATTTAGATATTTTTAATTATTTTATGTTAATTCCGCGAAAACTTTTGATTGCGGATTTGTGATGTACTCATAAAGATCTATCAGAAATATATATATATATATATATATTTTAAATTGTTGTTGTTAATTAATTGATTATTTGGCAATTTAATTAACTGCTAATTAGTTCTACAAATCATTAATTAGGTACTTTCATTTTGGGAATCAGCGTTTCTTCAGCTATTCAAATCTGTTTTTATTTTTCTTCTAGCTTGCTTTATAACAAAGTTATGACTATTTTTATACCGAACAACACTTTATTGCTAGAAATTGCTAACTAAACAGCGGTAACCTCAAGAGAGTTGCGATGACAATTTTCAATTCTTCTTCGTTTTTGCTTTTTCAAATTTTTCGCATGATCAATACTCTCGATGGATACATGCCATCTGAAGTTTTTGGTTATTGTTCTCGCTTTTAATCATTCATGAATAATCGAAAGCATCAACATGTAAAAATAGTAATCATATTTTATAAAATTTATTTGAATTGTTTAATTATACATTTAATTTAATCAAAACAAAATACCGGATGTTGATAACAGATGAAACTGTTTTAATATTAAATATTATTATATTCATCAGACCGCCCATCGAAAATAGCGCAACATCTCCTACGGTAAACGTAAAGACGCGGTAAGGCGATGAGTCATACGTCAGTCCGGAACAACCCCGCGCGCTATCTCCCTAACCGCTGGGCCACGAAACAAACGCGCCGCTTGTAGCGTCAAGACGCTGGAAGCGTATTTTAGCAGCGTCAAAATCACGAGGCCACGAGCCTGTAAATTTTTGTTGGAGCGTTTATTTTGACATTGTTACGGTTTAGAAAACAATAAAAATTAATTTAAATAAAGGGGTCATGGTCTGTAGGCAACTATATAAACATTCGTACCAGTAAAAATCATGTTGCCGCGATTTCGGAAATTTCGGAATTTAACAACAATTATTTATTTTGCGTATTGGATAGGAGAATTTTATTACAATATAAAAGCGGTACTGGCAACAATGGAACAGCGCCTCCGCTAGTACATTTTTCAAAATAGTCATTTTTTTTTTGTCCTTATTTTGAATAAAACTCATTGCTCACTCCGCGGTTACCTTCTTTTCGGTTTGGGGTCCATTTGTAACAAGTATGGTATAATTCGTCGTTTTTCACAGTAACATTTATTAAATGTTGTGGATCAAACCATATACAAAGTTACGTAATTAATTGGGATTGTTCGTATTCAATTTCCAATTGCATCGTTTTGATGGATAAAATATTTTGGAACCCCAAACCAAATTACTTTGAGGCCGACTAATATCTCAGGTGAGCACGTGTGTTTTAATTACAATTAATGGTTCAATAATTCAATATTTATTCTGGTGTTAGCATCGATTACAATTACTAATTGTTTTTAGGCCTTTTTTTTTAATACTTGATATTTCAATTCAACATTAAAGTATTCCACTCCATATCCTATATGCAATAATATTAATTTGGCGAGGATATTACTTATTATACCGCGGACGAAGTAGACCGATTGTCGTAGTCCTAGGTGAGATCTATGCTGGCCGACAAATTGCAAAGCCGCGGAACTCTAACCATCGCCACGCGACGAATTACCGCATGGACCTCCAGGAGGATCATCATCGCTACTTCATCGGAGCATCGGATAAATAAGATAAGCTATATAGTGCTATTTCATTTTATTTGTATCAAAACATTTTATACGTGCAATGTATGCATGTTTAATTCCTTTTAATTGCCATTATTACTAATTTAAGTTGATTCGCACTTTTGTGCCCAATTTATTGTCCTTTTGTAATTGATATTGAACTTATCTTTTTATATATATATATATATATGAATTTCTTTCGTTAATCCTAATCGTAAGAATAATTTCCAATCACGACCTCGCGGTCAAAGTTATTATCATTTATTGAATATTTCTAGCAATCTTTTTTTTGTGTATTCTTTATTTACTTTAGAAATTATATACATTTTATGTTTCTTTTTGCACGTCGGATATTAAATAATTTTATGGGAAAATTCCAAGTGTTATTTATCGTTGTGCCCACTACTTCCAGTACCACACTTTATATTTATTTTTTGTTAACATTTAAAATCCTTTCTTTTTTTGTTTGATAATTACCGTTGTCTAGTTTCGTAATTATGGGTATCGGTACCTAGGAAATATCTGGCTTTAAATAAATTACGTGGAGCCCTCAATTTTAGTCGTCAAACCCCCCCTTTCCCACTGTCAGCTACCGGCAAGCCAGATACTTCTTATATAACACCTCGAACTTTTTTTTTAAGAAATCAAACACGTAACAACATTTCTATTTAGGGTTATGATACATTTATTTTTGTTTATATAAACTTTTTAACACTTTTTTAAAATTTAAATATTTATTTTGCCAATATATTCATTAAAGATAAATTATATTAATGTTACTCTTCAAAATATATAAAATTTTAAAAATGTAAATTATTTACATAAACAAAAAATCATAGAATGCGGAAAAAAACAAAAATAATCTTGCCGCTTATAGCGTCTAAACACAAGTAGCGTCATAACCGCTGGGCCACGAAACAAACGCGCCGCGCCGCTTGTAGCGTCAAGGACGCTGGGAGCGTATTTTAGCAGCGTCAAAAACAAGGCCACGAGCCTGTCAATTTTTGTTGGAGCGTTTATTTTGACATTTCTATTTAGGGTTATGATACATTTATATTTATTTATATAAACTTTTTAACACTTTTTTTTAAATTTAAATATTCATTCTGCCAATATATTTATTAAAGATAAATTATATTAATGTTACTTTTTAATATATACATAATTTTAAAAATGTAAATTATTTACATAAACAAAAAATCATAGAATGCGGAAAAAAAAACAAAAATAATCCTGCCGCTTATAGCGTCTAAACACGAGTAGCTCAATTCCGTATTATATTTGACATTTCTATTTAAGGTTATGATACATGTATATTTGTTTATATAAACATTTTATTATTTTTTTTATTCAAATTTTATTTATTCTACCAATAAACCATTTAAAAGTAAATTATATTAATCTTACTTTTCATTATAATAAGTATATACAAAATTTTAAATATATAAAAAGTATATATACAAAAAACTACAAACAGCGGGAAACCAAAATTTATTTTAAAAACAAAATTAATTAATTTTTAAAATAATTTTATTTACGTATTTGTCATTTGATTTATTGAAATATGACATGTAAAACTATGTAATTTTTGTTACTATCTAGCTTTGTTCTCCCATCATTTTACGTTAATGATAAAAAATAATAAAATTTTAATTTAAATTTCATTTCTTCAAATTTAAAAATTAAAAACCCAAAATCTTGGCAGAATTGGTTTTGGCAAATTAAACTTGATAATAGAATATAATCTATCAAACAATGTAGGTATCATCTATTTAAAAATTATGCCAGTTTAAATTCTTTATCTGCCAGTACTATTAATATAAAATTTTGAAAACTGATAAAATGTGTTTTATGTAGTGCAAAACTTATACAAACATCATCAAATTATACATTATTCTTCTTACTTAACTAATAATTTTACAAAAAAAAATTAATAATAATTTATTTAATTCAATATAGTTAAATATGTTAAATCATAATATTGATAAATTACAAATTTCATTTTTTTATAATTACAATTTAGACAAAATAATTAATAAAAAAAAAAAAACGTTCTGGCGTCCATATTTAGGAGCGTTTGGAACAAACCGATTTGTTTCAGACGCTGATGCTCAAATAATACGCTCCAACTGTATAAACAGTCAAATATTTTTGTGTACGTACTTGATTATTTGCTTTTAAGAGGCATATAAGATGAGCGTCAAGCGTAACGAACGCTCGTGTTTGTTTCGCTAGAAGCAAACGACGCTGCATCTTGCAGCGCTATTTCGTGGCCTGGCACGTATAAACTAATGTATTTGAATTGGACGCTTGACGCTACTTTTTGCAGCGCCGAGCGTTTACGCTCATAGCGTCATGGCTCGTGGCCCAGCGGTTATATTTGACATTTCTATTTAAGGTTATGATACCTTATTATTATTAATATTTGTTTATATAAAAACTTTAATATTTTTTTTAATTCAAATTATATTCATTCTACCAATAAATCTTTTAAAGGTAAATTATATTTATCTTACTTTTCAATATGTATGTACAAAATTTTAAATTTATAAAAAGTATATTTTCAAACAGAAAACTACGAAACGCGGGAAAACTAAATTTATTTTAAAAACTAAATTAATTAACTTTTAATAGTATATTAAAGAACGTGTTTCATAAGTCAAGTTTTGGTGCACGAGTCCAAATTTATAACGCAAATCGCGTAGCGACGAGCGTTCTAAAGTACGAGTGCTACAAATGACTTATGAAACAAGTTTTTTATACTATTTTTTCTATTTTTCTAGTGTTGTAGTCTATTTTAGTTAAAAATATAGAAATTTCAAAATCTAGGAAATTTTATTGTAGTTGGCAGAACTAATTGTGACATTGACAGATTGTTTTGAAATTTGATTTTGTGTCTTTCAATTCATCAGTGTAAGATGAGTAACGAAGAAGTCTCTTGTACACCTCCAGAAATAAGAGCAATTGCAGAAGAAGCGGTTGGTAACTTACTGCCTACTAAATCTGGTGAACAGTACGAAAAACAGTACACAAAATTTCTACAATGGCGCAGTGAAAATGACATAAATGGAATATCGGAGAACGTTTTACTTGCGTATTTTCAAGTATTGAAGCAAAAATATTAATCGTCAACTTTATGGACAACGTACTCTATGTTGAGAACGTGTCTAAACATACACAACAACGAGGACATATCAAAGTACAAAAAATTGCAAGCATTTTTGAAACGTTCATCTGAAGGCTATGTGGCAAAAAAGTCTAAAATATTGGAAGAAGACGAAATTAATAAATTTATCCAAGAAGCAGATGATAAAATGTATTTAGCAATAAAAATAATTTTGATAATTGGATTTAACGGTGCGTGCAGGAGGGAAGAGCTGACAAATTTTACAATCAATGACATCGAATATAAAGGTGATTCCATATTTGTGTCGATAAATAAAACAAAAAATAATATACCACGAAAATTTGCTATCACTAATAAACAATGGATTACTTTGATCAAAAAATACATTAAGTTAAGACCAAGTAATGTGACTCATAAGCGATTTTTTTACATATAGAAACGGTTACTGCATTAATAGTCCAATAGGTATTAATATTATGGGAAAAGTACCTAAAAGTATTGCAGCTTTTCTAAAGTTGCTAAATTCTGAACTATATACTGGGCATTGCTTTAGGCGATCTAGTGCCACTCATTTGGCAAATCGTGGTGGTGATTTGCTAACTATCAAACGTCATGGCGGGTGGAGGTCGTCGGCAGTTGCCGAGGGCTATGTGGAAGCTTCTGAAAAGCATAAAATTGAAGTATCTCAATTGCTCGCATCACAGCCAAATAAAAGCACTATCAACGAGGATAACGACAGATCGGAAATAGATATAAATTTACCATCATGTTCTAGCGCACCACATCCACATGTACCATTTACGTCCAACTCTGACAAAAACATAACTATTAATGATGCGACTAGTTTTCAACAAAAAATTGTAACTACACAAAATTTACCTGGTGTTACAATAAACCCACAAGATACATCAAAAGTTACAGTGAACATATTTACAAATTGTACTCTTCACGGACATAATTTAAATGACAATTAACGAACTTTTTCATTTGCCAATTTTGTTAAAATGTGTTATAATATAATATAAAAAAAAGTTTTCATTTATTAGTAGCTACAAGCACATAATTTATTAATAAAAACGTTTGTTTTGATATTATACATTATTTTCTTACAACTGACTGACAGATGACAGATCATGGTTACCACCATTGAAAAACTAAATTGCACTAGGCTATTAAAGCACTCTTTTATGCTATAAAAGCACTCATTTGGGTGCTTTTATAGACTTGTAAGAGACGCAAAATAGAAAAAATAATTTTATTTACTTATTTGTCATTTAGAATATGACATGTAAAACCTTGTGATTTTTGTTACTCAAAGCTTTTCACGTTAACGATAAAAAAATAATAGTTTTAAATTAAATTTTATTTCTTCTAATTTAATAATTAAAAACCCAAAATCTTGTCAGAATTGGCTTTGGCAAACTAAACCTGATAATAGAATATAATCTATCAAACAATGTAGGTTTCATCCATTCTAAAATTATGCCAGTTTAAATTCTTCATTATTAACTATTAATATAAAATTTTGAAAACTGACAAAATGTGTTTTATATGTATAGTGCAAAATCTATACAAACATATCATAAAATTATACATTATTTTTATTACTTAATTAATAATTTTACAAAAAAAAAAATTTAATATTAATTTATTTAATTTAATATAGTTAAATAAGTTAAATCATAATAATGATAAAATACATTTTTTTTATAATTACAATCTAGACAAAATTATCAATTAAAAAGAAAACGTTCTGGCGTCTATATTTAGGAGCGTTTGGAACAAACCGATTTGTTTCAGACGCTGACGCTCAAATAATACGCTCCAACGGTATAAACAGTCAAATTTTATTGTGTACGTACTTGATTTTTTGTATTAATTTGTTTTTAAAAGGCTTATAAGATGAGCGTCAAACGCAACGGACGCTCGTGTTTGTTTCGCTAGAAGCAAACGACGCTGAGTCTTGCAGTGCTATTTCGTGGCCTGGTACGTATAAACCCATGTATTTGAATTGGACGCTTGACGCTCCTTTTTGCAGCGCCGAGCGTTTACGCTCATAGCGTTATGGCTCGTGGCCCAGCGGTTAGGGTGTATGCTAGAGCCGTTCTGACCCCTGATTTAGTTTTTCTGCTACCCTTATTCGTCTATGAAATCTAGCCACCCTATCATAGTGCCGTTTTGGCACCCTTTTGTTCTTTCCTGTATCTGTTATAGTATCCTTTTGGCTTTGGCTTTACGCTTTCCTCACCCCCACCCTTATGACATACTGCCGTTTTGGCACCCACAATTAGGAAAAGTGAATTTATGGGATTTTGACCCCGAACTCTCATAGCAACTCTACTAAACACCATTGTACATATAATTTAAATATTCAATTTACGATTCTGTTTAATTCACAGTTTATGGTAATGTATAATGCCCATATGACACTAACCATAAAACTATATCTTAAATTATATATAAAAAATATATGAAACTTTAAAAGTTTGTAAAACGCATAAATGATCATCAATTGATGACAATAAAATTTTATTGTAAATTATGATATCAAAAAATTAATACAATAAATAAAAAAAAAGTTTTATTATGAAAATAATGTAAAATAATAATTGTAATTTCTGCATTTAATCAAAATCTTTAGTATAGAAAAAATGTCTTTTATGTACATAATAATATCTGTAACTGCAGATAAATTAATGATCTAAAATAGTTAATCAAATGTGATTAATATTTAATTAAAATATTATTAATTTAAGTTTTAATAAATAAAACTACCATAGCTAACTGTATGTTGGATATCAAAGAAAAAATAATAAGCAACTTTATGTAATGCATTTCCTGCACTATATATAATGTTATACCTATTTAAAGTTGTTTGGAACTATTATAATTCTACGGTAAAATCTACATGTTGAGAAAATAAATAAAATTGCTATTGTAACGGTAGGTCGTAGAAACACTACATTTCTGTGAGACAACAGCTTTGGGCAATTTAATAATTAACAGATTCTAAAAAAAAGAAATAATATTTCATTTCAGCACGCCTATGTCTTTAATTAATAATTAATACCTATTGTCTCATCAAAATAATAGTAAAGTTTTACTACTTACTTACTTGATCATTACATATGTACAATGTATACTGAGGTGCTATTTTCGAACTCATGGGAATAGTTTCGAATGGGATACAATTCTCATGAAAAAAATCACATGAAAACGAATACGCGTATTTTTGAACGGTGTACAAATTAAAATTATGTTGTTCGTATGAAAGTATGTGGCATCACTGTAAAATGTCACCTGAAGTTGGCGTACCATCACATTTTAAGGTGGAAAATCCGCGAGATTTAAATTTCTAATAAAGATCGAGTTGAACAAAAAAAGCACATTTTTTGTGGAATGAACTCGCCGAATTATCAAATTCATTACCGGGAGGACATAAGGATTGGAAGCAGTGGCGACGAGTAAGTATTTAGATACCTATACATTACATAACATTAGTTTAATAATTTAGGCATGCACAAATAGATAAAAGTTATTATTAAAATTTATGTATCTGTGTTTAGTTGTATCAACACCGATGTATAAATATTACCTGACGGTGGCTTAGCAGCCAAAACCAGTCTTACCCCGTAACCGGTACATGGTGTCTGCGAGACGCTGGCTATCATGTTTTTATTGATAAAATTTAAATCGTTTAATAATAAAATTTCGTTTTTTTTGTTAAACCATTCGTTGTTTATGAATTTATTTTAAACAAAACTGTTTAATATAAACCTACTAACAATCCTGAATAAAAAAATAGGAAAACAAAATTGACATTCATTGTTTTAAACCACTGCGTAGCGACTATGTCCCAGTATTGGTACCGTACCGGTTGCGGGTTAATAAAAATATTAACTTGTTTAATATTTGTATCAAAATATACAAACATAACATATGTTATATAAAAGTAATTATTGAAGCTGTGGTGGGTTTTATATGAAAATTGTGTTTTTTTAGATTTAGGCTTGGCAAGATTTAAGGTCCAAAGTAAAATCAAAAAAAGCAAAAATTTTAAAAGAAAGAGGTCTAACTGGCGGGGGAGAACCTTGCGAGGAAGAGCTAACGGAAGTGGAGCACCGTATTGTAGAGTTAGTTGGACGAACAGCAATTGAGGGACACAAAAGTACATCAGAGTCACTAGTTGAATTTGAATATAAACAACCAATGGAAATGAATTGCACCATTACAAATGATGCCAATTTATATGAAGAAGAAGAAGAAGAAGAGAGGACTAGTATAACATTTGAAACCGTAGTTAGTGGTGGACATGTACCTACCGAAACACCACTAAAAAAAACACTAGACTGTGTCTAATAACTAATAAAAAAAAGACCCGTGCGCTTCGAACGTCTTAACGGAACCATATCTGCAACTCAAAAACTTGCCGAGCAGAACGAGCGTGAACTGCTAATGAAGGCAGACTATTATAAAGAAAAACTTGCTCTATTAAGAGAAGATATAGCAGTCAAGAAAGAAGATATTGCGGTGAAACAAGAAATCAGTGCAACTCCTAAGACAAATTGTGGAAAATTTATTTTAAATATAATTTCTATTTTAATTATTTACCAAAGAATATATTTTTGTTTGCATTGTTAAGAGCATTTTATAAGAATTATTATATATTTTTTTATTACGTCCTTATTTAATATGGGAGCGTGAAATGTATCGGTTAATAGGACAATCCAATTAATTAAATTAACTTATCCCGAGTTTGAATGTTTATTTATTAAAACAGTTTAAAAACTTATGTTTAAAAACCTGTTTTAATATATAAACTTTCAAACACTGAATAAATTTATTTAATTAATTGGATTGTCCTATTAGCTGTTACATTTCACACTCCCTAAATTATTATATTTTTAAAAATAAATTTGTTAGAAAAATTACAATTTACGTTATATTTATTATAGTCTAAAATTATGTGCAACAATGTACTGCTGTAATCGTTTGCCAGCAGCTAACTCAGGATTTATTATGTTGGCAGCATTGTCCTGTATATTGATTAGCCCAAAATCTATATCGATGTCATCTGGTTCAAATCCCACATCTGGGATATTATTATCTCTGCACATATTATGCAATATAACGCAGGCATTTATAATTTTTGAAGCCCTCTCGGGCGTGTAATGAAGAACAATAATCGACCAAAAAATAATCATTTGTTTAAATTTATTGCATAATACAGAATCAATTAACTTACCTTGTATTCATATGTCGTTCATTGTAGGCTTCTTCTGGACTATTTGGTACGACATTTGCTATTGGTGTTAGAAGCCATGGTCTAAGAGGGTAGCCAGAGTCTCCTAAAAAATGTACAAATACTGTGAAAATGTTTTTATAACTTACTGTTTAAAAATAACATAGTATATATTCATATCTAACAGATAAAATAAATTGTGTCCTTGTGCATGTTACGTCCTTAAAACAGGTAGTACATTACTTGAATTCCAAATAAATGAGTCATTGGTACTACCTGGATACCTTGCCAATACATTAAGAATCCTTAATGAAGAATCACAAATCTAAAAACAAATAATATATATTTACTATGTTCTAAGTTTTTGTGGAAAAAAAAAGGAAAACATTAAGCCCTTTCTATTTACCAGCTGAACATTTATGGAGTGATACCCCTTTCTATTAACGTATAATTCTTCGGGATACACAGCATCATATTTTTTGTGGATAAATTGCTACATGTGTGCAATCTATGCAGCCAATCACACCTGGAAATCGGTGATTTTGATCAAATCTAAAATAGTTAAGATTAATTTAAAATTTACAAAATATAACCAAATTTTAAATACTTACTCTGAACGTTTTCTTTGCAACTCCTCTATATTTGCAGGAAATTTAACATATTTATTGAATATTTCTGGCCTGTTCATTGCATCAGTTACTTCTGTGATCGCCTTGCTAACAGAAGCTTGGCTAACGGCAGTATGTATGTTTGATACAATATCAAGTTGATAGCTACCGCTTGCAAAGATGCGTAGAGCTATTAAAACAATGCATACCATAACTATTTTTTAGAAATCTTATATATAATGAATTATTCTTACCTTGCTTTGAACATCCAACGCTGATTGCCTACTTTGTATAGGTAAAAATGGTTCCAAAATACCAATTAAATGGCTCACTGCCACCTTGTTTAGACGATACAATCTAACAAAATGCCGATTACTTAAATTTACAAAAGGATCATCGCGATGATGAAAGCTTCGAACAACTTGTGCTTGATTTTCAGCATCCGCCAATGCAGCTATTGCTGCTAAATGAATTTGTTGGTTTAATGCCATTGTAAACAAATTAATATTTGATATTTATAACCTAAACATAAAAGTTATCTTATGTTTATAAACAGATTTAGGCCCGTTTGCACCATTATTCCTTAAAAGTGTTCCATAACTAAAGGGCACTTAAAATAAATTGTTCCTTAGTTTGGATTTACATTGCACCACACAAAATAAAGTGATCCTTAGGTTAAGTTAAAGATAGATTTGACAACACTGTACAAATTTAGTGAAATTTATTTCCGCTACGATTTTCTATCAAATTTCTGACATTAGTGCAATATTAATTTAATTAATTTAAAGATTATTTGTAGATGTTGTAAATAAATATAGAAAAGAGTATATATAATGTTTGTGTTTTTACTTTCTTATTACAGTTTCAAAAAAATGAATTCTTATGCAAAAAGAACTTGTTTTGCTAATTTTACTTCTACATATCTTTTTATTTGAGAACTATTAATTATTGTCGCATCATGAGCGGAACCTGGCCATCTCGCAACCAAATTCAGGATTTTCATTTTACTATCTGAAACTACCTGAACATTTAAAGAAAAATAATTCTTTCTATTTCAAAAAATGTCTGCTTCGTTTCCACTTATAAAAAAACTCGTACCTTACAGGAGTTGTTTAATAAATCATCAAAAAATACCAGGTGATTGAATTTGGATGTGGGTTCCATCTATAGCACCAAACACCCTTGGAAAAGCAGCAATATTGAAAAACTTCTGGCATAAATGTCTTTTTTCTAAATTTGTTTTTTTTTGAGGAATCCCAACTTCTATTATTTCTAATACCTTCACATCATCTTCAAAAACTGGAAGTATTTCATAATCATCGTTTATTTTTATTATTATTGTGTAGCACTTTTACACACACTATTTACATGATTAGGTTAAGGTGATGTTTAAGTCGCAAAATTTTAGGACTTAAATTTATCCGTCACTTAAGTCGTTAAGTATTCCTTAAAAACTTGGTGCAATGTAATAAGGAACACTCATGACTATTAAGAGTTCCTTAAGATTTAAGGAACAATGGTGCAAACGGGCCTTAATGCATAAATGTCAAATTTTCCCATACGAAACGGCTGTTCTCATGGGTTATACCCACTCGATGTATTTCATGAGAACAAATACGTATACGATCGAGATTACACCGTTCAAAAATACCGAATATTGAATCTCATGTGAAAATACGTCACTTTCCTATACGAAAGTGTTTCGTGTAAACTCGAAAATAGCACCCCTGTTGGTTATTATATCAGGGAAATAAATTTAGTATTGTAATTAGAAACAGTATAGGTGATTAGCAAATAATTGCTAATATTAAGATTTATTTTAACAATAAAAATTTTAATTTAAGATTTAAAGATGTATTCAACATACACATACATACATATGTATGTATACAAACAAAAATATTTTATTTTATTTTAACAAGAAAATAATTAATATGACATATTTCTAAAACATTTTATATTTGTTTCGTATCAATAGCAACAATACATTTTTATTTTTAACATCACGGCCTTCTAAAAATGTAATATACTTTCAAAATGTACAAATAATTGTCATTATTATTTTAAAAGTGATTTATGGCAATAATTTATTTGTCTATATTGTAAAGCCTGATTTACCCGGGCTAGTAACTTGCGATAGCACTTCTAAGAGTAACTTGCGCAAGCGTTTACATATAAGCAAATTTTAAAGGCAATTTCTCTCGACAAGTGCTCTAAATAGTAAATTGCGATAGCACTTCTGAGAGTAACTTGCGCTAGCGTTTACACATAAGCAAATTTTAAAGGCAATTTCTTTCGGCAAATGCCAATAAAATTGCATGGGCGTATACACGGTATAGTGTGCTCTATTGTAAAAAAATGTATCGCCGTAGAAAGAGAGTTGCTGCCGCTGATGTTGTTATTTCAATTTCACAAAAACAACAAAAAGAAAAATCTAAAAAAATAATGTCGGTTAAAGAATAGCCAGAAGGCCTACTCTTTAAGCTTACGCGATGTTATTAGATGAATTAAAGAAGGAAGATCCAAATACATTAAAAAACTTTTTGCGTATGTCAGAAACCGATTTTAACTTTATACTGCAATTAGTGAATTATATAATTTGCAAATGTTGATTTTAAATGATCGTGAAAATATAAATTTCATGTTCACTAAAACGTGGTTTAAAATTTTGATCAGTTTGACCTATGTATAAACTTTTACAATCAGTACATGTTAGCTTATAGACTTCTGATTCCTCTAGTTAATTATTTCTTTCTTTGGCGTTATAGAAAAAATTGCTTAATTTTATTTGCAATTTAAAGGCTAATTTTAATTATTGTTTTTGAGAATATTTCCTATTATGAATTATTACGTAATAACAGTCAACTCCATCAACTATATAATAATAATTTTGTATAAGTAATAAAAACGTAGTATTATATGCAAAATAGACTCCTAATGTTAGTTTGTATTTTTAACAACAATATTATTAACATCTATTTATGTATGTTGCAATTCAATCAGTTTTGGATTGAGACAAGATTATAAAACTCGACCAACAAAAATCAAAGTTGACACGTTCAAAATAAACAAATCGGTTGCGAACGACACGTCACTATTTACTTGCACTCAACTTTCAACAAAATCAAAATAAATTTTAACTTGCTTAGAGCGCTCTCCCAACTTGTTTACACCTGCAAGCAATTTATGTCGCAACCACTTGCCGCAAGTTGTGCTACTTGCCGGGAGAGAACTCTCGGACACTGTTTACATTGCGTAAATCATTTGCAAGTACTCTCAGATATAAACTTGCTATAGTTTTACTTGCCCGTGTAAATTGCGCTTAAGAAATGCGAGTATTTTGTAGCTTCTAGTTTAATTGCATCTGATAGCTGTAGGGTTATTATTGTGAAATAAACAAAACTAGTGCTGGTATAATAATATTTTATGTTAAGAGCCTTCTCCAGTTAGTTGGGTTGCCTACATTTTAATCAAATATTTTGCCCGGTTTGCTGACTTTATTATAACATTAAATGTAAAAAAAAAAATAAAAAATTATGCTTAAATTTTTTTAAAATTTTCATTTTCCAATTCTATTAATAAGAATATTTACAATTAAAAAAATAAGGAATTGTGATACTATAATTTAATCTTAAATTATAATTTTTATCTATTGGTTTTATATTCATCAAAGCTTTTTAGTAAATATTAAAGTTATCTGGGTTTACAATTAGTTTATTTAGAGAGTAATAAAGTGGCGCCCCCATCAAATTATACGTCAATTTAAACACTAAATTGGCTTGATTATGTTTGGCTTTGGTGGGGCGTCAGGTGTTACTGGCCCGGGAGTTCGTGGACCTCGGACCGTCACAAGTCCAGGAGGTCGATGTCTGATGTTTTGGACGGTTGACCTTAGTGTTTCAGGTCGGTCGCTACTGTTTGGTAGCTTCTGTTTTGGTTTTGGTTGTGTGGGTGGTTTGGTGGCGTGCCCCAGGTATAGGGAGCACCAGGTGTCACGTGGAGATGACGTGCAGTCGTACGTTATCGGTCGTCAATGGCTGACTTTGAGCCGGTTAGGTCACAGCTGTGTGGGTGGCCGTATGACGTAACGGAGGTCCGTTGATAAATGTGGGGGTCCGTGATGGACGCGCTAGGAGCGGTGATCCAGGTGTCAGGAGTTAAGGCGGAATTCCAGCCAATAACTAGTGATATTTCCTGGTCTGTTGCTGCTGCGGGACTGACTGACTAAATTTTTTTTTGTGGCTTGGGAGGAGAATCTTCTAAAGACTGAAAGTATCGGATTCACCCACAAGGGGCAGGCGCCTACCGACTAAACTCCCCCCCGGTGATATGCCTGGAAGTTCGAGACCTTAAGCTCATAAACCTTCCGTTGATAGTTGTAAGACATGACAGTGTCGAAAAAGAATGGACATATGCGCCTTATAAGCTGAGGGAAGAGGAAAGGAGTTTTTGGATATGTTAATCGATTGATTAACCGGGCGCTTGTGTCGCGAAACTTCCTTATCTGGCTCGGCGAGTCGCTTCAGATTAGGATTGGAATGAACCGCAAGATTGTCGAAGTACTTTGCGGCCAAAGCTTCGATATGTCTGCGTAGTGGTAGAATCCCGAGATCGTTTTGAATATCGCAATTTCGGACAAACCATGGAGCTCCAGTGAGCCACCGCAAAGTCTTGCCTTGGAACGATTCTAACCTATCTAGATGCGTATTTGCGGCGGTTCCCCAGACGGGGCACGCGTACGTCATCATGGGTCTGATGGTAGACGTGTATAACCGGACTTTATTCCGGAGAGAGAGAGACCACTGTCTTGCCGCAGCATCGGAACCAGAAGATTTTTAGCTAATTTAGCCTTATCGAGTATTGACTGCACGTGTAACTTGTACGTGAGCCCCTTGTCAAAGGAAATCCCTAGATACTTAGCAGAATCGGACCACGGTATGGGAACGACGTCGAGACAGACGTTATCATGAGGTGAGTTCCGTCGCCGAGTGAAGAAAACGGCTTTGCTTTTCTCTAGATTGACCTTTACTAGCCAGTCATCTAACCAGCATTCCAGATCGTTGGTGGCTTTTTGTAGTCTAGAGGTGATCACCAGAGGTGACCTTGACGAAAACAAAAGTGCAGTATCGTCTGCGTATTGTGCCATTTTAACCCCGTGCTTCGATCCCGAAAGCATGTTCGCAACAAAAAGTTTAAAAAGAACCGGAGAGAGAATGGAGCCTTGAGGGACCCCTGCCGTGATATTTCGCGTGGTTGAAACGTGTTTTTGAATTCTAACAGCCAAGGTTCTACGGTTTAAATATGAGGCTATCAGCCTTATAAGACGTAGAGGAAATTTTTGACTGTGAAGTTTGTTGAGAAGACCCTTATGCCAGACTTTGTCAAAGGCTTTTTTCACGTCGAAAAGGACCATCCCTGTGGCCTTTTTTAACCTAAAACCTTTTAACAATAAAATCAGTCATCCGATTTAATTGGTGGACCAAAGAATGCTTCTAACGAAAACCGTGCTGATACAAAGGAAGTAAATTATTCGAATCAACGTAATCCTGAATAATATCTAAGATAGCCTTTTCTATGACCTTACTCAAGGTGCATAGTAAACTGATAGGCCGGTAGTTTTGAGGAAACCGCCGGTCTTTCCCAGGTTTATAACAATTGAGCTTTTCCAAACCGTAGGAAAATGCTCAGTATGAAGGATCGCATTAGCAATATTGGAGGGAACTATTATCGCTTTGTGCGAGAACCATTTTAGCGCTCTATTAGGTATTCCGTCAGAGCCTGGAGCAGACCGGATTTTTTGTTTTTGTATAATTTCTTGTATTCGAGACGGTCTCACGCTTTGCAGCGGCGCGTCGTCGTCAGCAACTTTCAGGGCTCTCCTAACCATTTTTTCAACCCTGTCGACGTGCTCCGAGTCCAAATAATTGTTCGGGGAGCATTGGAGTTCCAGGCTGTCAGCAAATGCTTCGTCCTTTCCCTCAAGCGAGTATTGTACCCCATTTTGCCATGAATAGCTGGAATGAGGACCGGCCTGTTCCTTAAGGACTTGGAGACCTTCCACATTGGATGATTGTCCTCCGTGAAGGATTCCAAGATATTTCTCCAACACATTTGTTTGTGGGACCTTATGGCTTTTCTTACCTCACCATGAAGAGAGTTTAATGTCATGCGATCTAAGGGGTCACGGTGCCGCTGCCAACGATGCCTGACGGTATTTCGTCTACGGATTAAATCTTTCACGTCCCGAGATAGTCCGAGAGGATTATCCACGCAAACCTGATGGGTTTTAGAGGCTTTTTTTGAAGCCTGCTGGATTTGGCGCGTAAAAAGTTCGACGGCCCTATCGATGTTCGCGGCCGTTCTTACCGGAGTCATGCGTCCGATACTCTCTTCCAGGGATCGTGAGAAGAGGGGCCAATCTGTACGGATGACGGACTTTCCTCCCTCCCAAGGTAACCCCCTTCCGAAGAGCTCTAGCAAGACTGGGAGGTGGTCGGAACTCATGTCGTTGACTACTCGGATGGTGTAAACCAGGTTCTTGAATATAGCCACATCAAGAACGTCCCCTTGGTGCCCTGCGCTATGATAGAAAGTGGGTTCTTCTGGACCCACTACTTGAAACCCTCTTTGCTCTACAAAGTTGAGCAACGTCCGACCTTTGACGTTAGTCTGCAAACTATTCCACGCCGGGTGTTTACAGTTGAAATCCCCAGCAATGATTGTAGGGAGAGTGTTACATAAGACCGATTCGAAATCCGCCGTTTCCATTCGGTTACTCGGGCTGAGATAGCCAGATGCGATTTTTAATGTCCCTAAGCCGGGCACAATCACTACTATCGCATTTGATTCTAGAGAGACTAGCTCGGGGGTGTCGACCTCGGAGTGGTCCAATGATCTTTTTGCAAAGATCAGAGTCCCATGCCTTAGTCTAATCCCCGACGACCCCAAATACGTAAAAGTATTTGGTAGTCTCAACGATTTGGTGGGACGGTGGTTTGTCTCGGACACCAGCATGATGTCGAGGTTCTTTTGGATGAAGAACTGTTCCACCTCACCCATTTTTTCTGAAATGCCTCTGGCATTCCAGAAACAAAAACGAAGTAATGGTTCCTCGTTAGCTATCGCTGATAAAAGGAGCAAATGGAACTACGTAATTTTCCAAAACCTCCTCAATATACCGCTGTGCAGTCAGCGACCCTCCATCAATGACAATCAATTCGGTGCAGGCATCTATTAATAATCCTGCCCATACCACCAGGTAACCTCCACTATGGTTCTCCCGTTCATCTCTATATTAGTTCTCTTCTATCTGGCGAATGTGGCAGAATCTAGACTTGTCAGTAAACAGTACAGTCCTCTAATGTCCAATTCAAATGTTTGCGAGAAATTGGAGTCTGACTGCTACTCGGTGACGTGGGAGTAATTTTGGTCCAGCTGCTGGTCTACAAGATTTTAAGCCAGGTTCTTGCAACTTTTGACAGTAGAAATTCTGACATGAAGGAATTTAGACACATACCGCTCGCTTGTTCCATCTGCTACAAGAGCAACAGCTTTTGCACAATCTTCAGCACTTAGAACCATAATCAACACATCAATTTGCCCTAAGAATGACAGTTAATCAAAAACAAACAAGTCAATCCAGTAACCACTTTGATCCTCTGTACATAATGTCGAATAAGTAGTGAAGAATGATGATGATCTCTTTGATTGTAAAAACTAAAAGTTTTATAAAAAAATTACCCAACAATTTTTTTTGCATCTGAGTGTAATTAAAATTTTTTTTTTAGTAGGTATTATTTGAAGAACTTGGTGCTTGATTGGCTAAAAAATATCAAAATAAGCCCAATAATTTTATGATCATTGCGGAATCAATTACGTTATAAAATATTTAAAAAAACTAAATATTTTTATTAAACATTTTTTGAAAAAAAGTCATTCTTCTACGTTGAGAAACTCCAATGTTGTTATTTCATTTTAAAAACTGTGTAAAACATAGTTATAAATTATTTTTTTTATATAACTAACTCGACGCACGCTAATCCTCCCAACCACCACTCCAAGCTTAAACGACGTATACTAATTAACTTAACACTACTCAGTAATTATAATGAAGAAGCGGTTTTTGTCGTCAAATCATTTGATCGCATTGCTTCGCTGCGCAAAAGTTACTCTAGCTCCTTTGTACGTCCCGCGCCCAATCCTTGCTCAAAGCTGCCATGCTCTACTCCACTCCATTTGTGCCAGCTCGGTCCATCTCATCGTCAGCGCGTCATCGTAACAACCGGCAATTGTTCGCGAGCTGCTTTTCTATAACTTGCACATAATTATTGATATGATCCGCGCACATATAATTTTTCTGTGGCATAGGACTAATAGTTATACCACATTGATTTTAAACGCATAAACAAAACGCGCGATAGGGCCAATTACTATGGAATAAATTTTTTTAATGTACTACCGGTTAGCATTCAAACTCTTAATCTATTGCAATTTAAAATAAGAATAAATAAATTGTTAACCAGCAATGCTTTTTATTATTTTTCAGAATACTTAACTTTTAATTTCTTAGATTAGTTTATGATATGTATTATTTTTTTGTGACGTGTGTAAATACTCTGTATATTAACACTAATAAATACTATTACTATTACTATTACTATTAATTAAATCAATCACCTAATTAACACATCCCCAAGGTACACACTAATACCATTTGTTTATAACTGCTCCTTAATAATGTAATGTGTCTTGCATACAACCTCGTGACCCAACTAGCCTGTAAAAACTTGACAATCTTTTGCAGTTATTCTGCAACCCCAAGGCCACAACTTCCAGTGCACATTCATACCCTCAACCCTTACGTATAAAACCTTAATGCCAAATAAGGTGTTAAAATACAACCCCACGACCTCGTGAAAGTGTATGATAATCATCTTTTAGAGCCTAGTACAACCCCAAATCTGGCAGCAATAAAAACTAATTAATTGCAATTATTGTGTTAGCGCACTGAAGAACATCCAAACAAAAAATGCTTTTGACCACCAATTTTTAATGAATTTTGACGTACCAACAGTCTAGACGAGATAAATTTGTTGGTGGTGGAATACGTAACTTTTAAAATGTTTTAATGTGTCAAAAAGTAAAGGGATTGATGTTTAGATCAACTTTTTACAATAAAACTTTTCTAAGCACCAATTTTAAACTACTTTTAACGTAACAAAATTTTGCAGGACATTTTTGTGACCTAGTGAAAAGTAGGGGATTGATGTCTAGATCAACTTTAAAAAAAAAAAACTCTTTTGACCACCGATTTTAAACAAAATGACATACCAACTTGTTGGAAAATATTTAAAAAAAATATATAGAAAATTTAGTAAGTGTTCAAGGAACGTCTGAAATTATTTGGAAGAGGTGGGAGTATAAAAAAAGATATATAAAGAGAATTTTAATTTTTGACGTTAGTCAAAATTAATTTGTCAATATTTAATTTATATTGAATTAATTTCTTTTTAGGATTTAAATTGAATTTTTTTGAATAAAATTTAGCAATAAAAAAAATTGTAAATTTGTTAAATATAGAAGTTGGAAAGAACTTTTGGATAATCTTGAAAATAACCAATTTGGACAAGGTTATCAAATTCTTTGTAAAGAAATCAACCGACCCCATAACAAAACAGGAGGACAAATGATGTCAAAAAATAGTGGATAAACTATTTTCAGATTTTAATGACTTAACAAAAAACATATTCAAATGTGAGGGAAATTTCTAAATTTAGTATGGACAAATTAAAATTTGTAATAAATTCATTAAAACGTAAAAAAGCTTCAGGCCTAGATAAAATTACAGCAGAAACTAGTCTTTTCAGAGATTATTTTAATGGATATTTAAAATTCTCTGTTCCTATAAAATGGAAACAAAGCAATGTTGGTACTTATACTAAAAAAATGGAAAATTTAGATCAATTAGCCTTACTCTACTCTAGGTAAAGTTTTTGAGAAGCTAATTATAGCAAGACTTGAACAAGAAATGTACGAAAAGAACGGAATCTCTAAATTTCAGTTTAGTTTCAGAAAAGGTCTCTCAACATTAGATGCCGTTTGGGTGGTTAAAAATTTAATAAAGATCAGACAAAGCAAAGTAACGGCTTTAACTTTGATTGATGTTAAAATGCCTTTAACATGGCCAAGTGGAGCATAACTATTGACAATGAACTAGAGATAGCTCCAAAAAAGATAGACGTATTAATTAGGTCAAAACAGGATATTAATTTTAAAATTGGCAACAATATTATAAAACCAAAAAGTTGTTAGATACTTGAGTATAGATTTTGATGATCAAATTATTTTTAGAACGCATACTAAAAATATAACAAAAAAAGCCGAGGAAAGGATTGTAAATATGACAAAAGTTCTTCCAAAACGTATCCGAATTTTCAAGTAAAAGAAGGATTGTATATTATTCAGTAATCAAATCAATTTTGAGTTATGGTGCACCAATTTGGCAAAGAGCTTAAGATTGTGCTAATCATAAAGCAAGACTAGTATCTATGCAACAAAAAATACTATTAAGGATAGTTAGCGCATATGTGCAGATGCTGTGTGCGTGATAGCAGGTACATTACCAATAGATTTATATATAGAAAACTTTTAACTTTTTATTAATCGAAAAAATGGAAGGTATGATGATTCTGGATCTTTCGAAAAATGGGATAATGCTTAAAAAAATAGTAACAATGGAAAGTGGACAAGATAAATTATCAATAATTTAAAAAACTGGGTTAAAAGTAAACACAAGAAAATTGATTACTATTTAACTCAATTCCTCTCTGGTCATAGCAGTTTTGGTAAAATTTGTAAAACAAACAATGACAAGAAAAGAAGAAGAAGAAGAAAGTGCAAGACAAAAGATCTTGTTGCCTGCTGATCAGTCTGAATGATTGCTGTCCTTCAACGCTCATGGTGGCTATTTTAAGAACTTATTAAAGTATTATTGTTCCGTTTCTTCTTACAATTGTTACAAATGTTTTTTTTTTACTTAACCCTATAATGCCCAGCGCCGTCTCAAAACGGGGTACACTTAATAACATATAAAGTAAAGTTCAAATATGTTTTATTCTTAATACACAAATTTTTGGAAAAACTGTAAACAATATTGTAATGCACACAAAAATCTCCTTCGCAAAAAGAAAATGCACCCATACCTGGCAGGTGTAAACAAATGATTCAATGTCGATGAAGATTAAAAATTGGGGCATTAGAGGGTTAAATGTTGTTAAAAGTTTTCTAAATAAGGTGTATTTTTTGTTTATCTCAAAAACAAAGTAAGATAGTCAAAAAAAGTTGTTTAGATTTTCTGTTTGAAATTAAAAAATGTACCTAAGTTTTATTTTTTGCTTCCAGTTAGAAAATACCCTGTATATAAAACTTATATTTGTTTTTGTATTGAATATTGTTCGTAAGTATAGGGAGGAGCATCCGAAACTACACTATCTCTTCTAAATTCTATTTAAAAACGAGCTATTCGGGTTATTGCCGATCCAAAATTGACTAATGACGGCGTAATGTTGCTGATTGGAATTAGTTTTCAAGCTGAAATGATAACAACTATTGTATGTACCTCAACGCCATTTATTTGATAGTTTTCTGTATTTCATGTCTTTGTACATTAGGTTATATTTAATATAATAAAATAAACAATCATGTTTTATAAATTATATGAAGCCGTTAAGTTTGGCATCAGTGCTTTTCTATAAAACAGTCTATTACAATAAAATGTTTGAAAAATATAATTGATGGTTGTGACCTCTACTACGTGATAATTCATGTTTATGGAATAATAAAACAAGTTACTATTTTTTTTATCACAAATTTATTCTTACAAATACAATAATAGCTTTGGCTCTACTTGAGCCTTCTACAGATGTAATAAGTTATATAACTATAAGTAGAGCCAAAACTAGTAATGTATTCGTAAGAATAAATTTGGGATAAAAAACATAGTAACTTGTATTATTATTTCATGTTTGAAGAAGTAAATACACAATATATTATTATTATTTTTTAATTTGTTTTGTATGGTTATGTACTATGTTTAAGTATTTGTTTTTTTTTTTATTTTATTATGTTAAACTTAATGCTTGCATTAATTTCTAAACTTATCAATCCCCTTCAAACAAGTTGTAAGACTCTAGCTATAGCAGTTTTTTTTTTTTTTTTTTATTGCATGTGCTATCAAATTCAGTGCCGTAACTAGCTTCTGATGCGCTCGGTGCGAAAGCGTAATTTTGCGCCCTCTAAACTACAAAATTATAAGGTTTAGGTAGTTTTCTGCGCCACAACCAAGCTGCGCCCGGTGCGGGAGCACCTACGGCATCGCCCTAGTTACGGCAGTGATCAAATTGTCAATTAATAACAACATAATACTGTCCAAAGATGTTGCAATAGTTAGACTTAATATAGTAAACAACTTATTGTCTATTTGAGCTTTGTTGTGTTGCAAGTGGACTTGTTTCTAGAGGAATATAACATTAAGCAGGAATTCTTTAACAAAAGATCGTCTATAATGCTTATTTTAGAACTCCAAACATTTTTCGTACATTGTTACAGGTTTCTCCTTAGATGGTTTTTAAAAGTTGATGCTGATGAGCTACGGTTATAATTTGGAAAAGTGTCGATTTGACCTTACTCCGTTGTCTTGGCATTTAACTGATGTATGCAAGTACAACGCTTTGAAGGGTCTCTCCTATACTGGCCATGTCAAGCCAACAGCTTCCCAACATGGACTCTATATTGTATGAGAGGGCCGGGCATCTACATAGCACCTGCTCGATGGTCTTGTCATTCATTTCACATTCTCTACATGTTGGATTATCTCCAATACTAATTGAGTGCATGTGTTTTCTTAGTTGGCAGTGTGACAGTCACAAATAGTAATCGGCTGTCTTAGCGTTTGAGGTAGTTATTGTTTCCTTTTTCTGTCTACAGCCAGAAGTGTCATCCCAGCGTCTTTCCAGTGCGTTGTGTGTGTGTTAATTTTTAGGAGGTTATTTAAACTTTTGAGTGTTAAAGAGGTTCATGGTTCAGGTTCACATGTCATAAGGGTTGACCCTTTAAGCGCTAGCCCGTCCGCCTCAATGTTACCTACTTTGGTGGAATGTCCTTATACCTAGAGCAGCTTGATGTTATTTCCACAGGCTGCTAAAGTAAGAACACGATGACATTCAAAAATTAGCTTCAATGTGATTTTAGGCTTGTTTATAGCAATTAAGGCCGCTCTACTGTCTGTTAGAGTTTAGGCATTCTTGCCAGATATTTTGCAAGTTACTTTTTTCATAACCCCATAAGTTGTACTACTTCTGATTAGAAGATAGATGTGTGCGTTACTATTGGTAAAGATATTTTGAAATCCAGATTTTGCGAGAAGATTTTCGCTTAAGAACTTTTTTTTTTTTTTTGGACCATCCGTGTAGATTCTAATCGTATCATTGAACCTCGTTTTGCTCATCTTGTTTATGTGTGCGCACGTTGTAAGGTTTTTGAAACACAAAGAATGATGACATGTTATCTGTTTGTGTTTTTAACAAAGGTGTTTATCTAACAGCCTCTTCCAGGAGAGTTTAGCCCTCGCTGCAGTGTTAAAGTTTAACTGCATTTAGAAGCAAAGCGTATTGGTTGAGTGGTAGCAAGCAGATTGTTGGCAGCAGGTGGCAATGGTTGCAGCGGTTGCAATAGATGATCAGGTCGGCGTCTGTGTAGGTAAAGTGTTTATTTGTTGCAAGGTGTTTGTTTTTGTCTTCTCATTTTAAAATTAAGAAAACTTTTGGATTTTTGTACTTTTTTATTGCCTTCTTTATCTCACCATTGAGTTAGTTTAGATTTTTGGCTTATCAGCCTAAAAAATAACCTCATCATTGAACTGATTTAGTTTGTTTTGGTCAATTAGGTTATCGAAATTTTGTTATTTAAAGTAAGATGAGCTGCCTGGTTTTCTATTTTGAAACCCAATCTATTTTACTTTTGGCAAAACCTGTAGACTGTTTCATTGCAAGCAAGATGAGTCTAGTAAAATCAAAGATAACGCTGTCAACTCTTTTAATTGTTTGAATATTAAGAAGGGATGTGATGCTCTGTTCTAGAGTGTGAGAAAAACGTCTAATCGGTCTTATAGACCGATTCTTAACTTTTTGTTCATTCCTCCCATAAAGATTAAAGACTATTGGGCTATGGTCTGAGCTAATGAAATAGTAGTTTAAACTAAAAGGTTTTTGAGTAAAGCAATGTCACAAACATCTCCAAGGACCCTTATTTTTTACTAAACAAATTATAAGTACTGACATTAATAACCAATCAAAATGCTTTACATACATTTATATAATTTTTTTTTAAATATTAATATGTAATATTTAGAAATTACTTAGTTGTCACAACAACAATTTGGTATTGTATAGATTTTTTTTTTTTTACAATGATCTATATATAGCATTAGAATACTAACATTATATTATTTATTTAAAACTAATATGTGATAAATTACTTACATTCAACAGCCACATTTCTTAAAATATTTGTCCGATTGATTTTCTAATATTTTATGCGGTTTAATAGCAAAAAAATTGGCAACACCGTTGGGCGTCAAATCAACCGTAGGCAATATAAACATATGCACTTAGGCTTGGCAATATCCGTGTTGTCTCGTAGGGCTCGCATAACCTGACAAATCTATACAAAATAAATTTCTATATAAACTTACCCCTCGCATATCAGATATAATTATAATCATTATTAAAGAGAAAATTTGCAAAATATACAGCAAAACTGTTTATTTAAGACCGGGCTTCTAGTGGCCTGTAGTGTATACTGAGCTTCGCATCATCCGCGCGGTAGGTATATATGTATATATATATATATATATATATATATATATATATATTTATATATATATTATAATCTTCAACTCAAAGTAATTTAATTTAATATAATATGTAATATATATCAAATTCTATTTCCTGCGTACACACTTGCAACAATCTGCCGTACCGCAACACCGTCGCGTAACTTCGTCGCGTACGATGTTGCGGTACGGCAGATTGTTGCAAGTGTGTACGCAGTATTACATATTATGTAAGGTATTTTATTTTACATTAACATTACAATATTAGTTATGTATTGTACATACTAACACGACGTAATGATGAATTAAAACAACAATTTCAATGTTTTCCAATTAATACATTTCAATCTGTCACAAAATGTGAAGGATTTATGCAAAGATAACCTTGTTTCTTAGGGCCGCTTTTGCAATTGTCAGATAACTTATACCAAGAATAAATTTATCTACAGTACATACCTGAGGTGCGATTCCGATAGAACGGTGCTAAAATTGTAGCAAGTTTGTTCAAATAAGCTTAAATTCAGAGAAAAAAGCGACAAAAAATGTTAAATCAATGTGTAAGAATATATACGACGATTTAGCAAGTGTGAGAGAGATGCTTCAAATGCCGTAAAAATTGGTGGTGGGGGAAGCAAAAATTTAGTCGTCAATTCATCTAAATCGTGATTTACTTTTTGATGACATTAATTATTTTTAGGTTATCTACTTGTCAAAGTGACATTTGTGTTGTGTACAAACTAAAGTGTTGTGGATGTTGTGTTGTATCTATTGTGTTAAATGTAATGCTAGTGTTAAATGTGAATTGTGCTTGTAATACATAAATATTTTATATTAATTGTATATTTTGCTTATGTGAATATATTTATTATTAATAAGTAATCTATAGTTTATTTTTTATTACTATTTATTTAGGATTATAACTTATTAAGAAAAAAATTAAGATAAGTAGAAAAGGTTTGTTCTTATTGTATAATATTACAATTTTAATGAAGCCCCATTTGGAAAAATTAAAATTTTGTGATGCTCGACAAACTATTTCAAACGCAATTAACGCTTGTTAATGTAATAATATTTGTATGTTGGAAAAATATCTGCCAGATAAATTTGAGACAGTTTTACGAAGTAAAAAGAGGATAAGCTTCATAAATTTGTAATAGAAGCCAAAGCAGTTTCTAAGAAACACCAATATCTTCATCGATGCTGTCTATTGTTCATAGCAATCTTGTGGTTATTCTTATTGTTTAGTTTAATATAGTACATTCTTTAATATATTTATTATAAATATTGTTATTATATTCTAGGTATTTATTAGTGAGAAAAATATGATTTTATTTTTTTTAATAGTTTTTACCAACATTTTACTGATTTTTTAAACGTTTCATGTTTTTATTTAGTTTTTGCATTTTTTATTGAACTTTTACTCTTTCTATGAAACATATAAAGTATAATATGTATCAAATGTTTATAAATTTTATCAAGCATTCTTTATTTTTAAAACGCATTAACAGTTACTTAGCATTTAAAATCATTTATGAACCATTTAAGATTATTAGCATGCATCTCTTCTTTTTTGCAGGCAAACATTTTTAACTAAAATTTTAATAAACATTTAATCGTCGTCGTCGTGCAAATTGATAAACATTTTGTGGCTTAAAACCAACATGAAATCTAAGAGTTTAAATGTTTGATATTTATATGGCAAGTCATTATTTTAATAATATTTGTATGGTAGAAAAATAGCAGCTAGATAAATTTGCACTAGAAGCCTTAGAAACACCAATTTCTTCATCGATGCTGTTTACCGTACATAGCATAGCATTCTTATTATTATTATTGCTTAGTTTAACATAGTTTATTCTTCAATATATTTATTATAATTATTACTGTTCCCGATATGTTCTAGGCATTTATTAGTTAAAAAATATGATTTTATATTTTTTAATCGTTCCAGTATATTTATTCTGTTTTTGTTTTATTTTATAGCAAGAATCTATTATTTTGACCTAGCATTTACTAGTTTTATTAAACGATTCATATTTTTAACAAGCATTTGCACTTTTTATTGAACTTTTACTTTTTATCGAACAATTACTTTTTTTATCAAACGTTTATAAATTTTATCAAGCGTTTCTTATTTTTATAACTTTATTTACCCAGCGTTTGAAATAAGTTATGTCTATTTATGATTATTAGCATTTATCTTTTCTGTGCAAGTAATATTTTTATCGAGCATTTTAAATTGTTATCTATCTACCAAACATTTAATTTGTAGGTTAAAATAAACATCAAATATATCACACATCATAATTATTTCAAAATCATCATATTTATAATAACAAAGAAGTTGTGTTAATGTGGAGTAATTATTTATAGTGTTAATTTTTAATTAATATTTATATTTTAATTATTGTTTTGTGTATTCAGTTGATTTTTTACATTTATTTTTCCTCAAATTCAAAATTCCCGCGTTTACAGTTTGTGGACGCTTACGCATAAATACGATATGATTGGTTACTACTATAATAGAATGATGTGTGAACGCCATCATTGAGAAGCAAGTATTTTTCGAATCGGCGGCCGGTTGACAGCTATCGGAATCCCAACTCTGGTATAGCATTAGCTGTGCCTTTGTTGCAGTCTACATAACCTGTTGAAACGTCAATGATGACTTATAAACTGACGTATAAATCATTTATACGCAAATTTGTTGTGCGCGTTACTTGGTTACTATACTAAAGATAATTACTGCTCCAAGCACCGAATAAGTTATTCCTGGTTTATTTTCTTCAAAACATACAATTAAAATTTTATAAAATTGCCAGGACTCCTAAAATGATCGGTGCCATTGTAAAATTTCAATTACCCACATACTCGAGTAGAATCTTTATTAAATGAATCCCAAATTAGAACTAAAAATAATGACAAAACCCTTGAAAATCCCAATAGTTAGGTCAATCAAGGAAATAATGCTCGACGATTATTAATTTTCATCTATGCAAAAGTTTTAGCAACAAATCCTACTTTAGTAGTAACGCGTTTTTGTAAAAATCATTTATTACAAAGATGGCCGTTTCTGGAACTGACTTATAAATTGACGTATACGTTGTTCATACGCTAATTTGTTGTTTGCGTTACTTAGTTACTATACTAGAGATAAGTTATAAGGGATTGTGGGCCGCTTTTACAATTGTCGGTTAAACAAGGAATAGCGCTATCTAAGGAATATATAAAAATGCGCTTTTACAATCTCTTATAACTTATATCTGGTATAGTAACTAAGTAACGCGCACAACAAATTAGTTTATAAACAACGTATACGTCCATTTATAAGTCAGTTCCAGAAACGGCCATCTTCGTGATAAATGATTTTTTAGAAAATACATAAACGTGTTACAGTTAAAGTAGGATTTATTGCAAAAACTTTTGCACAGAAGAAAATTGATAATCGTCGAGAATAATTTCCATGATTGGCCTAATCATTGGGACCTTCAAGTGGTTCGTCTTTATTTCTAGTTCTAATTTGGGACTCATTGAATAGAGATTCTACTCGAGTGTGCGGGTGATTGAAATTTTACAATGGCCCCGAGTCCTAGCAATTTCATAAAACTTTATTTGTATGTTTCGAAGAAATAAACCAGGGATAACTTATCCGGTGCTTGAAGCAGTAGTTTTCTCTAGTATAGTAACCAAGTAACGCGCACAACAAATTTGCGTATAAATAATTTATACGTCAGTTTATAAGTCATTATTGACGTTTCAATAGGTTATGTAGACTGTAACAAGGGCAAAACTAATGCTATACCAGGTTTATACATTTAGATAAATTTATTCCTGGTTGTAAAAGCGTATTTTTATATACTCCTTAGATAGCGCAACTCCTTGTTTAACCGACGATTGTAAAAGCGACCCTTAATAAAATATCACATATCTATAAACCGTATTTAATTTTGCAGGGTTATTTGATTTACATAAATGTTGTTAATGTTTATTAAAGATATTTTAAGATAAATTATGAATTGTAATGCAGTGTACATTTCGATGAAGTTTTGACGAAAAGACGTAAGCGCCATATAGATTAATTCAAGAATTAGAAACTGGGTAGAATTAAGTTTGATCAAGTAGTATTGTTTATAATTAAACTATGTAAAAAATATTATGATAGTATGGTATATTTACTGAAAAATAACAAATACAGGTCGTTTACGTCTATTTTATGTTGTTATTTGCGTTTACGCCCACTTATACGGGTGATTATGTCTTATTAATTTTGTTTTATTTTTGCCAATATGTCGCTTAAGCGGCGCTTACGCATTTGTAATAATTTTTTTATCAATCAAACAATGGTGGTTACAATTTTGCAAGGTCATATATTTTATAAAACGGTATATATAAACAATAATATATCAAAAAAATATTTCTTTATACATATAAACATATAAAACAAAAAATCAGAATTTTTAATGAGTTCAATAAATACTATTATTAGGAACATTAATTTATTTGTCCTATATGTTCGTTTCCAGTTGAGTGTCAGGTACATTGGTAGCATATTTAAAGAAAAGTATTCATGGTGGTATTGTAGTTCTATTACAAACGATCAACATAGTTCAAATAAGTTTTCGTTTTTTTTTTTGTTTATTTGCAATTCTGCAGTATAAGCATTAACTATTTTTATTGAAAACGAAATATTGATAGTGGTAGCATTCTTATTGTAGCAGTTTCTGGCATTTATCCCAGCTCCTCCTTTAATTACTTTTACATACCTGAGTTCTAACATTTTCACACCTTGACCAAATGTATCTTTAAGTTTTCTCAAGTTAGTCAAATTTTTCTAACTTAAAAATAACAAATACTGCTAAACACTTACGTGATATGGTTCAGGTTTTTTACGTGCATTCCTAATTATTGTAGCCCACTCAGAAGGTGTTTGCACAAAACTGTTTCTGATTTTATTTTTCATTAACAGCATAAATACTGTTTACATGCATATAGGTATGCCCCGGGACTAAATACGTAACATGTATCTCTTGAGATGTCTTGGAATGATTAAAAAAATACGTAAGCATTGTTAACATTTGTCTATTTTTATTTTGTCCTGGAGAATTATCACAAAAAAATTATATTTTTTCAACGTCTTCTGTATTATCTATATTGATGAAGTAGGAATTCAGCAGTGAACATATTTCATTTGCCCTTCTTTTGCCATCTTTTTTTCCCATAAGTTACAAAGCTTTTCCACTGCCACTATCGTAAATTGTAAAACTATAATACGCATATTTTCTTGAATATCCTATTAGCATGTTGTTTGTATCATGAGGTGTTGATAAAAAATTTTGTAAATCAAATGTAACTATTTTTTCTTTTGAGTTGATGCTTTCTGCATTTCCAAGAAATAGGTTTTAGCACTTTCTTTATCTATAATGTGTATTTGATATTCAGCTTCTATTAAATCATTTTTTATATAATTTGGAGTGTTTTTGTATTTTTCACATTTGTGTTTTTTTGGTACATGTATTTCTATATTATAATTTTTACGCAAAATGCGTTTAAAGCTAGAAAAGCTTATTTTTGGAATATCTGTAGTAGACAACTTGTACATTTCATACAAATTTGTAATTTTTTTTATGTCTGATGGTAGATAGAGCTTTGTTGATGATCCTCTACATAAATGAGATGGAACAGCTGGTAGTTTTTTAATAAAATTATCAAAATCAGTTTTTTGGTCATCTGTGATCTTGTGTGGTGGGTCTTCTCTACTTTGTTGATCTTGAATTAGATTAATTTTTAACGTGTTTCTAGTTACTCTTTGCGTAATTCCAAGTATAGCCATAAAGAACTGCTGACAAACTTTAGATTGTGTACTATCACTTTTAGTGAAAAAATGATCATTAGTGTGGAATCTTCTAGATATCACATTTTTAGTGCGCTTTTGTTTGACTAGCTTAATCTGTATGCAACCATTAATAAAGCTTTATTGTGCAGTTCATTTGCCATTTTCCAAAAAGTTGTAAAAAAATTATACCGTTCATCATTCGAAAATGTGTAAGAATTATTAGTGCAATTTTTCCTATGCAGGGATTTGACAACATTGTTCTTTTTGGCGTATTTTCACCTTTATAATTGTTATCCGGTAGACCAAAAGATTTTCTTTCTTTGATTAGTTGTTTAATTTTTTTTTTATTTTCTTTTTCCATATTCTATTTCTGAATTTGAACTCAAACTGGAACTTGATCTTGAAATTGATTTTGTATTTGGTATTGTTATTTTTTTTGTACTTGGTCTTAATCTTGAATTTGAACTTAAGGATCATCAAGACTGTTTTGTTTTTTGTTTATAATATTAGATTGAAACTGATCAACAGACTCTTTGATCGGAATACGAATTGAAGAATATTGCAAATCTTTCTCTTCCACAACAGTATTTGGATTGATATTATTGCTTACAAGTTCTGAGTTTCAACTTCTTCGATAACATTGTAATCAAAATAAATGTCGTTAATAGAATTCTCTATCGAAATATATTGCATTTCCTCATCTTCCACAACATTAGTTTGAACTAAACTATTACTACTGTTATATATTTAACAGCTTTCTTGGTTTCAACTTTGTTGATGTTAATGAATTGAAAATAATAAGTTATGTTGTTAATAGATGTAATAAATTGCATTTCTTCTCCTTCCGCAGCGCTAGTAATTTACTGCTGGTTATATTCAAAAATTTCTTTATCATCATTTTCTAAATAAATTATATCTTTATTCAGTTCTCATTTAAAAGAATTATGTTTATTTTCTGCAGGGCAAGATTAAGGATTTTCTTAGATTGTGATGACAAATATTAAACTATTTGATTCATATTTTTAAGAATTATACATTTAAACATGTTAATATTGATCATAATACGACCTTATAGCATTAAACAAGTCAAAAAGGTAATCAGTTTTAGAAAATAAAAGTTTTCACTCACTGATACATAGATTGTTTTTAATTCCACTCAATTTTGATCATTTTTTTGAAGAACTCAGGTATATTATTACCTTAGCTTGTCTTAATGGTTATCCTAAGTCAGTAATTTACAAATTACTCACCAAAAAACAAATTAAACTTCAACATATTAACTTATCAATACCTCCTACTCCTAAGTTACCTAAACGAGTATATTCTTCATTGACTTTCTTAAATAAACAATGTATGGGTTTTGTTAGAATTTTTGCAAAATTAAATATTTCAATATCTTTCAAATCTTCACCTTTTCTTAACAAATATAAAAACAACAAAGACAAACTGTTGCCCATTAATAGAAGTGGTGTTTATTCTTTAGCTTGTAATGACTGTAACGCAGTTTACATAGGCCAAACATCTCGAAAGTTTTCTGATAGATTCAAAGAGTACTACTCTTACATTAGATTGAATAGACCAAATAAATCTCATTTTGCCAAACATATTTTAACTACTAACCACAACTTTTTTCCTGACAACAATATTAAATTACTTCATCTGACACAAAAAAATAACCTTCGTTTAGAGAAAGAAAATTATGAAATATTGAGATCACTGAGAAATTCGAATTCAACTGTATTAAATATTAAACTCGATTTTATTAAAAAACCTTTTTATAGTAAAGTTCTAAACATTTTGTCTTAGTCTAGTCTATCTCACATACGCTTCAGGTAAGTCATAATAACTCAATTTTTCATAATATTGCAATGTTTTCTACATTTTTCAACTCCCTAATGAATTTATTCGTATATATGAATAGTACATATGTAAGGTTATGCAACTATTGTAACACCCTAGAAGTGGTGAATGTTGCCTATTTTCACGCCTTTTACCAACACAAGATGGCTACTTTAAGCAGTTGAGAAATTCATCCTCAACCATTTGCGTTAACAATCCCAGTTATTCAAATTTTGACTAACTGGATTGCACTTTTATAACATCGTGTTGGTTTATTAACACAATCTTTTAACTAACTAACAATTATCGCTATTTTTTAAAAAAGGTAATTATGATTTACACCATCCCTAACCTTACATATATATTTTTCAAACATGTGGTCCTTTTAAAAAGAGATTTGCCCCGTTCTATATTATTATTAACTCTACTTTGTATGTTGTTTAATATTAATCTTACATTGTCACATTTAATGTTATACATTTTTAATTAACTTTGCCTTTTCAAATCTAACTTAATATGATATTAATGTTCTATATGTAAATTTGTAGTCAGAAGATGATGCATGCATGCATGCATGCATCGAAACCGGTCGCTGAATAAACTTTTGTTTTTATAAATTTTGGATGAAGGTTTTTTATTCCCTACACTGACTCCAAATCATCGCATCTTTCAAAATAAAAGTTTGCATTTTCCATTACAATTAATTGCATAGTGCACGCTAGCTATATTAAATTTCTCATTCTGCTTAAGCGCCGTCACATTAAAACAGGTTTATTTTGTGTATACACTGAGTAAATATTATTGTTTTAATAATAAATCATGTTTTTTAAAAGATTATAACTATATAAAAAGTAACGATGCCGGGCAGTGAAGACGCACGCGATGAACCTACAGAGAATAAACCGTGTAAATGCGGACAAAATGCTCTTAGTGGCCAAAGTGTATTAATTGTGCAATGGTATATCATCCTAGTTGTGCCAAGAATAAGCTGCAGAAAGTGAAAGTTATAGATAAAAATAATTTAATTTGCTGCGGTGAACTGGATATAGAAAGCAGTATTCTTAAAATTGAGATAAGGTATCAGCATCAATTAGTATCTCAAAAAGACGATATTATTAATGTTTTAAAAGAGAATGTAAACCTATTAAAAGAAAAATTAAATCATCTCGATAACTCTAACAGTTATCAGGCTGGAAAGAATGTAAAGCCAAAAAACATTCCATATTTGTCTCGTGACATTGAAAATGATACCGAGATAAATATAAAAAGTAATACAAATCCACATAAAAATGAAGTTGATTTAAATAAAAAGCAGTCAATAAGTTTTATAAATACAAAGAAAACTAAAATTAATCTTCCTATTAAGGAAAGCAATGAAATCAAATTAATTGAAACTGACAAAAATAATTGGAAGTTAATTAACAGAAAAAAAACAATCAACAAAAAAAACAAATTTTATGGTAGGAAAAAGCACAGCTGATAGCAATCTAAAAGCAGCGGTCAAGAAGAAATGGTTGTTTGTACGGAATGTAAATCCAGCTAATCATGTGAATGACGTCACATGTCACATTAAAAGCATTGTCAATAAAGAAAACTTGGAGTGCGAGAAAGTTAAAACTTATTATGGTAGCAACTGTTTTCGAATTGAACTGGATGAAATGGACTACGAACTAGTAGCAGATCCCGAGAAATGGTCGAGAGGAATAAAATTATCTAGGTATTTCTTCAAGAAGGACAAACCGATAGAAGCAAAGGATGGCGATAGCGCTGCATAGCAACCAATTATTCATAATTTATGTTTGCTACACTAAAACATACAATCAGTAAGAAATAAAATGTCTTTATTAGAATCTTTTTTAGTTGAAACAAACAAATACTCAGTGTTATGTTTAAATGAACACTGGCTTACTGATAACGAATCCGAACTACCGAAAGTTAACAACTTGCAAATAGTGTCTCATTTTTCTAGGCGCATACATATACATGGCGGTGTTCTCATTGCAATCAGTACTAAGCTAAATTGTAGTGACATTCCAGTTAGTCACTTATCAGTTGAAATACACTGTGAGGTTGCTGCTGTAAAATTAACTGCTTTTAAATGTATTGTTATCTCTGTGTATCGTACCCCCGATGGCGATTTTAATGTTTTTATTGATGTTTTATCAAAAGTTTTTATAAAAATTGGTTTTTTAAATTTACTAATAGGTGATTTTATTGTTAAGTTTAACAGTAATGATACTTTAAAACAGCGTTTAAACGATTTTTTAAACAGTTATGGTCACATGACCTCCTTTGAAATGCCAACAAGAAATAATAATTGCTTAGACAAAGTGTACTCAAATTTCGAAAACATTGTATTAAAAGCTATAGATGCCGGATTTTCGGATCATCTTGCGTTGAACATTGGGTTGAATGTCAATGTACTAAACGTGCATACTAAAGTAATACTAAGACCAATTACAGCTATGGGTGAATTTAAGTTTTTCAACTTATTACAGGCAATTAACTGGAATTTTATTGATAACAATAATTTAGATATATTGGATAATGCAAGCATTGCATTTCCTCCTAAATCAATAATACGCAATAATGATGGATTAAAGATACAATGGTTTGACAATGAACTCAAATCTATGAGAGAAAATTTATCTTTTTTGAACGATGTGTGCCGCAGTGATGGTGATCCGGTTTTAATAATAATAATAATAATAATAATAATAATAATATATATTTATTAATAAAATTTATATAATACAAAACAATACTGAATGTATAATAAATAATAATAAAAATAAAAATAGATTCTTCCCTCTATCATCACTTGAGATTTGAGGGTTTATTCCCATCTTAAGTTATCGGTATTGAGGGCTCGTGGTTGTTGTTGTTTTTGTTTATTTTTTATATTTTGTCATGTAATAACATATGTTTTATTTTTAATTTAAATGGTACATAATTTAAAGTTTTTATGTATGTTGGTAGACTGTTATATTGTTTTATTGTTTCTGTTGTTAGTATCTGGTTGCACTTGACTGTTGAATACATTGTTGTTCTTATGTGTGATTTTCTTCTTGTTTAGCGATTGTGTATTTCTTTGTTGGACTGTAACGTTATACTGCTTTTTATCATTTTGTTGTTTATTTTATATATCATTAATATGTTGGTTAAAGTTATCATTTTGTTAATATTTAGTTATTCTTTGTATAGTTCGGTTGTTGGTGTTCTTCTATCCATTGTGTATAAAATTTTTATAAGTTTGTTTTGTTGTCTTTGTAGTTTATTAATGTTTTTTTTGCTTGTGTTTCCCCATATATGGTTTAAGTATGTATTATATGATGTAAATAATGCATGGTATATAGATATTTTTAATTGTTTTGGGAGATATTTTTTTATTTTCCATACTGCTGCTATAGTTGCTGAATTTCGTTTAACAAGTTTATTTATGTGTGTATTCCATTTCAAGTTATCTTGGATTGTTAATCCTAGATAATTAACTTTTTTAATTTGTTTAATCTTTTCGTTATTTATTTTTATTGTGATTGGAATTTCTTCTTGTTTGTTATTAAAGATCATGAATTCTGTTTTTGTTTCGTTAATAGTGAGTAGGTTATTATAATACCATGTTTCTAATTTTATTATGTCTTCTTCGATAAGTTTTTCTATTTTTTTGTTTTTTTTCCTGAGTATATAATGCAGGTGTCGTCGGCATATATGTAATGTGTACCGTGTAGTTTTAGTTCTAATATGTCATTTGTATATAGTATGTATAATGTCGGCGGTAGGATTCCTCCTTGTGGAATTCCGTATTCAGCTTGCATTGGTTCGCTTTTTATAGAGTTTATTTTTGTTTTTTGTGGTATGTCTTTGAGGTATGTGTTTATTAGGTTCACTTCACGTTGCCTTTTATTCCTATCGCGTCTAGTTTTTCTATAAGCTTTGATTTTGATACAGTATCAAAAGCTTTTTTCATGTCGATGAAAATTGCTACTACGGTTTCTTTTTGATCTACTTTGTTTTTTATGTGATCTACAAGATCATAGCTGCTGTTGTTGTTCCCGAGTATTGTTGAAAAGCATATTGTTGTTTGTATATTATACTATTTTGATTTATATGTTCTGTTAGTCTAATATGGATTACTTTTTCTAATATTTTATTTAATGTTGATAGTAGAAAAATTGGTCGATAGTTTTCTGGTTTTGTTTCATCTTCTTTTTTATGTATAGGCACTATTATTGTTTTCTTCATGTAATTTGGATATATCCCTGTGTCAATGACTTTATTTATTATATGTACTAAAACTGGTGTTAGTGTTGTTTTATTTTGTTTTATTAGGTTGTTGTAATTTTGTCAAAGCCGGGTGTTTTGTTTTCTTTCAGTTTTATTATTATTTTGTGAATTTCTTCTTGTGATGTGTGTTCAAAATGTATGTCGGTTATTTTCTTTTTTATTGTGGTTGTATGTGTTTTGTTGCTCGTTCTTGTAATTTGTTTTTTTGCTAGAGTTTTTCCAATATTTGTAAAGTATTCATTTATTTCGTTTGCTATTTGTATCGGTTCTTTAGTTCTTGTTCCATCTTGTTTTACTATTTCTTCAAATTTGTTTTGTTTTGGAGTTTGTCTGTTAAGTTGTTTATTTATTATTTCCCATATTTTTGTGGGGTTATTTTTATTAGTTAGAAATTTTCTTCTATAGTATAACATTTTAGTATTCTTTATGATGTTTGTAGTTTTTTTCTTCTGTTTGTAATATTCATTTTTTGTTGATTCATTATTTGGATATTTAAGGTGATTTTTTTGTAGTTTGTTTCTTTTTTCAATATTGTCCAACACTTCTTTGTTAATCCATAGGCTTTTTTCTGTTCGTTTGATTCTTATTTTGGTTTGGTTGTTTTCTATAATTGCTTGCAGTTTTTTTGATAGTTCTTGAAAATTATTTATATCTTTTGTGTACATGTTATTGATATCTTTTGTTTTTTTTTTTTGTAATCTGTGAGTGTGTGCTCAAAGTACTGGTATATTTGTTTGGTTTTTTGTTTTCTTTTTATTTTGGTTATTAATTCACAATGATCTGATATGATTGAAGGTAATATTTTTAAATCTTCTATTTTCTGTTTGTTGTTTGTAATAACATGATCTAATATGGAATTTTTTCATTTGGATCTGGATTCTTTCTTGTGTAGTATTTAATAGATGTTTTATTTAATATTTTATATCCATTTCCTAATAACTTGTTTTTGTATTCTTTTGTTGTATTATCATTTTCTGAAATGTTGACGTTTAAATCGCCTATTATTATTTGTGGTTTCTTTCTGTTGATTATATTCTTTTTTAGTGTAGTTTTAAGATCTTTAAAGTTTATTCTAGGTGGTTTGTATATTAGAGTTATTGCAGTATTTTCCTCTTTTAGTTGTATTGTTTATATTTGTATGTCTTTGATTGTTTTACTAGTTATTAATTTATATTCTGTACCTTTTTTAATGTACATTGCAATTCCTGCTCCTTTTGTGTTTCTAGAGTTGTATTCTACTTTGTAATTTTCTAAAGTATACAGTTCTTGGTTATATGGTTTAAGCCAAGTTTCCGTTACAGCAATTATTGTAAGATTATTATGTATGGTAGGTATAAGTTCAATTTCGTGGTATTCGTTTTTTACACTTCTTGCGTTGTGCAGATATATAGTATACATTTCAGTTTTGTATTTATTTATTTAGTTTACAATTGTTTTTTTTTTTTGTTTTTATTGTAAACTTTCTATATCGGAAATTTTTTTATTTTAATTTTTATACTTGCTTCTGTTTTTCTTATGTATATGTTTCCATCTCGAGTCCATAGGTATTTATATTTAAGCTCCTTTCTTTGTTCTCTTGCTTTATAAAACAAAATGAAAATTTAGTCGACTGCCAGCAGCCGACAGAGAAGCTTAATCCGTTACGCCAGCTACCAGCCAGCCACAACGATTTTCAACATAACTGCAATTATTATTGCAATATAATTATATTTAAATTTTTCGTTGCCAAGAGCAATCTTGCCATACGAAAACATTTCTGTTTTAGATCATCTCAATACCTTCCAACCCTCTGCATGGCGGAGGGTGGTAACGCGATGAATTCCATAGAGGAGTCAGAAGAATCCAGGGACCGTCATAGCAAGAATGAGCGGTCTCAATCTTATGAGAGGGACAGATCCGATGACCCCTCAATTTCTACATCCAAGGCCTACAAGCTCCTGGAAACGCAGCTGAAGGAGAACCAACAGCTGCTAGCCGCGATGTCTGCGAAGTTAGAGACCTTCCAGACAACAATCGATATGATGGCCGCCACAATAGCGTCACAGGCCGTCATCATTAATAACTACGCTGCTGCCGCTTTAGTCAACAGCAATTCCCTCGTCAACAGCGCCGTTTCCACATCCGAGGATGAGGATACGGTATTATCAATATTTCAACCACGTCGATGACGATATTGAACCAACTATTCCCGCGACAACACTCGCGAATTCTAAAGCGCGTCCGCCGGCGATAGTTCTGGACGATAAAAGTTCATACCCAGAATTATCTGAAGTCTTCCGCGAGAAGAAAATTAATATTTTAACCGCGCGTAATACCCGGGATGTTATTCGTATTTCGCTTGCCACGGGCGCCGATCACAGAGGGGCAACCGACGTCCTAAACGCGCGTCTCAACTGCTTGCACACTTGGAAGACTGCCGGTGAGAAATGCTTGGAATTTGTCATCAAGCATGTTCCGGAGTTTCTTACTGAGGAAGACGTGGGACGGGCCCTGGAATCCGCAGGATATTGCCCGTCAAACGTACATCGTATGGGGAACGAATTTATTCGTTTTCATATGGTTTCGGTTCAGTTACCGAAAACCTCGAAAAGCGCTGAGATTATGGATCTCGACGTATTGTGCGGCTTTAAGGTCGACGTCGAGCGTAAAAAGCGCAGTGACGGCATTCCCCAATGCCACAAGTGCCAGAGGCACGGCCACACAGCGAATTGCTGTTTCGTTAGGACACTCGTGTGTCGTATTTGCGCGGGGCACCACCAGTCGGCGGCCTGTCCCAGTGGCTCCACAGCCAGATGCGCCAATTGTAATGGCCCGCATCCCGCTAATTATAAGGGTTGCAAAGCCTACATCAGATTTATGGCCTCGAACGGCAAGAAACTAGGTCCGGCAGCACAGCCCGCGCTTGCTCAAGTTCACTTAAGGGCTCAAGTGTCCGCTCAGCCAGCAGGTCCTCGCAATCCTGCTATCGTAACTGCGAACAAATCGTTCGCTTCTGCTGTGGCTCCTCCAGCACAGCAAGCTGTCGCGAATCAGGTTGCCGCTTTCTTAGAGGCGCAAGGAAAGCTAATGGCTTCCTTTTTGTCTAGTTTAGCTAAACAATAATGGATAATACGCCCGATGTATTACTCCGTATTTGTTTTTGGAATGCTAATACCATTCAAAATAAAATGGGCAAGGTGGAAGAGTTCTTCTTCGACGAGAACATTGATATCATGTTGATATCAGAGTCGGTTCACCGGCCCAATCAAGCGTTGAGAATCCCGAATACTTTCACGTACTTGGGATCGTCGCCGGTGCCACTGGAGAGGGGTACAATGATCTTAGCTAAAAGATCGTTGGACCTCTCCGAGGTGGTAACCCCAGACACTCTCTCGCCAGAATCAAACGCGATCGTGGTGACTGTGCCTGGGTTAGGCACACTCAAAATTGCGTCTGCCTACATCAGGCCACAAAATCGCATTGAAATGGAAGATTTTGATGCGATTCTCGACAGTCCACACCCCACAATTATCGCTGGGGATTTCAACTCTAAGCACCCGGCGTGGAATAGCTTGAGGACAAACTGCAAAGGACGAAAGTTGTTCGATTACGCGCAGGAAAATCATTTACAAGTGGTGGGTCCAGATAATTCCACCTTCTACAGCGGTGCAGGTCACATGGGGGACGTTTTTAACATAGCAATATTCAAGAACGTCAACCTAACATACGATATACGCGTTGTCGATGCATTAAGCTCCGACCACGTCCCTGTAATATTGGAGTTCTACGGATTGGGGACAGGTGAGAGAGGAAGATTTGTAACTCGTACGGATTGGCCTCTCTTTTCTCGTCTCCTGGAAGTAAGCATAAGCAGGCTTGCACCAATACATACAGTCGATGATCTATAAAGAGCCGTCGAAACTTTTACTACTCAAATTTGCGAAACCTCGGAAAAGGCCTCTAAAACCCATCAGATTCGTGTCGGTAATCCTCTAGGACTATCCCGCGACGCTAAAGCATTGATAAGACGCAGAAATGCCGCCAAACGTCAATTGGCAGAGGCATCGCGACCCCAGAGATCGCGAAATTATAAACGCGCTCCACAGCGAGGTGAGAACAGCGATAAGGTTGCACAAAAATTTGTGCTGGCAAAATACCATGGAATCTTTCACAGAGGATGATCATCCAATGTGGAGGATCTTCAAGGCCTTACGCAACAGGCAAGTCCCTATTCCAGCTATTCTTGGCAAAAATGGGGTTATATTTTCTAAAGAGGGAAAAGCTGAGGCATTCGCCGACTGCTTCGAACTCCAATGTTCCGAGGTATTCACAAGGGACACTAATTTGGATCATATCGATCGGGTCCACAGGGCTGTCAGAAACTTCCTGAACGCCGAGGACGACGACGAACCGCTGGAAAGCGTTCGCCCGTCACGAATTCGAGAAATTATCAAAAGATTTAAAGCTCGAACCGCCCCTGGTTCCGATAAGATAACGAACAGAGCTTTGAAATCGTTCTCGCACAAAGCAATTATGGCATTCACCAATATTGCAAATGCGACTCTTCGAACAGGGCACTTTCCTTCAGATTGGAAAAGCTCACTGGTGATAACTATCCCCAAACTAGGGAAAGACCGGAAATTTCCACAAAACTACCGACCTATCAGTTTACTATGCACCTTAAGTAAGGTCATAGAAAGGGTGATCTTGGACAGATTACAGGATCACACGAAAGCTAACAATCTTCTCCCCCCCACCAACATGGGTTCAGATGGGGCTATTCAGCTGTCCATCAATTAAACCGCGTGACAGACCAAATTATCGGAGGTTTTAGACTGAAAAAGATCACAGGAGTGGTCTTTTTCGACGTCGAAAAAGCCTTCGATAAGGTTTGGCACAAGGGCCTTTTTTTTAAATTGTACAGGGACAAATTCCCTCTGCGTCTTGTGAGGCTGATTGCTTCATATCTAAACCGCAGAACACTGGCAGTCAGAATTTCTGGCCATATATCTACTTCTCGAAATATAGAGGCAGGGGTGCCTCAGGGGTCTACTTTATCACCGTTGCTGTTTAACTTATACTTTGCCGATATGCCTTCGGGATTGACGCATGGGGTTCAAATGGCACAGTTTGCTGATGACACAGTTCTTCTCTATTCTTCTAGATCACTCGATGTGATTATTTCAAGACTACAAAAAGCCACGGACGACCTGGATGAATGGTTGGACGAATAGCGAGTCATAGTTAATCCAGAGAAAAGCAAGGCTGTTCTCTTCACACGCCGGAAATTTACACCCGTTGAGAACATCAGTCTTAACGATGTTCCCATTCTGTGGTCTGATTCTGCTAAGTATCTTGGGGTTATCCTAGACAAGGGACTCACGTATAAATTTCACGTGCAGTCCATTCTCGATAAAGCCAAAATGGCGAAAAATCTTCTTGTTCCGATGTTGCGTCGAAACAGCGGCATGTCAATTCGGAACAAAACCCGGCTCAACACTTCAACCATCAGGCCTATGCTGACATACGCATCCCCGATCTGGGGCACGGCCTCGCGCTGTTATCTCGATCGTCTTGAGGCATTCCAAAGTGTCACTTTGAGGAGCCTCCTCGGTGCTCCATTTGTACTGTCGGAATAGAGATATTCGGGCGGACCTAGGGTTACCTCTTCTAGGCCATCAAATCGAAACTTTTGCCGTAAAGTACTTCGATAATCTCGCGTTTCATCCGAATCCCAATTTGGCCCGACTCGCCAAGCCAGACAGGGAGACTTTCTTTTACAAACGCCCGGTTTACCAAATAGCCGCACTCTAATTTTTCTTAACAGTACTAACAGGGTTCAGGTATACCTATAGGGCCAAATCTAACTATCCTAACTATCTAATTAAAGGAAGGTACATGAGCCGCAAGGTCTCGAACTTCCATTTGGCATTCATTATTGGGCGGTTATTAGTCGGTAGGCATTTCAACCTGAGGAAATGAATCCGACACTTGCCAGTCTTATAAAAGATTTTACCGCCTAGCCCCCCCAAAAAAAAAAAAAGCTTTTTATATATATTTCATTGGTTTTTCCTTTTAGTTTGCACTCTAGAGTAGTAATTGATCCAATTGTTTTTCGAGTTTTTAGTATATTTTCTTTATCTTCTTTGTTTTTCAACTATTATTGGACTTTTTTCGTTCAAAGTATCTTTTCTGTAGGCTGATTTTATCTGTTCTTTCTTTATGTTTGTGTTTAATCCTTTTATTATCTTTATTACAATTTTTTCCGTTTTTTCATTTTTTTCTTGTTTGTCAACTCTAACTATTATGACATTGTTTTTTATTTTTTCTTTTTCTGTTTTTTCTAATGTTATTTCTAAAATTTCAACTCTTTTTTTTTAGTTCTTCATTTGATTTTTCTGCTTTTTTTAATTGTTTTTTATTTCTTTATTTTCTTTCAAAACTTTATCAAATTTATTGCTCATGTATTCAACCGATTTTTTTAGGTCTTTTAAGGTTTCCATAATATCTTTATTTGTTGTTTCTTCTTCGCTTTCACTTGAATCTTCTTTTTTGTTAGTATTTTTAGCATTTTTAGTTTTTGTCATTTTAAGTAATTAAATGAAAGTAAAGAAAACGGAGAAAGTAGTTTTTTTAATTTTATTTGTTTTAGATAGTATTATTTTAAATGAATTTTCCTTTTTAATTGTTTTATTTTATATATTTAACTATTATTATAGTTGTATCTGTTGCCATGTTAAATTAAAATAACTAATAAATAAACAAACAAAATAATTAAGCTCTCAAATTAAATATAAAACAAATATAAACGGGGACACACTCTTCACACCACAGGGCCAATTGTAGTGACTAATTATTGACAAGATGCGGAAGGCCACGGAAAGGAAATGTTAGTGTTACAATATTAATACAATAAAATGCTTAAAAATATCTGCGCCAGGTAGATTCGAACCGCGACAGTAACCCAAGACTGAATTACTAAGCGGACACTTTAGCACTCGGCTACGTAGGTTATGCGGGTTGCGGAATAGTTTACTATAATATATCAAATTTCACTATTTGCTTATAATAAAACACAATTGCACAGTGATCGAAAAACAACTTTTAGGTTATAATAAAATTTGTTGTGTTTAATTAAAATTCTCGTTTAACTTGTTAATTATGTACTTGCCTATTAGTTTAACACGTAACAATAATACTTAATAACACATCATCATTAATTATTTACAATAATTCAGTTAATGTAATTAACCATAACAATGAATTTACACATACGATATATTTAAAAAAAAATGCAATGAAGAATTATAGGAATAAATACTTACAAGCTATCAAAACTAAACGTGTGGCAGCTAATAATAATTATTTGAGTTCAAATAACAATTCAGTTCAATTAATGCGGAGCTTGATAAACTCGCACAAAATTAATAAAAAAAGCTTTAAGAAAGACTGTGATATTACTCCTAATAATTTTAATAAGTTTTTTGTGAATGTTGCAAAGGATATTATTAATGATATTCCGTCCACACAAGATGATCCTATACTTTTAATGTGTGAAAATGAATCGTCGGTAAATGTACCATATTTTAATTTTGTAGAAGTGTCGAAAATATTTGTTAGAGATGTTATAACGTCACTTAATAATTCTAAATCCAAAGACATTTATGGTTTTAATGTTATTTTGTTGAAACTGGTGGCAGATATTATTATTTGCCCTATAACAAAATTGCTCAATGAATGCATAAAACAGTCAAATTTTCCTAATGTTCTTAAACTTGCAACAGTGATTCCTATTCACAAAAAAGGTGATCAATTAGATGTAAATAATTAAAGGCCAATATCGTTGCTACCTATAATATCAAAGGTATTTGAAAAAGTTCTTAAAACTCAATTGTTGAATCACTTTGAAAACAATAATATTATTTCAGTAAACCAATTTGGCATTAGAGAAGGCAAGTCAACAATAACAGCCATTGCTTCGCTTGTCAAAAAAATAACAGTTTGTTTTGAGAAGGGAGAATATACTTCAACATCTTTCTTAGATTTGAGTAAGGCGTTCGATTGTGTTTCACATAAAATTCTTCTAAGAAAATTATATGTGTATAAGCTTAGTCCAGCAAGTTGTCGTCTCATAATATCCTATCTGTCTATGCGCAAACAATGCGTCATTAGCAATAGCAGTTTTTCAGATCTCCTATCAATAGTTCATGGGGTACCACAAAGACCTGTTTTTGGCCCTTTACTACTTTAAATCTACATTAATGATTTACCTCATTGCATTTCATTATTATCAAAAAGTGTACTTTTTGCTGACGATACTACCATTTTTAATAACGGTGCAAATTTAGAAGAAGTAATGCTGAGACACAATCGAACGCTTGAAAATACTGAAAACTGGTTTGCAACTAACAAATTAAAGCTGAACAGCGATAAATCTGTTGACATGGTTTTTACTTTACGTGCAATTACAGATACTCCCGATGTACAAAGTTTTTGGGCTTAAATTAAGACACCAAACTGATATGGAAAAACCATGCTGATATGATCGCAAATTATGCTTGGGTATGTTTGCACTGCGCAATCTAATTAATTCAGTGTCCTATAATATAGCAAGATCTGCTTATTTTGCACTTGTTCAAAAACATCTTGAATATGGCTTGATAATTTGGGGGCATTCATCTGCTATGCAGCGAGTTTTTTCGCTACAAAGAAGGGCTTTATGCGTATTAAATCACGTACCATACCGACAAAAATGCATAGATAGTTTTAGAACCTGCAATGTACTAACTGTACCTTCTTTGTATATTTTAAATTGTCTTCTCTATATAAAAATTAACTTGGCAAACTTTAATACATATGCATCAATTCATCTGCATAACACACGACATAGGAATAATATTTATCCACCGACTCTTAGATTACAAAGAACTAAAGACTGCTTTAATTATTATTGTTACAAATTTTTTAATGTATTGCCAAATAATATTAAAGAATTGCCGTTAGCAATATTCAAAACTAGAATTAAAAAACATTTACTTGAAAAAGCTTATTATAGCTTCAATGAGTTTTTAAATAACATAAATTTTAATATATAGTTGAATGTGTACATATTCTTTCCTTATTGATTGTTCATTTTTTGTAATGGCGGTTGCCAATATCATTGTTTTATATTATTATTATGTATGCGTTAGTTCTTAGTAACTTGTAATATTTTCTATTTTGACATGTGAAAAAATCTTTGTATTGTTAACACAAATAAATTATTATTATTGTTATGACAAATATAATCTTAGGGGGTTACGACACATGGATTGACTGAACTGAACTATTTCAATTGCTAGAATGTGGCATTTATATTTGTGAATAAATTAAAAACTATATTTTTGGCGGTTAAGAGCTTAGCGCAAATCAATTCCAGTTTGAAAATATCTTTCAATAACACCAATAATGTAAAAATGAATATTTTGGCGCTTACATCTTTTCGTCAGATCTTCATCGATTTAGACATAATGTTAATTGTGTTATGCAAACGTGTGAATTAAATTTTATGTACAAAAGTATTTATACAATAACATGATGCTTTGTACTCTCTTTTTAGTCGTGCCTGAATTAATTTATTAAAGCTTTTCCCGATGCAATAATTACCTAATAAAACGTTTGTGAATCAGAAATTATTCAACGATTTGAAAGAACGAACCTTGTCCACAAAAATGGAGTTTCATATGTAATTTGCTAAGAAAATCCAGCATTTGCACCCATATAAAAAATCATTTGTTAAATTACTTGATTATGAACAAGTTGCAGCTCGTCCAACAAACATTTAAACAATCTCAGTCTTGCTGAAAATAACCAATCTGCAATTATAGTGTAATTGTTGAATAAAAACCTCTAAAATAATAGTGCGGGACCGTTCTGCATTGTTTTCAACAAAAACTATACGTCTATTTATTCTTCGCTTTAAAATTGCAACTCAATTTTAATTAAATGTAAAGTTGTTTCGGGTAAGTTATGGAGATTGACAACATCCAATTTCATCAGTAAAAAGATCTTATCAAATATTCCATCATTATAAAAATCGTGAACAAACTCTTCAGTATCTTTTATAAAAAATTCCTGTATCGAAAAAAGCATTATTAAATTAATTCAGACATAACTGAGAGACTACGACCATATGTCATCCTCATTGATAGTTTCACTGCGATAATAATCACCTTTCAGTAAAGCATTATGTTCTTGCGTAAACACCATTGTACATATAATTTAAATATCCAATTCACGATTCTGTTTAATTCACAGTTTATGTATAATGCCCGTATAACACTAACCATAACATTATATCTTGAATTATATATAAAAAATAGATAAAACTTTAAAAGTTTGTAAAACGCATAAATGGTCATCAATTGTTAACAATAAAATTTTATTGTAAATTATGATATCAAAAAATGTACATATTGACTCACCCAACGAAAAACATAGTAACTCGAAAAATTGATATTTTGAGTTACGAACGTCAAAAAATCAATTATAAATGAAAGTTTATTGTGTAAAAATTAATATTTTTTTGTCACAGCCCATTCTTGTTTCATCATGTGTTCCTCATTGTGGTCCAATTTTATTTTTGCTTTTCGTTAATGATATCCCACAGTATATCAATTCATCGTCATTTCTTTTATTTGCGGTTGATTTAAAAATGTATAGAAGAATATCATCTCTCAATGACTGCCATCTTTCACAACTGGACTTAGATTCTATAAATATTTGGTGTTTTATTAATAAATTATTCTTTAATGCTGATAAATGTTTTTCAATAAGTTTCCATAGAACTTTAAGTAAAATTTCCTTCAACTATATAATTGACACAAAAGTGTTGGACAAAGTCACGCAAATAAAAGATTTAGGCGTTATTTTTGATCATAAACTTACATTTATTTAACATATTAACATCATGTGCAATCGTGCCATAAAAATGTTAGGATTTGAATATAGAATGTCTGCTGATTTATCAGCCAGTACACTAAAACTTTTATATTGTGCTTTGGTGCGTTCGCATTTAGAGTATGCCCCGTCAGTTTGGAGTCCTGTTTATAAAACTTATAACCGTAGTATTGAACAAATTTAAAAGAAGTTTTGTTGTTTATTGTTTATTGTTTTATAAATCGGGCATATTATCTGTAAATTATGATTACTGCTTTATTACTTCATTATACAACCTACCGTCATTGAAGATTCGCCGCAAAAGAGCTGATTTGTCGTTCTTGCGTAATTTAATTATGTCTGAGATTGATTGTGAGGAGCTACTTAGTACTCTTCCATTCCATGTAGCACCTAATAATACACATAGCAGGCATTCTTCTTTATTCCGTGAATCTACCCATTCTACTAATTATGGTTTCAACAATCTACTTGGTAGAATGTATAGATTTGCAAATAATTTACCAACTGATATTAATGTATTTTGTGTCTCTAAATCTACGTTTAGAAGTCAGCTAAGTCACGCTGACTAATGTTTAATATGTGCGCTTTTATGTATGTTTTTTTTTGTTGTATTTTAGCGTCGACTACTAAGGTCATTAGCTATTTATTTTGTTTAAACAATAATAACCTTAGGTTATAGACCTGAGAAAGACAAAACAACACATTAAAATGGTTAAATAAATAAATAAATAAATAAATACTAAATCTAATATCACAGTTGCTACAATTAAAAACTAAATTTAAAACTAATATTACAGAACCAACTATAACAAATGACAACAAAATTGTAAAGGAATTTGATACCAGTACCTATCCATTAACCTAACCTAATATCACAGATGACACCGAAGCTGTAAAAGGCTTTGATGCCAGACCCTAAAAACTAAAGTAACTAAACCTAATATCACAATTTAATGTAATATCACAACCTAACTTAATATCATAAATGACATCGAAGCTGTAAAATGCTTCGATGTCAGACCCTAAAAACTAACTAAACCTAATATCACAGATTGCACAGATGTTGTAAAAGACTACGATGCTTTAAACAACTCAGCAACACAAACTGATCAATAAAAATAAATTAATAAATTAACACCAAAATCATTATAAGACAACACAAAAACTTGGTTACACCTGTTTGAGGAGTCCTGCGTCTTTCAAAAACTGGACGCACCTTTCCATGGACTCCTTTCTATTTGATAAAATAGGCGCCACGTTGTTAGGAAGCTCGAGCCGATTACGGTAGGGAAGGTAGGCTCGGCATTCCTCCAAAATGTGCTTCACCGTTAGAGGGTCGTGACATGTTTGGCATGCTGGTTGTTCGTCGGCGGTCCAGAGATACGAAGAGGTTAAGTTGGTATGACCTATGCGCAAGCGACATAGAGCGACCTCCTTTTTCCTGTTAAGATCTACCAGCGACTTCCATGCCGTCACGGAGAGCTTGATTTCCTTTAATTTGCTCTCGAAGCCGATCCATACTCTTTGCCAATCCTCGATGACCTTTGATATGACGTATCCTTTGAGATCATCGGGTCTTACGGGAATGTTGTCCGTAGGATCCGCGTCAGCCGCCTGACGGGCGGCTTTATCGGCCAGCTCGTTGCCCTCGATACCCACATGACTCGGTGTCCAGACAAAGATAGCTCTCTGTCCAAACCCGGCCAGGCGGAATATCGAAGTTTGTATTAGCTGGACCAGCGGATCGACCAAATACATAGACTGTATACTCAGGATGGCACTTAGCGAGTCGGAACAAACTGTGAGATGATGTCTCTTAGTTTAGCAGGGCTTTATGTAATGCATATAATTCTGCGGTGTATACGGAAGCCTATTTAGGGAGAGATCATGAATGGGCCGTACCATCTAAAAGGAAGGTACTTCCCACTCCCCGATCCGTTTTTGAACTGTCTGTATACAACCGCGGAGAGTCTGGGTATTCGGCAACATTTTCAAGAAACTTGCTCCTCAAGACGTCGGGGCATGTTTCTCGTTTGCTCTGGAAGTCAGATCAAGACGAGCTATAACTCTCGGCATCAGCCAGGGTGAAAACTCGCCTGAACTGACCTCGAATACCATCGAATAATTAACATTAAGACTGTCCTCTAGTTCCTGCGCTCGGACACACACCGGCCTACTGACAGTAGGCCTGAGTCTGTATTTGCGTTGCTGCGTTTCGTTGACGGTAAATATAAGTCGGTTGTTGTGACCCCTTTTTGCTTGCATCGCCGCGGAGTACGTGAGTACAAAGCGACTACGACGAGCGGCGAGAGGAGGTACACCCGACTCGCAGCAAAGACTCGGTGCAGGACTCGTCCAAAATGCTCCCGTGGCGTATCTAATGCCTGCGTTGTGGACTGCGTCTAGGGCTTTCAACCGGGATTTTCTTGCGGATGAGTATACCGCGCAGCCGTAGTCGACCCTGGATAAAACCAGAGCTTTGTACAGCCGCAACAGTACCTCTCTCCGCGCACCCCAGTTGATGTTGGCCAAGCACTTGATCACGTTCAAGGTTTTTTTGCACTTTGTGACCAATTCATCAATATGTGCCCAAAAGGATAAGGTCCTATCGAGCACGAGCCTTAAGAAACGGACTGTTTTGACGCACGTGATTTTGGAACCCCGCAAGACAAGCGCGGGGTCCCGGTGAGGTCTTTTGAGGCGGCAAAAATGCACGCACGAGGTTTTCGTCGTAGAGAAGCAAAAACCTCTTGCCTCTGCTTCTCTGTCCACTTTGTCTATGGTGATCTGGAGTTGACGTGTTATGGCAGGGATGGTATCTCCCGCCATGTAGATCTCCAAATCTTTGACGTACAAGCATTGTTTTACAGGTGTAACTACAGAAGCTGCAATTTTGTTTACTGCGATCGCAAAAACAATAACGCTAATAGTTGACCCTTGGGAAACACCGTTCTCTAGACATAATGTCTTTGAGTTAGTGGATCCCACCCTTACTTTAAATTTGCGATCGCGCATAAAAGATTTAAGAAAAAGAGGCATACGGCCCCTGAATCCCCATGCGTGCAGCGTCTGCAAAATTCCATATCGCCAAGTCATGTCATACGCCTTCTCCAGGTTGAAAAACACCGCTACGAGGTGTTTTTTTGCTAGGAAAGCGTCTTGGATGGAATTTTCTAGACAGAATCTATCAGACAAAATCACAGTACCGTTGATCATTTATCAACGGTACTGTGATTTTGTCTGAAACCCGCCTGGTATTTAGCTAAATGACCGTTACTTTCCAGAATTCACACCAGACGGTTGTTGATCATTTTTTCTAAAATTTTACAGACAGCAGGTAAGTGAAATCGGTCTGTAGCTGTTGACGTTGTTTGGATCCTTGCCCGGCTTTAACAATGGCAGGATTATGGCCTCTCTCTAACATTCCTGTTAGACGCCGCTTCCCATATCAGGTTGTAGATTTCCAGCAACCGCTCCGTCATGCGAGAGGGAAGCTGCCGGATAACCTAATCGTCTGGTCCCGGTGCGGAGGAGGTACCCATACCGTTAACTGCCGTTTCCAACTCTTTTGAGATAAAGAAAGAGTTGTAGGGCAAAGAATCCGGGGAAGAGAAATTTAGCCGAGTTTCTAATTGATCTTTTTGACGCAGGAATTCGCTATAATTTTGAAAGCTACTGGCAAACGCAAATTGAGTTGCCAATGCGTCAGCAATGTTGGCCGCTACGGTGACTTTCTTTCCCGACACGGCTCCCACTTTTTTCCACACTTTGCCGACCGAAGTGATCGGCGTGATTGTCGACACGTAGCTCTCCCATGATTGTTGCTTGCTTTCAAGAATTTTGCGGCGTGCAACAGCTCGCTTCTTCTTGTAAGCGATCATGTTTTCCTGCGTCGGAGTTCTTTTGAAACAATTAAAAGCTTTCTTTTCCTCTTCCACAGCTACACGGATATCGTCGTTCCACCAAGGAACCGACGGACCGGCCAGCTGCCCGCTGGACTTTGGGACAAACACATCTGTTGCTCGGACAATACAATTAGTGAAAACCTTCACGGCGGTCTCGACATCCTCACCATTTGATTCTGGTGGGACCAGACTGGCTTGAAAACCTTGCGCGGTCGAGACACCATCTACGGGGGACGGACTGTCTGACCCGTTTGATAATGGTTTTAATTGCGATGGGAAAATGATTGCTGCCGTGAAGGTCCTCTAATACATGCCACGATAAACGTGTGGCTAAACGTGGGGACGATAGAGACAAATCAATTGCCGAAAAGTTTGTACCGCTGCCTCTAAAGTGTGTGGCGGAACCCGTGTTGAGGAGGACAGCGTCGCTTTGATCGAGAAAATCCTCTATCAAACGACCTCGCGTGTCTTTCCTCAGAGAACCCTATAGCGGATTGTGTGCGTTAAAATAGCCCACTAGGAGGTAAGGCTGTGGAAGCTGCGAAGTAAGTTCTTGTATATCTTCCAGAGTCCAGTCGAACTCCGGAAGATACAGGTTGCATATTGTGGCTTTTATCGGAATGGTAAGCCGGATGGCGATTGCCTAGAGTCTAGTTCTGAGGATTATTTCCGTAAACGGTAAATTTTCCCTCAGAAAAATAGCGACTCCACCTTTGGCTCGGGGAACCGGCAGAACGTTACTTCTTGTGCACGTAAAGCCCCAAATATTTTCTTGGGGCTTGAAGTGCGTTTCCTGTAAGCACACGCAAAAAGGCATGAGCTTTACCAGGATCAATTTCAGCTCACAATAGCTGCGTTTGCAACCGTTGCAGTTCCACTGTACTATCGTCTCCATAATTTTAGATAACTATTAAATAAATAAAATAAATTAAGAAATAAATAACACGTAATAGACGGACAGCTATTAAAATAAGTTAATACAAAACAAATAAAACACCAAAGTTGTAAAGAGACTTTGTTTGGACGTAGACTAGGCAAAAGATACATTCTTAAATCAAATATCACAGATGACATCAAAGTTGTAAAATACTCCAATGTCAGAACCATAAAATACATAAAACTTAAAACTAATATCACAGATGACATCGGAGTTGTAAGAGACTCCGATGCCAGAATTATAAAACAAATAGAACTTAAAACTAATATCACAGATGACATCAAAGACAAAAAAATCTTTAATGCCAGAACCTTAAAATGGAAATAACAATACCAGTACACAAATGACATCGCAGTTGTAAAGGACTGCAGTGCCGATACAAAACAACACTTATTTAAAAAACATAATAGAAGGCCTACAGCTGGGAGCGTGATCTGCCCTTTTTCCAGTCAGGTTTCCTTCTTCTTCTACCTCGGTTACTCCCATTGTCGACAACAGAAAGTTCTGATGCCGAACTGGATTCGTCGTCACGTTGCTGGAAGAAGGTCCATCCCTCTTCCGTTGACCCGGATCAGACTGACCCTTATCTAATTGTTTTGGCGTATTTGCCAAAACAAGTTTGGTCAGGTCGGTTTTAAGATCAACCTGAGAATGTGTGGGGGGTGCTTCCCCCACGTTTTTGGTTAAGGAGATTACATTTCTTCTCAACCGTTGTTGCCCCGGAGGATTTCGTGGGTGCATGCTGGTCTTAATGACCTGTATTGGTAGTTTCTTTGCTGCAGGAAGCTGAATCTGTCCGCTTAGTGCAGCAATAAAAGGCGGTAAAAGTTGACGAATAAGCTCGTTCACGTCCATAGAACTTTTTGATGCAGTCGCCGCTTTGGCGTACGATATTCCGGCAATTGGTGTGGAGACTAATATCAGTTTGCGTGCTTCAAAGTATGTCAGTTTGTTTTTAGTCATTATTTCTTTGATAGCGAATTCCTCTTTGTGTTTCGGACAATTACGTGATCTTGCAGAGTGTTCTTCTCCGCAATTGACACACGTAATTGGCTGTTCGCATTCGCTACCATCATGCAGAGGTTTTCCCTTGACCACTCATATTTTCTGCAATTTCTTCTACCGTGCAATTTAAAAAGTCTCTGCAATAAACAATGCCTTTGCATGTATTTAAAGTTTTATGTGCAGAGACTTTGACGTTCATATCTGCCATACAAATACATTTTAAAATTTGGTTGACTGAGCGGCTGAAACTGTTTCCACAAGAAGGCCATCTCTGACCTTCTTGATGGATTTGGTGTCGCCGATCAGTCCATACAGGACTCTACTAATTAACAAGGGGCTAACTTTGTTGAAGTTGCCCTCTTCTTTAGTGACCAGGATGAACCGAGGGACAGGTCCCGCCTTCTCATCACCGGCACTTTTTAACAAAATAGCTTTGCCAGACTTCTTCCCTTTTGTCGAAGAAGAAGCTGGGGGGTCCGATTTGTCATTGGAAAGGGACCGGGTAGCATTATCCATTGGCACAACCCGATCAGTTGCACCAACTTCCGAACAATTGACTACTGCGCTACGGGAGCATTGTTCTCCCACTCCGGTAGTTGCCAAACCCTTGCCGATTATGAAGCCCCTGTCAAATTCAACTGACGGCACGGACTGGGGGCGTGATTTAAGATGAGACATCATTAAAAATAAGTTGCGTTTTACCTTCCGCCAGGTTGGGAATGAAAGGAAAAGAAGGTTGAAGGGTTAAAATGTAAATGACAGGAATAGGGAAGGGTAGCCAGAAATGGCTTTGGGTACATTTGGTTTGGCTTCTGCTCATTGACTCATCCGGCATGAGTGGCCCTGTCAGGAGTTTAAACTCCCGCCGGCATAGCTCGAGCAGAAGTTACTCAGCCCCCTCACCACGACAAGGTAGTACCCACGAGGGGGTTTATGTATGTAATTTTTTGTATTCTTTATTGTTGTATTGTAAAACATCATTGTTTATGTATATTTGATGTAGATGTAAATGGTAAGATTATACCGTAAATAAAGTATTATTATTATTATTATTATTAGTATTATTAGGCCATTCACTGTTCATAACCTGTAATGTCTTCAATTGTTTTGCTTACACAAATATTACCATATGTAATATCCCTAGTGCATAGAATATTGCCTATAATTTATTAGAATCTCACGAATTTTTGCATCGCAAAAATGCATGAGTGATATTCCAATAAATTATAAAGCAATATTCTATGCACGAGGTATATTTAATAAGACTATTTCCTGAGCGACATTACATCTTTCAGAATGACATTTTAATATTAAAAAAAAATAAAATTCAAATTGCGTATGCTTATGTCCATTGTTATGTTCAACATATAAACAATTATGCAAAAAATTAAACATTTTTTTTTAAATGTCAAGCAAATGTTTTGGTACGAATTCTATCGAGTATATAAATATATTATTTTATTATGTTGTCAATGACAACGTAACAATTATACTGACAATACCACAATAACAAAAATTGTCGCTAAATATGTACGTGATTGGTCGAATTTCTAATATTTGCTAAATGTGATTGGTTGCTTTGACGGACGGATGACGGGAGAGAAATAGTCAATGTAATTGTAATAGTCTGTAGGTACCTTTATTGTTGGTATTACTTAAAACGCAGCTGACATGGCAAACTTGTTCGATTGACATTTGGCTTATTTCATTTATATTTATTTTAACACTATTACTAAAATTGTTTTAAGTCTAGCTTGAAAAGTTTCTTGTTGTCAATTAATGGATTGTAGAAATTGTAACATAATTTTGGAAAATTGTCATTTAAGCCAAATAGTTAGTAAAAGCTTAGAAACTTATTTACATACGTCAAATAATTTTGTCCAAAAATAGACAATTTGTGCAGCTCTTTAAACATTCGAAATTTCCTTAAAAAAATGTTGGCAATGTTTTGCTTTAAATATCTGTGACAATCTATAAAACATTTATTAAATATTTATGACACTTTTTAATGTCAAATATGACCACTATAACATGACTGTGGAAAAAGTAAAAAAATAATTATTTTTCGTATTTTTAGTTATTTTTTAATTTTGTCAATAATATTAATAATAATAATAATAATAAACCATTTATTTATTATTTCACATAACAACATCATACTAATTTAACATTAAAAAAAAAAAAAAATGAAAACTCGTGCTTATTATACAACAAATTATCAACTTTTGCAAATGTAAAATGTGTTTGTTTCGTTTGTTTACACTTGTATTATTATTATAAATTTATAAAGCAATATTTTTACCATAAAGTGGTAATTTTTTGTTTCTAATTTTTATATTTGCAATACAATAGTCATAACTTGTGTTAAATTAAATTATTGTGAGTTTTAAAAATTTAAACTATTTCTAGGCATTATATAAGCTCGGGTCTATAGTGGTTCTAAGTTCCCATACAAATACAAACGTTGCAATTACAACACCAACAAAATAAATACAATAGCAAAACATGAAATGAACCATTTTAAGAGGTTCCGGTTCTGATTTCAATTCTTCTGTGTCTAAAGGAGTATACTGTAGAAACCATTTACCAATTAAACCGTTCTCGGTCAGTTGGCGAATGTGGGCATTCATATAGGGCGTTAAACGGCCTGTATTTATCATTATGCCTTTATATACAGTACCAAATTTTATTTTATAAAACTTAGGTAATTTTTTTTCAGGCCATAAACGGTATAATGTACTTTCAAAATTATTTTTTGAAGTATAAATAGAGGTATTTCTATATTTTAAGATTTCATAAAGTTCCTCAAGCTTCATTATCGCTTTGCCATTAATTTTCAATCGATCTTTTACCTTTTCATAAAGATAAGGATTAAGGCCATACATGAGCTTCATTAATTTAATTTGATTATAAAATCTTGGTGATTCTATCGAATCGATTTGTTCTTCATAGATTGGACCAATTAAAAAAGAAAAAAATACAGCAAGATATGCATTTAACAGTACAAAATATACAAACACCCATGTTGCAAAAAGTATTTTCAATACTTTATTCTTTGGAAACTTAACAAATTGACCGAAAATCATAGCAAATGCTTGCAGCATGATAATGATTTTTTTTTCATAATTTAGAGGTAGATGGATAAATTCAGTAAAAGCCAATAGGGTTGCAACAATTAATATATATGATAGAAATATTGCAATCCATACTTCAATTTTGAAAACGTACACAAGACCATAATAATTGCAAATTGTCTGCGCCAATGGCACTACTATTATTCCATTATCTATTTCAATATATGTTGATGTCCCATTTGCCACCAGTATACTTACATATGGATAAAAAGAATCTATTTGGTTATTATTTTGTTTCCCATATTCAACTGTTAAATTGTGTCTTCTTGCAAATTCTTCAAATATAAGAATTACCACACCTTCATGTTCTCCTATTGAATATGGATATTGAGCAAACAATGGTATTATGTTAATTTTACAACCAGGACAATTAAGTATATTGTATTCGTAGACATAACGGACTTTATCTATGTCAACGTTGCTACAATTGAATAAGAAATTAATTCTAGTTTTATTTAGATTTTCTGGTCTGTAATATACATTCATCGGCATGTGGCCGTATACCGTTCCATCTCTGTGTATTATTATGCATCTTTTTGTAATCAATTTTGAATATTCATTTAAGTCAAGTTTTTGTTTACTAGTGTATATTATTAGATACAACTCGTCACGTTTATTATTAGATAAATAGCTTAAGAAAGTTTTTAATCTGGTTTCTGTGTCGATTAAAATTATTGTAAAATTGAAACTTTTCCACTCACCAAACTCTTTTGTTTCTTCAGAATTCAGTATATAATTACCATTAATATTTTTTAATATACTATCCGTTATCTCTTTATTATCTTGCAAGTCTAATACACATTCCATTTTGTATCGTTGATGGATTAATTTGATACATTGACTTAGTTCTTCGTCGTTGTTTTTCTAAATAAAATAATACATTTTTTATTTTTTTTTAACTTTAAACACGTTAAATCAGTTGTGATAATTAATGAATGTAATTGCACTCGCATGAAATTAAGGTGTTAATGTAAAATATTTATGTCTGTATTGTTTGTATTGCTTAATTAAGTCCAGTGGTGGATTAAGACATACCAAGATAAAAAAAAACAGGATCTAACAAAATAATGAAATTAAAAGTGTAGACACAAAAAATTGGGAGCAGTAGAGGCAGTAGAGAAACTTTTGCGTACACGTTCTTGAAAAAATGCTCAAACTTTCATTACCAAGCAACTCTAGTTACTGTTTTTATTGCAAATCGATCTAAATATCAGTTTTTCTTTTAATATTTATAATATTATAGTTAACTTATGTACTTATCACAACATATACTACAACTAATTAAGACAATAGAAGCTATAAATACAAGCCCTAATAACAGATCTACCCACACTCACAAATGTAAATAACGTACTTCAGCATGCGGGTTATTTGGAAAAGATCAATTTCTGTTACTAACTGCAAGGCCACAAAAAAAAACGCGCCTAAACGTAGAAAGAGAACAAGGAAAATTATATTAATCTCACTTTTCAATATTTACACAATTATAAATATTTAAATGTATAAAAGTAAATACAAACAGAATATTGTCACACGGTAAGATATCGGAAGCAACATCGTCGATTACCGTCTAAGATCGCCGACGTGCAATTCTATGCCGATATTGGAGAGTTCGGATAGTCGTTGACGACCGCGCGTGGTTATTGCAATTTAAGTAGTTTACTTGCTTTGTAATAAACATACGGGTGTTATGATACAGTAAATGCTGAGCCATCACAACAAAACATATAAATACGACGACGCTTCCCAGAGAAGTCAGTCCAACATATAGTAGTAATAAGTACACCTAAAATCGGTAACAAGACTTCGCTTAAAATCGCGATCTAATATGACCAATTAATAATTAATAATTAATATTTAATCATTATAATTAACCATTATAATCATTTATAATTGTATTAAAATAGATCAAACCTTGTAAAGTTTGATGATTTAAATAAAAAGTAGTTAATAGTTTTTAAAAAGTCTCATTCCATCCTGTGAAATTTAACTGGCGCTGCGAACAGGATTATCTGCAACGTATTAAATATCAACGGTTCGTGTTAACGATTAAAGCAGATAACGAATATTTGAAATTAAAGACTTTATACTTTATGTGAACCTAACCTGGATTACTTTACTCAAACTTGAATTAATACCAGATGGATACCATCTCAATACTATTAATGTGAGTACAGATTTTCAATAATTGTCAATTGTCAAAATCCTATGACAGATATCGATAGTCTATCTTTATTAATAAGTTTCTTAAACATTATGTCACGTCACATCTTTCACAGTATAAGTACTGTGAAAGACGTGACAATCGTGTATCAGGACACCATTCCGATTTTGATAGTGATTCCAACGTTTTAAATGCTTACATATCAGCTTGTGAGTTTCTAGTCAATACATTTCTGACAGAACCTAATGCAAGTATACAAGCTTTTTTATTGAGAATATTTCAAGGTAAATTGAAAGGGAAAGCCTTGAAAGCCATAAGTTGTAACGAAGAGACCACAACTTGGCAAGATCTAGAAATTCTTTTATTAAATCATTTCGGTGATCAGCGTTCTGAGTCATGTTTATTTAATGACTTAGCCATGATTAGACCCAATAAAAATGAGAGATCTTATAATTACGGTACAAAAATAAAAGAAATTGTACAACTTCTTCTTACTCGAGTGAAATTAAGAGACAATAATGATAATAGTAGAGCGTTAAAAAACTTGAATTATAAGAAAACGGCACTACAAATTTATTTGCAAGGATTATTAGAAATTGATCATGTAACAGGAATAATGGTTCAATTGAAGCAACTAGCCAACCTTGAGACAGCTATGAGTTACGTGATAGAAGTGGAGAATTTCAATTACCGTGCCGGAAGAACAAATAATTTACAACGTACTAATATAAGAACATCATAAGATAAAGCACGTAACCAAAGAAAACAACAGGGTTATCAAATGAATAACAGATTCACACCAGTTGCGCAACCTTATTTAATGCCATTTTAGAATAATCAAAATGTGCCATCATTTGCGCCCGAATCAAATCAGTTTAACAGGAATCATGTTTTTACATCTCCGTTTAATCAAAATAAACCATTTACAAATAACAATATGAATCAAAGATTCCCAACAACGATGCCTCTACCGCAAGCGACACATAAAACAATGCCCAAGCCTGCGTCTATGGAAGTAGATTCCAGCGCGCAGAAAAGACCGGTATCAACTTTCATTCATCAAAATAAACGCCCTCGCTGGACACCTGGTCAATGATTATATTATCAGGATGACGACGAGCCAGACAATACGCTAGACAGTACGCAAATGTATGAAAACGTAAATACAGAAAAATTTGCTGATGACTGTGAATATAATAACGACCTCAATGAAGATGTCAACAACGCAGATGAAAATTTTCAGTTCATTTGCCTTACAACCAAGAAAAAATAATGAATAATCAAAACAAAAATAACACAGCTGTAATTAATTTAAATAATATTAATTGTAATTTGCCCTACATAACATGTTCTGGACTTAAATTTTTAATTGATACAAGATCAACCAAAACGTTATTAAATTCTAAATTATTTAAACAACTAGAAGAATATGCTGTGAAAATACCATTTATTATTAAAACGGCTCACGCTACTACTTGTTACGGTTCAATTTAGGGGATGAACCTAAAAATACGAATACAGTAATTAATACATTGTAAATCTTATAACTAGGTACTTATCTTGTAACATCTTAGGCAAAGGCTGGCTCGTCATGTTGTTGAGGTTGCAGAACTTATTATATTTACTAGAATAGGAAACACAGAATGAACAATTAATTAACATATACACAATGTCACTTGCTGTTATTGCAGTTGGATTTAATTTCATCCACTATTTATGTAAATGTATTATGCCACTTACCAAGTACGAGGTTTCCAGTTTGGAGTATTTCACACCCGAGTGCAATTCCTTTTCTCTTTAGAATCATCGCTTCCGTTCCAATTAATTCCATATAATTTATTACTTCCTATGATTTATCTAACTTTATTCCTTATGGTAAATCCAGATCCAATTAGCTTCCTCTTATTATTAATCCATTTATTCCTTCATTATCCTTGACTTGTTTACCTAACCCTAAAAATAAAAATAAATTAGTACATGAATGTGTTGTAGTTTTAGGTACAGAGTTAAATTCAATTGACATTCAGTTTACTGTTACTCACCTATTCATAATTCCTATTGAAACTGCACACAATTAACTGCAATTAACTTAGGCGGAACCATTATTTTTATTCCTAAGTTCACTTAATTCACTACCAATTTTATTTCATTTTTGACAAGAATTGCGGCGTTGCCAACTGTATTTTATTTCTCATTAATTACGATTTTGTTTAATTACTATTACTTTTATTTTTAGATTCCAATTATTCCTTTCTCCCTCTGATCCTTATTAAACCTTTTTATTTAAATAAACTTGAGTCGATCATGCGCGGGGGAATTCCTTTAGTTTTCCCCAGAGCGAACCGAACACCGGCAGGTCTTTTCATCCAAATACTTCGCCCGATTAACATCGCGTAATGCGGATTACGGCCGTTGAATTTTTTTTAAGTATCGTAACACGGATTCATTTAGTTCAACGTGTATTTCTTGGAAGGACCTACTGAAAGTTAATGTAAGTTTATTTAATTATTTCCTTTAATCCCTTCCGTCACTGTTGCTATGTTTGTAATTGCAGATATTAACTTTTTGTTTATCATTGAGTGCACGAGATTGGAGCAGTAAATGTATATATATATATATTAGGGTGTCCGTTATTTATTTCGATTTAGATATTCTAAATTTTTGTTGCTAATTTGATTCTTTGGTACTAAAAAGTACTACATGAATTTTTTCAGATTTTTCAGATGTCCGGAAAGCGTGCCTGTAGACCGTTTTTAACCTCATTTAAATAACATGGAAAAATGTAATTTTATCTTGTTGTTTTCAATACTATAAATAAAAATTGGAAATATTTAACATATCATAATCGATGTAAAATTTTCCGTAGATTACGAATTTTTTATTTTCGTGGTCACCAAACACTTCTGAACGACAAAAACTGTAAAAAAATATCAAAAATACGTGATTTAATGCAATTTACTCTAAATCTTTTGCATTTTTTTCTGATTAGACATTTGAATATCAAACTATCATCATCAAAATCATATTCTACGGAAAATTTCCTGTCAAAAACAAATATCGCAATACAAAAATCAATTCTTAGCTGTTTTTAAAATTAGTAATAAATTAAATAAATCTTTATTTCTTAAATTTTAAGCATTTTGAATTTGATGGTATTATTTAGACTTATTCTTAAAGTTGATAGATTTTTCAACAAAAATTCCTTAATTGTTTTGTTAAACAAAGTAAAGCTAAATACTGACAAATAATAAAAGTTTTTGATATTGCATGCGTAATTGCTAAATAACATTTTGAAATATTGCGCGCGTAATTTCATGTTGTATTCAGTCTCCATCACGTGACGTGACCGTATATAAAAAATAAAATCATATATGTGTGCAAACCTTACGACAACCTTCAAAAAAATAAAACAAACGCATAAATCACAAGTGTCGAAGAAAAAGTTACAAGTTTAATATGTCCGAGTCACAAAATAATATTTATTTAATTGGCAATATTAATGAATTGCCAATTTTTTCTACTTCAAATTTACCGAATAATCATGAAAAATTAAAATATTTTTTTTATAATACAAGAGTACTAAATAAAAATAAAAATGTGAGTAAAAAATTGACAATTGCAGAAATTTGTAATATTTGGAAAAAAGTTGATATTCCGACAATAACTCAAATTAACTGTAAAATTAAACTTCAAAAGTTGTATGACGAATATAGAAATATTCAAAAAAATGAAGGCCATCCATTTATTGAGCAGAAGAAACAAAATTTTATTTAAACTCTTTATTTGACATTTCTACGTCACAATTTAGAAAAACATTAAGTGAATGCGACAGAAATAAATGTTATAGATTGAGATCTTTGTTAAAGTACAAAACATCGAAATTAAATGGTAAATATTACATAATGTTTTTTATCCTATATTACATAATTTTTTCCAATATTTTTAAATGATATTTAAGCCATTCCATCTACGAGTAAAATTGATATTTTATCTAACAATCAAGAAGTTCATTTAGAAAACAATGTAATTACCAACGTAGATAATGAGAGCAATACACTAACGTTAGAAGATTTTGGTAGGAAAATGCAAACACATTTATATCAATAATTTAGTAAAAAATTATTTGAAACAAATTTCACATTTTAGATAGTAGTGCAGTAGAATTTTCAGAAGCTAATACAAAAAGATTGAATAAACAACCTAAACGTTTTGGTGAATTTGTTCGAAATTTATCTGGTAATTATAAAATAATATTTGTTCAAGTAATACTAATATCACATTTTTGAGTTATCAATTAGAAATAACTAATTTTCAATTTATAAAATTAAAAGAAGAATTTTTCTGAATTCGTAAACTTAAAAAGTGTGTTTTTAATTTCTCTTTATATATTAGAATATGCATCATTTTATACTAAAAATATTAAAAATATTCTACATTTATTTAGCTTAAAAAGTTTATTGATCAACTGAGATTATTCAAATGATACTTTTTAAAAATTGCTTCCTGTCCTAATACAAATAATATCTACTTTTTGTTTCTTTTTTGTTAAGGTGAATTAGAAAATCTTTCCGGTAGTTACACAACCAGTGATTCTCAAAAGTCTGATTATTCCAATTTCTATCTTACTGGTAAAGAGTATACAAATCAAAATATACGAGGAAACGTAAATATTTTCACTGAAAGAGTTGTTGGGGCCTTAGATAAAGCAAAAGTTTCATATAGAAACTCTATTCATATTATAGCGGCTATAGCTGAATCCTTAGGTTATGATTTAAATAATTTAATTCTTAATAAATCATCTTTCAACTATATGAGAAAAAAATATATATCTAAGATTGCTGACGATAGTAAAAAGAAATTCTTGAAAGCTAAGGAATTCAGTGGCTCAGTATTGCACTGGGATGGCAAACTTATATCCAATAGGATTATGTGCAAGCAGATAGATAGATTACCTATAATTATTTCAAGACAAGGTAAAGAAAAGTTGTTAAATGTTCCAGCTTTGAAGAATAGTAAAGGTATAACCCAAGCTAATTCTATTTTTGACACTCTTGTGGACTTCGAACTAATTAATGACATTGAAGCTTTATGCTGTGATACGACTGCTTCAAATTTAGGACAATATAATGGAGCTGCAGTCTTATTGGAACAACGTTTAGGTAAAGACTTATTATATCTACCTTGTCGCCACCATATATTTGAATTATGTTTATCTGGAGTGTTTGTCTTAAAATTGCCTGGTACAAACGGACCTAATGTAGCTTTATTCAAGCAATTTCAAGCTTTTTGGTCAAAAATTGATCAAACAAAGTATAAATTTGGAATTTGTGATGTAAAGAAAAATGATATTTTGATTAAAAAAATCAATGAAATTGACAATTTTACACAAGATCAGTTAGTTAATAATGTTCAGTATAGAGACGATTGAGTCGCGGTCAATGTCCGACGGAGAACGGACGCGCTCGCGAATGTGCATAAAGGCGATTTAAATAATGGTGAATAATCTACGTTATTTAAAAAATTAAAAAATTCTGTGAATTAGAACAAACAGTGGAAAGGTGAAAAGTTTATTGTGAATGTTCAAACAAAAAAGTGTAAAACTGTGATAAGGACACATTAAAAAATAAAGGTGCGGTCGTGTTTTAAAACACACTCGTGTCGTGACGCGCGACACGTCTAGTGTTACATAATAAAACACAAACGCGGAAACAGCAATTTGATATTAATTAAAAGTGAAACTAGGCCAAGGGTCAAAAAACGAAGATGAATGCATTTTTAAAAAGCGGGATGTTGCAAAGAACACCGCCGGATAAAAAAACAGATAAAGAATTAGGTCACACGAATCAAAAAAGAGGGAGAGAAATAGATTCGCCAGGAGGTAACAACGAGGCGAAGAGAGCAAATAACCCCACAACAATCCAAATAATGGGGAAATTAATTAGAGAGTTAAAAAACTTAACCAGTGAGTGTACAACCACTAAACTGGAAATTAAAAAGGTGGCGAATCAACTAGAAACAAATATGGAGAGAATGGAATTTGAAGAAATCCAAAAAAAAGAACAGGAGAATGAAAATAAAACAAAAATAGGTATAGAAATGTCGACACAGACAATGGAAACTGGAGATAATAGGGAAGAAAACCGTAAAAACCATTTCATCTCGGACGAGGAGATATTAAAAGTGGATAATGAAGAGGATATAAAAAATATTATAAATAAAGAATGGAGAGATACAGACTATAAATATGTAAACGTGGAAAAAAAAACCCAATAATGGGAAAGGAAATGGATACAGGACTTTTAATAAATAAAGAGGAAATAGGCAAAGAAGGTGGTATCTTACAACAAGCAAAAATAAAATACCCTGAACTAATGGAGGAAGAAGGAGAAGATGAAACGCCATATATAGAAATAGTTAAAAATCTAAGCGGAAAAAATGTGGGAAAAGTACACATCATTAAGCAGAAAATCGAAACGGCAGGGAATAAGGAGATACTAATAGCTATCGAAAAAATGCTTATCAAAACAAAAACATTAAGTATTGAAGAAATAAATATACCAATACCAACTGGAATTACGGCAAGAGATGCAAAAAAAATTATGGAAATAGCAGGAAGAAGAACTAACACAAAAATAAGACTGTGCGTGCCAACACAGGGACAGGTAGCGGAGACACATAGAGAAAAAAAAACAGGTACGGAAACAGGTGCTATAGTAGTGAGCAAACAAGGTGTCACATATGCAGATTTGCTGAGACAGGCAAAAACCCAGATAAAAGGATCTACGTTCAAGGAGGTAAGAGAAACAAAAAAAGGGGAGTTGTTACTAATTACAAAGGGTAATGAGACAGAGAAAGAGATAGAAAAAATTAAAAATGGAAGGGAAGGCTGCAATGTACGAAAAGCCAGCAACAAAACTACAGAACTGGTGATAATCAAAGATATTAGCCCAGAAATTAAGAGAGAAGAAATACTGGAAGAAATTATGAACAAAGTGAACACAGAAGGAAGTACAATAATTTCCATAAAGAAAGGTTATAGAGAAATACAAACCGCTATAGTCAAAATGGACAAAAAAATAGCAGAACAGATAATAGGAGAAGGAAGAATAAACATAGGACTCATAAGATGCAGAGTAGAGAAAGTTAAAGCAAATGAAAGAAAATGTTATAAATGCTGGAGGAAAGGACATGTAGCGGCAGAATGCAATGGGGAAGACAGGTCTTCGCTATGTATAAAATGCGGAAAGGAGGGACATCAGGTTGCCGAATGCAGAAACAAAGAATACTGCATTGAATGCAAAGTATTAGGACACAGAACGGGAGAGAAAAGATGTCCAGCTACAAAGAAAAAAGAAATGATGAAAACAAAGAAGAATATGGAGGACAACAACCCAGATAACTGGAGAGAACAGGAGGAAAAAATAGTATCACATAATGTATAAGTTTATACAAATAAACATAGGGAGGGGAAGAGAGGCTCACGATTTACTAATAGCAACAGCGGAGAGAGAGGAAATAGACCTAGTGCTAGTGAGTGAACCTAATAAAAACAAACTAAATGGTAAGTGGATAAGAGACAAAGGAACAGATGCAGCAATTTTAGCTAGGGGGAAGTGTAGGGACAAGGTGGAAAGATGGGGAACACCAAAAGAAGGAATAGTGTGGGCAGAAGTACAAAGCATGATAGTATACAGCTGTTATATCAGAAACGCAGAGGAAAAGGCAACACTGTGTAATGATAGCGTTGGACATACAGAACGCGTTTAATAGCGTATCATGGGCAGCAATCATAGAGGCGGCAAAGAAGAAAGAACTGAACAGAAAAACAATCAAGATTATATGGAGCTACTTACAGGACAGAAATCTAGTGACCAAAAATGGAAGATTCAAACTTACTAGAGGGGTACCGCAGGGCTCAGCACTGGGACCAAAACTGTGGAACCTTGTCTATAACGAGTTACTTCGAATGAAGATGCCGGAAGGCGTGTCAATAACTGCATTTGCGGACGACATAGCAGTAGTAGGTAGAGACGTAGAAATAGAAGTACTAAAAGGAAGATTAGAGCTGGCAATTGATATGATACAAATATGGATGAGAAGTAAGGGCTTAAAACTAGCAACACAAAAAACTGAGGCGGCATGGCTAACGACTAAGAGGAATAATAGAGAAACAGGTAAGATACAGGTGGGAGATCAAGAGATAACCATAGGCAAAAAAATCAAATACCTTGGAGTGACACTCGAAGCAAAGGGATGGAATGAACAGGTTAAGGAAGCGGTCATTGGAACAAAGGAAATTGAGAGAAAGCTTGGTAGACTTATGCCAAACAACGGAGGTCCAGGAGAAGAAAGCAGAAGGCTAATAGCAACGGCAGCAAGAAGCAAATTGCTGTACGCCGCAGAAACATGGGGAGAAGCCATGAAAACAAAGAAAAACAAAAAGGAAGTAAGAGGAGCCACAAGAGCAAGCTCGCTAAGGATTGTAGAGCTTACAGAACAGTGTCACAAGAGGCAGTAGAGGTAATTGCGGCAACACCTCCCGCGGATATGATGGTGGAGGAAAGAATAGAAATAAAAAAACTTGTAAAAGAAGGAACGAGTAAAAAAGAAGCAAAGATAAGAGCAAGAGAGAAGACTATGGAAAGATGGCAGAGAAAATGGGATACAGGAGAAAAGGGGAAATGGACGAGAGAATTAATCCCAGACATAAAAAAATGGGTAGAGAAGAAACCCGAGACGTGTTATTATACAACACAAATACTGACCGGGCAAGAATTTTCCAAATGCTCCGTATTTGGAAAATTCTTGCAAAAAATTAAAAAAATAAATGAAGAAGAAAGGTGTACATTTTGTCAGGAAGAAACACACGATAACGCAGAACACACTCTAGTAGAATGCGAGGCGTGGGAGGAAGATAGAAAAAAACTAGAATATATACTAGAAAGCAAAGTGGATAAAAGAACAATCATTAACAAATGCTTAAAAGATGAAAATAAATGGAGGGCGTTAAAAAACTTTGCAACAAGTGTACAAAAAAAAAATTGAAGAGTTTGACAATAGAAGAATATAGAAAAACAAACAATGGAAACAAACACACAAACTAAAAGCCATAGAAGAGAAAGGAAAGAGATGAGAGAAGCTAAATGGAAACAAGAAAACAGAGAAAAAGATCAAAAAGAAAAAAATAAGAAAGGATATGACAATTGTGCATACCAAGAAACAGAAGAAAAAAGAAGAACATTTACAGAGACTACGATACCAAACGAAATTGCAGAGATAAGGAGAAGGAGAAAAGAAATATTGAAGGAAAGCAGAATAACAGAAATAACAAGGCATATACCAAATGGTAGATATGCTATCTCGAGGATGACTGAGAACGCAACCTTTCAGATAGTCAGAATATACCTGGCAACGAGAGGACATGAAGAAGTAATTCCTGATGGAGATACAAGGATATCACTGGAGGTAAAACTTACAAATCTAGGACTGCCAAAAGGAATACAACTGATGGAACTGCATAAATTATTCATGAAAGAGAGGGGATATGATAAAGAAGAAGTGAACAAAGACCTTAGTAAGCTAAGAGCACATCTGAGAACAAATTATATAATTAGAGTAAATAACACAAAGATGGGAGAAAGAAGAGAATGCAGAGGTAGATGCCAGTGCAGATAAGAAAAGACAAAATGACAAAAGAGACAGACAAAGGTAGGGGCTATAGGGAGAGAGGGGCCGGGGACAGCATGCGTGCCGCAGATGATGCGTGAAAATCCGCGAAGCAAAAAACCAGCCAGCCTCAAACTAGCACCAAATGTAGGTTAGATTAGACAGGGACATTAAAACAACAGGATTTGCGCAGAGAAGAAAACCGGAAGGTATTACCATGCGTAAGTTATTCTTAAGGGCCACTTGTTGAGAGCCAAACAACTCACTACGTCCTAAAAATAAAAAAAATAAAAAAAAAGTGTAGAGACGATTATAGAGAATTATTAATATTAAGTAGAATTTTCTTAGGTCTTGTACCTCGAGAGGATATTAAATTTTATAAACCAGGTGCATTTCACCACGCCAGATGGATGAGCAAAGCCATTTATGTTATAAAAATTTATTTGTTTAGAGACTGTTTTGAAATTGATGACCAAAAAAAAAGCTTTATTCGACATTTCGATTTTTGTTTATATTCAAAGTTGGTACACCGCGCCATTAGCAATTTATACAGCTAATAACGATCTTAAATTTATCAAGAGACTTGCGGAGTTTAAAAATGTAGATGCTACAGCTGCTGATGCAGCATTAAATAAATTCCACAATCATTTATGGTATCTATCTGCTGAAAGTTGCGGAATTGCTTTTTTTGATGAATCGATTGCCAACGATATAAAAAAAAAAGATGGTAGTCAATTTGAATATTGATCACGGAGTTGACGCGTTAAAACGTTATTACGTCAACAATTTTAGTGATATGAAAAATTTTAAAGGTAAAGAAATCGATTACTTTATAAATTGTAATTCAAAAAAGTTTTTTGATCGATTTAAAATCAATACAGAATTTTTAAATGTTGACGTGGAAAAGTGGTCAAATGAAGAATCGTATCTACAAGGGAAAAAAATAATTCAAAATCTTAAAATTGTGAACGATATAGCTGAAAGAGCAGTGCACTTAACTCAAGAATACGTAAATATATTAACTACTGATGAAATACAAAAGCAATATTTACTCCAAGTGATCAAAGAATACACGACAAAATTTCCGAATGCTGATAAACAAACAATGTTACATAAAAACACAAGAATTTAATTCCATATTATTAATATTAGATTTAGATAAAAATAATAAAAATAAATAACTTTCAATAATTTCAATATCAATTTTAATAAAATGAACAAAAAAGTTTTTATTTTTTTATTCAGATTTATAAATTTGTTTGATTTTGTAATAATGTATTATTAATATTTATTTAGTTAGGGTCTGATTAAAAAAAATAAATATTAATGATGTGGTTATGATGCATTAAAAATTTATTTTTGACCATAATAAATAAAAACATTTTTATTTTATTTATTTAAAATTTGTAAGAACGATTTTTCAGGTCAAAATTTGGTAAGTAATGTAAGAAGTTGATAAGAAATTTTTCATAGATTACGATTCTGATGTTAATACTTTGATATTCAAATGTCAAATTAGAAAAAAATGTAGAGCAAATTGCACTGGTCTATACTTAAAACACGTATTTTCGATATTTTTTTAAATAATTTGTCGTTCAGACAGCGTTTTGTGACCACAAAAATCATAAACGTGTAATTTATGGGAAATTTTACATCAATTATGATAGTACAATTAATTTTTTTAAATTTTTATTTATCGTAATAAAAAAAAAAAAGAAAATAAATCTTTTTTCTATGTTATTTAAATGAGGGTAAAAACGGTCTACAGGCACGCTTTCCGGACATCTAAAAAATCTGAAAAAATTCATGTAGTACTTTTTAGTACCAAAGAATCAAATTTGCAACAAAAATTTAGAATATCTAAATCGGAATAAATAACGGACACCCTAATATATATATATATATATATAAATCTCTATTACCTATACATCTTTAGTGGCTACTGTATAGCCCAATTAATTGCTACCAATCCCTACCACGAGTATAGTATCGCTAAAATTACTGGAAGCGCCACGTGGGAGATTTCATCCCTTTTTCCTCAGTGTTTTTATGTTAACCGTTTATATTACTTTTGTACTGTATCAGTGTAAATCGATCAGTGTCCTTTTATTTTTTTGTTATAATGTATTGTGTTTGGAATACGACTCCGTGACTTACTTAAGTTCGGCCAGCGTGGGTCGTAATTGTAATAATTATAGTATATGCTTATCATCTCATACCATCATTCATACATTATTTTCATTTTTATAATTGTTAAATTCTTTTGTGGGGGAAATTTGAATTATTTCAAATTACATTATATTGATTTATTTTTATGGTCGTTTTTATATAGTTATTGCTATATATCTATATTTATACATATATTGCACAATGGTTTTCATTTATTATTTTTGAATATACAATTTAGTTTCTACTAACTTCTGTGAATCCAATCCTCTTTTCTTTTAGATCTTTTTTGTTGTTGCTTTTTTTTGTTATTACACGTGTGGAAATACACTGGAGTGGGTCATATTGGAAGTGAAGACCAAACTAACAAAAAAAAAATAAAGCAATTGGAGCCCAGCATTTGTGGTGAGTGTTGTTAATTAATTGTTTACTTTTGTATTTGATTGTTTTGCGGTACCCCGCCCATCTCCGTGAGCCAAGCCAGGCTAGCCTTTAAAAACAGCTAAGGGCTAAAGGGCCCGTGTCATACTAAGCACAATGATGCAATTATTGCGGAAATACCACCAATATTTTGTCCTAATATTGAACATACGTTTTTTAAATTTGATTTCAGTAAAAAATTTGACGGTTTAATTGGAATCGATTTATTAAGCAAATTAAATGCAATATTGGATATTTGTAATAAAGTTCTTAAAACTCCAAACGCAAACATACCCATTCATCTTGAAAAAGAAAGACTAACTTTTGAACCATTACAAGCAAAAGTTATTAAAATACCTGTAAGTATAGAAAGCGGAACTATTTACATACCTCCATTTGAATTTCGTCCAGGAATTAAAATCAAAGAATTAATAACTGAAGCAAACAATTACGAAGCATTAGTAATTGCAGTAAACTATACAGAAGATCTTAAAAACATTAATATTAGTAATTCATTACAAACTCATTTAATAAACAAAATTGAAGAAAATTGTATTTTTGAAAAAATGAATATAGATAATGATGATGAGCAAAATAATAATAACAATTTAGAAGATTTTTTGCAAACAAATATAAACATGTATTTCATGTAGACGGTCAAAAATTAACTTTTACACATCATGTTTAACATAACTAAATTTAAAATTTGCGAATGTACTCTCAAGCTGAGTAGACGTGCGTTTAACTGTCTTCACTTATAAGTGTGTAAAACGTTAGTAACCACTGTTAATAACTATGACTGGTGTATCAACTCGCAATAGCAGCGATAAGGATGAAGCACTCATTCAGAGAATTGTCGAACGGGTGCTCTTGTGTCCGAATTTTTTAAACAAATTATTTGACAAATTTCAAGAGAAGATAAACATGTAAATCCAAGGTAGACTCACTTGAGAAAAACGTATTATCCTTAGAAACTACCGCCGATAAATTGGAACAACAGAATAAAGGTAATAATTTACAATTTTTTGGTATTACCATTACGGAAGGCAAAGCAATTGAAACAATGACTGTAAACTTGTGAAATAATACTCTGAAAGTGCCTGTGGCATTGTCAGATATGGAACGTGTTCAACATTTTAAAGGAGAAACACCTTCTACTCTTGTTATTTTCAATAATAAATTATTACTTGATAAGATTTTTGCTGCTAAACGACATCTTAAAGGCAATAAAGTGGTGCTGCGTGAAGATTTAACATTCATGCGGCTGATGCTAGTCAGGGAAGCGACTAAGCGTACAGTGTTTGTTAAATTAGCTAACAGCGTTAAACAAATTAATTGCATGGATGATTTAAATAAAGTAGAATCCTTATATGAAGACTAGAGTTGTTCAACCTCTGATGTACGATCTTCTTGGATTTTCTAAATTGCGCGATATACTTATTTTCTCTCTCTTTTTATTTCTTTTTGTATTAATATTATTTTTTATGTTTTTTTTTTGTTCTGTTAAGATTTGCATTTCACCTATCTTTATTGTATATTGTATTTTCCGTTAATATTTTTGCCCAATTTTAAGTATTGTTTAAACTTACTTACTGTTTAATTTTTAATAACCATAATGAACAATGAAATTAAAATTGATCATATCAATGTAAGATTATTGTTACCTAAACTATTTGAAGTAAAACAATTTATAATGTTTCACAACCTTGTTGTCGTAACAATATCGGAAACTTGGCTCAAACTTAATGTTACAAATGATTGCTTGGTAATTGACGGGTATAATTTTATTAGAAATGATCGCTTATCTAGGGCAGGCAGAGTTGGAGTGTACATAAAAAAAGCTTAAAAATTGCGGTATTAGATATAAACAAAAATATTGAATTAATTTGGGTTCTTATACAAACTAGAACAAGAAAGGTGGCTGTGGGTTGTGCATATAGATCTTCTCTTGACTATAATTATTTTCTTAATGAACTTGAAATTTCTGTTGCAAATTTATACTACCATACAGATAATATTATTTGTCTTGGAGATTTGAATATTGATATTCTTACACCGGACGTATTTTCAACTAAATCTCTTAATAACTATCTTGAATCTATTAATCTCAAACAAATTATTAAAAATCCTACAAGAATAACGGATACTTTTGCTACCTTGATTGATATTATCTTGGTATCAAGCGATTTAAATATTAAGGATTCCAGTATAATAGAGTGTTATATTGCTGATCATGATTCTGTGTACTGTACGATGAGTTTAGTTGATGACCCGATTGAAGAAAATTTGTTTTTTTTTTAAACTTAAGCAGTATTGACATGAATGTTTTTCGAAATAACTTGGACAATATTCCATTTTATAATATTTTTTATGCAGAACATATTGATACAAAAATTAATCTTTTTAACAATTACATAATTAACTTATTTATCACACACGCTCCTATCTGTTTTTGTAATTCCACAAATCACCCACGCAATCTTCCTTGGATTACAAGCAATGTTAAATTTATGAAGAGATTGCGGGATAAGGCCAAAGCAAAATTTAGAAAGTCAGGAAATCCAGCTCACTGGGATTATTACAAAACTTTAAGAAACCTAACCAACAGTTCAGTGAAAAACGAGAAAAAAGCTTATTATAATTATGTATCAGGTTTTCAAAATAAATATCTTCTCTGGAATCGTTTACAACACCTGGGTATTAGCAAACTTAAGAAAATCAACCTACCGGGAGATCTTGCCAATGTTCAACTCATAAATGATTACTTTTTGAATAGTACTACCCCCCTGAATATCGCTAACAAAATAAATATCTCAGACTATTTTTTAAAATTAACTAATTTTAACCATTCACACTTTAACTTTAATTTGATTGATGAGAGCACTATAATTATTATTTTAAATCAAATAAAATTATCAAGTGCGGGATCTGATGATATTAATATTGTTATGATTAGACTATGTTGTCCTACAGTAATTTCGGTAATTATTCATATTATAAATACCCATCTTTAAGAATCAGTTATTCCAGAATGCTGGAAAGATGCCATTATTATATATTCCTAAAATAAGCAATCCATCAGAGCCTAATCACATGCGTCCAATTAGTATTTTATCAACAATGTCAAAAATATTAGAAAAAGTTAGGTATAATCAGATACTAGTATTTGTTAATAATTGTCAAATTTTACCCACTCATCAGTCGGGGTTTTGTAATCGATTTGGTTGTGAAACTACTCTCCTGGACGTAACCGATGATATATTAGCAGCAACTGATCAGGGCAAAATAAGTGCACTTGTTTTACTTGACTACTCTAAAGCCTTCGACACTGTAAATCACTCAACTTTACAAACTATCTTAAAATACTATGGGTTTGGCTATTCCGCAGTCTTACTGTTAAATAATTATTTACAAAACAGAAGACAGTGTGTCAAAATTAATTCTAATACTTCTTCATTTGTATACAAGGGGTACCTCAAGGGTCAATTCTTGGCCTCTACTGTTTTCTATATACACGTCACTTAATCAGCTTTCTTATTGCAAAAAACACATGTATGCAGATGATAGTCAACTATATTTATCATTTGAACCTAGTCTGTATGAAAATGCCATAGAATGTTTAACTAGAGATGTTCAGCATATTTCTGACTTTTCTAAAATACTTGATTTAAAAGTTAATCCAGTTAAAAGATAAAATAAAAATTAGTATCGATGGTAAACTTATTCCTTTTGTAACTGAAGCAAAAAACCTGGGCATCATTTTTGATAAAAATTATTAATAAATGTGTGTCTCTTGCTTATTTAAACTTAAAAAAAAACTATTTCCGCATAGGTCATACCTCTCGGTTGCTGTTAAGAAAACTTTGTATGATGCTTTTGTACTTTCTAACTTCTCATACTGTTCTACTTTGTATCATACAGCAATTGATGTAGATACTTCCAAACGAATTCAACTAGTCCAAAATTAAACATAAATACGACGACGCTTCCCAGAGGAGTCAGTCTAGCATATAGTACAGCCAAACACGAATACTGTGGCCCATGACAGGCGTTTCCGCGCATCTTGAGAGAAAGAAAACTATAGCCAGAATGAAGGATGCATAATGCGAGAAAGGGAAACAATACACTCAGAGACACAAACTGAATTTATTCCCGGGTAGCGCCGGCTTCGCAAAATAACAAATAAATGTTTTGCAGCATCGATGTTATTTTCCTCGCAGTTCATGCTAGACTGACGCGATTTAAAATTGATTTTGCATGTGAATGTACCTAAATTATTATTGGTCTCGCTTAATGGTTTCAACCCACTTTTGTCTACGGAGTCACCGGCCACAATATTAGTGTTTGGCTGTAGTAATAAGTACACCTAAAATCGGTAACTAGATTTTGCTTAAAATCGCATAATTAACCATTATAATCAACTATAATTGTATTAGAATAGATCAAACCTTGTAAAGTTTGATAATTTAAATAAAAAGTAGTTAATAGTTTTAAAAAAGTCTCATTCCAACCCGTGGAATTTAACTCGCGGCATTTTCGGCTATTGGCATTTTTGCAAGTCGACATAATAAAATAAATAAATAGGCCAGCAGAACATATCTGCGCTCGTAGTGGTCTTGGTAGTTTTAGTAGTCTCAGTAGTCTCAGTATGGCCAATATTCATAATTAATGTTATAGTTATAAAAAAATAAATAAAATGTAAGTAATTTTAATTTAATTTAAAATCTTTATGTGTGATTCCGTACTCCTGTGACCCTAGCGTGACATTTGGTGGAGGCAATTATTTTTTTTTTATTTTTAAATGTTTTTGTAATATTATTGTGCGTGTGTGTGCGAATTACTTTTAATACGCGATAAGTATGATTAAATTAAATAATGAGATATGGGATCGAACAAACTGTCAGATGATAACAGCGAATTTAAAAGAACGTATGACACTCGGGAAAGACGGAGAGCCGCTAACGAGGAATATATAAATTTCCATCCGAACGCTCGGAGTTCGAACGTATTTACTATAGACGGAAATAGTATTTTTAATAAAAGCAACAAACTCGCTCGTACGCCACCCAACGAAAAGAAAAAAGTTAATTATGTACTTGAAAAATTAGACAGAGACGTTGAAAATTGGACGTTAAACAACACGACTTTCCGAGCCCCTTTATTAAATTTGGTGATTAACTCCCTAGACGATCCACAAGCACTTGCGAGTGGATTTGAAACAAATAATAGTTCAGAAAATTTACAAAATAGTGCGAACGGCTTAGATATAAATAATAGCTCGAAAATATTAGAAATACATACAGTATACAAGAAATCAATAGCATCGTAAATTTTCAAACTCACGCTAACGAAGAAATAAATAATATCGTGCCATTCAAGACACCAATAGAATCGTACCCATATTATGAATATGTTTTCACAAATAATACTGTTAAAACAAATTCGAACATAAAAAAAATAGTAATTCCTTCACCTACGTTGTTTACCCTACCAATAACCCGATATTCTACAACTTTGGTCCATGTAACATTATCAGATGCCCTTAACCAAGATTTAAAACCGGTGCAACTCGGGGATTTAGTGGTTGAGAGAAAAAGAAAAGGCCAGAATATGAAGCTGCTCAAAATCAACTTTAACAGAGACAAAAGGAATATGAATCTAATAAGGACATACGTCTGAAGGGATAGAAGTTGCCGAAATCACTTTAAATGTGCCGCCTTTTTAAAATGTTCACCAAACTATTTACTTTGTTTTGACAGTTCAACTTCAACTATGTTTACGCACACTGAAATATTTCACTAGAACGGCACAAACGTACATTACAAGGTTACATAATCCAAAACTTTTATAGTAGCAAAAGAATAAAATGTGGCTTTTGTATAAATATAGCAAACCCGACAATCTACATACCACGCACCAAGAACAAGTTTGCAAAGAAAAGTGAAGGAAATGGTTTTGTATGAATATATACCGGATACACAAATAATGTATTTATATTATATCTCTTCCACAATTCTTGTACTCACTGAGGCAAGAGTTATTAAGGGCACGATTGACGCGCAAAAATCATATTTGATTGACATGTGATGGCTTCTGATGGTACATAGCTGAAGTAAGATTGTACGCACGTATGACATCATCATTAATGGTGTAACGTAGTATATGTAAGATATAGTGTTAAGGTGTATATATTGTAGATATTATTGTATACTATTATAAGGGATTGTTAGATGTAAATATATATTGTTTAAATATTCGCGCGTATGCGGAATGGGAATGTATCCGGCAGAAGGAGGGTCTTGAGGACCGCGTGCTCCGGGATGGAGAGAAGGCTCTGAACCACGAGTGTGGACGAAGAGAGCGAGTGATTGATACTCCACGTGTGTGGTTGCTAACCGCGAATGCGGGATTTATACTATGTTTAAGTTTAAGTGAATAAAGTTTAATTTAAACATAGGTTTATAATTTGTCTTTTAAAAAAATTAGTGGAGCCTTTTAATTCCTCCACCCACGGATTCACGAATCATCACACAACCGGAAGCACGCAAGTACACGTGGTAAGTTTGGAACTAACAAATCTAAAGTGTGGAGGAAATCATCATCATGGATGAAGAAAATTTAGATTAATAAAAAAGTTAAGTTTAAAAGAAATTAGTGTAAAATAAGTTAATTTGAAATAAATTAATTTGGAATAAATAAGAAGCATTGTTCATCGGAAACGCTGAAAGGATTAGACTTTGCAGTGGCGGAAGAATCATATTGGAATTATCCCGGGCAACGGACAGCCGCGCAGTGAAGGAAGCACCGCGGGATCATTTGAACTTAGACCACTTGGACTGTAGAAGGTGTGCGGTAATCTCAAGGTACGGTAAATAAGAGTATATATATTATTATTATTATTTTATGCCCGTATTCATAAAAGTCAGTTACAGTAACGGATTGTTAAATTTGACAACCGCAAAATTATTTATACTTATGCCCGTATTCATAAAACATTTTTGTAACGATTCATTATCAAACGAATCATTATAATTTAATGAACATTAAAAATATAATGATATTCATAAATAAATTCTCATTAGTTAAATTATTTAGTAACTTTTTAGTTACTTTTGTTTTTTATAAGTTATTAATATGTTAACCTATACAATATAATCTCAAATACTGTGAATTAATACAGCTAATTTGACATTTTTAAATCAAACAGATGTGTCAATTTAATGATTTGTTTTGTTTTAATGGACCAAAAATAGTGCGTTAAATTTAATGAATAATTTAATGAACATTATTGTTAATGAGTGTTTATGAATACGAAAATTCGATTAAACGTTTCGTTATATTTTTAACAAATCATTATATATTTAATGACGTTTTATGAATACGGGCATTATTTTCCCAAAAAAAACAAGTACGGCATAATAAATAACTATCAGAAATGAATGAAAAATAATATTGAATAATAACCCAAATTAAATAACATGTATTTCTTTCTATCAAATTTATTAAAATTGTTTTGACACCAATTTGCCGACTTCCCTTACCTACATTATTCTATCGACTAGAGGCTCTTTACCTTAGAGACCTGCTGCGGCTATGGGTACGAACCGGCAGGAACTCCACGTGGCCCTCTCCTGAATTTTCATGGTCCGAGGGGAAGATCTGGACACTGCCGCAACTGCGGTGCTCTTCGCAATCCTCACCATATCTCCCTGCTAGAGGATTCCATGGATAAAGGATGTTCATACAAAAAAGAAAACTCTTCACAGACCTTCCGACGGCGTCTTCAGGTCCTCTTGAGTCACCCCGTCGAGTCAACTTACGAGGGCCCGACAGAAATTACGGTTCCGCTGCCGGGTTCCGGAATAGGAACCGGATTTCCTATCGCCCGATGGTCACAGGCTCTTGCACACGCTGCATACGTTTGCGACTCATCAACATCGGCTTTTGCGTAGGGCTTAGAATCGACTGACTCGTGTGCAACTACTGTTCACACGAAACCCTTCTCCACCTCAGTCCTCTAGGATCTCGCTAGAGTATTTGCTACTACCACCAAGATCTGCACCGGCGGCGGCTCCACCGCGACCCTCCTACTCATCAGGGCGTAATGAGGCGCGTAACAAAAATGCATAGCAATCTTATTGAATTTAATAAGGGAGAAGAAATTGGGGCAGTGACTAAACAGGACTTGGATATCGACAAGAGATGCCGATTACAACAACTGACTTTTTATTATTTTAAGAGAATGGGATCTGGATTGGGATGCACTAACATGGTAAAGTATGTAATCGATGTGGGAGCTACGACTCCAATCAAACAACGACACCGTACAGTATTACCAGCTATGCTTAAAATAATAAATGAGGAGGTTGATAAAATGTCGTAGAGCCAAGTCACTCACCATGGTGTTCCTGAGTTGTAATGGTCAGAAAAAAACGGGCGACTACAGACTCTGTATAGATTTTAGAAAAGTCCATGAGGTTACTAAGCGTGATGCATACGCATTACCGCAAGTATCGGCAATTCTTGATCGGTTACGTTCAGCAAGGTATCTATGATCTCTGGATATAACCAGTGTATATTGGCAAGTACAACTTGATGAAAGTAGCAAGGAAATAACACGTTTGCTATTCCTGGGCCCGGACTTTATCAGTTAAAAAAACTACCTTTTGGTCTTCATAATAGTCCAAGCACTTTCCAGAGATTGATGGATACAATACTAGGCTTAGATTTAGAACCTTTTGTTTTTAAATACCTTGATGATATCATAATAGTAACCAAAAATTTTGAAACTTACATAAAGGTATAAGTTTTTAAAAGAATAATTGCAGCAGGTTTAACGCTTAACAGAAATAAATGTAAATTTGCTATGGCCAAAGTAAAATATTTAGGGTATGTAGTGAATAGATCAGGATTGCTGGTAGACCCTGATAAAGTACAGGCAATCATCAATTACCCAGTTCCACGAGGGCAACGTGATGTTTGAAGATTTATCGGATTGGCCGGGTGGTATCGCCGGTTTATCGACCATTTTGCATCTCGTGCTGTCCCTTTAACGGATTTACTAAAGAAGAAAAAACGATGAGATTGGGGAGTTATCCAAACGGAAGCGTTTAACAATCTAAAAAATTGTCTGTCGACCACTCCAGTGCTAGCTGTTCTTAACTTTGAATTACCTTTTGTTATAGAATGTGATGCTAGTTCAGTTGGACTTGTGCATACTAAGTCAACTGTTCCCAAAGGGCAACGCGTAATAGCTTATGTCAGTCGATCAGTAAGTCCTGTAGAAAAGAATTTTTCTGTTACTGAACTCAAATATTTAGCAGTACTTTTTAGCATTGAAAAGTTCAAAGGATATGTCGAAGCAACACACTTTACTATTATAACTGATCACCATTCTTAAAGTACTTATGGGGACTGAAAGATCCCCCTGGTTGTTTATGCCGATGGATAATGAAGCTCCAGCAATATTCTTTTACGGTAGTTCATCGTCAAGGCCACAAGCATCAAGCTCCCGATGCGTTATCAAGGGCTTTTCAACCCCAACCGATTTCGTTAACATTGGTTAACATTAGGAATCAAGATCATGATGCCTGGCATACTCGCATGATACAAAAAATTAGGACCAACCCTAATGATTTCCCTATTTGGAATTAAGGGCGATTCACTTTTTAAACTGGCTCGTGATACCAAAACAACCATCAGTAGCGAGCATATCTGGAAAGTGATAGTTCCAAAAACGCTCCGCAGAACCGTATTACAAGAATGTTATGATCTGCCGACCTCGGCCACTTAGATAGTTTTAAAACATTTTGTAGGGTTGCCCAGCTGTACTACTGGCCTCGCATGTATGCGGACGTGGTACGCTATTGCAAACATTGTGAAGTCTGCTTAGCGCATAAAGTAGTTCAGAATAATAAATATGATAGACCATTTCAAAGCTTATCGACAGATATAATGGGACCTTACCCGTTGAGTAAGAATAGGAATAGATTTATATTAGTGGTGCGTGACCTTTTCACAAAGAATGTTTTCCTGTTTGCTCTCAAAAGCGCCTTTGCTAAAACAGTTACAACGTTAATAGAAAACAAAATCTTTATGAATTATGGTGTTCCACAAGCTATAATTACTGTTAACGGTCGACAATATGTCTAAATTCTGGGAAATGTGTGAATCGTACAAAGTAAAAATAAAATTCACCCCACTCTTCTATGCTCAAGCCAACCCAATAGAACGCTACAATAGAATTTTGAAAACAATGGTAGCATCTTACATCAAAGATAATCAGAGAGAAAGAAATATAAACTTGCCAAAATTTAGTTTTGCTATGCGTTCTAGCACAAGCAAAGTTACAGGCTACACTCTCGCTTTTTTAACTTGGGCGAAAGTTTGTTATTTCAGGAGACCTGTTTGGACCTCTTGATAACAACAAACCTTTTGATAAAGAAAATAGAAAATTACTAATAAACCGGTTAAATGAACTACCTCATTACTTTGCCAAAGTAAGGTCCAATCTCGCAAATGCATTTCATTACTATAATCTAAGACATCGACAATAACTTTTAATGTAGGAGATATAGTCTGGAAACGAAATCACTTTTTGTCTAACGCTGGCACTTATTTCAATGCAAAATTAGCACCCAAGTTTAGTCAATTTAAAATTCGGAAAAAAAATTCTGTTAATATTGTATGAATTTGAAACGGAAAAAAGTCCATCGGTACCTACCATACTAAAGACCTCAAGGCTCATCCTCCAGACAAGGAGATTGTGTAGTAGAAAAGAATAAGAAAAAAAAACTAAATGTTTTTTTTTTGCCAGAAAGAGATGAAGTTTGTAACCTAGTATATGTAATATATAGTGTTAAGGTGTATATATTGTAGATATTATTGTATACTATTATAGGTGATTGTTAGATGTAAATATATATATTGTTTAAATATTCGCGCGTATGCGGAATGGGAATATATCCATGTGCTCCGGGATGGAGAGAAGACTCTGAACCACGGGTGTGGACGGAGAAAGCGAGTGATTGATATTCCACGTGTGTGGTTGCTAACCCAATGCGGGATTTATACTTGTTATGTAATTAGTGTTTAAGATTAAGTGAATAAAGTTTAATTTAAACATATTTATATTTATTATTATTGATCCTTTATTGTTTTTATAATTAAATATATTTAGCCCTATTCTGTACGCATATTGCTAGCTAACAATATTGTTACCATGACGATGGCCGATGACGCAAAAAAGAGACCTGCCGGCTGTTTCTGTTTACTACAGTAATTCAATTTTCTTAAGATTATTGTAAATTATTGTTCTATTTTACTTTAAATAAATAAAATATACACCATCATAATATTATAACTACATTTAACATATAAATACATGCACGTTTCTCGCGTCAGGTTCTCTTGATGACGCGGTGCGCAACACGTAGCAAAACGCGTCCGGGTGATGATCATATCTCTATAGTTTTAATATCATGATTGTTACCAAGCAAGGTTGTTTAGCAATTTAGTAAAAAAATGTAATAAATACACAACATTGCTTAGCAACCTTCCTCAATAACAATATTGTTAGCTAGCAATATACATACAGACTAGGACTAATTATGTATTTTTTTTTTCAAAACATTTTATTAATTATATATAATATTTTAAGGCTGTTATTATTAGAAAAAAGTAAGGTAAAGGTTTATACCTTAGAATTCGCAATAAGTATTGCTCCATTTGTGCAAGGGCATCACACAAACTGGAAAACGCAGCAAACCATATATGCTTCAAGAACTGGAATGGTTCATCTTCTGCTATGGAATCCGATATCATAGTAGAAAGCTTTAATCAAAGCATTGCTATGCACAAATTACGATATAAAACTATTATAGCAGATGAGGATTCTTCAGTATACATGCGTATTAAAAACAGTGTTGCGTATGCAGCTCAAGTAGTAAAAGTTGAATGCACTAACCATGCAATTAAAAACTTTAGTAAACATTTATTCAATATAAAGAAAAATGTTAAAGGAATCGCTTTACTTGTGCGAAAATTACTGTTCTAACAGATTTAGTTAAAACCGTACATAAAGCAATATACGCAAATGCCCATAGAGACATTAATCGATTAGAGAAAGATTTTTGCGTAATACTGTTAATTATGTTTTTGGTAACCATGTAGACTGTTCGGATTATTTGTGTAATAATTCTGGTAAAACCATCAACGATCGAAGTTCAGAATTATTGTTAAGTGGAGCGAGTCATCATTTGGATGCTGCTCTAAACTCTTTATTAACAAAAGCAAATAAATTAATTGGTAACAAAACTAATAACCGAGCCGATGTGTTTATGAATATACTTGCTAGATTCAACATGGGCAAAAGATTAAATCTAATACATAGAGATGGTTTTGAAATTAGATCAAATCTGACAGGTTTGAGATACAACGAAGGTGTTGCATGGCACAGAAATGCTTGGTTAATATATTTTCAGCAAAACCCTGAAAAATATTTTAATGAATATATGAATTCAGAAGAATCGTACCTTAAACGTAACAGTAAGCCAGAACAAAAACTTCCACAAAAAGAAACAAAAAAAATATGCAAGCCAAAAATGTTGATTATAAAATTGACATTGAGGAAGAGTCACTAAAACCAAAATCGAACAATTAATCAATCGATTACAGGAGTCAGAGCTAGAAAGAGACCACTTTGTTAAAAATACTATTGGTCAATTTAATAATGCTTTATACTAAGCAGAAAGGACAGAAAGATTAACCGCGTCCAATTTTAGAGCAGTTATTCGTCGCAGACCAACAACTGCATGTGATAGTCTAGTAAAAAGAATTTTAAATTTCAAGACTTGTAAAACTAATGCAACGGAATATGGGCGTATAAATGAACGTGTTGCTATTAGTAAATTTGAAGACATCACGGGAAAAAAGTTTCAAGCTTCATTTATCGACTTAAATACTGGTTGTCTTGAAGCCTAATTTTTGTTTTATTTAACTGCTATTAAATATAAAATGTTTCATGATTTTTAGGTATTGTAGACAATGAACATATAGTGGAAGTTAAATGCCTTTACAAAGTGGCATCCTCTGGAAAGACGTTAAAGAATTCTGTTAGAAATAAAAAAGTGTCATGTTTGCAAATAAACAAAACTAGAACAATTCAGTTAAACGAAAAACATGACTATTATTATCAAGTATGTCTTTACATGTTAATCAACATTATTAATTTAATTTAATAATTTTCTAAATTCAAGGACAGCTTGCAAAAACAAACCGAAAGTATTGTTATTTAATTATATATACAGGAGATAAGAACGATTTGTTTATCCAAAAAATACCAATAGATCGAGGCGTTTAGAAAATTATTTTAAATAAAAGATTTAGGCAACAAAAATGCAGAGATCCTGTTTAAAATATTATAATATATTGTATGTAGTTTGTTTAGTTTATTTTCTTGTTAATGTATGATATATGTAGTATGTTTAATCTATTTTCTTGTTAGTGTTATATATAGAATGATGTTTTAATTATTGTATTGAAATGTTTATATTTTTGTATATTGTAATTGAATAATCGTGGTATATGATGACAGTCCATGTAAAACATCATTTGCCAATTAGGTTACACGTAATGTATTTGGTGGGTGATGATTTAATGAACTGTGAATCTCCATTCAAAAGACAACAAATCGGGACAGTACCTTGAGACGCTATTTTTAATTAACTAACACTGGACATTAAAATTGCCGGTTTGATTTAATGGATGTGTGACTCGTTCGAAATGGTTATTGGGCCCAGGCTACCCAGTGAAGAGGTCTGGTACGAATTTTTAATTTGATAAAGGCGCCACGTGACTGCGTCCTTCCAATTACTATTTTTGGTGTCACAATTCAGCCACAAAAATTTTAGGTTTAATAAAGTACCCTATAAATCAAACAAAGAATATTGCAAAAAAAAAAAATTAATTTAATGAAAATTGAATAAACATAAATAAATACGTTAAACTTTAGAATATGCAAGTACGGTATTATTAATTAAGGAAATAGAAAAGATTGACAAATAAATTCTGATAATATTAAATACATAAAATAAGTACGAAATATTCCCAACCGGAAAATATAAGCTTATATGTCCTTATAGGTTACAAGAAAATTTGCAAATACCGATAACACTATAAAATATATATGTATATATATGAATAAATTTTAAAACAAAAGAAAAGAAATCTAAATGCAAAATTTGCAATTATTAGAAATAAAACAATTTAATGAAATTAAACCGGGTATCGATTTATCGGAAAATAATATATATTGAATCTTATCTGTATGTTCCGCAGGGTTGGAATGCGGCAGCAGGAGTATCTCGCTCCGAGAACTTCGGGACGTCGTGGTTGTTCCAACGAGCCTCACTGAGGCTCGGGAATTAATTAGGCTGGCGGCATGATCAAGCTCTACGTCTCAATCTAAATGATGGCAAATGTATAGGCCAATTTGAACGGGTAAAAGATTGTATATTTGTAGCTTTGAAGCCTAACGAGAGATATAAAAGGAAATTATTTTAAGTAAAAGAGCAACATACGATTAATTAATTTACCTTAAGTTGTAGGGCGGATTCGATTGTAGACACGTGTCCTTGAGAGTTTGAATCCGTTAGAAAAACGATAAATTGCCGAACATTTGTTAACTCACTCAATACAATTAATATCTATGTAAGATATATATATATATATAACACACTGAGGATAACGTTTAAGGTATATTCCTTAACACGTAATAAGTTTGTGTGAGATCTCTACTGTAACGAATCACGGTACAGATAAGGGGGTATCGCGGACAAATTTGCTCTTTTAAATAAAACAAAGGACAAAAAAAGGAAGATTTAAAATAAAGGAATGCGGATGAAAAAGCAAGGATATTAATAATGTTCATGATATACAACCCTACATACATATTCTTTAAATAATAATAAAATAAATAAATTCAAATTTAGGGCTATTAACCGTAACGACTAATTTAGACCGTTACAACCTCTGTGGGTGGTATGAAAACTTGTCCAAACGAACGTTTTTGTTGCTGTCTTACACATTGATAAATAAAGCGTAAATAAAACGTAAACACAATTTTATTTATACATGGTAAATTGTGGTAAATGAATTGCATGTTAAAAACCAAAATCTTATTTTACATTTACAATAAGAATTATTTTAAGTTGCGGTGTTGATTTCAATTTTTGTTTAAATGTCTAATCTTATCTTTCAATTTCAATGCATTATAAGCGTCACATACGAGATAATAGCGGAACTAAACAACTTAACTTTGCACAAAAAGTTGCCTAGTAATTTAATTTGAATTATTAAATTACTAGGCAACTTTTACAAAATATTGTATATTTTCTAAAGGGTTTATTTAAAAATAACGTGGAACAGTTTTATAAAATGGTTTTAATTCAAAGATATGTTACTAAAGTTGGATATAGTTTAATCTGATTGTCATAGAACTTCAAGAATATGAATAAACAACGTATTTACAAAGATTTTGAAAGTGCCGGTTTATAATAATTAATTAACAACCTTTCAATCTCTCCATTGCATGGCATGATCAGTTATGTAATTTGCTTGTAAAACGATACATAATTTCCCATATACGACGCAACCAGTCATACGTCGGTACAGATTCACGTCAGCAGCAGGATTTTAATGCAAAATCAGCAATATAGAAGCAGAGGTCCGCCAAAAACGATTTTATGCAAATGGCTAAGTGAAATACATCTACATACGAGGAGTACCTTCCACATATAACCAACCGAAGACAATTCTAAAGATAAAATTTAAATCTCGGAAAATTTTTCTAATGGATTGACCGGTAAGAAATATTTTCTATTATAATCTACTATTGTTTTGTTGATCTGATAATCTTTAACATTTGTTTTGTGATATTGATTAATACTACATATAAAATAATATTTTACCTCAATGAGTAATCCTCTTCCAACAGAAGCTTGATGAATATCCATTAGTAGCAGAAATATAAAACATTGAATGATTTTCATATTTGCGACTTACTCCATTCACAATTTTAGTTAAAATGAGGCGATACCATCAATACAATATAAAAATTCCTAATGCTTTCAACTTTTGTTATGTACGGAATAACAACCATTGTTTGATATATAATGTATTCAAAAAACCCATTTAGGACGCATTCATAACAATGCGCTAATGAACACTGATAAAAAATTAGGTCACCTTTTTTTAAACCGCATGAAAACAGCTATTGTTATAAAATAATTATTATATTTTATTTTTATTTTGACAATGTTGTACATTTTTTTGAAACACCGGAAAAACGTCGATATGTCGGAAACGAAGCTATTTTCAAATGGTATAAGCGTAGCCCGGTCAAACTTTGGGTCTGAACGCTCTGGCAACCCAATTATTAAAAATAAGAAACACACATAAAATTTAAAAAAAATGAAAAAAAAACATTTAGTACATTTACACCAAATCACTTTAAATGTGTTATACTTAACTGCTTTTATAGTTTAATATTTTCTCAATATTATAGCAAACTTGGACAAAAACAAATACGCAAAAAAATTAATAAAATGCCTCTACACACGATGAAGTAGTACCAGAAGATGAAACGAATAAATGACGATTTTAATTATTCTATCAACGATTTATTGGTAGAATTTAATAATTTTGTTTAAATTAAATTTATAAGTTATTAATTAACATAATAAGAAAATATTGCAATTAAATATTTTTAAACTATTTGATTCATATTTTTAAAAATTAAACATTTATGCCCGTATTCATAAACATTTTTATAACGATTCATTATGAAACGGATTATTATAATTTAATGATTATTAAAAATATATTGATATTCATAAATAATATGTCATTAATTAAATTATTTAGTAACTTTTTAGTTACTTTTGTTTTTTTATAAGTTATTATTAACTATCTAACCTCAAATACTGTGAATTAATACAGATAATTAGACATTTTTAAGTCAAACAGATATGTCAATTTAATGATCCGTTACGCTTTAATGAACCAAAAATAGTGCGTTAAATTTAATGAACAATTTAATGAGCGTTATTGTTAATGATTGTTTATGAATACGAAAAGTTGATTAAACGTTCCGTTATATTTTTAACGAATCATTATATGTTTAATGACGTTTTATGAATACGGTCATTAAACATGTTAATATTAATCATAAAATGACTTTATAGCATGAAACAAGTCAAGTCAAAAAGGTAATCAGTTTTACAAAATAAAAGTTTGCATTTTCCATTACAATTACATTGCATAGTGGTGGTTACACGCTAGCTATATTAAATTTCTCATTCTGCTTAAGCGCCGTCACATTAAAACATATTATTATATTTATTTTGTGCATACACTGAATAAATATTAATGATTTAATATTAAATCATGTCTATTAAAAGATTATAACTATATAAAAAGTTATGACAAATAATAATCTTAGGGGGTTACGACACGTGGATTGACTGAACTGAAACATTTCACTCGCTAGAATGTGGCGGATACGCATTTATATTTGCGAATAAAATAAAAACTATATTTTTGGCGGTTAAGAGCTTAGCGCGAATCAATTCAGTTTGAAAATTGTCTTTTCGTCAGAACTTCATCGATTTAGACATAATGTTAATTGTATTATGCAAACGTGTGAATTAAATTTTATGTACAAAAGTATTTATACAATAACAGAATGCTTTGTACTCTCTTTAGTCGTGCCTGAATTTATTTAATAAAGATTTTCCCGATGCAATAATTACCTAATAAAACGTTTGTGAATCAGAAACTATTCAACGATTTGAAAGAAGAAACCTTGTTTGTTCACAATATACATATAGCATACAGAGCGAAGTCCACAAAAATGGAGTTTCATATGGAATTTGCTAAGAAAATCCAGCATTTGCACCCATATAAGAAATCGTTTGTTAAATTACTTACACTTGATTATGAACAAGTTGCAGTTCGTCCAACAAACATTTAAACAATAATGAAATATTGGCTACGATTTTAAGCAGTAGCTCGCTCAGTCTTGCTGAAAATAACCAATCTGCAATTATAGTTGTGTAATTGTTGAATATAAATCTCTAAAATGATAGTGCGGGACCGTTCTGCATTGTTTTCAACAAAAACTGTACGTCTATTATTCTTTGCTTTAAAATTGCAACTCAAATTTAATTAAATGTAAAGTTGTTTCGGGTAAGTTATGGAGATTGACAACATCAAGTTTCATCAGTTAAAAGATCTTATCCAATATTCCATCATTATTTAAATCGTGAATAACCTTTTCAGTATCTTTTATAAGAAATTCCTGTATTAAGAAAAGCTTCACTAAATTATTTCAGACATAACTGAGAAAGTACGACCATATGTCATCCTCATTGATAGTTTCACTGCGATAATAATGACCTTTTAGTATAAAGCATTCTGTTCTTGCGTAAACACCATTGTATATATAATTTCAATATCCAATTCACGATTCTGTTTAATTCACAGTTTATGTATAATGCCTGTATAACACTAACCATAACAATATATCTTGAATTATATCTAAAAAATAGATAAAACTTTAAAAGTTTGTAAAACGCATAAATGATCATCAATAGGGAACACTAGTGTTGCATAGTCTAGATATTAATTAATTTCCAAATCATTTTTTTCTTTATCTATAATTTATTTTTAAAATCCCCCTTTTTTGTTTATTTTTATTTTAATTGTTTTAATTTTAACCACATTTTTCAATTTTATTTTTTTAATGTTGCAGTTACTTGTATGTTCTAAGTAACTTGTTTTCGTCTTTGTAAGACGCCTATGCACAAGCCCAACAGTTAATTCGTTTTTAAAGATTAATATTTAATCACTTGTGTCATGTATTAATGGACATTTGTTCTAATGTTTATTAATATTGATTGTTAAGTTGCTTATTGATGATAAGACCCAACCGCTGTCACGTTCCTGGAAAATACAATTATTAGAAATTAAAAATAAAACATTTACATTAAAAAATTAAATTTATGAAAAAATATTCTAAACTAAAAACATCCATAGACGCGTTTCGAGGTTTACCTCTCATCAGTATGGCTTTATTTATTTAAACTTAATAATTGATTTTTAACTTGCTCTTCTTTATATATTTTAAAAAACATTTAGTTTTTATAATTACTTACTTGAAATTCTTCTAATTTTTTGATCAGCACGCCTGATATATTTTTCTGAAACCAACCGTTTAGTTCAGAATCTCAATCTATAACAGCGTTTTTTGTATTTAGGTAGAAGTTTTCAACGTTTCCATCTTGATCATTCTTAGCAAATTTGCAGCAAAATATAGCATTTATCATGAAATTTTTCTTTCATTTTTTAATGCCAGTCTAATTTTAACGTACAAATAATGTCTCGCACTCTTTAAAAATATGCGTTGGAGTGCGATGAGTCATATTTATTAAAACTCCTGTTCAAATGCTGATTTTGCATCTTTCCAATGAACCGCTTTGCTTACCCATTTAGCGTGAGCTGGTATGCTTTCTCCACGTTTTGCCATTCTTTTTAGCAAAGTTCAGTAGCCCATCATTTTGCTTATTGTTTATTTTCTGTTTTGAGCCTATAGTTTTTGCATTCCTTATCGCCAAGTTTAAAACCTTGATATTAATGGAACAATGTTTAATCCATGTCTGAACCACCATCACATCGGTTTCCTTCATAACCATAAAATTTTCCATTGTACGGACCATGCCATCCGCAACGCTTGAAATTGGATTTGTGTTCATCTTGTTTTGTTTTGTTACTAATAAAGTTATAATTAATAATTATAATGTTATTGCTTAAGTATTATCAGCTTTTTGTAGTAATTAATGTTTTTATATATTATTGCTGCTTAATTATTACGTCTTGACGCTAATTATTATATTAATTAAATTGTAAAAGTATCAAACTATATATGGGCAATTCCATTTCAAACGGACTAGAACTGGAAGGGGGGGTGCATTGAGAAACTTGCTTATGTATTTTTTTAAAGATTTTATAACTTACTAGTAGTCCTTTGATTGGTATATGAGGGTATGAAAACCTTAAAAAAAATTCTACGTTTTTTTTTAGTTTTTTTGTTGTTTGGCGCCATTTCAAGTCTATACTCTGTCTATAAGCCGCAAAAGCCATAAAACCATGGTTTTGTTCTCAGTGGGCTGGGCAAAAAGGAGCATTTTTTATTTTTTTTTTAACCGCCAATGTTGACGTGTTTTGATGTAAATTAAATGGAAAATATAAATTTGTTTTGTGTATTTAGGTTTTAAAGATCTAAAACTCAAATTGCACATTTAACAATTTTCAGAGAAACGAAATATTATTAAAAAATTGAGTTTTGCACAAAATTTTACTTAGAAAGTAGTCAGTGTTGTGCTCTGAAAAACCTAGAAAAAAAAAATTTGTTCAACATTTACTTAAGTTTTTTTTTTCTTTAAGATTATTTGGATTATATTTTTTTAAGCTTATTTCAGATGTTTAACAAAGACATCTTTTGTCGCTTGAACTAATTTTGGGTAATTTTACTCTTTGTTTGATAGTTTTTACGCTTGCGGCACAAATTTAGACTCTGTCTATCGGCGTCAAAGTTTGAGAATATTATTATTTTTGGCATTCAAACATAAATCCACCTGGAGCTTATTGAAATTTGTTAAAAAAAAGTTTTAAGCCATACCCTAGTGTGTTAATAATATTTTTTGTAAATATAAAAAAATAATTAATTTTTAACATATTTATTACCTGAAAATTTTGTAAACATTGTTTTCTAGATGGACTTTTCTATAGACGATGAGTACAACAGTGACTATTTTTTATGTAAAATTGTCCCCAGAATTCAAATTTTTAATAATATTTGGTGTATTGTTCCTCTGAGCGCTGCTAAACGTGCATTTGTAAGAGTTTATGTTGAAGAATAGCCTATTTTGCAGATATTTTTAAGTTTTAGACTCTTAAAACTCAAATATACAAAACAAATTTATATTTTAAAAATGCTCCTTTTTGCCCAGCCCACTGAAAAAAAAAACATGATTTTATGGCTTTTGCGGCTTATAGACAGGGTATAAACTTGAAATAGCGCAAGATTTGGATTCGACGGAAAATTCTTGATTGATTTTATTAGTTTATTAGTAAATTTATTTTTTTTAAGTTAAAATTGCGGTTTTTTAACAAAAAATGCGATTAAGTTAAAAAACGACAAAAAACTAAAAAAAAAACGTAGAATTTTTGTTAAAGGGTTTCACTCCCTCATATACCGATCAAAGGACTACATAAAAGTTATATAAACTAAAAAAAATACATAAGCAAGTTTCTTAATTTTTAAATTTTTAATTATTTGCAAATTTCATTGAAGCGTCTATTTCCTTCAATTTAATTACATCCTTTTTATTTTTTATACAATGATAAGGATACAATATAAAATAAGTGTAGAATGAAATAAACCTTTATGATTAGTTAACATATTGTTCAAGGTGTATTGTTTTAAATTTAGTTCATTCTTTACATTAATTGGAGTAATAGTTTTCATTGACAAATTTTTTAAATTATGAATAATACTATCAAATTTAGTAAATTTTAAATTGGCTGTATTTGCTTTATATAAAACATTTTTATAACAAATGTTTAATTTATGTTGTACTTACAATAGTTGCTAGATTCAAGATAAAATGTTCCAATTATGTAATAATTTTTTATCAAGTTATTGCAATTTTCTATGACTTTTGTTTCTATAGAGAAATAATAGAATTGAATATCTTTAGCATTTAAAAAGTTTACAGTTGTAGTTTCATGTAATTAAAATAAACAATTTGATAAGTTTTTATAGTTTTTATAGTTGTTAAGTATTTTAATTTTGCATGGCGATTCATTATTGATTTCATGTTCTAAAAGATATTTACAAATGTAAACATTATGAAACAAATTACAACTGACTGGTATAATATATATATATTGCACATTTTTATTGCACAAGCAATTTACAACATTTTGAACTGGTATAATACATAGAAGAAAAAAAATGGTTTTGTACAAACGGCTATCGACCGTAGTCTTTCAGCCAAGGTATAATATATGTTGTCGTTTAAAGCAATGACGTTATTTGCCAAGTGTAAGGTGCGATATTCATTTGGATTTTAAGTTGCTATTGGAATATTGTAAAGGGCAAACTGTTCAAACTTAAAATTATTTATAAGTGGTACACTTAATTTAAATAAAACATCATTTTCTTTAGCTCTAAATGAAATGTCCATGACATTTTCAATACTTAATAAATCATTTATTAGTTTGAAATGGCAAGAAATATAAAGGGTCTTTAATATTATTAAATATCTCAACTAATTTCGAAAGTTCAAATAATGGTGTTAATCCTAAAAGAAATTATTGTAATTCTTCATATACTAACCTTATATATAAAGTTCTAACGTGTAGTTGTATTTCATCTTCAACTTGATTTTCACATGAATTGATACATTTTTGAAGAATGTCATTTTGTTTGTTGATCTGGTCAGATAGAGAATTAATGCTTTTGTTAACAATTCTAAGACCGGTTTGCACCAACATCGCTTAAATCTTAAACTTCCTTTAAAACGTTAAGGGTGGCTTATTCCGTTGCACCAAATAGTTAAAGGAAGTTTAAGACTTTAAGGGACCCTTAAACTTAAGCGGTCAATATTGCCGGTTTAGTAAAAACTTAACCTAAAAATAATATTATTGAACGTCAATTTTTGTACGCCAATATTTGCATTCATTATACTGGAGTTTGTAATTATTGAAAACGACATTCTCGACGATGATGTTGAAGTTGTAGAAATTTTGGAAGTTGGTTTACCACGCCAAATTTATGAAAGAGCAGAGTGTTTTAATAGTTTTGATAAAAAAGCTTTTTTTTTAAGATTTCAAATACGAAAAGCAACTGCTTTGGAAGTCTTTCAACAAATTGGAGTGAAACTAGAGTTTCCTTCAGATAGGTAAGTACATACACTGTTATTATATAAAATTTAGATTCATATGTTTTAAATTAATAGTACCTTTTTGTTATATTACTTTTAGAAATAATAGTGTTTCACCAACCAACCAGTTGTTAGTTCACTTCGTTTTTATGCAACTGGTAATCATTTACTAAGTATTGCTGATTTTTCTGGTATACATACTTCAACTGCATGCCGGATAGTGCAAAGGGTATCTAGAGCTATTGATTCATTATCTTCAAAATTTATAAAATTGCCAGAAAATGTTGAAGACATATAAGAATGTCAGAGACAATTTTTTTAGTATTGCCAGGTTTCCTAGGGTAATTTGAGCTTTTGATGGAACACACATTCGAATACAGTCTCCAGGTATGCAATTTTTAAAAATATATTTAATTTAATGTGTATAAAAAAAGTGCAAAGATTGATTGAAAATAAAAACTATATATGGGCAATTCCATTACTTTTCGACCGATTTAAAAAAGTCGACTTCTTTGATTTTGCTTTAATTTTCAGGGATCAAAATATGGATGAAAAAAATGAGATTTCCATAATTATGGACCTTAGAATCTTGCCTGTTCAAAATGACACACATTTCAAAGTCAGAAATTTTATAATAAAACGTCTTTTTTAGCTTATTTTGTATCTTAGTTTTTGGGCTTCTGGAAAAAGATAAAAAGGTTCACAATGGCTCAAATTATTCCTTATTACATGTACTTTAAAAGCCATAATTTTATGTTTAATATTGTGGCAGTCATTTTGATATATTAAGCTTCAAACATTATTCTAAAAAAAAACGCAAATTTAGCAAAATCGCAAAATTTTGTTTTTTTTAAACCGTTCTAACTTTGTCAAATCCTAACAAAATTTGATTTTCTCATTTTAAAATGATCACACAAGACTTATAGAATCAATACGTATGCACCACTATTTTGATGCAGGAAGTTGCACGAAAACATTTGCAATCTTTAAAACTTGTAATTTTTGGGTCCCGAAAAAACGCTGTTACCCTAAGTCAATTTTAGTCAAAATTTCAGTAAATATTCTTCAGACCACAAGAAAAAAGGTTATTTATATGAAAAATGGTATATCGGACATTATCAAGATTTTTTTAATATTCAAAAATCGTCAATATCGGGATAGTTCTTCAAAAAATCTAAATCACGTTTTGTCTATCTTGCTTTGTTTTTGAGATAGTCAACAAATACAAAATATTTAAAAAACTTTTTATTTAGCAAAAAAAAACAAAAACAAAACAACATTACTTTAACAAGTGAGCATTATTGCAAGAATTTAATTTTTGTCAAAACAGTTTTCTTTGGTTCGGTTAGTAAAATTTGATAAAACTGCTGTTCAACAACGGAGATTACGCAGATATCATTTTTGTTTACGGATTCTGTAATGATAATGCCCTAGGAATTGAGATCCACAAAAGGCAACTTTCTCGACGAGTTTTTTAATGAAAATCTTCCCCATATTATTATCAAAAGTAAAAGACCTACAACCGACGCAGCACAACAACTTGCGTTTTCTTAATGGCTTCTTCATAATGCCCGATATACCATTTTTCATATAAATAACCTTTTTTTCTTGTGGTCTGATGAAAATTTACTAAAATTTTGACTAAAATCGACATAGGGTAACAGCGTTTTTTTCGGAACCTGAAAATTACAAATTTTGAAGATTGCAAAAACATGTGCAACTTCCTGCATCAAAATAGTGGTAAATATGAATTAATTTTATAAATCTTGTGTGATGTGTGATGATGCAGAAATATTTTAAAATAGAAAACAATATTTTTCTATAAATGTGCAAGCAGTTGCAGATGCTAATTTAAAATTTTTGAATGTGGTTGCTAGATGGCCTGGATCGGCACATGATGCAACTATTTTTAACAACTCGAACCTTCGGGCACAATTTGAGAATGGGAAATATCAAAATTGTGTTTTATTAGGTTTGTAAAAAAAATATATATCATTGAAAATTTTAAAATAACATTATTTTTATTTTTTGACACCGCTTTTAAATTCAATTGGTAATGCCCAGCAAAGGTACAACGATTCCCATATTCGCACTAGAAATCCTGTAGAACGATTGTTTGGTGTTTGGAAACGCAGATTTCCAGTAAACGCATATATAGATTTATTTACGTGACAAAAAGTCTACAAAATTTTCCTACCTATTGTTACAAATAATTTGATTGGATATATGGATATATATAATGTATACAGATTGATTTATATGATGTTGTCAATTTATTTGGTTTTCAAAGGAGTCTTTGAATGTGCAGGTGAGGGAGTGGTATCTACTTCCACATGGTAGTTTGCAGAATTTGCATATGCATTCCTCTTTCCATTGGTGGAAGTGTGCTGATGAGCATATCACATGATGAAATCCATGCGCTGTCGTCCTGGCTGTTTTACTACGATTTTTCTGGTTAGCTTTCTTCCACATGTTGGATTTGAATGCAGGACCATCAGTGTAGTTGTCCTGTACAAACTGCCAGTTCCTGTCCTCCCTGAAGCTATTATATTGTTTAACAATTTCTTTGTCTATGTTACATACCCGACATAATTCTTCCGTCAGTGTTTGCCAATTGACCAGTACGTGCCCTAGGGTGCTCGATGTGTTCTTATGGACACCTAGCAGTCTTTTGATGTAGTATCCTTTAATCTTGTCAAGTTCTTTTAGGTCTTGTAGCTTGAGAAGGTGAGCCACTTTGCTAAGAGCGTAAGTGGCTATGGGTTGTATTTTTTGTTTGAATAGGATTTCTGCGTTTTCTACCGAGAGTCTAGTTAGGTTGGTTAGGCTGTTGATTGCTTTGGTAGCTTGGATTTTTCTGTTTCTCACATGAATTGTTAACGCTAGGGTTGTTTGTAGCGTCACTCCCAGTTATGTATAGTTGTTTGTAATGGAAATTTGTTGTTCGTTTATTTGGAAGGTGTCTGATCTTGCTAGCCTACCACCTCTTCTGAATTTTATAATCTTCGTTTTATTAATGTTGATTTTGAGTTTATTGGTATCGCAGTATTGTTCTAGGTTTCTCAGCGCCGTGTGCAGTTCGTTTTTGTCTTGGCTGTAAAACACCAGATCGTCAGCGTACATAACTTTAAGGTTGCTTGTTCTTTCCTTGATCATTCGGGGTAGGTCCGCCACGTAGATTATGAATAGCGTACCACTCATCCTATCCCCTTGAATGATGCCATTTTGTTGAGTAAACGCATATGGTTGTCGATTAAAAGTTGAGAACATTTTAATAGTGATAGTTGCAACAGCTGTATTGCATAATATTACCCAGGAAATGGGAGAAGTAATTGTGCCACCAGCTGAGGGAGATGATCACATACTTGATCAATTAATTTTGCAAGGACAAATACCGAACGTTGGACATTTAGCAAACCAGGCAGAATTAAATATAGCAAACGTGCGAACTACGTTAATCAATCACTATTTTACTTAGCCGTAGCTGATTTGTTATTATTATATATAAAAGTTGTTTTGTAATAAAAATAATACAAGTTAAAAAAAATTATTTATTACACAAAAATATAATTTATAAATTTTGAAGTTCTAAAGTTTTCTTTTTAATTTGGTATTCCAATAATCATATAAATTCTTATTTCTTTCATATTCTTCTTTCAATATTATTATTTTTAAACTATATTCTTTCATCTTGGCTTCCTCTTCTTTTTTCATCGACTCCACCTGCTGTTTCGCAATTTCAATTTTTAATTTGGCTAATTCAATATATTGCTCGTTTAAATTAATTGACTTTGCAACAGTCATAACTGGTCTTCGCCTCATACTCCAAGGTGTTTTTTTGTTCTGATTGCAGTTGGGGTTTGCAAGTGATCTTCGGTTTCCTAATTTTTTCAAAATATGAGTTATAAATAAGTATAAGTTAGGTTTTTGAAAATGTTAAAACTTATGATGATATAAAATTATTACTACATAGTTTGATAACATTGAGACCTAAAAACCGGTCAACAATAAACAAATATTAAAAAAAGAACATAAGTTTTAACACGGATAAGAATAAAATGTTTAGTTCGGTTTGCAAAATAAAAGTTTTGTATGTAATGGTGGACAAATTATTATTAATGTAAAAATATAATGCTTATTCTTTTAATATTTATATAATAAATTAACAGTGATAATAATAACAAATATACCAATGAATATACTAACTTAAAATAAAAAATAAGAACAATCACAATATTGCTATAAACGATAGACAGCATCGATGAAATATGACAAACATTATAATCTTGTAGTAAAAATAGTTTGTTGAGCATTATAAAATTTTAATTTTGTAAAACAAATTTAAATAAACATTTTAAGCAATGTATTATATAATATTTTGCGTTTATACATACCGTTTGAATTTCCTCTTGTTCTTTATCCGATTCCACAAACACAACACTTGATAGTGCATCAGAATCAATCGGATTTTCAACTCCGTCAACTATTTTTGGATGCATCAAATCCAATGTTAATTAGAGGTTTGGATCATGTACGGGAAACACTCCAACACCTCCTCCAGTTTTATAAATTTCCATTTTTTCCTCCGCAATGGATTTCCGAGTCATTTTTTTTTGGTTTTCTTAAAAAAAATTTAATGAACTCGTACTTCTAGATACCAGGCTGGGGGTTTGCGAATTAAATATTCTGCATATTTTAGTCTATGCTTTTTCTTTATCTTTGCCTGTAATGGCATCAGTTTTTTTATTTTCTATTACATTCCTAAATTTATTTTCGATAATGTTTAATAATAATTTTTTTTTTTCATCTCAATAGTTTGGAGTTCTTGCTCTCTTTGTCGGCACATTTTCCTTATTTTCCATGTTGCCCGACTTTAATGAGAATATTAATGCACTGAACTGACACAAGCACATGCTGTTAGAGGTTAGGTTTTATGACATTGCCGCGTTTTCATTACAAAAATAGACACAAATACCAACAGATTTCCTAAAATTACTGGAAATCTGCGGTGTTGCCATGTGTAATCTATTTTAAACTTTTGTTTACTAAACTACGCTTAAAATGTGTTGGTGCAATGCAGTAAAATTTTAAACTACCCTTAAAGTTAACTATGGTTTAATTAAGTGTAGATTTAAGCCACGATGATGCAAACGGGCCTAAATATTTCAAATGGAGTTTTTATGGTTAACCTTTGATTATTATAAATTTCTTGTATTTGCGATTTTAGTTTTTCTCCTTCGACATAATCAAGATTGCCAGTAAGAGCACTTATTGCAGTTTCAAAAAAATTGAATAGTCCTCTTTTATGTTTTTGTTTGCCAAATATTAATTGCATAATTTGTTCTATTTTACGGTACGTTGTAAAATTTGATGTTAGTTTTAGATTCTCTTATACCTGCCTCATGCTTCTATCATATTATTATAATCTAACTTAAAAACTATTGTCGCCGACTTGTGACTATTGTATAGTAGTCCATTTTTAACTGCCAAAATTGGTAACTTCTCTTCTACATTGGTAAGTTTGCTCCATCCACCGATTATGGTGATGGCAAATTTGTAATTACAGATTTTACTAAGTTAGTGTGCTAGATAAACTTTTTTCCTTTATTATTTTTAACTTTAATTTTACCATGTTCTAGTACATCAGCAATTTTGAACGGACCCTTATATCCAATGTTAATTTTACTTTTGTTGTTGTTAAGTTTAATATAGACTTTATCACTAATTTTTAAAACTTTATTTGTTCTTTTGACGTTTTCCTTTTCTACAACTTTTTCTTTGTGCTGTTGTTGTACATCTGCAAATAATTTATTTATCTCTTCAATTTGGTCTTTGTAGTTAGTTAGTAACTCAGGTAATGCACTATTTTCTTTGTTGTCTATCTTCAATTTGTTGTATCGACCAAAGAATGCTTCTACTGGTTTTACTTTTGTAATGATTTTTATTGAGATATTGTAAAACATAACGGCTAACTCCATAAAATTTTCTTTGTTTTGTAGAATATTAATGTGTTCAATTAATGTTAAGTGTACTCTTTCAATTTCTTCATTTGTCTGACAGTGAATTGCTGTAGTAAAGTGAACATTAATGTTATGAATTTTAAGAAGTAGGTTTACAATTTCATTATGAAATTTTCTGCCGTCATCAAAAACAATATTTTTAGGTAAGCCAAAAATACTAAAATATTTTATTAATGCATTACTGATTTCTACTGCTGATTTTATATTATATATATTGTCTTCTAATCTCGTTAAAAGTTTCGGTAATTCCGCAGTGGTTATTTTCTTCATGCGTTTGTTTAATTATTCTTATTTGATCTTCTTTATCGGTTATTTCTTTAACTCGTTTAGTACATCAGATTAGTTGTAATATGTTCTGTAATCTTTTTACTACAATTGTACATAAAGTTTCGTAAATATTGTCTGAACAATAAACAAAATATTTTTTTCCTAAATGGTAAGTTCTAAAAAACTGGATGGTGTCATTTATCATATTAGCTGTGTTCACATGTACCATAAATATTTCTATTTTGTTCTTAATTATTCTTTCTATTTTTAAATTATTGGACCATTCTTTTAAAATTATTTGCTGTTTTTGAATATCTAAAGCAACTGTAGAAATTGGAATTAATTTTTGTCCATTATTGTTATTTGAATGAATTGTATGTTGACTATTTACGTGTTTCCAACAATCGATGAATTTTCTAAAATATTTTCAAGTTTCTTAGTTGTTGTCATATTTACTTCCATTTGTTCAAGTCTGGATAAAGCATCTGCGTTTGTATTATATTTTCCGCACTTATGTCAAATTTCATGATCAAATGCCTGTAGCTTAATTTTCTATCTTTCAAGTTTTGCATTTGGTTCTTTTAAGTTGTGAAGCCAAATTAATGGTTTATGATCGGTAATTAATGTAAATTTATTTCCCCATATATATGGACGAAACTTCTTTGTAGCAAATATAATTGCTAAAAGTTCTTTCTCTATGGCTGAGTATTTAGTTTCAGTTTCGCTTAGAGTTCGTGATATATAACAGATTGGTTAATCATTTCCTGGTGTTCCTTGACTGCAGTCTTAGCATCTAGTGCATAATTACTCGCATCTGTTGTTATTACAATTTTTTTAGAGAAGTTTGAATGTTGCAATAACGGGGGATTTGTCAATATTTCTTTACATAGATAAAACACTTCTTTATATTTTGTATCATTGCTGTCAACTTTAGAATTTTTGGAATAAACTTTCTGTAATATCCCACCTCACAAGTCCTAAAAATGACTTTATTTGTTTTTGTGTTTCTGGAATTTTTAGTTTTTTTAGCAATTTTTTCTGGGTCTGGTCTTATTTCATGGTTTGTTATCAAATGTCCTAAATATTTTATTTCATGTTTCAAAAATTCACATTTAACTAAACTTATTTTAAAATTAGCTTCACGTAATACTTCAAATACCTTTTTTAATTTTTCAAAATGTTCTTGACTTGACGCTGAGTAAATAATTATGTCATCAAGATAAACAAGACAAGTGTCTCTTAATAAATCTGCTAGAATGTGGTTCATGCACCTTTGAAACGTACTGAGTGCATTTTTTAGACCGAATGGCATTTGTTGAAATTCATAATGGCCATTCTCTGTACAATATGCCGTTTTATACTGATTTTCCTGTTGAATTTCTATTTGGTGGTATCCACTAGCCAAATTTAGGGTACTAAAATATTGAGCTCTACTTAATTTGTCTAAAATGTCAGATATATTTGGAATCGGAAATTTGTCAGTAATTGATTTTTCATTTAACTTTCTGTAATCTATAACCATCCGGAATTTTGGTATTCTACTATGATCTAACTTGTTAGGTACTAATGACACTGGGGATGCATATGGGCTCTCACTGTATTTAATAATGTTTTGGTCTAGCATTTTTTTAATCTGATTTTCAATTTCTTCTTGCTGTTTAGGTGATTTTCGATACGGTTTGGTTGAAATTGGTTCAGTATCTTTTAACTTTATACCATGTTGGATCTTAGATGTAAAAGTTAATGTACAAAATGACATTCCACTGCTCATATTATTACCACCCTCCGTGTCTTTTTGAAGCCCGCTTTTACAAACCTCAGATAAATTAGAAAATGACTATCGTCGGCCGGATAACTATTCCTTATACATATAAACAAATAGTATTTTGTATAACAAGAGTGGATAGTATGCCCATATTGCACGAAGACAAATTTGGAGCACGACGCTGCAGGCGGAGTGCTCCAAATTCGTCTTCGTGCGATATGGGCATTCCACTCGAGTTGTACAGCTTACTTTTTCTACGACTGATAAAAATCTAAAAACTATTTTAAAACTTTTCAATTAATCATTTAACATTATTTTATATTGAAATAAATTCAGGTTTTGTTTGACATCTGACGTTTTGCATTATTATCAAATTCAGAACTATCTATAATTTTGGTTAAATTATGCTGTTAAAATATTTAATTAAAAATGTTTTTAAGCTTTATTGTATAATAACTGTTAATAAATAAGACGTTCTTAATCTATTTTTGACATTTTTTAAATAAAAAACCATTTGTATTCAGCGACGTAATCAAATAAACATTGTGATTTGTATTTTTTTGTTTTTATAGTTGGTACGACATATCATATCCACGCTAGAGTGAATATATAATACATATGCATTCAGTTAGGCGTAAATAAAAGTGACAATATATAGAATGGAGTAGAAAAAAAAATTAGGTTGGTAATACTATTCGGTCAAATGTTAGGTTAGGTTAGGTTTGGTTAGGTTGGGGAATCAGACCTGATCTTCGTCCAAGACACACGTGTTTTGTGCGGAGCTCCAGTAATAAGTCTTATAACACCAGTTTTTGTGAATTGAATTTTGTGTAAAGTAACCAGGCATCTTCGGAAAGTGTCCAGTGTGACTTTGTGTATTGTGTTGTGGAAATTTTCCACTCGTGACGTAGTGGTTGTGACGTGTATCGTAGTGTGCGCGATCACAATTTTCTGGAGAAGGGGAAAATAACAGGTTTTTAGTTTTTACTCGGCCATCTGTCAAAGTATTATTGAAGCTTTTGTGGCTAATCGCCGAACTCACAAGGCAAATATTTTGAGAAAAACAATTTAAAAAAAAAAAAATGGGACCCCGAAATAGGCTCATCATCAGAGGAGAGCGACAAGGAAGAGGTTTTAAATGACCAGTTAACAACCATAGACATAAATGATTCACCGGAACAAAAATTGAAACAAAAAAGGGAAGATACCAATAAACCTGTAGACAACCAGAACAAAAAGAAAAGACAAAGTATGCTAAAGTTGATGCTGTCAATAGACATCTTACTTGCAAGGCTACACAATTAGCAGCACAAGCAGAGACATTAAAACCGTGTCAAGCATGAGTGAGCTACTAGTTCTAAAGAAAAGTAGCAAATTTAGAGACACAACCCAGGCTGTTTAGAAAACTCAGGAAACCCAGACCATCCAGGAATCCAAGGGTTTAGAGAAAGCTACCGACGAAACGGAAACGGCCACAATTTACACTGTCTGCCAAAAAAAAAAAAAATAACAGCAAGAGAAGAGACAGAGGTTTTGCTACGAAGGAGATTAAATGACTTCAACTTCAGCAATAAAGCAAGCAAAAAGAACTGGAAAGTTTAATAAAAGAAAAATGGTTGGAAGACATGTTTGAAGTGCCTATAGTAAAAGGTAATCCATTCAAAGGAACAGAAGAGGTCCTAATAATCTTTGACAATAAAAGAAAGATTTGACCTAGAAAGACTAACAGCTGAAAGATACCTGGAAATCAGCGAAATGTTGGAAGATGGTTTACTGAAGAGTCATATTGAGACAGGATACAGCGTTACAAAAACAAGTAAAAGGACAAAAGAACAAAAAGTAATAGCTAGCCAGTTAGAGGTTGACGATTTACAAGCGCAAATTAAAATACTAAATGAAATAAGAACCGAAATGGAATCAAAAGAAAGTAATAAAAAAACTAGCAGTGGCATTATCAGCAGTTCACAACTGAGACGCACTTACGAAAATGCTTAGTATCATGTATGCTTTAGTGACGTCCCCTCAAGCTACAAGAAACCAACAACAAAAAAACCAATTGAACAACCAAAAAAGATCGAAAACAAAAAAGTAAGGTCAACTAACGCTATAATAATAAAAGCAAAAGGAGAAGGAGAAGGCAGCACATACGCCGATCTACTAAAGGGCTTCAAACCAAATGCCAACAAAAAACAAGAAGGTTTAGGAGTGAAGGCAATCAAGCGAACGAAAGATGGATTATTATTACGGAAAAAGGAAAATCCAAAAAACTTAAAAACAAACTGCAAATCAAAATGGAAAACGTACAGGTAATAAGTAGTAGTAGTACAGGGGATAAGAATACTTTGCACATGTTGAACATTGATGGTGACGCGGACCAGGAAGCTATACAAAAAGCCATAAAAATCAAATTGATCAAAATTGGACTTCAAAATGTACATTTTGAGATCAAAAATCTAAGACCGACCAGAAGCGGAAACAAAAACGCGACACTGTCAATTGAAAACAAAGCTGCTATGGTCTTAATAAATCGCAAGATGTACAAACTGCCTAAAGCTTGGCCACGTAAGAGCGGTCTGTCTCGAACAGCAGATTGACAGCCCGGAATGCCTCAAGTGTTGCAAAACGGGACATCTGGCAGAGAATGTCCAAACGCCGCTTACTGCATCCACTGCAGTAAAGAACACAGGTGAGATCAAGTTCATGCCCTGTGTTCAGAAGACTTATAAAACAGTGCAGGAGGGAGCACGAGTCTACTCAACAAAATGTTTAAAATATTCCAAATTAATTTAAATCGCTGCTACCACCAGGACCGATGAAACTGACATAGTATTGGCATCGGAACAAAATGCCGGAAAAACAAACATTTCATGGATGCAAGACCCAAGCAAATCTGCGGCAATAATGGTACTTGATAACACTGCAAAAATAATCAAAGACTGGGGTACGCTCGCGGATGGTATAGTCTGGATTAAAATTAGCAGAATTTTTATCTACAGCTACAACGTGTCACCAAATATAACAATGAATTAGTTTCTTAGTTGGCTTGACAATCTTGAAAGCAGCATTCGGAGGACAGGTAGCCGGAAAGTTATCGTAGGCGGAGACATAAATGCAAAGGCGATCCAATGGGGGTCTGGCCTCACGGATCGCAGAAACAAAACAGTTATTGATATGATAGCTAGCATAGGCATAACAATTTGCAACCAAAGAACCACACCAACTTTCAGAAAGAGTAATAGCAGCAGTGTGATCGACGTGACACTCGTTTCAGACAACTTTGTAAAAAGTGTGAATGATTGGAAAGTATCAGATCTCAAAAGTTTAAGCGACTATCGATACATCATGTTTAGCATTTGCTGCAATGTACGAAAGACCTAAAAGATGCAATTATTGCCAGTAAAAGAAAATGCTGCAGCAAATTATGCGAAGAAGTGGACGAAGACCCATGGGGTTTACCATATAAAATCATAACCAAAAAGATAGGCGCAACGTCACCAGGCCCAGAAGCTTACGTTCCAGGCGGAACTGCCTCAGTTGTAGAGGCACTTTTCACAACTAGCACAAACAATAAGACTACGATTATAAATCAACCAAGCCAGTCGGAACAGAAGCCAAGGCGCATCGAAGTAGAAGAGCTAGTAGTAGCAGCAAAAAGGCTTCCAAACAAAAAAGCTGCTGGACCGGATGAATTACCAAATAAAGTAATCAAAGCAGTAATAGAGTGCTACCCAAATGAGTTGCAGCTTCTTTACAACCAATGTCTGGAGGAAGGCGTATTTCCAGCCAGGTGGAAAGTAGCCAGATTGGTTTTTCTAAGGAAGCCAGACAAAGCGCCATAAGAACCTTTGTCGTATAGGCCAATCTGCCTACTCGACAAAGCAGGCTAAATTCTAGAAAGAATTGTGGTTGATAGGCTAAACGAAAAACTAGAGACTACAGGTGGCTTATCAGATAGGCAGTTTGGCTTCAGAAAAGGAAGATCTACCGTAGACGCTATTTACGCGGTCCAAGAAATTGCAAAAGCGGCAAACAGCTGTCCGTTATGGAAAAAAAAACACTGCATCATTGTGGCGCTAGATGTCAAAAATGCATTTAACTCGATACAATGGCATGTAATAGTTAATGCACTAAGTAAAATTAATATATCAGAGGGCATCAGGCGATTACTAGGAAGTTACCTGAGTAACAGAAAACTAGAGTACAACGACAGAAATAACGACACGGTGAGAATAGATGTGACAAGCGGGGTGCCACAGGGATCGGTGCTAGGGCCACTATTATGGAACTTGGCATATGATGGAGTGCTAAGGCTCAAACTACTGGAGGGAGTCCAAATAATAAGATTTGCGGACGATCTAGCGGTAATATCTATCCACTGGGGTATCGATAAAGTCATCGTGAATGTAGAATAGGCAATTGTGATAGTGTCGGAATGGCTGGCAGCAAACGGACTAAACTTGGTTGCTCAAAAAACAGAGGCTGCTTAGTTATCGGCCAAGTGAAGCGGTCAAAAGAGCGACGAAAATATAATGGTAGAAGGTAACCTAGTGCCAATAGGTAAAAGCATTAAATACTTAGAGTAATATTAGAAGCTAATAAATTGCATAGTCAACAGGTGGCAGCGGCAGTAGACAAAGCCTCAAAAACAGTAATGGCAGTGTCTGGATTGATGCCAAATATAGGAGGACCTAGCCAAGCAAGCAGAACACAGACAATAAGCACGGACGCTGTTGAAGTGTTGGCAGCGGTAATTCCGGGTGACTTTTGTGTAGAAGAAATGGAGAGAATATTCTATGCTGTTAAACAAGGACTTCTAAGGTCAGAAGCAACCAAAACAGAAAAAGCAAAAACAAGAAAAAGATGGCAGGAAAGGTGATCAACGACGGATTTGTGCGCAGCATAGACACGCCGCCTAATTCCAACAATTAGCAACTGAATAGACAAGAATCACGGTGATTGCTCATACCACCTCACGCAGCTACTCACCAGCCATGGATGCTTTGGTAATTACTTACCGAATAAAAAAAACGCACTAGTGAAAAATGCATGTACTGCGACTCGCCTTGTGATGATGCAGAACATACTCTTTTCCAATGTCCGAGGTGGGCAAGTTGCAAGTTATTAATAACCGAGGCTCTTGGTGAAATACCAACAGCATCAAATGTAGTAAGCCATATGCTGCAGACAACTGTTAAGTGGAATGCAGTAAATGAGTTTGCAGTAACAGTGCTAACAATAAAAGAGTTAGACGATCGAAAGCGTATCAAAATTAATTTTAAATGTATAGTGACCCCAGAGTAGTGTGAAGTAATACCAAGAGGCAGTTCCGCATTACTACTGGTAAAGATAAGGGGGTTTTTAGTCGGTAGAAACCTGACACTACTGCCAGTCAGAGCTGGCAGTGTCTTAGCTGAAGATTTTCCTTAAATAAATAAAAAATGTTAGGTTAGGTTAGGTTATAATAGCCCTACAGCTTAATTTTATAAATTAATGTACAAAAAATGACATTCCACTGCTTGTATTATCACCACCCTCCGTGTCTTTTTGAGGCCCGCTTTTACAAACCTTAGATAAATTAGAGAATGAATATCGTCGGCCGGATTACTATTCTTTATATAAACAAAAAAAATATTAGGTTGGTAATACTATTCGGTCAAATGTTATGTAGTAGTTGTTTGTGTTAAGATAAATATTTTTGATTTGGACAATGTTGAAGAAATTATAAATACATTGCGCGTCGGAGAAAACGGGCCACCCAAAAAATTTACGTAGTTATCCATCTTTTTAAATATTGCTTACTTTTAATTATTTAAATTTTTAAATTTTTTTTTAATTATAGGGCCGCTTTTCTTTAAAAATAAGAAATAATTAAAAAGGTGGATATTTACGTACATTTTTTGGGTGGCCCGTTTTCTCTGACGCGCAGTGTAGAATAGAAATAATGAAAGCTCCAAAAAACATAAAAGCAAGGTAAAAATTATATATTTTTTCTTTTTATAAAATATTTTAATTTAAATGCATTTTTAGGGTTAATTATTTCGAATAATTGAGCAAAAAGGAGTTTTCCAGAAAAATTTTACCTGAGTAAGGCAACGTTTGAAAGCTTGCTGATTGCAATTCAAGATAGAACTGCTGCTTACTTTACAATTTTACTCAACAAGATCAATGTTGCTTGTTGTTGCAGATTTTTAGGAGTTAGCTACATATGTTGCCATACAAGAAGTGACCGTGGTAATTGCTAGCTTACGGTCTCAGTATGTAAAAATGCCAGCAACCGCAGAAGAAATACTGGACGTGCAATTAAAATTCTATCAAATTGCGATTGATTGTACACACGTAGAGATTGAATCACCAGGAGACACAAATGCAGAATATTATCGCAATAGAAAATGTTTTTTCTTATAGAATGTTTAAAATGTTTGCGATACTGAATTAATTCAAAATATAATCGTGAGATGGCCTGGATCTACAAATGATCAGACTATTTTATATAATTCTACATTTAAAGGGAAATTAATGCAAGGTATTTTGAGCAATGGAATAATTGTTGGAGACAGTGAATATGGTAACATTTTTACCTAATGACTCCGTTAGTACATCAAGTTTCCCGGAAGAAATTCTATACGAGTCTCAGATTAGAACAAGAAACTATGTTGAACGCAGCTATGGTGTTTATAACAGATTATTTTGTCAATTTATTATAAATAATAATTTTAAATAATTTTTTAAATAAAAACATTATTGTTAATGCACTGACAACAGGGTTGTACAATAACTAGCAACCGTGCCTCGGCAATGCAGAACGACGCATTGGTGGTTCAGTGGAGAACAAAAGTTTGTATAGTCAACAACGCTCCCAATAATAAAAAACAAAAATAAAGCAGTATTATTTTAGTTACGCCCAATTACAACAACATCATAAAAATAATAAAATCGTTAACAGTGATCGTTATCATTGTTGATGAGTAAAAACATTGGTTCTTCGCCACGAATTAATCAGTGTATGGATGCCAGCCATTGCCATGCTGCCCATGTAAAATAAACACCAGTCATTGCCTTTCCCGCGCATGAAGATACACAGTTCCCCAGCACGGACACAGTCGCCACAGCACAGACGGTATCAACACAAAGCAAATGGTCCACAATAGATCATTCTGGAAGGCAACAAAACAATAATAGTAAGTTACCGACATTTCCTTTACTCAAGTCCCATTAAAATAAAACAGAAATTTGAGTGATACGGTAATAAATATCATTTAATTAAATTATCATTATGGCTGAAGAAGTTAATTTAAAATCATTACACATCCAAGTATTAAGACAAAAATTAAATGATTTCAAAGCATACATCGACGGTATGCACAATATTGAAAATAAATCTCTCATGCAAATCGAGAATATTGAAGCGCGAATTGAAAAATTCACACCAATTCTAGATAGTTTACAAGAAATACAAAACAATATATTCGAACTCTCAATCGACAATGAAGCAGACGAATATAATTATGCTTCGGAGTTTGAAAATATTTATTTTTCTACATTGGCAGAAGCGCGTTCTATTATAAAGAATAGCACACGTGATTTCAGCGATAATAATACACCTTCCATTGCTAGTGTTCAATCACAATCAAGTAGTTCGGGAGTAAAAACGAATGTAAAATTGCCTCAGATAAAACTACCGACATTTTCGGGAGATTATGTAAAATGGTTAAAACTTCAGGATACATTTACGTCCATTATACACTCTAATAACAATTTAGATTCAATTGAGAAATACCATTATCTGAGGGCATCACTGGAAGGTGAGGCAGCGGATCTCATCAAATCATTACAAATATCTTCTGATAATTACATAATAGCTTGGGATCTTTTATGCTCACGATACACTAATAAAAAATTGCTAGTACATAACCACATTAGAGATAAATTTCATTTAAAAGAAAATACGAAAGAATCTGCCTCACAATTACGAGATCTTTCAAATAGTGCAATAAAACATTTAAGAGCTCTAAGCTCTTTAGGGCAACCTGTCGAGTCATGGGATTCAATCATAATCTACTTAATAGCGAGCAAATTTGACAAAATAACAGCAAGAGATTGGGAAACATATAAATTGGAAGGCGAGTTGCCTACATTCAGTGAATTCAAAGTATTTATCAATTCAAAGGCAGACATGTTGGAAAATTTAAACCTTTCTTACAATACATCAAAACCATTTATAAAAGAAAAGATGCATGGAAATAATAAATTATAAAAAAAAATCATTTGTCACTTCAAATTTAACATGCTACTTCTGCAAACAAGCACACCCAATCTACAATTGTGATAAATTTCTAAAGTTATCAATAAACGAGAGAATTGAAACAATAAACACTCTAAAATTATGTTCAAACTGCTTAAGAAATAACCATTTAGTAGAAAATTGTCCTTCGCGTGCTCGTGGTTGCAAAAAATGCAAGAAACCTCATAATACATTAATTCATATTGAAAATAAAACAAACCACAAACAACAAAATGCCACAGTTGCATGTTCAAGTCAAACAATGACATGTGGTCAAATTTTACTTGCAACAGTCTTGGTACAAATAGTAGATAAGAATGGCTCTCTACACACTTGCCGAGCGTTATTAGATTCAGCTTCACAGTCTAACTTTATAACAACAGAATTACAAAATAAATTGAAAATTAAAAAACAAAATGTAAACATATCAATTCAAGGCATAGATCAGGTATTAACCTCAATAAAATCTCAGTGCCAAATAAAGATTCAATCCAGAGTAAACAAATTTACTGCTGATTTGAGATGTCTAATCTTTGATAAAATTACTGAAAATTTGCCCAATATAGCAATACCATTAAATTCATTAAAGATACCTGATAATTTACCTCTAGCTGATCCCTCATTTGATCAACCAAACAAAATTGAATTACTTATTGGTGCTCAATTATTTTGGTCACTAATAATACCAGGACAACTAAATATAGGAAAACATTGTCCAATATTACAAAACAGTCAATTAGGTTAGATACTATCAGGTCCACTAAAACAATCATCTCAAACATCGTACTGTTGTTTATCAAAAACAATTGATGTTTAAAACCAACTCCAATGTTTTTGGAATTTGGAAGAATGTTCAACTACACGATCATTATCCGAGGAAGAGCAATTGTGCGAAGCACACTTTCTTGATAACCTCAAACAAGACAATGCCGGTAGATATATTGTATCAATTCCTTTTAAGAGTTCTACCAATCAATTAGGAGACTTTAGGTCAACATCTTTAAAAAAGATTCCATTCGTTAGAAAAACGCTTACATTTCAATCCAACTCTTAAAGAGTCATACATTAATTTCATGAATGAATATGAGTCACTGCAACATATGTCAAAGGTCAATTGTCCAAATGATAATGAACCACATTATTACCTGCCTCATCATGGGGTCATAAATGAAGCCAGTAAAACAACAAAGTTGAGAGTCGTTTTTGATGGGTCTTGTCCAACCTCCTCAGGTATTTCAATTAATGATATTCAATGTGTTGGCCCCACATTACAAAACGATCTCTTCTTTATACTAGTTCGCTTCAGACAGCATAAAATCGCATTTTCAGCTGATGTACAAAAAATGTATAGGCAAATACTCATAGCCAAAGATGATCGCAAATATCAAAGAATTCTTTGGAGAGCAAATGAGTTAGATCCTATAGAAACATATGAATTGAACACCGTAACATACGGAAATGCAGCAGCACCATATTTAGCTACGGGATGTCTAATCCAAACAGCAAACAAAATAAAGATGACTCATCCTAAGGTAGCACAAATCATTACGGATGATTTTTATGTAGACGATGTGCTTTCTGGTGCTAATACACCAGAGGAGGCTTTTGATCTAATCACTCAGATAAACTTTACATTAGAAGAGTCTAAATTTAACTTACACAAATGGGTGTCAAATGACCCTATCATATTTGGCAAACTTAAATATATTGGTGAACCAACAAAACACATTTGTAATGGCTCAGATGACATCACAAAAACGTTAGGTTTATATTGGATGCCAAAATGTGACACATTAAACTATAAAATTATCTTTCCTCCTTTGTCAGATAAAATAACAAAACGACACATATTGTCTTCGATAAGTAAGATCTTTGACCCTTTGGGTTTGTTAAACCCGTGTATCATTTTAGGGAAAATATTATTACAAGAGATGTGGAAAGAAAACTTAGGGTGGGATGAACAAGTTCCAACGGATATATCTGACAAATGGATTAGGTTTTAAGGGAACTTATCAATCTTAAACAATTTAAAAATTCTAAGACATATTTGTTGCAGTAGTATACTAACAAAAATTGAGTTACACGGTTTCTCAGATGCTTCCGAAGTCGCTTACGGAGCATGCATTTATGCAAGAAGTGTCGATTCACTTGGAAACATATCAGTAAATCTAATATGCGCCAAATCAAAGGTTGCTCCTTTAAAACGATTAACAATACCACGCTTAGAATTGTGTCGAGCTCATTTATTAGCAAAGCTCGTGAACATTGTAACTAAAGCTTTACGTTTGGAAATACACAAAACTTATCATTGGTGTGATTCAATTATTGTCCTTGGATGGATAAAAACTTCTCCTAGCATATTAAAGGTCATTGTGAGTCATAGAGTGTCAGATATTCAGCAACGCACTAAAGGTATTATTTGGTCACATGTCCCAACAGCAGACAATCCTGCTGATATGGTATCTCGAGGTGTTCTTCCTGATCATTTGAAGTCATCAACATTATGGTGGCATGGTCCATCATGGCTAAGACTGGATTAAAGCCAATGGCCTAATCAGTGCATACGATACAAAGGCGAATCATTACCAGAATTAAAGCGAATTGAAATGTCATTGGTTTCAACATTAAAGGAGTGTCCAATAGATTTTAACAGATTTTCAAATTTTAATCGTTTATTGCGTACAATTGCTTATTGTTTTAAATTTAAAACCAAATGTTTAAAATCCAAAACCACAGATAGCAATGTTCTTACAATTACTGACTTACAACAAGCAACTAAATATTTAGTTAAAATGGTTCAAGAACAAGGTTTTCCTAAAGAAATTGATTGTTTGCGCAATAATAAGCCAATTTTAAATAAAAGCAAAATTATTACATTTAGTCCGTTTTTAGATGAATGCGGAATTCTTAGAGTAGGTGGTAGATTACAAAATTCAAATTTAACGTATAACAAGAAACATCAAATTTTGTTACCCAAACATTATGTTACTCAATTGCTTTTCTTATCAAAACATAAGAGATTGTCACATGCAGGGCCTCAACAGTTGTTATCTTCCATTCGAGATAATTATTGGCCACTTCAGGGTAGAAATTATGCAAGGTCAATCGTGCATCATTGCACCATCTGTTATAGATGTAACCCAAAAAATAATGTTCCTTTAATGGCAAATTTACCAAGAGATCGAATAACTCAAGCGCTTCCATTTCAAATAGTTGGCATTGACTATGCGAGCCCGTTAACTATGAAAGATAGACTGGCACGAAAATGGCAGCCCATAAAGTGTTATATTGCATTATTTGTTTGCTTGTCAACCAAGGCAATCCATATTGAACTTGTTTCAAATCTCAGTACTGAAGCATTTTTAGCATCATTACGACGTTTTATTTCTCGTCGTGGCAAACCTAACAAGATTCTCTCAGATAATGGAACTAATTTCATTGGAGCAAATAATGAGCTCAATCAAATCATTAAACAATTACATTCAGATAACTCTCAAATTACAGAATACTTTGCACTGGAAGGTATATTATGGGAATTTATCCCCGCAAACTCTCTTCATTTCGGAGGTTTATGGGTGGCAGGCGTAAAGAGTCTCAAGTTTCACATTAAACGTGTTACTTTGGATGCATTTTTAACTTATGAACAACTACTGCTCTACCAGAACAGAGCTTATTACACTTGCCAAAAAATCGCTTTGAACGAGTGCAACAATTATTTCAAGATTTTTGGTCCCGATGGCAGACTGAATACTTACACACGCTGCAACAACGAAAGAAATGGATGCAACCTTCTCCCAATTTGGAGGTCGGAACTATGGTACTACTGAAGACTGACACTCAGCCATCGCTTAGTTGGCCCATTGGACGCATTATTGAAGTGTTTCCTGGAAGCGATGGAACTGTGCCGGTTGTTAATGTGAAAACCGCAAAGGGTATTTACAAACGTGCAGTTGCAAAAATATATCCACTGCCTATCTACCCACAGTTAATTGACGATTAAGTGTAAACTTAAGTATTGACTGTTAGACTTATATCATGTAAATCATTTATGTATTTTAATGTTTTTTGTTTAAAAATTGTATATTACTTTATGTTAATACTGCATTGTCGTAAGTTTATACTCATTCTATGTTTTGAAAGACTAACCTTTCAAAGCCGGGGCCATATGTTAATGCACTGGCAACAAGGTTGTACAATAACTGGCAACCGTGCCTCGGCAATGCAGAACGACGCATCGGTGGTTCAGTGGAGAACAAGAGTTTGTATAGTCAACAACGCTCCCAATAATAAAAAACAAAAACAAAGCAGTATTATTTTAGTTACGCCTAATTACAACAACATCATAAAAATAATAAAATCGTTAACAGTGATCGTTATCATTGTTGATGAGTAAAAACAGTTATATTTTCAATCTTTGCATCATGTTCTTCGTTTAATAATTTCATTTAAAAGTCGATAAATTCTATTTTTTTGTGACAATTGCGTAACTATTGTTGTCTCAGTTTGTTTGCTTTTTCTTTTTGATGTATAGAGTGGTGCTTGTTTTGAGAGTATGTATATTTGCAAAATAAAAATGATTATAATAAATAAAAATTTACAGTAACATCAACAACATAAAGTTGTAGATGATACGAACTTGCAACACATTTCATATGTGTGCACAGTTTGGACGGTTTGCAAACTGTCCAAATCGTATGTTTGAACAAACCTAATAGATGTATTTTGCAAATCACGAGTTTACTTAACCCAATTATTTTTTGAAAAAATTTGTAACTTGATAGAATTTGCAACATGATCTAATAGGCCATTCATTGTTCATAACCTGCAATTTCTTCAATTGTTTTGCTTACACAAATATTATCAATGCAATTGTAATAGCCTGTAGATATCTTTATTGTTGGTATTACTTAAAACGCAGCTGACATACATGTTCGATTGACATTTGGCTTATTTCATTTATATTTATTTTAACACTATTACTAAAATTGTTTTAAGTCTAGCTTTAAAAGTTTCTTGTTGTCAATTAATGGATTGTAAAAATTGTAACATAATTTTGAAAAATTATCATTTAAGCCAAATAGTTAGTAAAAGCTAAAGAACTTATTTGCATACGTCAAATATTTTTGCACAAAAATAGACAATTTGTCAATAATGTCAATTATGACCACTATAACATGACTGTGGAAAAAGTAAATAAGTAATTATTTTTTGTATTTTTAGTTATTTTTTAATTTTGTCAATAATAATAATAATAATATTAAACCATTTATTTATTTATTATTTCACATAAAAATATCATACTAATTTTACATTAAAGAAAACATAAATAAACAAAAACTCGTGCTTATTAAACAACAAATTATCAACTTTTGCAAATGTAAAATGTGTTTGTTACGTTTGTTTGCACTTGTATTATTATTATAAATTTATAAAGTAATATTTTTATTATAAAAAGGTAATTTTTTGTTTCTAATTTTTAAATTTGTAATACAATAGTCATAACTTGTGTTAAATTAAATAATTGTGAGTTTTATAAATTTAAAATATTTCTAGGCATAATATAAGCTCGGGTCCATAGTGGTTCTAAGTTCCCATACAAATACAAACGTTGCAATTACAACACCAACAAAATAAATACAATAGCACAACATGAAATGAACCATTTTAAGAGGTTTTGGTTCTGGTTTCAATTCCTCTATGTCTAAAGGAGTATACTGTAGAAACCATTTACCAATTAAACCGTTTTCGGTCAGTTGGCGAATGTGGGTATTTATATAGGGCGTTAAACGGCCTGTATCTATCATTATGCCTTTATATACAGTACCTAATTTTATTTTATAAAACTTAGGTAATTTTTTTTCTGGCCAGAAACGGTATAGTGTACTTTCAAAATTATTTTTCGAAGTATAAATAGAGGTATTTCCATATTTTAAGATTTCATAAAGTTCCTCAAGCTTCATAAAAAAATCGGTATTAATTATCAATCGATCTTTTACCTTTTCATAAACATAAGCACTAGGAGAATTTATGAGCTTCATTAATTTAATTTGATCATAAAATCTAAGTGATTCTAACGAATCGATTTGTTCTTCATAGATTGGATCAATTAAAAAAGAAAAAAATACAGCAAGATATGCATTCAACAGTACAAAATATACAAACACCCATGTTGCAAAAAGTACATTCAATACTTTATTCTTTGGAAACTTAACAGATTGACCGAAAATCATAGCAAATGCTTGCAGCAATATGATAATTTTTTGTTCATAATTTAGAGGTAGATGGATAAATTCAGTAGAAGCTAATAGGGTTGCAACAATTAATATATATGATAGAAATATTGCAATCCATACTTCAATTTTGAAAACGTACGCAAGACCATAATAATTGGAAATTGGCTGCGCCAATGCCACTACTATTATTTCATTATCTATTTCAATATATGTTGATGTCCCATTTGCCACCAGTATACTTACAAATGGCCAAAAAGAATCTATTTGGTTATTATTTTGTTTTCCATATTCAACTGTTAAATTGTGTCTTTTTGCAAATTCTTCAATTATAAGAATTACCACACCTTCATGTTTTCTTATTGAATATGGATATTGAAAGAATATCGGTTTTATGTTAATTTTACAACCAGGACAATCAAGTATATTGTATTCGTAGACATAACGGACTTTTTCTGTGTCAACGTTGCTACAATTGAATAAGAATTTAATTCTAGTTTTATTTAGATTTTCAGGTCTGTAATATACATTCATCGGCATGTGGCCGTATACCGTTCCATCTCTGTGTATTATTATGCATCTTTTTGTAATCAATTTTAAATATTCATTTAAATCAAGTTTTTGTTTACTAGTGTATATTATTAGATACAACTCGTAACGTTTATTATTAGATAAATAGCTTAAGAAAGTCTTTAAATTGGTTTCTGTGTCGATTAAAATTATTGTAAAATTGCAAGTTTTCCACTCACCAAACACTTTTTTTTCTTCAGAATACAGTATATAATTACTATTAATATTTTTTAATATACTATCCGTTATCTCTTTATTATCTTGCAAGTCTAATACATATCCCATTTTGTATTGTTGATGGATTAATTTGATGCACTGACTTAGTTCTTCGTCGTTGTTTTTCTAAATAACATAAAACATTTTTATTTTTTATAAACTTTAAACACGTTAAAATAATTGTGATAATAAATGAATGTAATTGCGCCTGCGTAAAATTAAGGTATTAATGTAATATATTTATGTTTGTAATGTTTGTATAGATAAATTAAGTACAGTGGTGGATTAAGACATACCAAGTCTAATATTAAATTTAGAAACTCAGATTGCGGAATTAAAAACTTCAAATACAAATATAAATGCAAGTGTAAAATCTGATGATTTATCAGAAGAAATTATTGAAGAACAAGATGAACAAAATTGAAGTGAAAGTAATGTTATCATTACAAACATTACGGAGAACGCATCAAGCGATAAAAGTTTTGCTGAAGTTATAAATTCCATTAAAAACAATAAAAACATTTTAATTACTTTTTCTTTGACTGTTATTATAATTTTATTTTATAACTAGATTATCAGTCAAGTTTTAAAAAAAAATAATACAAAATATATTAAATACTATATATTTCGATTTTGTTAAAAATCTTCTTTAGTGGTGTTTAAAAATAAAATTAAAAAAATGAAATTAATATAAAATAATATAAAAAAAAATAATACTTACAATTAAAATAAAATATTTAACTTTTATAAATGTATAATTATGTAAACGTTTTTTTTGATTTATTTTATATTTAACAAAAATTGAAGTACATGATATATCTAGATTTTATAAATTTTAATAAACATACACAATTTAATATAAAATTTATAATAAAAATTATTTATTCAATAACAAAGTGTATATAGAAAGAATTTAGAATGTTTATATCTGTTCTAAAGTTCATAATAAATTTATCTCTATTAATGTAAAACATTTCCAAAAATAATCTGTTTTCAAGTGGGGTGTCTCAAGGTTCAAATCTTGGGCCTTTGCTTTTCTTAATGTTTGTTAATGATATAATCAACAATATTAAATCTGAATGTCTGGATACGCAGATGAATTAAAAATGTATAATAAAATTTACTGTGTTCTACTTCAACAAAACATAAACATTCTGTAGCATTCCAATTTATTCTTACGCTGCTGCCGGGGTCCCTGAAAATTAAAATACGTTAATTTAACGTAGGCACAAAATATACACATAGCAATTTTGGAAAGTATAAGGACAGTAATTAATAATTAATTTTTATAATTTGTACTATACTAATTAAGTTAGTGTAGGGGGGTTAATAGTTAGATTTAAATATTATTTAGCTAGGTTGGGTTAGTTTTGTTAGGGAATAAGTTGTGTAGCACTTACAGTTTAATTTTGACGTGTTTGGTTTATTTTCTAGTTGTCGGGTTGTAATCCAGTTTGACATCCTGTAGATCTATCCTAAAATGATACATATTTAGACTGTAAGTTTGCAACTGCAGATTATGTTATTGGAGGTTTTCAGGTGTTTTAATAATTATTTTGTTCGGAGGTTGTGTGATTTTTGATGAGAGCAACGGATTAATTATCGGTTGGAAAGGTTGTGTTCAGTAATTTCTGTGTGTTATAATTGCTGGTACTTACCTTATCTAATTAAACTTTATTGTTGTTGGCATTCACAATTACCGCCATTGGTTGTGAACTTGACTTAGTCGAGTTCACATAGCTCACAATATTACCTACCTGTTGTGAGGTGTTTGCAGTTGACAAGCTTGGTTACGCGTTAGCGAAGGGGTCTTGAAGAGGATCTTCAGTCTTCACATTGGCATTGAGGTGCACGGTCGGTGACGCTTGATTACAACATGATTTAAAATAAGAGTTAATCCTTTGGCATCTGAGCCTGCTGTGAGTATCGAGTCGCACCAAATGTTATAACACGTCTTAATAGATGACGTGAGTCCGTTTTTGGACGTATTTTTGTTCAAGTGTGCTATTGCACAAAATGAGATTTCTTAACCTCGCATTTTGTGCCAAGTGATTTGTTGGTTCCAACGCAGTGAGCGTATGGAATATACCGAGTAGCCGCATGACATCTCAGATTAGTAACAAGAATTCTTATTTAACAACAATTTGATTTAATTGTTTCGTGTAGTGTTGTGATCGAGGGATTATATGTATTTAGGCTGCTTCAATTAAGAGGCGTTCAATGCCAGTTACTGCTTCAATTGGAAGGCGCTCAATGCCAATTTTTGTTTCATTGGGAGCCTTTGATGCAATTTAATGCCTGGACTAGGATGTGCTTGTCCACCTAATGGGATAGTTGCTGATGACAAAGTGGGATCGTGACTCTTCTAAAATTAATGGGTGAAGAATATTCAGTCACCATCGTATTGGCCATCGGAAGGATTTTCCAATCCAAGTCGAAGTAAACAGGATCGATCCAACGATTAATTGTGTGGAAGGAAGTCAGTCGAGCTTGTCACATCATTTTTAGGCTTGAATTTAATTTTATAATCTTTCGGGTGTGATGATAAAAGACTTTTTATTTGTGTTGCGGTGAAGCTTTCAGCTTTGATTTATTATTTGTTGTTATTATATAGGAGCTGTTGCTCTCAGATTTTTGTGGTGGAGAGTTGCATGTACGCTAAACATTTTCAGTTGTAACTCTGGTCTTAAGGGATTTTGATTGTGGCTATTGTGTTTAGAACGGCAAAGCCCTCAGCTTCGAGTCACCTTGCGCATATTTAATTTAGCTGTAACAAAAGTTTTATGCATCTTTTTTTTAATTTAAATGTTGCGGCTACGGCTACGCTACTAGTTATATCATTTGTGTGTGGCTACGGCTTCTAATATATTATTTTGTGTATGTGAGAATTGCGACAAACCGATTGCGGCAAATAAAATTTAAATTAATCTTAATAAAGGAACCGCAGATCTCATTCGCGGGTCGAGTAGCGCTGCGCGACGCCGAGTTTCGGGTTCTAACGGTTTGGTCATTGGCGAATTGTGCCAACACGGTTAATTTGCCATTCGTTTTGCTGTGCTACCACCCCCTCGTTGTAATTACTAAATTATGTAAAGCCAACTGTTTAGACTGTTAAATATAGTGTTCCGACTAAAGTGACATATTTATTTATTGTTTGGGTTGTGTCCTTTGTTAGCCTTAGAGGTGTTTTAACCAACTTATAGGGTTCGAGCTTTTCCCTGCAGAGGAGACATGTTAGGAGGTAAATACTAGACAATTTTAAGCTCGTGGAGCATCACATGTCACCCGCCCATCTTCACTAAGCTAGACGGCGCAGTACTTCTTACATATCAGCTCTACCGCTACCACCCCAAGTGATTTTGAAAGAATTAAATGCTACAATTCTTCATTTGTAGACTACTATTAATAAACTCAATCTAAATTATAACAAATACAAAGTTATGCAATTTTGTAGAAAGCAAAATAATATTGATTTTGAATACTGCATAAACTTAAATGAACTTTCAAACGTTGATACATTTACACCCGGTTTCCCCAACGTCACTTGAGACATTACTTGACTAAGCTCAGCTCAGCATCAAGCCCAGCTTATGTCGAGTTTGGTTTGCACCATGCATTTAGAAACGGCGTCTTTGCTAGGATTCGGATAGATTTGGCAATGTCGGCAATATTTACAATGCTGTTTTCTAATTGTCCAAAAATCCGTTTTTGTCTTAATAAATTTTTAATTGACATTAATTTATTATAAAATACAAATGTCAGAAATTGTTACATTAGGGTTATCTATGTGTCACATAAGTAAATTTTTAAAGAACACAATAATTAGAATAAATATTAAAATCAAAATTAATATGCATTACAGTAAACAAAGGCAAGTAGTGGTAAATAACTATTTAGAGCCTAATAAAATAATATTAATAAAAATCATGCAATATTAAGGTTACATTGCAGAGCTTGAGCTTTCAAAAACGGCATCTATTATTTTAGCTCTGCTTGGTGAGATTTTGCTTTGGTGCAACGGAATAAGCTTGGCTTTCAGCTTACGGCCTAGCTTGAGGTCTAGTTAGGGCTTGAGACATGCTGGAGAAACCGGGCGTTAAAGATCTAGGTATACATTTTGATGCAAAATTAACGTTTAGGAATCACATTTATACTATAACTAAGGAGTGCTATAAATTAATGGGATTATTCTATAAATCATTTGTCCATAGCAATTTAGAGTATTGTTCTATAATATGGCATCCAGCTGGAATAGTTACACTCATGAGATTGAAAAAGTACAACGAAAATTCCTAAAATCACTATATTATAGAACACTTGGGAGATATCTTCAACAAGGCTATCCAAACATCAATCTTTAAACCGAATTCGATATACTTTCATTGCACTCTAGAAGAATTATTGCACAAGTTATTTTTATTTATAAACTAGTTAATAATTAAATTATTTCATAAATTACTTTTGTAGCATAAAAAAACAATTTTGGTAAGATTTAAAAATTTTGACATCCCCCCTACTTTTTCTTAGGGGGCAAAAATAGCATTTTTTCGTTTTTTTTTTTCCGCACCTATTGAATTAAAAATTCTCAAAAAAATCATGAAAGTAGGGTTTTGGGTAGTCTTTGAATACAATTTTTTTTCAGCCACTCAAACCCTGAATACAACCCCTAAAAAAATTTCAGAAGGGTTAAAATTGATTTTAGGTTATCTAAACCTCCGATTGCATAGAATTTTATTTTTTTACTTCATAAGTAATTGAATCATCTACATCCATGAATTTTTTGAGATTTTTGCGAGTGGTGCGCCACTATTAAAAATCGATTTTTCCACTTTTTGGCATTTTTTCTGTTTTTTTCTGCTTTTGTGACTTTGCAAAGCATTTATAGCTTTTAAAATGCCAAAATTCGGATTCTACGGAAAATTTTACATTGATTATGTACCCTGGGTATAATATTTTCATCAATTTGAAGCGATTTTACTGCTCAAAACACAATTTATCGTATTTTTTACCAGATGAAAAACAAATGATAATTTTTTTTTTCAAATTTTTTATTGCCAGGTTTGTGTTTCTGGCATCAAAATAAGTCAGTAAACTAATTTTTATCAAAATCGGTAAGGGTAAAAAAACTACTCCTATATGCCGTCAAACTTTATTCACAATTTAAAGACTTTTTGCACAAAAATATTCAAAACTCAAAAACAGTTAGTATAATAATAATTTTATAATCACGTAATCATTACATAATCTTATAATAAATAGTAAAATCAAGTATTGAATTCGCGTAATTCAAATAATAAATCGCATTTTATTAAATAAAACATTAATAGATGTATTTTTTGTTTATCTTATCACCTATAAGAATTTGTAAGTACTTTATTAAACTCTATTATAAAAATATAATACAAATAACATATCTATTATATTATGTATATAAATCTTTATTAGGCGTTATTAGAATATTTTTCTTTAGAAAATTGCGTATTTTGTTAAATAATTATGTAATTACTACATAATAACTTAATCATTTTTATAATCACATATTTATAACGTATTTATTGGTTAATCATGTAATTATTACGTATTCTTTGAATAATCACGTATTTATTACATAATCATGTAATCATTGAGTATCCAATAACTAATCATGTAATCAATGCATGATTATAATCACGTAATTATTACATAATATTGTACACAAATCCATTAACCCACGCTAGAATTCGATTTCGATCGGGAATTCTGCCGCAGGGAACAAGCGGTTGTTCCACCAATAGATCTGCAGTGTCTGCACACAAAAAACAAGTTTTTGAAAGTTGAACATAATCTTTCCATTCCTCATTTTTGAATCGCCTCGCCCAGAGAAGGGAGCAATGACTTTTTAAAATCTAAGCGTCTGCCGTGCGCCACCCTGTATTATTAGAGTATGTTACTGTGGTGTTAAAATCTTGCTAATAAATACAAAACAAGTGAAAAAAGTGAGCGAAAACAAATAGAAAAAATAAAATCAAACAGTGCGCGTATGAAAAAAGTAAACTAGAAACAACTTGATACAAAGCATGAATTATAAAAAAAATAATCGTTTTTAAATATAAAAATTTTTGTTTAGAATAACATACTTTCAAGCTTTTTCCTATCATCATAATACATTTCAAAGTAATATTTGAAATATTAAAACTTAAAAAATAATGATGATGCTACTAGAAAGTTATTAAACAAAAAATATACCCCAAAGAAACACATTTTGACACAAGAAAAATGCACAAGCTGTGTTTTTTGCAAAATGTATTTATTTTTTGAGATGTGTTATAATTACGTAACTATCAATGCATCGTTAATCTTAATGCATTCACTTGATTATTGTTACTAATATGAGATTTCACATTTTCCCAAAAACTGAAATTATTATTTTTTGTCAATTAAAGAATTTTTTTACCAAGTAAAACATTGTCAAGTTGGAATATAGTTCAACTGAAAAAGATTTTTCCAAAAAATGTATGCGTCATTTTCTATTTATGTTTTAGTGACTTGCAAGTACCCTCTGCCAAAAGACCGAAAAACAGGACGTGATCAATTGAGAGAAAATTAAAAACATCTCGAAAAGAAAACGCGGATTTTTTTGCTAATTATGGTAAAAAGAGAGAGCTAAAAATCTACAAATATCAAGAAAGGAAAGGAAACTCATGACCTAAGCTCAAATCAATCTGCCAAAAACAAAGCAAGTGTTCGAGCCGCTACAAGCAGTAACTATAAAACTGCCCAAAAATTGGACAATTATGAATCATCTGCAGAAAAAGAAAGTACAAAGCTGCAAAATTTTCAAGTACCTGACAGTCAACAAAGTACAAATACCAAGTCATCATATAGCGAAACAATCTCTCAGTCAAGTGAATCATCTATTTATTATATTGATGACAAAGATATTCCAAAAACTGTGACTATGCAGTTTAACCGAGTAGTTGCTACTAAAATATACTGTTTCATTTGTCATTCAGAAAATGTCATTACTGATGTTCCATTTGAAGGTAGAATTCAGGTTTTTGTGAAACGGCAAATTTTTGTTCCTAAGTAAAATAGATGTTGCCTGAACCATCTAATGGGGAAGTATTTTTATAAAAATGAGTTAAGTAGAATCAGTATATATTCTAACGAATCGGTTATTGAGCTATCGGAACTTGAAAAGTTTATGAACAAATTGTCCCACGATGTTGATTCTCGCGTAATAGATAAAATTGGAAATATGTATATGTCAGAAAAACGAGTAAAGTTGTTGACTGGCCATAGTTGGAAAAACCTCCAGGAATTACGAGAAATGATGAAGTAATTCAGACAATCGAAGTATATTCTAGACTCTTATTATTTTTTTGTTCAAACTGCGATCAGGAAATGCCGACATCATAATAGCATCTATCATGGAGGTAACGGAAAAAGTTGTAAATGATTCGGTGCATTCAGTCCTAGATTGTTTCAAAAACGAAGTGCTGCCAAAACATTTTGAATAGATGCTCATTCTAGAGAATTTTTCATGAAGGAAATAGCACCTATAGCTGAGTTGTTACACAATATTGTTAATAAGTTGGGGGTCATATGCGATGGGACTTATCTGCGCCACGAAAAAAGCAGTAACAATATCTATCAACGTAAATCGTACTCTGGCCAAAAAAAAACGCATTTGTGTAAGCCTTTTACCATGTGTACCACAAATGAATTCACAATTGATGTTCCAGGACAATTTAATGCTAATTTAAATGATGCGCAGATTTTACAACAAGTTTTGGAAGACAAAAATGGGATAAGCAAAATTTTAAAACCCGGAGATGTATTTATTTTAGATAGAAGATTTTGTGATGTAGTTGGGTATTTAGAAAACAAGGGCTTTGTTGTTCTGATGCCATCTTTAGACGTAAAAAAAAACAGTTAACAACACTAGAATCTAATCATTCACGATTTGTTACAAAATTGCGATGGGTAGTGGAATTGATTCACGGAATTTTAGGCGTAAAAATATCGTTTACTTTACAATCAATTTTGTAATAGCATGCTGGAAAGTGCTGGTCTATGGTGCAGAATTGCATATTTTTTGCAGAACCAATTTGGTAAACACCTCAATGTTGGAAACGACAAAATGCAAACTATTGTTGACAGGATGACATTAACAAATCTTGAAGTCAACAGTTTAGCCGAAAAAGTGTTTGAGGAAAATTGGAATAAAAAATCTGTTCCATTTAAAAACTCAACATTGGCACTGACGTCATCAGATCTTCTCGATTTTCCCAAATTGATTTTGGAAGATCTTGAAATATTTTATACCGGCTTATATCAACTTGCACAAACGATATCGTATCTTGGCAAAATGCTTCAAGAAGATGGAACGTTTTCTTTAAAATTCCTAAAAAAAGAACCTGGAATTATAAGATTTGATGTGAGATCCCGTCATATTAATTCAAAAGAGTATAAATGCTACCTACAGTACAATAAAAACAAAGTAGGTCTTGAAGCAATCATGGGATATTGCTGCAATTGTGCTAATAGCTTACGAACAGTTGGCTGCTGTTCTCATGTTGCAAGCCTAATTTACCATTTGCCGTGCGGTAGATACATGTCAAAAATTATTAGGCGTGCTGAAGTATTGACAAATATTTTTGACTTGGAAAATATTTGCCCAGTTATTTACGACGATAGTGACGCAGACTGAATTTATATCATTCATAGTAATTGTCTAGTTACTATACATAAATTATAAAAAATAAGTTGAATTGATTTTTGTCATCTAGTGCACATGACTAGTTTTTAAATATTAAATATTATTTTCAATAAAATAATAAAAAAAAAATATTTTGTAAAAAAAAAAAAAAAAAATTTGAACCAACTACTAATACTCTGTGTTCTTGTGAAAATTAAAATTGTATTGTTTAGAAATGACAGCCAATAATGTGATTTTTAAGTGTTTTTTTAAATAGAAGTGTTGAATTTTTTTTAATTTAAAACCCATTAATTTGATAGATTTGATCTTAAAAGATGATAGAATTTGTCCGGTGTTTCTATCACTAACCGTTTTTGAGTTTTCATTTTTTAGTGCAAAAAGTCTTGAAATTGTGAAAAAAGTTTAGGGGTAGTTTTATTTACCCTCACCCTCAATTTTGATGAAAATTTGTTTACTGGATAATTTTTAAGACAGGAATAAAAATCTAACATTCAAAAGTTTGAAATAAAATTACATCATTTGTTTTTCATCTGGTAAAAAATACCATAAATCGTGTTTTGAGCAGTAAAATCACTTCAAATTGATGAAAATATTTGACCCAGGGTACCTAATCAATGTAATTTTTTCCTTAGAATCCAAATTTTAATATTTCAATAACTTAAAATCAATTTTAACTTTTCTGAAATTTTTTTAGGAGTTGTTTACAAGGTTCAAGTGGCTGAGAAAAATTGTACTTAAAGACCACCCAAAACCTTTTATGATTTTTTTGAGATTTTTTTATTCAAAAGGGCGGAGAAAAAAAACGAAAAAATGCTATTTTTTGCCCCCTAGGAAAAAGGAGGGGATGTCGAAATTTTTAAATTCTACTAAACATGTTTTTTAGATGCTTGAAAAGTAATTTATAAGTTATTTTGGATATTAGTGATAGGGGCATTTCACCTACATTAACCGGGGGGACTCTTAAGGATGCAAATTGGTTATCTAAACTGAATTTTTATTGTTCCTAGACTTAATAGTCGCGTAAAATTGGTTTTCTACATAAATCGTGCAAGAACCTCGCATTACTTAAATTTACCATTACTATCTATGTGTTTGTATGTTAATATTTACTGCAATGATAAAGATTTTTTTTAATATTACAAACAAAGCATTAGTTAAAAAGCTTAAACATGTAATAATTTAATTTTACTATTCATTTTGTTTATTTTGTTAGTTTAATATCTATATATATATATATATATATTATAACATATGAGTATATATACTTTATTTTTTGTTATATAATTTCTATTTAGTCTAGATTCCGAACAAGGTACAATTGTGCTTCAGCTCTTTTAAATGTGACCGATGATATACTTAAAGCATGTGATGAAAACAAGGTTACATTAGCAATATTATTAGACTACACTAAAGCATTTGATAATATAGATCACCTTATGTTTTTAAGTATTTTAAAGTACTTTCAATTTGACTATGCATTTGTAGATCTAATTAAAGCAAATTTGAAAGATCGTTGTCAGCGAGTTGAAATCAATGGTATTTCTTCGTCTATTGTAAAAATTAATAAAGGGGTGCCTCAAGGTTTAATTTTAGGTCCCTTGTTGTTCATTATTTATACACCATTGTCAAAAGAACTTAAACACACTAAAGTTCATAGATTTGCAGACGATACTCAAATGGATATGTAATTTTTTACTGACAGAGTAGATAATGTTTGTCAGATGATTAATAGTGATTTATATTCACTTTTTCTAGATTCCTAGGACTATTCCCTAATGCTTAATGCAACAAAATCTATTGGTATTTTATTAGGTACTAATAAGCAAGTATCGAGTATATCTAATAGAATAAACATCTGCATCGATAATCAGCCAATAGAGTTTGGATGGATTCTAATTTGAAATTTTCTGAACACATCTCTAAAATCTGTAGCTTATCATTTATGAAGTTAAAACAACTGTACCCATATAGGTCATTTTTAAGTAAGCAAGTGAAAACAATGTTTTGTGATGCAACTGTTTTAAGTTTTGCAAACTATTGTGATATAATATATGGAGTTCACAATAATGTTATAGAAAAAAACAGGATCCTAAAAATTCAAAATGCGTGCTTGATGTTTATTCATGGTGTTCGAAAATTTCAAAGAGTATCGTATCTATTAAAACCCACAGGCTGGTTAAACATGTGTAAACGAAGACAGATGCATAGTGCTGTTGCATATCATAAAATACTTAGAACTCTAACTCTAAAATACTTATTTAATAAAGTAATGCTTTGAAAGGATGTCTACAGAATTAACACTTGCCAAAATTGTGACCTAGATATTCCTAAACATAGGAAAGAAAAACATAAAGGTAGTTTTAGTTATCAAATTGCGCATGTGTAAAATAACTTAATAACGTCAATTAAGCAAAAAAATATCCAAGGTTTTAGATTTGAGTTAGGTAAAATTCTTATGTTAAATTAATTATTTTTTACCATTCATTTTAATTTGTGTTAATTTCTTTTTATATGATATATTGTTATTATTTTTAGTTACTTTTTTTAAAGTTGAGTGTAAGAACAGCAAATTGCTTTTGCAACAATGCTGAACTCGACCATTTCCCAGCAAATATTTATTTAGATTATATTATAATTATATTAGATTAAGTATGTACAAGTTCTATGTAAAATATGCAGGGAATAAAGATGTTTATTATTATTATTATTATTATAAGTGTAAACTGCACTATATATGTTTAAAAAAATTTATATTAATTTTGTTTATTAGAATATTATATATTATCCTTTAATTGGTTTATTATGTATTGTAGACTGTTGGATAGTAAATACATTATTATTATTATTATTATTATTATTATTATTATTATTATGGTCTTGTTTTTTCTCGTGTTATTCACGGTGTTTCTTCTATTCTACAGGCTATTTAAGCCAGAGTAGAAATAAATCTATTGTAAAAAATTTCTTACTGTGCTGCATGTACCAAGGATTACAGCGCGTTGCATATGGACGAAGATGTCTTTGTCAATGTGAACTCGTAGAAGAGAATCATGAAGCGTTAAAGGTATTAATGCATTAGCCGATATTATTATAGGAACTGTACAAACTTTGTCAAGTTTCCATTGTTGTTTTATTTCCATTGCTAAGTTTGCATATTTCTCAATTTTTTCTGCATGAGCTTTCTGTAAATTTGCAGCATTGGGTATTGTAATATCGATGAGATATGCTTCTTTATTATTTTTATCAACAAAAGTAATATCTGGTCTATTGTGACTTATAGACTTATCTGTAAGGATGCATCTATCCCAGTATAGTTTGATGTCTGCATTTTCTATTACGTTTTCTAGGGTGTATTGGTAATATGGTAGTTTCTCAATTATAAGACCATATTTAATACACAGTTCTTGGCGCAGAATTTTCCCCACATTATCATGTCTTGTCCTGTATTCAGTTTGAGCTAATATAGGGCAACCGGATATTATGTGTTGTATTGTTTCACTGAATGTTTGACATCGCCTGCACTTGTCGTTTTGGGTGCCATCCTTAATGATGTATTTTTTGTAATTTTTTGTTGATATTACTTGATCTTGTATTGCAAGCAAAAATCCTTCGGTTTCCGGAAATAGTCCACTACGAACCAGCCAAGCGTTCGACGCAGTATAATTGACATTGGGTTGGTTTAAGTCATGAGCGTGTTTTCCGTGTAACTGCTTTGTTTTCCAGGATTCTATCTTTTCTCTGTCAGATGTTATTTGAAACTCTATGTTATTTGCCATGTTTAAAGGGGTATAATTGGTATCGGCACCAACAATTGCTTGGTGAAGTACTGATGATTGTTGTTTTTCTAGAAAATATGTTCGCAAAAGATTCTTTTGTTTATTTTGCTGATTGCCTATATCAATCATGCCTCTTCCCCCTTGTATTCTGGGTAGCGTCAATCTTTCTGTAGCGGATCTAGGATGGTGTATATTTGCTCCGGTAAGAATTTTATTAGTTTTTCTTTGTATATTTTTTATGTTTGTGTTATTATTATTCTTATTATTATTATTATTATTATTATTATTATTTTTTTTTTTTTTTTTTTTTTTTCTTTTTTTCTAGCTTTTATTGCTGTATTATTATATAGATATTATTATTATTATTATTATTTTTTTTTTTTTCACAGGTATTATCCTGGGAGTTATTTATTGGACGGGTACGAGACCAGGTCCAGTAAAGATTGTCATTGTTTTAGAAAAGACCTAACGATGTTTCATGTTTTTAGTATCACAGCCTTTTGCATAGGTATTATAACATATTCTTTAAGCTGTATTTCATTTTAATTTTTCTTTAAATTTAGTGGCACTATACCTGTTGATGACATAATTATGGGGATTATTCTCACTTTGCCTTTCCATATATTTTCTATTTCGTGCGCTAGAGGTAAGTACTTATCAATTTTTTCGTTATATTTGACCTTGATGTTATGGTCTGCTGGTATTGCTACATCAATAAGATACGTAGTATTTACATTTTTATAGTAAGAGTAATGTCTGGGCGGTTATGTGCAACTGTTTTATTTGTCAGAATAGCTCTGTCCCAGTATAATTTGCACAGAAAACGACGTTCTAGGATAATTGATGGATTATATTTATAGTATGGTTCCCATTTGCTAATTAAATTATTATTATTATTATTATTATTATTTTTTTTTTTTTAAATCAAATTTAAAAAGTGGATTTTTGAGGAAGCGTGACAAGTTTGTTATTGTTAAACATATAACAACATACCGCCATTGCCACTGACAAGCCTCAGGCTTAGTGGCATCATTAAAAATGTTATTATCTATGGGAGGTGGTTTAGTGGGTAGGGCCTCTTTTGAATAAGAAGAGGAGTCCCACACTGCGTCCGTAAAGGATTCCACCTCTAGCAGAAAGCAAAAAAAAAAATTAAAAAAATTATTATTATTATTATTCCGGTTTTGCACGTCATTTCTGACGGTAATTAGTAGGTACGGTTTTTTCAAACAAGTTGCCTACAATTCTATATATCAAGGTTGAGATGTGACCGGACTATTGATGTTGTGTTTAAAATAACTGTTTTTTGAAGCTGGATGTAAGTTAGAGGATGGAGCTGTAATTTAAAAAGACTTTCATGTAGTTTCTGTGGAACAATGCCAGTTGTCGATATAACAATTGGTATTATAAATACATTCTTCTGTTTCCACATATTTTTAATTTCGTCAGCCAATGGTCGGTATTTACTTAGTTTTTCGTTCCATGAAGTCTGAAGGTTGTGTGAATTGGGAATTGTTACGTCTATTATGTACGTCGTGTCTGACATCTTGTCTATAAGTGTAATATCTGGGCGGTTACAATTGATGGTTTTGTCTGTTATGATGCTCCGGTTCCAATATAATTTGTGAGTGTTATTTTCAAGTACATTGGCGGGCGTATAGTTGTAATATAGGGACGTATCTGTTGTTAGTTTATGCAGTTTTGCTAATTTATGATGTATTATACTGCTCACTTGGTCATGTCTGTGTAGATAGCTGGTGGGCGCTAAAACTCTGCAAGCTGAAGTTACATGTTGAATGGTCTCGGTTGCTTCATTACATCTTCTGCAAATATCGTCGATATTTCTTTCTTTCAATATAAATTTACGGTAGTTTCTGGTTGCAATGACTTGATCTTGAATTGCAATCAAAAAACCTTCAGTTTCAAGAAACAAATCCGCTTGAGTCAACCACTTGTTCGACGCGTCTTGATCGACAAAAGTGTGATTGAGATCATTTGGGTGTCGGCCGTGTAAGGCTTTTCCTGCCCACTTTCGTGTTTTTTCTTGTTCGTAAGCTATGTTTAAAGTGAGCTCAGTTTCATTCGTGTGTAATAAATCTAAGGGGCTATAATTGTTATCAACCAAGCAAACGGTTTTATGAATTGATGTTTGTTTGCTAAGAAAATAGCGTTGTAAATTTTGAACTTGGTTTTGATAAAGTTTATTAACATCTATTAAGCCACGGCCTCCTTTGTGTCGTGGTAGAGTTATTCTTTCAGTTGCGGCTTTTGGATGGTGGGCTCGAAATTTAGTTAATGTGGTTCGAGTTTTAATTTGAATGTTATCCAAGTCGGTCTTTGTCCATTTAACGGTTCCAAACGTATATGTTAATACTGGTATGGCATATGCATTTATGGCTTTAAACGTATTTTTGCCATTCAGTTTTGATTTTAAAATATCAGTTAATCGTTTGTTGTATTCAACTAAAACTGCTTGTTTAATTTCTTTATGTTGAATACGCCTAGCTTGAAGGAGGCCAAGATATTTATAAGTGTCTGTAGTCATCATTGATTCAATCGCTTTTCCATCTGTCATTTCAAAGTTACAAGTAATAATATTTCCTTGGTTAATGTTGAGAGTTTTACATTTATCTAACCCAAAAGACATTTGAATGTCTTTTGAAAAACTTTCTGTAATTTTTAAAAGTTGGTTAAGCTGGTTTTTATTGGCAGCATACAATTTAATGTCATCAACAAAGAGGAGGTGGTTAATAACATGTTTAGTTGTTGATCCATGTCTCAATTGAAATCCATATCCTGTTTCATTAAGTAGTGTAGACAAAGGATTTAAAGCTAAGCAAAACCACAATGGACTTAAACTGTCTCCCTGGAAGATGCCCCTTTTGATGTTTATTGGGTTAGAAATTATTTTTTGTCCGTTATGATTAATATGTAGTGATGTTTTCCATGTTGACATTAACTGCTGAATAATATTATTATTATTATTAATATTATTATTATTATTATTATTATTATTATTATTATTATTATTATTATTATTATTATTATTATTATTATTATTATTATAACAGATAGAAAAAAAACAGGATCTAACAAAATTATATAAAAAATTAAAAGTGTAGAAACAAAAAAGATTGGGAGCAGTAGAGGCAGTACAGACAATAGAACTTTTGCTTGCGCATTCTTGAGAAAATGCTCAAACTTCCATTAACAAGCACCTCTGGTTACTGGTTTTATTGCAAATCAACAATTTATACTATCGCTAATTAAGACAATAGAAGCTATAGATCCAAGACCTAATATCAAGTCTACCCACACTCACAAATGTAAATAAAGTACTTCAGCATGCAAAAAAGAAACCGCAAACCACAAGTTTTTGCACGTTAATCTCTGTTAAATTGCTCAAAATATTGCATTTCCAGTATGACTAACTGCTGGGCAAAAAAAACGCGCCTATACGTACAAAGATAATTATATTAGTTTCATTTTTCAATATATACTCAACTATAAATATTTAACGATATTTCCATAAATACTGAACAGTAAACACGTACCGTATTCGACTCTGTAATAAACCACCATTTAAATAGTTTCAGTGTTAAAAAATTATATGTTTTGTATATTTATAAAAGTGTTAGTTCAATTCAAATTGTAAAAGCCGTGCTAATTTGACCCGAAAGGTCCCGAGCCCGCTCATATGGATGTCTCTCTTATGATATATATATATTTTTAAAATATCTAATTTTGTATGTGTTTCAGAATTTTGTCGTAAAAAACGTGAACGTGGAGGTGTAGCTATATGGGCTAACAAGCATATTAAACTGGAAAGATTACATATCATTGAAAGATTAACAGTTCCTATCCACATAGAGCTTGCTGCTATCAAAACTGAAAATATGGTATTGGTTAGTCTATATCGTCCTCCTTCAGGAGATTTTCAGGTATTTTTTAGTAAATTAACGGAAGCATTGGAAATTATAATTACTAGTAATAAAATTGTGGTGTTTGCAGGAGATTTTAATGTGAGGTTTAATTGCAAAAATGATACAAATACGTTGTTACTTCTTGGACTATTTAACTCATTTGGTTTGTATTCAAAACTGACTGATAATACTAGAAAAAATAATATGCTTGATAATATGTTTATCAACTTGCCTGAAAATGAATACAGTATAAATGCACTCGATTTGGGATTTTCTGACCATTTGGGTGTTTGTTTAAAATATGCTACAACGCCAATAACAAACCAGCATTGTAGAATAAGCTATACACCTTATACTGAACATGGATTATTTAAATTATATAATACAAATGAAAATGTTAATTGGAATTTTATTGACAGTAGTTACTTGTCAATAGAAACTAAATTTATTAAATTTATTAACATCATAACATTAGCAATGTCTACATGTTTTGAAGAAAAAACGAAGTATTTAAATAAAAACTCCAATGTTGTTAACTGGTTTACTCCACACCTTCATAATCTCAGACAAAATCTACAACTACTAACGTCTATTAAAAGAACTCAACCTAGTGATGAAATTAACTCACAATTAAAAGATTAACGAAACACCTACAAAAGAGAAATAACAAATGCGAAAAAAATGCTTACGAAACATTTATATGTCGAAGTAACAACCCTCAAAAAGCTATGTGGAACTTAATAAAATCTCAAAGTATTAACAGTCAGACTCAAACTGATAATAAGTTTTCGGCTGATGAGTTTAATAGTTATTTTAGTAATATAGCCACTCAAATATCGCATAACATACCCTCCGCATTAACTAAATATTCTGATTATATATCACTAACTCAAATTGATGAACAAGATCAATCAAATTTAATTTGAAGAAATATCTTTTTGTCAACTTAGAGACATAATTAAAAACCTTAAAAATTCAAAGTCAAAAGATTATTATGGCATAAACATAGTTATAATTAAAACAATTTCAAATTTAATATTAATACCTCTTACTAAACTAATAAATCAATCAATTAATTTTAATTATTTTCCCAATGTTTTAAAAATTGCAAAAGTTATACCTGTTTTTAAAAAAGGAGACGAGGAACTAGCAAATTAACGTCCTATTTCTATAATACCCACAGTTGGTAAAATTTATGAAAAATGCATTTATATGCAAATAACTAATTATCTGGAACGTAATAATGTTTTACATAAATATCAGTATGGCTTTAGAAATAAGAAATCTACAGTGTTAGCTATCAAAAACTTGACAGAAATAATATTAAATGGTTTTGAAGTTGGAGGTTATACATATGGATTATTCTGTGACTTAAGTAAAGCATTTGATTGCGTGTCACACCCTATTCTTCTTGATAAACTAAAGTATCTACGTTTTAATGCTTCTAGCATCAAGTTATTATCATCTTATTTATCTAATAGATTTCAGTATGTTAGTGTCAACTCGTAAGTATCTAATTTGCAACAAATATCAGTTGGTGTTCCACAGGGCTCAGTGTTGGGTCCAATTCTTTTTCTTATATTTATTAATGACCTACCAATGTGCGACCTTGGCTCACATTTTACTTTATTTGCGGATGACACTACTATTAATGGTTCAAACGGGAACTTTGGTTTGATGAGAGAATCGGCTAAACTTGCGCAATCAATTGCTAATCCGTTGTTTTTAGCAAATAAGCTTAGCTTAAATAGTAGTAAAACGGAAGAATTAATATTTACTCTTAAAACGGGTGCTGGTGAACCAAAATCTGTCAAATTTCTTGGAGTTATGATAGATACTAAACTTCGATGGGATACACATACAATCTATGTATGTAATAAAATTACAAAATATATTTATTTGCTCAGGAAATTATCATATTTAACTTAAATATATTATGCTAATATTCATAGTATTATAAACTATGGAATATTAAATTGGGGTCATGCTCTATCTGTGACTAACATCTTCAAAATGAAGCTAGATGAAGAACAGTGGAACCATTATTATCAACAGCATTGATGTTGCTATTATTTTCTAATAACAATTTTGTTGTTTTTAGATGGCCATTCATTGCAGCTAGATGGAAACAAGTAGCACCATTTTTATCAACAAAATTTATATTGCTTTTATTTTCTAATAACAATTTTATTATTTTTTTATGACCATTTACAGCAGCTAGATGGAGAAGAGTGGAACCATAATTATTAACAGCATTGATGTCGCATCCTTTTTCTAATAACAATTTAAATGTTTCTGTATGGCCATAGAATGCAGCTTGGTGAAGAGGAGTAGAACCTTGCTTAGTAATAGCATTGATAAGGCTTCCTTGTTTTAACAAAAAAATAATTGTTTCTATGTAACCATAAGATGCAGCTTGATGGAGAACAGTGAAACCATTATTATCAACAGCATTGATGTTGCTATCTTTTTTTAGTAACAATTTTATTGTTTCTATATGATTATTAAATGCAGCATCATGAAGAGGAGGAACACCATTATTATCAACCGCGTTCACGTTGCAATCTTTTTCTAATAAAAACATAATTGTTTCTATATGACCATTGAATGCAGCTTGATGGAGAAGCGTGAAACCGTCATTATTAACAGCATTGACATCGCCTCCTTTTTTTAATAAAAATTTTATTGTTTCTAAATTGCCATTCAACGCAGCCTGATGGAGAAGAGTATATCCTTTATTATTAACAGCATTAATATCGCCTCCATTTTTTAATAATAATTTTAGTAATGTTTTATGTCCATCTGATGCAGCTAAATGTAAAGAAGTATTTCCATAATTGTCGACGCTACTAATATTTGCGTTATTATCTAACAGCAGTTGGACCAGTTCTGAGTCTCCACTCTTTATTGCGGCATGTAGAGAGGTTGTACCAATTTTTGTAACAGCGTTGATATCGGCTCCCTTATTAATCAATATCTAAAACATAAATATTATGAATTAATTAAATAATATAAATTATAATTTGCAATATTATAAACAATATTATCAATCGAATTTAATACTAAAACATTTTTTTTGCGTGGTTTTGAAGTCATAAGTAATAGTTATGCTTAAAGTAATTTTTTGTTTCATTTTGGATACTATTACTATTTCAGTTTCGCCGATTTTTGTCAGACAGCCCCAAATCGGGATCAGGCGAGGCCTTTAGGCCAAGCGTCTACCACACTTTACCCCTATTTTAAGGGTTTTTACCCCTTTTACCAAAAAAACGACAAACTGTCAACTATCATCTCCCAACATTGTCAATTTTCAACCGATCGATCTGAAATTTTTACTCAAGCTCCAACGATAGATTTTCTACATGGAATTTTTTTTGTAGGGGGCGAATTCGGCGCCCTTAACCAAATGGGGCACCCTTAACCAAATGGGGCACCCTTAAAAAAAATCTTTTTCAACAGTTTTTTTTTTTCATTTTAAAACGGCTGCAACTTTTTAATTCGTGGAAATATCGCTTTGAAAATTTTTCCCAATGGTCCGTAAAACATATTGAATTTTCAGAATCTACCCTAAAATCATTTTCAACCCCGCTCCTAAAAGCACGAACGGAGATGGTAAATTTTATTTTTTTAACCCAAATTTCAAATAATTTTCATTTCGTTATTTTCGGGAATAATTATATTTTGATTTTTTTTTCAGTTTTTTCTCAATTTTTTACGATTAGTACAATTTTTTAAAAATTACCCCTTTAAAAATACAACCCCTGCGATTTTTGCAAGGGCTGTTTTTTGCCAAAAACACACTTTTTAACTAACGCCACCGAATGTTGTGAGTGAATAATTTTTTAATAATTTTTTTCGAGTTCTTTGACTCCCCTACACCCTGTTATGCATTCACTTTTTCAAAAACTACCCTTAAACTTTTTCAAAATCTCACCCCCAGGTACCTCCAAAATTGCCCATGTTTGAGGCCATTTTCCACCTTTTTCTAAAAACGGTCAAGATATAATTTTTTCAATCAGTAGCGGCGTGAGAATTTTTTTCCAAAAACGTAGAGTTGTAATAACTTTAGTAAATTTTATCCTAGGAGAGTGAGATATGAACCAAAAAAATCCTTCTAATAACCTCTTTCTTTTATCTCACCCCCTATTTGTTTGTTTAGTGGCGTCACAAAAATTTCTCAGTTTAAAGTCAAAAATTGCGTTTCTAATAAAAAGGCGAGTTGGGGCTCCGATCATGTACCCCCCCCCCCCCTCCATTTTACGTGAAAAATGAATACCAGCTAATCAAAAGCCCTTATTGGTCCGCAGAGCGTAGGCTATCGATCACTTCGATTGGTGCTTTTGTTTTTAAGCAGTGGCGTGCTAAAATCGGCGTTTTTGCTATTTTTTGAGAGAGTGTCCCTGATTAACCCGGCCACGGAAAATGTACCAAATCAGTCAAAAATGTGATTTTCATCAAAATCGGTGAGGGTGAAAAACGTACCCCTAAATTGCCGATAAAGGTTAACCCTTATTTTTAAGGTAAAAACAAAAATTGACATTATTAGCCGCCATTTTTAAACGGTTCAACTTTTGTCAATTTATTTTTTGTTAGATAGGGTTTATCAAGAGCTTTCCAACGATGTATAATAAGTTGGTCCTGCGCGTCATTTTGGTCTGTTAAAAAAATATTTTATTTATTTCAACAATTTTTACGACTAATTTATAGCAAAAAATTGCTGAAAAAAATATTTTTTTTAAATTTGACAAAAATGAACTAAATTGAAGTCTAGCATCACAATAACATGTAAAAATAATTTTTAAGAGAAACTTTTATTACTTTAAGGTTTGCCGCTCAAAGTTTAAAAATATCCCTCAAAAAACACTATCCACTGGGTGGTAACACCGCAAAACGCATAGCAGCAGATTAACCGTGTTGGCACAATTTGCCAATGACCAAACCGTTAGAACCCGAAACACGGCGTCGCGTAGCGCTACTCGATAGGCGAATGAGATCCGCGGTTTCTTTATTAGGATTAATTTTAATTTGATATGACGCAGGTTTGTCACAATTCCCACATACAAAATATTATATTAGAAGCGTAGCCGTAGCCACACACAAATAATACAATTAGTAGCGTAGCCGTAGCCACACTCAAATAATACAATTAGAAGCGTAGCCGTAGCCACACATAATTAATATAATTAGTAGCGTAGCCGTAGCCACAACTTTTTAATTAAAAGAAAGGATGCATAAAACTTTTGTTACAACTAAATTAAATATGTGCAAAGTGACTCAAAGCTGAGGGCTTCGCTGTCCTAAACACATTACCGCTGGGCCACGAAACAAACGCGCCGCTTGTAGCGTCAAGGACGCTGGGAGCGTATTTTAGCAGCGTTAAAAACAAGGCCACGAGCCTGTCAATTTTTGTTGGAGCGTTTATTTTGACATTTCTATTTAGGGTTATAATATTTTTATATTTATTTATATAAACTTTTTAACACTTTTTTTATTTTAAATATTCATTCTGCCAATATATTCATTAAAGATAAATTATATTAATGTTACTTTTCAATATATATAAAATTTTAAAAATGTTAATTATTTACATAAACAAAAAATCATAGAATGCGGAAAAAAACAAAAATTATCTTGCCGCTTATAGCGTCTAAACACGAGTAGCTCAATTCGTATTATATTTGACATTTCTATTTAAGGTTATGATACATTTATATTTGTTTATATAATCATTTTATTATTTTTTTAATTCAAATTTTATTTATTCTACTAATAAACTATTTTAAGGTAAATTATATTAATCTTACTTTTCAATATATGTATATACAAAATTTTAAATATATAACAAGTATATATATATACAAATAGAAAACTACAAAACGCGGGAAAACAAAATTTATTTTAAAAACTAAATTAATTAATTTTTAAAATAATTTTATTTACGTATTTGTCATTTGACTTATTGAAATATGACATGTAAAACTATGTGATTTATGTTACTATTTAGCTTTGTTCTTCCATCTTTTCACGTTAATGATAAAAAATAATAAAATTTTAAATTAAATTTAATTTCTTCAAATTAAAATAACTAAAAACTTAAAATCTTGGCAGAATTTGTTTTGACAAATTAAACTTGATAATTAAATATAATCTACTAAACAATGTAGGTTTTATCCATTTAAAAATTATGCCAGTTTAAATTCTTCATCTGCCAGTACTGTTAATATAAAATTTTGAAAACTGGCAAAATGTGTTTTATGTAGTGCAAAACTTATACAAACATATCATCAAATTATACATTATTCTTTTTACTTAACTAATAATTTTACAAAAAAAAAATAATAATAATTTATTTAATTCAATATAGTTAAATAAATTAAATTATAATAACGATAAAATACAAATTTCAGTTTAGACAAAATAATCAATTAAAAAAAAAAACGTTCTGGCGTCCATATTTAGGAGCGTTTGGAACAAACCGATTTGTTTCAGACGCTGATGCTCAAATAATACGCTCCAACTGTATAAACAGTCAAATATTTTTGTGTACGTACTTGATTATTTGTATTAATTTGTTTTTAAGAGGCATATAAGATGAGCGTCAAGCGCAACGAACGCTCGTGTTTGTTTCGTTAGAAGCCAACGACGCTGCATCTTGCAACGCTATTTCGTGGCCTGGTACATATAAACTCATGCATTTGAATTAGACGCTTGACGCTCTTTTTTGCAGCGCCGAGCGTTTACGCTCAGAGCGTCATGGCTCGTGGCCCAGCGGTTAGCCACAATCAAAATCCCTTGTAACCCAAATTACAACTGAAAAAGTTCAGCGTACATGTAACTCCCAACATTAATAAATCAGAGAGCAAACGCTGCTGATAATAACATATAATAAATCGAAGCTGAAAGCTTCATCGCAACACAAATAAAAGTAAATGTAATTGGTTAAACGTCCTTCCTGTGTACCTTACAAATAAAAGTTTTCATTGTTACACCCAAATGATTATAAATTATAAAATTAAATTCAAGCCTGAATGTGGTGTGACGAGCTCGACTGGACTCCTTCCACACGGGTAAGTGTTGGATCTGTCCTGTATACCTCGACCTGGATTGGAAAATCCTTCCGATGGCTAAAATGATGGTGACTGAATAATCTTCACCCATTAATTTTGAAAGAGTCACGATCCCACTTCGTCAACAGCAATTATCCCATTAGGTTGACAAGCACATCCTAGTCCAGGCATTAAATTGTAACTAGGATCCCAATGAAACAAGAACTGGCATTGAACGCCTCTCAATTGAAGCAGTAACAGGCATTGAACGCCTCCCAATTGAAGCAGTAACAGGCATTGAACGCCTCCCAATTGAAGCAGTAACAGGCATTGAACGCCTCCCAATTGAAGCAGCGTAAAAACATATAATCCCTCGATCACAACACTACACGAAGCAAATAACCAAATTGTTGTTAAATAAGAATTTAATTACTAACCTGAGATGTCATGCGGCTGCTCGGTATATTCCATACAACACAGTGAGCGTGTTGGAAACAACAAATCACTTGGCACGAGGTGCGAGGTGCGAGGTTAGGAAACCTCATTTCGTGTAAATAGCACACTTGAACACAAAATACGTCCAAAAACGGACTCACGTCATCTATTAAGACGTGTTAAAACATTTGGTGCGACTCGATACTCACAACCGGCTCAAATGCCGAAAGATTAACTTTTATTTTAAGTCATGTGGTAATCAAGCGTCACCAACCGTGCACCTCGATGCCAATGTGAAGACTGAAGATCCTCTCCAAGACCCCTTTGCTAACGCGAAACCAAGCTTGCCAACCGCAAACACCTCACATCAAGTAGGTAATACTGTGAGTTATGTGAACTCTACTAAGTCAAGTTCACAACCAATGGCGGCAATTGTGAATGTCAACAACAATAAAGATTAATTAGATAAGGTAAGTACCAACAATTATATCACACAGAAATTACTGAATACAACCTTTCCAACCGATAATTAATCCCCTGCTCTCATGAAAACTCACACAACCTCCGAACATTTAACCGAACAAAATAATTATTAAAACATTTGAAAACCTCCAATAACATAATCTGCAGTTGCAAACTTACAGTCTAAACATGTCTCATTTTAGGATAGATCCACAGGATGACTGTCGAACTGGAATACAACCCAACTGGAGAATGAATAAGCCGAACACGTCAAAATTAAACTGTAAGTCCTACACAACTTATTCCTTAACAAAACTAACCCCAACCAAGCTAAATAATATTAAAATCTGACCATTAACTCCCTACACTAACTTAATTAGTGTAGTGCAAGATATAAAAATTAATTATTAATTACTGTACTTTTAATTTTCAGGGACCCCGGCAGCAGCGTAAGCGGAAATTGGAATGCTACACACTTTTACTTTAATTTTTTTTACTGTTACACCATTACACAATTACACAATTACCCCTTACACAATTACAATTACATAACCTTAAATCGCATACATTTTTACAGTTTCCGATACCCTTTATCACACAAGCATCGGGGTTACATCGTGTAACAAGTATTATCTCTCTTTAATTTATTATTTTTTACCTTTACACCATTACACAAATACACCTTACACAACTACAATTACATAACCTTAAATCGCATACATTTTTACAGTTTCCGATACTCTTAATCACACAAGCATCGGGGTTACATCATGAAAAAAGTATTGCCATTTTTACTTTAATTTTTGTTTTACTTTTACACAATTACACAGTTACCTAATAACCCTATACACAATTACAATTACATAACCTTAAATTGCATACATTTTTACAATTTTTGATACCCTGTATCACACAAGCATCGGGGTTACATCATGTATTAACTCTCTTACTTTATTTTTTTTTTTTAACTTTACACAATTACCCAGTTACCTCATTACCCTATATTATTATACAATTACAATTACATAACCTTAAATCACATACTAGATAAACGGTGATAAACGTAATTTTAGAGCAAATTTCAAGATTAAAATAATATAACGTGAATTATGAGCGAGTTTTATGATAATAATTAAAATAATTTTTGAGCGTTTTTCATGCTGTAGTTGAAAAAACATGTACGAGAACCAAGCTCTTGATTGCTTACTGAGCCCTATTGTACGCATCTCTTTAACACCACCTGCAGCACAATTGAAGCACGTTTCTCTAAATGTAAGTGTTACGATAACCACGCGACTTAAATATTATTTATGTGTTTTCTTTACAGAAAAGTAAAAACACAAGAAAGTTATTTGAAACCAACCAAAATTCAAACACTATATATTTTGCAAACAAAAATTATGTTGCATCAAAGCAATTTCCAAATTTTCAGTTATTATTATGTCTGTAGTAACAAACCATTTTCACATATGAGAAATCAACCTATATAAAATAGGACGAATTAGTTCAAAATATATCGCATTTTATCTCCGAAAAATTATTTTCCTCCGATGCGTTAGAATATAAAGAAGAAACTGACACCAATAATATAATTTATGATCTTACGGTCACATAAAAACAAAAATAATAATGTTTATCAAGAACAAACAAATAACAACAATAAAAATGTTTGCAAACTTACCTCGGAACAACAATCAATTTAAATTATATTGAAAATACTTTTTATCACAATACCAAGTCTTAACTTAAAAAAAATTATTGACAGTTACGCAACAAATTCTTTAATGAATCCATTTGGCATTAAACATGACATTGAGTTTAAAGCAGGGTGACCAGATTCTTACAATTAAAAATGAGTATAAGTTATATACCTATCACATATTAACTGCCACCACCATTAAATTTATATAAGTTATATGTTTTTAATCTTTCTATTCTTAAGTCCATAATCCGTCTATTCTAAATCAAAAAAACTTGCATTCCAACTGTTTTTTGTTTTAAAATATATTAAAATCTAATGATTAAACTAAAAAAAAAACGCAATCTCAAATCTGACTCAATAGATTTTTGTAAAATTTTTAGCAGAGAGAGAAATTATTATTTTAAAATTGGCAATTGAAAATTTTAGGTTAGGTTAGGTTAGGTTAGGTTCTTAGTGAGCTGTGCAAAAAGGAGCATTTTTTAAATTTTTTGTAACCGCCTTAGTTGACGTATTTTGATGTAAATTAATTGAAAAATATAAATTTGTTGTGTTTTTGGGTTTTAAGCGTCTAAAACTCAAAAAATCTGCAAAGTAAGCCTATTCTTCAACATAAACTCTTACAAATGCACGTTTAGCCGCGCTCAGAGGAACAATACACCAAATATTATTAAAAATTTAAATTCTGGGAACAATTTTACTTGGTGTTGTACCCATCGTCTATAGAAAAGTCCACCTAGAAAAAAAAATTTACAAAATTTTTAAGCAAAAAATGCGTTAAAAATTCATTATTTTTTTATATTTACAAAAAATATTATAAACACACAAGGGTGTGGTTTAAAACTTTTTTTTAACAAGCGACAGGCAGATTTATGTTTGAATGCCAAAAATAATAATATTTTTAAATTTTTGCGACGATAGATCGAGTCTAAATTTGTGCCGCAGGCGCAAAAACTACCAAACAAAGAGTAAAATTACCGAAAATTGGTTTAAGCGACAAAAAATGTCTTTGTTAAACTTTTGAAATAAACTTAAAAAAATATAATCCAAAAAAAAAAAAAAAATTTAAGTCAATTTTGAACAAATTTTTTTTTCTAGATGGGTTTTTCTTTGCCAGATAAGCACGACACTGACTATTTTCTATGTAGAATTGTATGCAAAACTAATTTTTTTAATAATATTTGGTGTATAGTTTCTCTGAAAACTGTTAAATGTGCATTTGTCAAAGTTTATGTTGAAAAATAGGCTTATTTTTGCAGTTTTTTCGGGTTGTAGACCTTTAAAACTCAATAACACAAAACAAATTTATATTTTCTAATTAATTTACATCAAAACACGTCAACTTTAGCGGGTAAAAAAAATTTAAAAAATGCTCCTTTTTGCCCAGCCCACTGAGAACAAAAACATGGTTTTATAGTTTTTGCGGCTTATAGACAGGGTATAAACTTGAAATGGTGCCAGATTTGGATTTTACAAAAAATTTCTGGTTGATTTCATTAGTAAATTTATTTTTTTGAGTTAAAATTGCGGTTTTTAAACAAAAAATGCAATTAAGTTAAAAAAACGTCAAAAAAACTTTAAAAAATCGTAGAATTTTTTTTTTATAGAAACTAAAAAAAAACATAAGCAAGTTTCTCAATGCACCCCCCTCCCCCCGCTCTAGTCCGTTTGAAATGGAATTGCCCAAATAGCACTTGTTAAAAAATACACGATCTAAGATGATATCAATTAACTTAATACGTCTAAAATTACAAAATCTTACATAGCAGCTGTCAAAATATAACCAATAAAAGATGATCAACTGTAAAAATACTTAATCTAAGATGTAAACGTGAATTTTGCACTTTTCATCCGTTTTTAGCCGGATTTTGGTTCTTTTTGATTACATTTTAATATTTTGACAAAATTTTGCAAATTTTTTTAACATTGAATTTTAGTACTTTTTGACAATATTTTTATACTTTACGGCTGAATTTTGTTATTTTTCACATTTTATAAATTGAGTCTTGCTGTTTTCAACAGATTTTGCTATTTATAACGTTTTTAACAGAATCTTGGACTTAATAAACAATTTATGACAAAATTTTAATTGTTTCTCAAAATATTATTATATTTCATATTTTGCTATTATTGAAATTTCATAAAAAATACACTTTTGACGGTCATGTTTTTGATATTTTATGAATAGTAGTTTGGACTTTTTAACAGTTTATGACCACACATTGCTGTTTTGTCATAAATAGAACATTGTACTTTTTATTTGATTATGACCGGATTTAGATATTTTTGATTTTTCATATATAGAATTTTAGACGTTTTGACGGTTTATGTCCGGATTTTGCACTTTTTAACACTATGGCTAGATTTTAGTGTTTTCTTACAATTTGATATTTCATAGTTGGATTTTGCTACTTTTCTTTTTTAATGAATAGAATTTTGCACTTTTAAAAAGTTTACGGCTGAATATTGCTAATTCATTTTAGAATTTTGCATTTTTAACCGTTCATGACCGGATTTTGGTGCTTCCTGACAATATTTTGATAGTTCGTAGCCGGATTTTGCAATTTTTTAGTTTATATAAATAGAATCTGGCATCTTTTAACAGTTTATGGTCGGGTTTTGCTATTGTTAATATTTCATAATAAAATTTAGAACGTTTCGATAGTTTGTGGCCGGATTTTGGTGCTTTTTGACATTTTATAAATAGAATTTTGCAATTTTCAACACTATGGCCAGATTTTAGAGTTTTCTAACAATAGTTTGATATTTCATAGCTAGATTTTGCTACATTTCTTTTTTTAATGAATAGAAGTTTGCACTTTTAAAAAGTGTATGGCTTAATTTTGTTGATTCTTTTCAGAATTTTGCACTTTTCAACCGTTTATGACCGGATTTTGGTGTTTCCTGACAATATTTTGATAGTTCGTGGCCGGATTTTGCAATTTTTTATTTTTAATAAACAGAATCTTGCACCTTTTAACTGTTTATGGCCGAATTTTGCTGTTTTGTCATATTATATATAGAATCTTGCAATGTTTCAACATTTTATAACCAGGTTTTCTTGCTTTTCAACATTATTTTAATATTTCATAGGTGAATATTGCTATTTTTGACTTTTCATGAGTAGAATTTTGCACTATTCAACTTTTGATGGTCGAATTTTAGTGTTTTCTAACAATATTCTAATAATTCTTGGCCGGATTAATATTTTTCACCTTGTGTGCAAAGAACATTTTTTCACTCTTGCACTTTTTAACAATTTATATTCCATTTTTTTTCTAATTTTGATATTTTATGAGTAGAAAGTGCAAACACTTTTATATTTTAGTATTTTCTGACAATATTTTAATATTTTATGGCAAATTATTTAAAACTATGTTCGTATTTTACTATATTACTATCGTTTTGGCCAGACTCAATTACTTTATGGACTAAACCCGTCCATTAAGTAATTGAGTCTTCTTTTACCGGATTTAGTATTTTATAACTAGATTTTGAAGAGTATGAAATTTTTTTATTTTTTTTACCGGATTTCAATATTTTAAGACAAGATTAAAATTATGTCTACATTTTTACAATATAAAGCAGATTGTTATAGTTTTTGACCTGATTTGATTACTTAATGTCTAAAATTTATTTTTCTTACGCCAAATTTTGTCTTCGGCCGGATTTTTGAGATTAAATTAAAATTTTACCAATAAGTTTGTTACTTATAATTCATTTTTGTCAAATTTTGTATTTTTAGCCGAATTTTTGAAATTATGTACTTTATAAGCAGATTTATTGATATTAAGTACAAAGTTTACCAATTTTAAGCAGGTTATTAAAGTTTTTGGCCGGATTTTATTTTTTCTTGTAAAATTTTGTATTTATGGCCGTAGTTTTAAAATTATGTTTAAGTTTTTTGATACTAAGGTTAGGTTTTAATTTTTTAAAGTTGGATTTTGTCTTTAATGACCAGATTTTTGAAATTATGTCAAAATTTGACCAATTATAAAGATATTATTAAAGTTTCTTGCCAGATTTAATCTTTTCCGACCAGATTTTAATTTTCATAGGCTGAATTTTAAATGTTATTTTGAGAATATTTAAATTTTGACAAATTTTATTAAAGTTTTTGTCCAAATTATTTTGTAGCCGGATTTTAATCTTTTTCAAACCAAGAGGTAATAATATTTTACATAAGCCAAATACTAAGAATTTTTTTTTGCATTGAAATTTACTTTTTGATTTAATTGAAATTTACAACATTTTATATAAACTCAGCAAATCTTTGCCTGTCCGCAATTGCAAAATCAACAAAGCTTTACTTTACTCTGAGTTTCCATTGAACCCACTTACCAAACAACGACTATTTCCGTGTATTTTTTGTGCCAGAATAACACCAACAACAAACTAAAAACTGCAACTGGAAAACATTTCAAGGTTACGCTGATAAGCACTCTTTCTCAATCCTACTCTTTTCAAGTTTTTAATTTTCTCTCTCTCACACACACGCTTCTATGGTACAACCTCTAAATGTGTGTACACAGCACACTAAGAAAATTTTATACTTTTAAACATTTAAGCCGGGTTTTTGTACTTTTGACAATATTTAAACATTTTATCGCTTTATAAATATTTTGATATTCTATAGCCGAATTTTGATATTTTTAAACTTTATGAATAGAATTTTACTCTTTTCAACAATTTAAGGCCGTTTTTTGAAAAATATTTTGATACTTTATGACCGGGTTATGTTGTTTTTAACGTTTCATAAATAAAATGTTACACTTTTTAAAAGTTTTTGACTGTTTTATGGATAGTATTTTGTATTTTTCAATGGTTAATGGACGGATATTTCCCATTTTTGACACTGTATAAACAGGATTTTTAAGGGTTTAATTTCATACTTTATTTCGGATTTTACAACTTCATAAATAAAATCTTGCACTTTTTGACAATTTAAAGCCGGATTTTGCTTATTTTGACATTTCATAAACAGAACATTACATCTTTTGACAGTTTATAGCCGAGTTTTGGTTTTTTCTGACAATACTTAAATACTTTTCTCAAATTTTCCTATTTTTAGCATCTCGTAAATAGAATTTTGCACTTTTCAACAGTTTTTGTTATTTTAGACATTTTATGAATAGAATTTTGTACTTGTTCTTTTCAACATTTTATTGCCGCTTTAAAGAAAATATTTTGTTATTTTTTACTTTTTAGTAATAAAATCTTGCACTTATTAAAAGTTTATGACCAAATTTTAACATTTTTAATACATCATAAAAAATAAAATTTATCAACTGTATGACAATATTTCAATATTCCAAGACAGAATTTTGTTATTTTTAACATTTCATAAGTAAAATGTTACACTTTTCAACCGTATTTGTCTTGATTCTACGAAGACCTTTTTATACTTTTAAAAACCAGATTTATAATTTAAAAGCCAAACTAACAGTTAATCAGTATAGTTTAACGTATTATTTAGACTATTTATAATTTAAAAGCCAAATTTACCGTTTAGCAGATACATTTAACACTTTAACGACCGGATTTACAGTTTTAACGGCCGATTATCATTTGAAAATCGGATTATTAGTTTTGCAGTAAATTTTAACACGTTTGTTACTGGGTTTTCAGTTCTAAAAGCCCAATCTACAATTTAAAAGACTAGATTGTTAATTTAGAAGCCGGACAAAGACTTTGAAATTATTTGCACTCAATTAAAAAAAAGAGTATATTTTTTGTTATTTTGAATTAAAAAGAGTAAAGAGTATTCTAACATCCAAAAGAGTATATGTTACTAAAAAAGAGTATGTCTGGTCAGCCTGTTTAAAGTAATAGACTGGCATCACAGATTTGACACTTTGATTGAAAACGACGATTGTTAATCGTTAAAACTGAATATTTAAAAACTGGTAATATTAAGACCATACCATTTTTCTTTAACATAAATTCAAATAATATTAAACCGTTTCAACAAACATCAATAAAAATACCGGTGAACAAAGAACAAGTATTAATTTCAGAAACCACAGTTAGTGACGTTACAATTTCCACCGGTGAGAAATTGACCATAAAAGCTGTCTAAGAGTTTTCATATAAGAATACATAGGAGCAGTTTTTAGTTTAGCTAGCCCATACGCAATCAATATTTTGAAGTTGTATTTATAGATTATAATTCTTTTTAATGTAGATCATTTCACTTATTAAAAAGAATGAATCTTGTAACTTTCAAATTGATAGCACTAACTTAAGTGTTATATATAATAACATTATAAAATCCGTGATGTAGTTCCTTTAATCTATTTAATTAATTAATTTGTCATTCTCATTTGTTGAATATAAAAGTGTTTATGTAATCTTTAGGTGTAAGTCTAATCTTAAGTTTTTTAATATGTTATTTGTATTTTGTTAAGAGTTTGGTTATCATTAAGAGATTATCGGTTGTGGGGACGAATTATAGATGGTATATAAATGCATCTTTGGAATAATAACATATAGATAAATTGGTTTAAATTGCTATTAATATAATTTTATATATATAATATCAAATAATAATAATATTTCCTTTCGCTCTAAAGGATTTTTAATATAAATTTAATTCACAAGAACACAGAGCATAATAAAAACTATTTGTTTTTTATTAAATTTTGTTTCATTGTTATAAAAAAAATTATTTAAAAAAAAACTCGTTTTCTCACAATTCCACTCGCAGTTGTTCTCTAGATTGGGACGATGTTGGTTCGCTTTCATTCCAATTCCCTTTTTCAAACCACATGTACAATATGTTATTTAAATTCAATTATACTAATAAATAATATGATTTTCACAAGGTCATTTCAACTATTTCTACACTTGGTAAGCTATTTTACGTTTGTTAATAGTAGTTTTGTTTTATTCCTGCATTTGTGTAAGTTTGTAATTTGTCGTTTCAACTATTTTATTAGGTATAATATATTTTTTACAAATTTGCCGTATAATGTTTTTCATTCTATCAATTTTAATTTGTTTCAATTTAGTTAAGTATTTTTAAATTGTGTAATATATTGTATTAATGTTGTTTTTTATTTGACCAAATTTTTATAATATCTGTTTTTAGCACTGATGAAGGGGAATAGATATATCCCCGAAACGTTTGCCCGTGTATTAGTATTAAATAAAATACTTTTCACATAATTCAACTTTTTGTTTGTCCTAATTGGCCATCTTTAACCTACCCATATCATACATACTAAGGACACTGAGAAAATATTAAAGGAATAATAATAATAATAATAATAAATTTATTTTTCTAAGATATACAGTTTGTCTAATATGGTAACAGTAAGTATTACATATAAATAGATATTGCATATAGTAGAACAAAATGTCAAGTTAAAATACTCAGAAGTAATCGAAAAACTCATTTGAATTGTACGGCTCTATTTCTATTAATAATTTCTTTATTTCGCTTTTGAAGTTTATTGATCTATCCGTTTTTAAATTCTGTGGCAGTGCATTATAAAATTTAATGCTAGCATAGAGTGGCAACTAAATGTTTTGATTCTTTAAAACAAATTATTTTTAGCTATCTAGAGGCAACAAAAAGTTTTGATACTTTATAAAATTTTAGTTTTGACATGTTTGGCATGCTGGTTGTTCGTCGCCGGTCAGGAGATACGAAGAGGTCATGTTGGTATGACTTATGCGCAAGCGACACAAGGCGACCTCCTCTCTCCTGTTGACATCTACCGGCGACTTCCATGCCGTCACGGAGAGCTTGATTTTCTTTAGTTTGCTTGAAACCGTTCCATACTCTTTGCCAATCCTCGATGACCTTCGATATGACGTATCTTTTGAGATCATCGGGTTTTACAGAAATGTTGTCCGTAGGATCCGCGTCAGCCGCCTGACGGGCGGCTTTATTGGCCAGCTCGTTACCCTCAATACCCACATGTTCCGGTGTCCAGACAAAGATAGCTCTCTGTCCAAACCAGGCCAAGCGGAATATCTAAGTTTGTACAAGCTGGACCAGCGGATCGACCGAGTACATAGATTGTATACTCAAGATGGCACTCAGCAAGCCAGAACAAAGAAGGAACAAACTGTGAGATGACGTCTCACAATTTAACAGGGCTTTATGTAATGCATATCATTTATACAAAGGCCTCTTTAGGGAGAGACCATGATTGGGCCGTACCATCTAAAATGAAGGCACTTCTCACTCTCCGATCCGTTTTCGAACCGTCCGTATACGACCGTGGAGAGTCTAGGTATTCGGCAACAATTTCATGAAACTTGCTTCTCAAAACGTCGGTGCAAGTTTCTCGTTTGCTCTGGGAGGTCAGATCAAGACGAGCTAAAACCCTCGGCATCAGCCAGGGTGGAAACTCGCCAGAGCCGACCTCGAATACCATCGAATAATTAACTTTAAGACTCTCCTCTAGCTCCTGCGCTCGGACGCACACCGGCCTACTGACGGTAGGCCTGAGTCTGTATTTGCGTGGCTGCGTTTTGTTGGCGGTAAATATGAGTCGGTTGTTCTGACCCCTTTTGCTTGTATCGCCGCGGCGAACGTGAGTACAAAGCGACTACGATGAGCGGCTAGAGGAGGTACACCCGACTCGCAGCAAAGACTCGGTGCAGGACTCGTCCAAAATGCTCCCGTGGCGTATCTAATGCCTGCGTTGTGGACTGCGTCTAGGGCTTTCAACCGGGATTTTCTGGCAGATGAGTATACCTCGCAGCCGTAGTCGACCCTGGATAAAACCAGGGCCTTGTACAGCCGCAGCAATACCTTTCTCCGCGCACCTCAGTTGATGTTGGCCAAGCACTTAATCACGTTCAAAGCTTTTTTGCACTTTGTGACCAATTCATCAATATGTGCTCGAAAGGAAAGGGTCCTATCAAACACAAGCCTTAAGAAACGGACTGTTTTGACGCACGTGATTCTGGAACTCCGCAAGCTAAGCGCGTGGTCCCGGTGAGGTCTTCTGAGGCGGCAAAAATGCACGCATAAAGTTTTCGTCGTAGAGAAGCAAAAACCTCTCGCCTCTGCCTCTCTGTCCACTTTGTCTATGGTAATCTGGAGTTGACGTGTTATAGCGGGGATGGTATCTCCCGTCATGTAGATCACCAAATCGTCAACGTACAGACATTTTTTTTAAAGTGTAACTACAGAAGTTGCAATATCGTTTACCGCGATCGCAAAAAAAGTAACGCTAATAGTTGACCCTTGGAGAACACCGTTCTCAAGACATAATGTCTCCGAGTAATTGGTGCCCACCCTTACTTTAAATTTGCAATCGCGCATGAAAGATTTAAGAAAAAGAGGCATACGGCCCTTGAATCCCCATGCGTGCAGCTTCTGCAAAATTCCATATCGCCAAGTCATGTCATACGTTGACCTTTTTTTTTTTTTTAAGTTTACTGAGACAGCAGGTAAGTGAAATCGGTCTGTAGCTGTTGACGTTGCCCGGTTTTAATAACGGCAGGATAATGGCCTCTCTCCAACATTCCGAGTAGACGCCGGATAACCTAATAAGGCACGTCGTCTGGTCGAGGTGCGGGGGAGGTACCTATATCGTTAATTGCCATTTCCAACTTTTTTAAGGAAAAGAAAGAGTTGAAGGGCAAAGAATCCGGGCAAGAGAAAATTAGCTGAGTTTTTAATTGATCTTTTTGACGCAGGAATTGCTCACTATAATTTTGAGAGCTAATAGCAGACGCAAATTGAGTTGCCAATGCGTTTGCAATGTTGGCCGCTTCGGTGACTTCGCGTTCGTCGACGATAAGGATGGGAGCCACAGAGGGAAATTTCTTTTAAGACACGGCTTTTACCATCTTCTATACTTTGCCGACCGAAATGGTCGGCGTGATTGTCGACATGTAGCTTTTCCATAATCGTTGCTTGCTTTTAAGAATTTGGCGGCGTGCAACGGCGCGTTTTTTCTTAAAAGCAATCATGTTTGCCTGCGTCGAAGTTCTTTTGAAACAATTAAAAGCTTTCTTTTTCTTTTCCACAGCTACTCGGATATCGTCGTTTGTTCCACCAAAAAACCGATGGACCGGCCAGCTGCCCTCTGGACTTTGGGACAAACACATAACGTCTTCTAATACATGCCACGATAAACGTGTGGCTAGACGTGGAGACGATAGAGACAAATCAATTGCCGAAAAGTTTGTACCCTTACCTCCAAAGTTAGTGGCGGAACCCGTGTTGAGAAGGACAGCGTCGGTTTGATCGCAAAAATCCTCTATCAAACAACCTCTTGTGTCTTTCCTAAGAAAACCCCAAAGCGGATTGTGGGCGTTTTAAACATTATTATTGTTACTTTTCTAAAAGCAACAAGGAGTTTTTATAAAAATGTTAGTTTTAGCTATCTAGAAGCAACAGAGAGTTTTGATATTTTATGTATTATTATTGCTATAAAATTTTATGTAGAGTATCATAACTCCTTGTAACTTTTAGAAAAGTAGCAATTATAATTGATATAGTAAGCCTTGCCTCTAGATAGGTAAAATGGAAATTTAATAGAGTATCAATTTTTTTTGTTGCTTTAGAGAGGTAGCAATATCAATGTATAAAATATCAAAACTCCTTGTAATAGCTAAAAATAAAATTTTATGAAGTATCAAAATTCTTTTTTGCTTTTAGAGAGGTTGCAAAAACAGTTTATAAAGAATCAAAACTTTTTGTTGCCTTTAGAATACTAAAACTCTTTGATTGAATATCAAAGCTCCTTGTTGCCTTTAGATAGCTAAAATCAAAATTTTATGCAGTATCAAAACTCTGTTGCCTCTAGATAACTAAAAGTTAAATTTTATAGAATATCAAAACTTTTTGTAGCTTCTATATTAGTAGCAATAACAATGTATAAAATATCAAAACTCCCTGTTGCTTCTAGATAGCTAAAATCAAAATGTTATGGAGTATCAAAACGTTTTGTTACTTTAGAGAGGTAGGAATAACAATGTATAAAGTATCAAAACTCCTTGTTGCCTCTAGATAGCTAAAAATGTAATTTTATAGAGTATCAAAAATCCCTGTAGCCTCTAGATAACTAAAAATTAAACTTTATGGAATATCAAAACTTTTTGTAACTTTAATATTGGTAGCAATAACAATGTATAAAACTCCTTGTTGCTTCTAAACAATTGCAATTAAAGTGGTAGAAAATAAAGAATGGATTTTTATTGGTAACATTCATGCTGATAACACTGAATACGTCATAAAAACTATTGATTGACAATGCAATTTTAACATGCCTTAAAATGAATACTAAATACGCTACAAATTGCTATAAAGTATAAATCAACTCAAACAATATGACTACTGTAACTGGCTCATCCAACTGGCCCAGCGGTATCAGAATAAAGAAGTTTATCTTTGGCAAAACCAGAAAAAATAATAAACAGACAAGTCAGGAATTCAATCAAGAATCCCAATCATCTTCTGAAAGAAGTATCAACTTGCATGTTGAAAATTTTCAGCTGAAGAAACCCAATCAAGAAATAATATAACGCAAACTTTCCATCCTTTTTTTTAAATATTAGATCAATCAGAAATAAAATTGATATGTTTGAAGCATTCTTGTTGGATCATGGTAGTCAATATAATATAATATGTTTAACTGAACATTTTGATAATTTTGTAAATATTTTAAATCGTGCTTTATGTAAAGTCAATGTTTTAAATAATCATTGGTGAAAATTTTAACGTATGATTTCATACTACAGATCCTCGAGCCTCTACTTTTTGTGATTTATTGCTTAGCTTTGGACGTAAAATGCATGTTTTTTTAATACTAGATCTACAAACTGTCTAGACAATATTTTTTCAAACATAGATAATCCCACCATCAGTGTAGATAAAACCGGCATGGCAGACCACGAAAGTTGTGAAATTGCTATTAAACTTGACATAAAAACTCAAAAAAACAAAAATAACGAAATTACATAGACCCATTACAGAACAAGGCAAATTATTATTTTTTAACTTTATTAAGGCGGCAACTTGGGATTTCTGCAGTAATAATTCCCTAGCTGCCACTACTAAAATGGATTTGTTTTGTAAAATTCTCTCTACTAGTGTGAAACAGGCTTTTCCTTAAAAATTAATAAAACACAAAGATGCAAATTGTTCAATTTCTAATTGGTACAATTCGCACCTTAGCAATATGAGAGAAACTTTGCATCTGATTAAAGGATTTTGCCAAAATTCAAATAATTCGGAAAACAAAAAACTTTTTGAAAAAAATACGATTATGATATTAAAAATGCTGAGCTTGAATGTAACCAAAATTTCATATTAAATTCAAAAGCAATATGGTCTGTAATAAATAACAAACAATCAAACAACAAATGTGATAGTGTCTGTAATATTTCTGCGAAAGATTTTAATATTTATTTTACTGAAATTGCTCAAAATCTAGTCAACTCTTTGCCAAAAACGCCACCCTCAATGCAAAACTCGTTTCTACCTGAAACCAGTCCTGTATTTAAATTTAATGAATATCTGTCACGTTTGAGATGTTATAATTTCTTAAAAAAACAACAAAAGTAAAGATACATATGGGATAACAACAGAGCTCATAAAATCTATTAAGGAGTTAATTGTATCTCTGGTAACAAAACTGGTTAATATCTGCATCAGAGGACAAATATTCCTTGTTGCGCTCAAACAAGTCATAATAAAACTAGTTTTTAAACAAGGAAATAAAAATGTAAAAAGCAATTATAGACTAATCTCGCTGTTGCCCATTGTGTCAAAAAAAATTGATAAAATATTAGCTTCCCTAATAAATTATCATTTTGAAACAAACAAACTTTTCACAGATTCTCAATATGGCTTTTGTTGTCTAATGGATACAACAAACACTGCATTAAAAATGGCACAAGTTTTTTCTGACAGCTTTGAAAATGGAGATAATGCAATCGCAAGTTTTTTGGATTTGACTAAAGCTTTTAATACAAAAACTGCGCAATTACAAATTCAACTCAAGTAGCTGTAACCTCATAATGTCTTATCTAAGTAACAGACAACAGGCTGTGTCATTTAATGGGAACGTTTTGACTGAAAAGGCAATTAACATTGAGGTTCTTCAAAGATCTATTTTAGGACCTACATTGTTTTTAATATTTATCAACGACCTGAAGAAAACAATAAAAAAGCATCCAATTAGTTAATAAACAATTGTTTATACCTAAATGCTACTAAAACCAACCAACATTACATTTTCTTTCCACAAACTAAGTCTGCAAAGTTTTTAGGATTTCAGTTTGATTCCAAATTAAACTGGTTCGCTCACGGCAAGTACGTCTCAAACAAAATTAGCCAGTCTATTTTTACTTTTTGGTGCTTACGGGGTTCTGTTCCTAATAATTGCCTTAGAACAACATGTTTTGCTCTATACCAATCACCTTACCTATGGCATTACCGTATGGGGGCACACCACCATTTTACACCGATTATTTTCTTTCCAGCAATCAAAATACTTGCTCACCTGCAATATAGAGAGTGCTGTAAGTCAGCATTACATTATTAAAACATTGACCATCAAAATACCAAAATTAAGGTTGACTAAAGCAATAAGAATTTAACATTTAAATTATTAAAAAGCAAACAAACTTTTAAAATTATGTAAATTATTTCGAGACATTTATTATGATGAAAATGTCAATCTAAGTTTTAGTAATCCCCTTAATCATAAAATTCAAAGATCTATAAGCCTTATCGATACCTGTTCTTTAAAGCAATAAATTCAAAATCACATTCAGAATTTATTAGAAAACAAGATTATTAGACCACCGATATTACCATCACCAGCTTTCCCGTGTGGATTGTCCCTAAGAATTCAGATATTTCCGAAGTAAAAAACTGGCAATTGGTTATTGATTTTAAAACCGTAAACAAAAAGACCATAGAAGATATGTACTCTTTACCAAACATAGATAAAATTCTTGATAACCTTGGTAAATGTACCATTTTTAGCCCAAGGATTCCATTAGCTTAAAATGAATCATTTTTCATTTGAAAAAAAAAAACGGCATTTTCAGTTAACAATGGATATTTTGAGTAAGTTAAAATACTCTTGGCCACAAAAATGTTACTAGCATATATCAGCGTGTTATATACAAAAGTTTGAAAGAATATTTATATAAATTCCGTTCAGTTCTGGTACCTTGTATGGTGAGAAGTTTTTGTTTGCCCAGGTTATTGTATGCAGCATCCCAATCATCCTATAATGGGGGATACAGCTTAGGAAGTGAGTTTTTAAGAATATTTTAGTTGCTATAGATAGGTTAGCTGTGTATGTGCTATCCGAGCGTTTTACTCATTTGAGTTGTTGTGATTGATAAAATCTTTTTTAGCCTTGCGGTAGTGGGTGGTGTCCATGTTTTCCTTTTTTCGTTGACAAATAAGTGTTCTGTAATCTTTTTGGACGTTTTCATAAATCTGATTAGCGAGTTTTTTGCCCTATTGAAGGAGTACCTTGTGGCTGTTTTGAGTCGTTCAAGTTTATCACACCAACAGGGTATGGTACTGTCAGAACCAGATTTCAACTTTAATAGACAGAAGTCTTTGAATGCTTGTGTTAAAAAGTTTCCCATCTTACCTACGTAGTTTTCAAGTTCTTTAACACTTCTAGGTTCACATAAAACTTTATAAGCACTTGGACGCTGAGACAGGTTCATAGCTGTGATTGAAGGTGGTCTATCATGGGCTAGGTATGCGAACGCCACAATTATGTCCGTTTTTAGTCCAGTGGCCAAGCTAATCTTCACAGCAGCAACATCGCTCGTGGAGAGCTATAGTATAAAAAAATTGTAATATGCTTAGGTGAGTAAATAACTCATCGTTTGTAGGATTTACAAAAACATTCCTTTTAAGTTTTCCAAATCTACAAACCTTGGATTTTACTATCTATCTCTATTCTTGGACTGGAACTATTGTATCCTGCATCATTTCTAGTTTGCAGCATAGTGTTCCAACGGCTACTTGATAGTGGCAGGTTGCATTGAATTACATCAATGCAACCCAGAACCTTCTACGGGTAAGTTTCTATCCCGGCCTTGTCGATGGATCGTTTTTCTCTTCTACCTCTATGCTTTTCTCCTATCGCATATTTTTGATGGCTACTTTAATAGTTGGTTTGATGAACATGTAGCTCACTTTTCATTTAACTTTTCAACGTCTTCCTTCTCTATACCTAGGATGAGGTCGGCTACTTTTCGGGTCTCCACTTTTGGTAGTATGGAAGACACTTCAGCTCTTTATGTCGAGTATCTGATTATGTTTTTCCAGGTAACTCAATACTGTTTCAAGTGGCTTTTGTCTGCTTTGAGGGTTGAATTTTGACTCCAGCCACAATGGTTCTATGCCAGAGAATGTTTTCTCCAACCACCTGAAGAATGTGTCATCATCACAGGTAATCTAAAAGGATCATAAGTGACCACTCTCCAAAAGTTAGATGTGTTTCCTTGGGAGTAGGCACTGTTACATCCAGTTCTTGAGTTAGGACAGCTTTAATTAACCCTGCCTGTGCCTTAATGGTTTTGCTTAAAGGATAGGACAGTTTGGTGACAGTTACTAGGTGTTCGAGTACAGCCTTTATGTAGCTAACTCCTATTTTTTTTGTTAAGGGGGGAGAATAGTTGCGCTATTATAAAGGTTCACAGCATCAAACCCAGCAAGAAAACGCCTCAATATAATTGAATAAAATTTTCAGACATTGTAGAAGAAATCTGTGTCTTCAAATTTGTAAAATTTTGATGCAATAAGTTGTTTTTCCGCAATTAATTAAAAAAAAAACGACGTTTTTAACTAGTTTGTTATTAATTTTTTACTCGTTAAATATAACTTCAAATCTTTAACCAAAAACATGAAGACATAGAATATTGTATGTAGTTTAACATATAAAAAGAGTGATGACTAAAATCTTATCGATTGGATATTGAGTTGGTTGACGTTTTGTCTAATAAGAACCAATTTTAATTTAAAAACAGCGCTGTACGTGTCAATATTTTTCTAGAAAGAAAGGTTCACCAATATTCTCGTAGATGTGATAGGATTTAATATTTTTCCATAACAATACTACTAGTGGCATCAGAACAGGACAGGGCGACCAAACCCGGCAATTCTCTAGCGTTAAAGAGGTAGTTTTTAGGTTTGATTCAGACTCTTTTGTTTTCTTTCTAAGCTGCCTATGCGTGACAATGTCACTGTCAATTTAACAACAACAACATAAATAATAATAAAGTAAATTATGTATAAAAAATTTCATACTTTAAACATTGTAACCGAGTATTAATTTTAGATTTAGATTTAAAATATGTGTCATGTAATTGTGTTTGCCATTATAAAATTGCTAAAATATATCTTGCAACAACGCAAATGAATTTTCATTTTAAGTTCATTGAAATTTTTGTCCTTTTTGATGTGGCTTGCGGAAGAGTGAGTATGGTATGCTAATGGTATGCTAAATAAGTTGTTTTTGCAACATTATAAGTTAAATATGTCATTTTAATTATTTACATTGAAAGTATATAAAGGCCTTTTACTAATAAAAAGACAAGTTAATAAAATACTTTTCTTTTTTAGCTAATACGATTATACCATTACATTAAAGTTAACTAAACATTTGTATAGTTTTACAAACTATAAATGTAAAATGAAAAATGTAAAAAGTAGTAGAATTTATATCATAGACAAACCTTTATTGCTTCTATATTTCCTCTCTCTGATGCAATATGCAAAGCAGTTATATCCTCAATAGGGTATATCGTATTGGCATGAACACCATTACTCATCAATAAATTAATGCCTTCCAAATAATTAATTGAAACTGAAATAAAAAATGCCTCCACACGTGGTAATTGATGAATCCATTCTTTCTCCAATAAATGTAGCTTGCTATTAAATGCCGCCACATCCAACACATTAAGTTTATCTTCAAATTTTGTATGCAAATCAGCGCCATCGTTAATTAAATTCTTTATATTTCTTATATCGCCATTATAAGCTGAATGTAATAACATGTCGTTCTTTGTCAATGGAGTAACTGAGATATCTAATTTTGCCATAGTCCTTTCAATGTTTTCAAAGTAATTATAGTTTATATTATTTATAATAGTTTCGGCAGTCTTTTTAGTTTGCGTTAAATATCCTCCATACATATTTGCTAGTCTCTCAAATACTGTTTCTTCCGATGTTATTTCGGTTTCATTTTTGTTCAAATATGGTTTTATAGCTGAATTCTTTTCAACATATTTTAATGGGGTTTTCATTAAATTGTCCATAACATCAATGTTTGCACCGTTTTTTTTAATAATTGTACCATTTCTATGTTATCATCAATGACGGCACAGTGCAATGGAGTTCGATTATATTTATTTTTGAAATTTACATATTTCTTAATGGGAAATAGTTTTGCTATTTCACAATTTTTTGTTAAATGCAAAAGTGTGTCGCCATTATTATTGACTTCTAATTCGGAATTTGCTTTTATTAAAAGTTTTAATGTTGATTTATCGCAATTATGAATTGCTGCTAGATGTGCTGGAGTATTTCCATGAAAATCCTTTAAATTAGTTTCTGCATTATATTGTAGCAACGATTTTATTATTTTATTGTATCCAGAACGTGCAGCAAGATGTAAAGCAGATTGACCATTTACGTCTCGAGAGTTAACTTTAATTGTTTTAATTTCAGAAAGTAAAACATTAACTAAATTTGCATATCCGTTTCCTGATGCAAAATGCAATGCTGTTTTGTTTTCAAAACCAAAACTATTAATTTTGGCTTTGTGTTGAATAAGTAAATTTAATATATCTTTGTAATCCATTATTACAGACAAGTGTAAGGGTGTATTATATTTAGCATCGCGTGCTTCAATCTCGGCACCTGATTCTATCAACATTTTTGCCATTTCATACTTTCCCAATAAGCAGGCTACATGCAATGGTGATAAATCACCATTGAATAATTTTGAATTGACTAAATCCAAATAATTTGACCCAATTCCACGTTGACTATAGAGAACTGCGTAGTGCAATTCGTTTCCTTCCATTCTAGTTAGATTTTCAAGAAATTTTAAAATTTTAACGCTGTTATGTTTGATAGCCAGCTTTTTAAAATTTAAATTGATGTTTGTTATGTTTATAAGATATTGAAATACTTCTAGATTATCGCCGATTACAGCATACTTGGCTGCATTAAGTTTCTCTTGATTGGATCCAATATCGCCTAATAACAAACAGGTTTTAAATTTTTTTAATGAACATGTTTGTGCAGCATCAAATAGCATTGATTGATCCAACAGCAATTTTTTTGAGTTTTTATAAATCAATGTTAAATCTTCCATAATAGTAGCTTTAACTACTTCAATTTTCCAGTGTGTTTCCAATACATTATTACCTAATATTTTTGACGTCAATCTCACTGAATGATCATTTGATAATCGATCGCATATAATGTTATGATGAGCTAAATGATTGCGCAATTCTTTGCCAAATAACATTGGATAAGTTTCGTTAAATGGAGCGTTTATATTATGGGACTGTATACTTTTATAAAGTTCTAAAATGTCTAATAAGCACATTTCTAAAGCAGCTTGATGTATTTCTTCTTTCTGAACTATATTGATTAAATAATTTAGTTTTTTGGAAATTGGTTTTATCAAATCATCTGTACTTGGGTTTAACCAATTCATAATAATACGTTTAGAATCTTGAAAAGATTTAGAATCTCCATATATATTTATGAGAAATTTATTAAATTCTTTTACAATAACACTTTCATCTAAATGGTCTTCAAAATGCAACTTTTTTATATTCAAACAAAATCTTTCAAAATTCAAATATTTTAACTGTGAGATAACTTCCGTCCATCCATCATCAGCTACATTTTTATGAAATAATTTAATAGATGTGCTTTGTTTAATATCATCAAATTTAATTTTAAAATCAGTGTCCTTTTCTATACTTTCAATTAAGGAATTAATACAATTCCCAAGTTTTAAACAATCATCAAATAAAGTTTCGTTCAGTTTATTTCTCTTACAAATTGCTCTGATCACTTTTTCTGCACCAGTAACAATTTCATCTTCTTCTACATTAATTTTAGTAATTTTTACATTAAAATTATTAATATTAAATTTACTCTTTTCAATTAAAATTTTGAATAAATGTGATAAACTACTTCTAGTTTCAGCATCATTAAATACAAATGCATCTTTAATTTTATCTATATCATGGATACTGTTGATTACCTTAAGCAAAAGCTCCAATAATGCGTTCTGATTCGATCTCTTAATGTTTCTACAAAATAGGTTAATCAACTTTTCATTTGATTCTAATTGGTCATTACCTTGAACCAAGCATGCTTGCAGCAATTCAAAACTTAAATAATTATCTAAATATTGATCATTATTTGAATTTTCAATAGTCAACATTGTTTGGTTAACATCATCAATTGCATGATCGGTGATGAAATTTGTATTTTTTGTAAATTGCTCTTTAAATTGCATAAAGTGTTGCATATAAATTATGTTTATTATTTTAGGGTATATTCTCTTCAGTTCTACCTTTAATTTAAAATAATCTTTATCCGAGGTTTTTAGCCGACTTCGCAAATATTCAACATGAGATAACGCATCGCGCATGTCCCTTATGTTTTGTAGAAATTTTGGTGCTAATTTTTCAAAAACTTTTTCAATTTCTGTTGATATATTTGGAGATAAGTCACTGCTCTTTAGATTCTCACCTGTAACTTGCAAACATCTTTCAATTGCATACCGTAGCACCACTTTATCCTGCTCTGGAGTATCAATAATTTTCATATAATGAGCTATTCTTGTTAATGCTAATAGATTTCTATTCAATTGAACCTCTTTTGAAAATTCTTGTACTAGTTTACTTTTGTCTAAAGTTAAATTTGTTTGTACATCTTTATTACTTTTAATTAAAATTAGAATCGTTTTAAATAGTTCCAAATAATGCAGTATTTTTTGTGCATTAAAACTTAAACTCAATTTATATCTACCTTCCAATTTATTAACATAAAGTGCAAGCAAAAACTGCATTTGATTTATAATAGGCCATTGTTGTTTACTAATCTTCTTATCTTTCATTAGTAGAAACAAATTTTCAGCAATTGTTCTAATTGTCAGCAAAAATACTGAACAGTTGTTATAATTGCATTGATCAATTAATTCAATTACAAAATTAATTCGTTCTTCCATTTTAATTGCATTGAAGTTTTGGTTTTGATTTTTATTTTTTGGAGTTCTATCAAAAAATCGTATTTCGTAGAGTATTTCTTCACACCTACACTTCATTTCCTTGCTTATATGTAAACCCCGTAATATCAATTTATTTAAACTATCAGAAAGCAGTTTATCCAATTGTTCAGCATTACACAAGTTATTTTCAAAATTATCCAACTTTTCTTCATTTATCAATACATTTAGTAGACTAACATCGCCCCAACGTATGACAGTATAAAATATATCAAAACCAAATAATGATTTTTTCTTTAACTGCTTAATTAATTCTAACTTATGATCGTTTTCTAAGTTTTGTATTAATTTGAAATCCTGTTCTAAGACAAATGGCAAAAAATCCCAGTAACCATATTGTTGAATTAAATTGAGGATATCTTTAAATGTTTGGATATTACAGTATGGCAGCATTTGATTTTTAGATTCTTTACAAAATTCTTTCAACAGTTCTACTGTTATTGATTTTAGTGGAAATCTCTGGTTCAACCAATTTGATATTTCTTGAAGCAATGTAGTTGCTTCATCTGTGGATGTCATCTTCTTTGTCTAAAATATAAAAGAAAATCAAATAATAGCTTAATTAATGTTAACTTACTTTTATTTTTTCTTATAATTTACAAAACTTTTTGACTTGGTAATTAGTAATACCTTAAACTATTAGCAAAAAAAAACGTGTAAATTTTATTTTATCATAAAATAATTGAATTATTAATCAATTTCTTATACAAACAATTGACCGACTGTTTTGGTAAAAGGTAATTTAATATTTAATTTGAATATAAACTTCTTTATAATACTATTTACTAATACTAATAATAATTTTGTTGCAAATAATATCCACACGTATCTCCAGTTCCATACATCTCAGCAAATTCCTATTATTTCTTAGAAATTATAAAGCATATAAAAATGTAACTTATATATCTTCACAGCCATTTTGCTTTTATTTGCTTAACCAAGTGGTTGAATTATATTAAGATTATATATATATATATATATATATATATATATATATACATCTTTATTATACAAGAAATATTACAAACAAATTGAGAGAAACAGAAAATAGTGTTACAGTAAAAAAAAATAATTCTTGTAAAACGGGCTATCGACCTTAGTCTTTCCGCCATAGACATAAATTTTATAGATGATGACCAACTATTAAAAGAAAATAAAAAATACAAAAAAAAGTGATTCAAAAAGAATAACCGTATGGTATAATGTAGTATGACATGTCGGATGATATTGCCAGTCAGTCATTGTTATTAATGAGTGTCACAATTTCTCATATAAAGGTAGGACAGGTTTTTTTTAAATTTTGCAATAATTGTTGGGTTTCTAGGGATTATTAAGTTTTTTAGGATGCTAGAATTATTTGGATTATTTGCAAATTTTACTTGAAGATTATGAAGTCGCTCGGGGAGTGGAGTAATGTTAGTTTTTTCGTATAGGAGATTATTTGAAGAATTGTGGAGAGGGTTGTTAGGATGTCGGATTTTAGTAATAGATCTAAGAGAAGTTCTTTCACCTACGTATAGGTGGTTAAGAGTGGCTTTGTTAGAATTCGTGAGTATTATTGATGCGTAATCCAGGATTAGGCGACAGATAGTTTTGTAAATATGTGCTGCACATTTAATGCTGATTCCACTATTTTTGTAGGTAAGTGAACGAAAGTGGTTTGATCTGGATTTAGTTTTAGATTTGATAAAACTAGTATGAAACTTAAAGTTAACTTTAGTAACAAAGTGAACGCCTAGATATTTACATATTTGGGATGGAATTATTGTTTATTGGTTCATTTGGATTTTAGGAGAGTTTTCGTCGATTTTATGGTGGGGTACTAGAAGTTTAGTTTTGAAAAAATTTACACAAAGCCGCCATTTATTGAACCACAATTGCGTATTGTCTAGTAACGTTTGTAGTTGTGCTATAGACAATTGCAACAATTTGGCGTGCAATATCAATGTTGTGTCGTCGGCATATTGAAGGATATATGAAGTTGGATTAAAGTGGGTTGGATTAAGGTTATGTATATTTACACAAAAGATATTATATAAAAAATGCGACAGTGGGGATCCTTTCAAAATATGTGGAACCTATCCGTACCTTTAGTGTTCAATCTTTTAGAAAAAAATTAATTATGTTTATGAGGTAATTGGAAACATTTAGAACGAAAAGTTTAAAAAGAAGACCTATATGCCAGACAGAGTCAAACGCTTTGTTTTCGAGGTGGGATGTTTGGAGATTGGATGTGCGGATGGTTAAAAAAAGGCTAGTTGATTTGCTCTGCATAAAACCAAATTGAGTCATAGGTATTTTATTGTGAATAAACCTGAAAAGCTTGTTTTTTACACAAGACTCAAATTGTTTGCCAAGAATCGGAAGAAGAGTAATTGGGCTGTAACTAGATGGGTGGGACAGATTAGAGTCAGTTTTTGGGATGCAAACTATTGTTCTTACTTTCTATTCATTTGGAAAATATTGGTTATTTAAACAAAAACTAAAAATTTGTATAATAAAGTTGTGAATATTGTCACTTTACTATCTTAAAATTTTTCTAGTCAGTAAATCGTGTCCCGGTGCCGAATTTTTGCCTTTGTTTAGTACGTCGTAATAATCGTCTTTGTCAATTGTTTAGTCTATAAGAGTTACATACGTCTGTTTACAAAATAAGTCATGCCAGATATTAATGTTATCTAAATTAGTTTTGTCAAAGTTATCACAGTCTGAAAAAGAAAAAGCTTTTTTAAAATGTTTTTGAAAAACGTTAGCAATGTCGGTGTCTGATGAACAGCTATTGTTTGAGTCTGGGTACGTATGTTTGAAAAACGTTTATATTTTGTCAGTTTTTTAATTTCTTGAAAATAATTTTTTCCTTTCTTTTCGTTAATTTTGTTGCAAGCAGATATATAATATATATTTGTCCTGTCTGTACTGAAGCACTAGAAGATGTATGTTTTTATTCAAGTCATTAAATTGTCTTTTTAGTGTTCAGTCATCAGTGATTATAAACTCGCGGTATAGCTGTCTTTTATGTCTAATAAGTCTCAAAATAAATGAAGGGGTGGGTAATTGTAATACGATTTTATCGTTTTTGGGGTATAGCGGTGAATTGATGAAGATAACAAACTTGAAAAAGATGTGATGATTTAGGGAGATATATTTGGATGGGACTTAATAAATGAAGTGAGTTCTTGATTTACTTTCAATGTGTTGCAGAGATTTAGATTATAGTTGTACTCTTTAGGAGCGGTTAAAGGTTGGATATTGATTGAAAATGTGATTGCTAGATGATCGGAGCAAAGATCAGGTATGACATTGACAGAGTGGATGAGAGGTTTTATGCTAGATGAACAGAGAAAAATATCCAGAGTAGTGTTTTGGTTATCATTCATAATGAATGTTGGTGGAGTGTTTATTTTAGAAATATCTGAACTTGATAAAAATTGTTGAAGGTGTATGGATTTTCTAAAGTTTAAGTTGAAATCACCTACAATAATGGAATGGGGATATAAGGAAACTTTTACAAATATGTTATCTTCAATTTTTGATGTTGGATGAATATAGACAAGAAATATGTGGATTTTCTCTTGTAGAAAAGGAATTGAAAAATGGATGCAATCATTTAGAGGTATGTTAATGCTAGGAGGGTTCTTTTTTCTGACTCCAAGAGATGGATGAGTCATAGATATACAGCCACCTCTATAGTTTTGATTAAATACGTTAGCAGAATTTTGGATTACAGACCAGTTTTGAAACGATATTGGATTTGGGAATTTGGTTTCAACAAACAATCCACAGAAAATATTGTTAGACAGAAGGAAATTTGTTATGATGGGAGATTTTCGGGAAAAACTATTTATGTTGGAGTAGAGAAAATTTAAACTAGACATTTTGGGTTTGAGTGATGGTGACTTGAACGCCTTCTATGGGGGAAGTGGGAGGGGGCTGATCTGGATTCAGAAGGTCTAACATTACAATAAACATGCGGTTATTAGAGAATAATAATAGTTTATTTTTATGCCAGTTGGCCTTAAAAAGTATTTACATTACATTTTACAATAATTTATACGTAACTTAATTAATATTCTTATTTAACATAACTTATATTATCATAAATTTGTAACAAATTATACCACGTGATCATCATAATATATTATAATACCACTTAAACTCTACAGTCTTTATCCCATTCCTTTCTTCTTTTAATGACGCTTCTCATCCACACATCTTTCAACACATCTTTTCTTTCCATTTGTTCTTCTCTCATCTCAATACATTTTTTTAACATATGTTCTTTTGTTTCATTAGCTTCTCCACACATTCTGCACAATTTGCTTTCTTCATTCATTCAAAATTTGCAAACGTTTTCTTTATTTCCACATCTAAATCTTGCAAGTTTTTTTTTTTTTTTTTGGTGTATTTTGAAATATTAAGGTATTTTCGAATATTCATTCACTCTTGTTCTTCTCTTTTGCATTTCTATATCCCTATCACGCATCGTTATTACTTTCCACACAACTTTTCCACTATTTCTCATTCTTTCTAATTCTTTACAGTCATATCCCTTTCCATTGTAATATTTCTTTCTCTCTACTCCTATTCTATCATACCTTTCATTCATTTTATTTTTCAGACATTCTTACAAAATTTTGCATTCAGTTCTTTCTCTCAATCTTTTTTCATATCTTACTGCTCGTTTTCCTGCTTCCACTGTTATTTTATCTATTTTTACTTCCTCTAATACAATGTATGCTGGGGTTTCTCTGTTTACTCCTAGTACCCATCTCCAGTATTTTGCATGTATAGCTTCTAATTTATTCTGTTCTTTTCACCCTCAAATTTCCGACCCATAAAGCATCATACTTCTAACTAGACTATCAAACATTGTCCCATTTATTTTTATAGATTCAAACTTTCTTTCACCTATTTTTCTTGTTTTTGGTTCATTTTGACCTTGTTTGTAATTGACCAAGATATTCTCGGCTTTATCTTTTCCAAAAATTCTGTTTCATTTGTTCTAGATGTTGCCATCGTGAGAGTCTGTTTAATTTTATCTTCTCTTTTATATTGAGTTCTATTGGAGCGGTCAACGCATCTCCGATTAGGAAATGTCCCGGTGTTAGGACTTGTTCATCGTTTGGGTCGTTGAAAAGAGGGACCAATGGTCGTGAATTTAATACTGCTACTATTTGTATTAGAATAGTGGACAATTCTTGAAATGTTACTACTTCATTTCCTAGTATGCGGTGCATGTGCTGTTTTGCCGATTTTACCGCAGCTTCCCACAAGCCTCCAAAGTGCGGTGCTCTAGGCGGAATAAAGTGCCACTGTATTTTGTAGTGCAGTAATATTTTAGACATCTCTGATTCCGCCTTGTCGCACCTGAACTGCTCGTAAAGTTTTGTTAATTCTTTGTACGCGTCTACAAAATTGGTTCCATTGTCTGAATACATGTTTTTTACATGTCCTAATCTTCCAATAAAACGTTTTAATGAGGCTAAAAATGCCTGCGTGCTTAACTCAGAGACTACCTCAATATGGACAGCCTTCGTAACCATACATATAAATATACAGAAGTAAGCTTTTGCTTTTCTTTTGCTTTGCTTGTTTTCTTCTTTAATATAAATAGGTTCACAGAAATCTACTCCGCTGTTGATGAATGGTCTTGTTGCTTCTATGCGGTGTCTTGGTAGATTTCTCATTTTGGCACTAGCAAGCTTTGGTTTGCATAGATAACATCGGATGCATGATTTTATGACATTATGGACGATTCTTCGGCCACCTAATATCCAGTAGCAATGACGGATGCGGATGCGGGAACACAGGCTACCATAACAGCTATGGTAGCCTGTATTCCCGCGTGCAATTGATGGACGTGATGGCTCATTACTATTAATTTCGTCAGTGGATCTTTGGCAGAGAGCACTATTGGAAATTTTTCACATTTAGGTAGACTGCTCAGTGAAAGACGGTCACCGACTCGTATAATGTCTGTTTCGAGAAATGGATCTGATGTTATTAGTTTACTTCCTTTTGATAAGCTATCATCAGCTTGTAACGCCTTATTTTCATACGTAAAATGTGCGCCTTGTATTTGCCGAATTAATAATCTCATGACGTCGTCGATTGCTGCATTGGATACTGGACCAACGGTGTGTTGAGCCATAGGTTTCTTGCAGTTTTCTGCAAATCTTATGCAGTATGATACAACACGCAATATTTTTGCTAGACTTGAAAATCGGCTACAAATAATATGGGTAAAGTCTTCTGAATTTGTCGATTGTGTCATGCAAATATTTGTTTTTGTTTCTGGGTCTTCATTATCTACGATGGTACTTTGACTAAGCGGGGGCCACATGAATTGATCTTCTTGTAACCATCTTGGTCCATGCCATCATAGGTGTGAAACCTTCAAATTTGTAGATGATGCTCCACGAGATAAAAGATCGGCTGGGTTTTTCTCTGATTGCACATGATTCCAGTTCTCAATGTTACTTAACTTTCTTATTTCTGCAATTCGATTTGCGGCAAAACACTTAAAGGATTCATTAATTGTCTTGTTGTAGCAAACATTAATGTATCTGACTTTCTGTTTCATTGTACGCCCAATGTTTTGTTGCTGTCAGCTGTATCTGACACATTAATTTTGGTGGGATCATTTGCCACATGATTAATTATTTCTTCTGAATTTGAAGCCCATTTATGCATTTCAAATCCTGCTGATAGTAACAGTGTTTTTTCTTCCTCTTTGATTGCAATTACCTCCTCTAGTGAATCAGCTCCAGTCAACAAATTGTCTACATAAAAATCACGCAAAACTATTTTTGCTCCAAGTGGGAATTCGTTGTGTGCATCTTCAGCAGTTTTTCGTAAGCATCTTATGGCTAAGTATGACGCACTAGCCGTGCCATATGTAACTATTAATAATTCATATGTTTGCACTGGTTCAGATGGGCTACTTTGCCACAGTATACGCTGATATTTTGTTTCATTAGGATAAATGAGCACTTGCCTGTACATTTTGCAAATGTCGCCGCTTAATGCGTACTTGTGACAACGAAATCTCATTAGAACTAAATGAATATCATTCTGGAGCTTGAAACCAACCATTAAGTTGTCATTCAGTGATCTACCGTTTGATGTGTTTGCAGATGCGTCAAATACCACTCGTAGCTTTGCAGTAGTGCTGGAATTATTGATCACGGCATGATGTGGTAAATAATAATTTTCATTAATTGGTGGTGCAAAGAAGTTGTAACTCCATCATGTTGCTTCAACCAAAGAATGGAAATCATCAATAAAACTTCAGTATCACAACTGGCAACCAAATTGCAATGTCTAAAGAGGTAGACAATCAAATATAGTTTAATGAAAAACATAGGTTTAAAATCAATTACCCAAACTCAATCCAACTCCAAAGCGGCCAACTAAATACAGATAATTGTTTCGGTTTTCTCAAATCCTCATCAGTGCATCTTGGTGGTACGGCATCGCTTGATGGTGAAGAATGAATTCGAATAATTGATTTATGTGCTTTTAAACACAAGTTAGATAACAATTGGTGGTGCAAAATAGTTGTAGCTCCATCATGTTGCTTGTTGCTTGTTTGCAATTTGGTTGCTAGTTGTGATACTGAAGTTTTATTGATAATTTCGATTCTTTGGTTGAAGCAACATGATAGAGCTACAACAAATAATTTTCACTATTTTCAACGGATGAGTCTCCGAAGCGTAGATCTGACCAACACACAATAGCGCATAAAACTCGGCCCCAATGAGCATGTCGATGGACGAAGAACGTTAAATTCGGGATCAACCAGTTGTACGCCCTTTGGAAAGGTGTATGCTGTAACATCAATATTCTGTGTCGGCAGTTTGGTAATGTGTTTAATTACTAAACACTCGATATCTGTGTGGAATGCATTCAGTCTTGATGCAATGCGTGTGATGCATTTAGACAATACCCTTGACGCGGCTTAATTTATACCTATTATCTAATACTAGTGTGTTTATAACTGCTCCTTACTAGTGTAATGTGCCCTACATACAACCTCAATGCGTAACCGGCCAGTGTAAGCTTGACAATATTTTGCAGTTATTGTGCAACATCAACGGTTCAAATCCTAGCTTATGTATGAATAATCTCAGACAGTTGTAAAGTACCTCAATGCTAATGTACTTTTTCACACCCCAAAGACCCATTAGGTTAGGTTAGGTTAGGTTAGGTTAGGGCTATATGTGAATAACTCTAACAGATTCACCTGTATGTAAATAACGTACATAATACTTTTATTATGAACAATGCTTGAGAAAACCACTGTGAACATACATTCAATTAAAATCACGCGCAGAAGAATCAATACTAAGAAAATATGTCTATAAAAAGCAAGCACTGTCCACATCCTCAACCCCATAATACGTGATATGAGACCACCAAACTCTAAAACAAACAATGCAAATTATTATAGAGGAAGACAAATAATACAAAGACCAAATCAGTTAAACGTAGAACAATTTTAATTATCAAATAAACAACTAGATCTTTTCCTTAAGGTCCAATAAACACGAAAAGTCTAATAACGCAAACTGAAAATTTCCAACTAATGCTTAAATTTTCGGAAAACCGACTAATGTTTGAGATCATCTCTGTACCAATATACCGCATAATAGTTTTAACTCCTATGAGCATCTCCACAAATTATAAAACCCTAAGTAATACGTCTAAGTTACGCTAACCCAATGAGTAGCATATCCAATTACAGATCATATCAAAATTATAATAATAATTTCCACAATAGAAATAGACAAAACTTTTGGACAATTTTATGTTCTATTGCCCGCGTAATTCTACAGGGATAGCGGTATAGGGTTTCCACTTAGGAATTAAAAGACTCACTGTTAACTAAAATACATCTATTCTTTACTCGTGCTCACACAGATCTAATACAAAACTGAATCCCTTTTAATATCTCGCGCAAGCGCCTAAAACTATGTATGTACAAATAATACCAACTCATTTAATTAAAAGCCAATATTTTGGAGAATTAGTCCTCCTTCTTCAGGGCACTACAATTTACAATAAATTACAAGATAAAACATAAAATTAACATTAAAAATAAAAATAAAAAACAAATAATAGTCAAATAATTATAAACAGCAATATTACATTAAACATGTGTACTTACAAGATATTGATGTTAGTGATAATTGATTATGTCAATTAAAATATACACACTTACCACATTTAAAATTGTCATAAACAAATCATACATGTTAAAAAACAATTACAAACACTTTAAAATTGTCTTAAAAATTACTTTTAAAATAAGTCAGTTTGAAAACGGTTATTGATAATATAAATTATAATATACAATTTAACCGCTAGAGTCTAAAAATTAAAAATTGACAGGCAACATAAATAAATGTAACTAACACCAATAACTAAACAACAACACGCACTCACAATTAATTATTATTTACATGGATATTGTAACCAGTACGTATAAATAGCACTTAAGCCTTTGATATTTGTTCTAGCGTTCATAGAATTGGCTTCTTTATTAATGTAACGCATTTGCAAAATTTCTACATCTTTGTAATTAATGACAAGTTTCGTTTTTTGTACGTGCCTAGTCAACGCACACGCACCTACTTTAACTTTGGCATCACTTTTATGTTGTGTTAATCTTAATTTTTATAACTGCGAAGTTTGTGAATTTAATCTTACCTGAATGTAATCTTACCTACGTGGGACAAACTTCGCAGTTATTAAAATTAAGATTAACACAACATAAAAATGATGCCAAATTTTAACATTTATGATAAATATTTGAGTTTAAATAATAATGTAATAAACAACAGTCTAATTTTGGCATGAAAAAAAGAATGGTGGAAATCGCATCGCTCTGGGACGTTCAAAAAAGATTCTGAGTCGTTGAGTAAGTTCTAACTTTTTTGTCCAAAACTGTAAAGCAATTCTGAGAGCAGCAATTAATTTGCAAGGCTCAAATAAGCCAGAATATTCCCACTAAAAATCAGAAGTGATCCGACCGAGCTGTGACGGTCAAAGCGCATCCATGCAATTCAAATGCGTCGCGCTTAAAACCCCAAAAAGAGATCAGTCCGACTTAAATAGACGTAGCTTGGTAAAGGTTGCAGCTAAATAGTTTGTTTGTTGAATAGCTAATAAACGCAGCTATCTTCAATTTTTTTTTTCAAAAAATTAACTGCCATATTTTTGTCTAAACTTCCAAACTTGACCCAAAAAAGTCACCTTTTGCACTTCGGACCATAAATCTTAAGCTAAAAATTTAAAAAAATCCTCAAACAGGATGGTTTTAAAAAAGTGAAAAAACTTCAACAAAAATATTGGTTCCAATTAGAGTCGTCGGATTTTTAGTCATGTTTTCCCGTTTCAATTTGCCCAGCCAAGCCCAGACCCCGTTGCAAGGCCCGAGTTAACCACAATATTCCCGACACTAAAAATCGAAAGTGATTCGACTAAGCAGTAACGGACAAAGCACTTCTGTGCAATTCAAGTTTTTAGCCATGTTTTCTTGCCTCAATGCCCAGTCAAGTCCAATCGGGACTGGGTAAGGCTCTAATATTTTACCGCCTTGTGCGTATAGACATAGTTTTCTTGTCTTAGGTCGCAGAGCAAACTCGAGTGCACTGTTGAATTTAGAAGTCAAGTTAGCCAAAATATTTCAGATATCAAAAATTGGAAGTGATCCGACCAAACTGTGTGAGCCCCGGTGCAATTCAAATGCGTCCCGCTCAAAGTAACCCCAAAAAGTGACCTGCCCAACTTCAATCAACGTAGTTCGGTAAGGGTTTCAGCTAAATACTTTTTTTTTTGTTGAATAGCCAATAAACGCAGCATCTTTATGATTTTTTTTTTATAAGTTGCTAAAATTTTGTTTTAAATGTTGCTCCAAACTTAATCCAAAAAAGTCTTTGCACTTTTGACCAAAAATCTAATTTCAAAAAAATTCTTTGACAGAATGGTTTTCAAAGAATTAAAATACTCAAAAAAATGTTTTGATTAAAGCCGTAGGATTTTTGTTCTTGGCAACCACCGTATAGACATAACTTTCTTGTTCAACGTCGCAGAGCAAATCAGAGTACAAGTGTCCTAAATTAAAAAAAAAAAAATAACAAAATAACGCTGGAACTTATCGTTTCTGGCCAGGGTAGCTTTGGTAGATTACAAAAGGCAAAATAATAAAATTGTATTTGCTCCTTCATAGAAACAGTACCACCCAAAAGTTTAGAAATTATAAAATTTATCAAAAAATTGGTCCCAAATCGAAATAATGCAAAAACTAAAATGACGTCACTAAATCTCTTCTCTAATGATTAGAGTAGAAAGCAAAGATCAAAAAATACTGAATACAAATATTCCTTCTTGAAGCACAGTGGTGCCCAAAAGTTTATAAAACTGAAATTTTACAAAATGACTTGAGTTAGCATAAATAAAAAATTCAACAACAATACGATTATTGTTCTAAGTAGGCTAATGCGATACAAATTAAAAAATTATATTTGTTTTTATGACGATTTTGTTGTTTTATTTTAGTTTTACTTGATATCATAGGCAGTCAGTTGTACTTTCTTATCTAAAGGTTTTGGCTGATGTGAATAGTTTTAAATATTACCAATTTGATTTTTTTAAATTAAATATTTATAATCAAAAAATTACTTTAGTGAGTATATTGTCAAAGTGTTGATTGATTTGTGATAAAGAACTTGTGAAAATGGTTTCTCATACAACTACTACTAATAATAGTCAGTTACATATAAGTATTGTGGAAAAAAAATATTTATTTTTTTTACACACAGAATACGTTAATAAGAGACATTTAAAAATTGTTCTTCTTAAAGGAACTCGAAACAAAATTGATTGTAATTGCTATATAAGTATAACTGCAAAAAAGAACTTTAGATCTGCAGTAATGAGAGGTAGAGATCATATAAAAGTATATGAACAAATTACGTTTGGTACGATAGCATCAGTAATTTATGAAAAATCAGTTCAAAAAATGAAGAAAAAAATTGCTAAGCCTAACACTGCAACAATTGTCTGCACAAAATGTTTCTCAACCATAGGAAAAAAACAATCTCATAAATGTTCTTCAAAAAAAACAAGCAGTAACATAACAAAAAATTTGTTAAAGCTACAAATGTAAAAAAGATTATTTGGTTTTGAATGATTTTTCATTCAAGTTCATCGGCGATTTAAAAATAAATTTCATTGTAAACGGTCAACAAATAGCTTCTAGTATGTTAGCCTATACTGCTATGTATATTTGCAAGAAAAGGTAAGCAACTGTTCTGAACATGATAATGATTTATTAGTTGGTACTGAAAATGGCGACCAAGAAAAAAACAATAACATTGGCAAGTTTTTATTGCAGTTTAATTAAATTTAATTAATAACATTTCTTAAATTATTTGTTAGAAAATGCAAATTTAAAAATAGAAAACAAATGCTTCAAACGTATGGAAATTTTAGAAATAAATAAAAAAAATAAAAAAATTGCTATGTTAAGCAAATCAGTAGTGAATCTTCTACTCTTCAATGAAGACGATGATGTAACTGTTATTCAAAAATTCATAGTTCCAAAACTTCATTTATTACAAGGGTCGTAAATCATTTGTTTTGGAACAAATTAGTAAAAATTTTAGACGTAAAAAAGTTCTTCTTTGGCCAAAACAAATAAAAGTAATCTCAAAAAATTACTATGGCAAAGTTTTTGCGGGTAATGCTTGCCGAAAAATGTTGAAAAACTCTGATATTTTTGTTAGTGACAATATACTGGGAAATATCAGCTCATTGATAATTATTCCGTACGTATTATGTTTCAAATTTATGGATAAAATTGTAAATCCATGTTTTTCTACATCAAAACCGGATGAAGAAACCTTAAATTTAGAAATTGCTAACTTGAGAAAATATTTTAAAGCAATGGGCTTTAGCGAAACGCTAAAACTTCATATTATTTTATACCATTTACCTCATGCGTTATATTACTTGAATTTAGGATTGGGTCGATGGTCGGAACATGCTGGTGAAACTATTCACAATGAATTTAAAACTGTATGGTGTCGTTATAATATCAATATAATTAATTATTCAAGTTATGCGGAAACATTAAAAAACGCGATTGTCGACTTTAACACATACCGCATTTAATTTTGCAAACTTAATAACATTCTATTGTAAAGGGTTTTCCAAAAAGAAATTTTATTTTGAATAGCAGGTTATTGGGGCAGCTGTCAATTTTGAAGTTATTATTTTTTGACATTTGACAAGTAATGGAACAAGTTTGTGATGTGAAAAATTGAAAGCGTGTGCAGTTTTCTAGTTTCCTAGCCGTGTTATTTCTCGAAGAGGTGATTACAATTGACTACCGAGATCTTGTGATTTAACACCTTTAGACTTTTTTTTCTTTGGGGCCACGTGAAAGACAAGCTTTATACCAATGTTCCACAAATGATTCAAGACCTTAAAGATGGAATTCGTGAAGTTTTCGAGGACATACAGCCTCAAATGTGCAAATTGGTCATAGAAAATTTCATGAAAAAAATGTGGTACTGCAACCGTAACCGTGGCGGCTATTTAACGTTTTCAAATGTTAATGGCATACCTTCCTTTTTACAATGAAATAAACTTTTATTGATTTTTCGTAAAAATTTACCCGTTTTTTTTTTAATCTCAAAATAAAACCTCTTATTGGAAAACCCTATATTTCAAATACATGTTAATAAATTAAATACACAAATTATTTTGAGTAATACACTTAGACATAAACTGTAATTATTTAAAAACATTTAATTTTTTTTATTTTTTATTGTTTACAAATTTTGGGCACCATTGTTTTCAAGAACAAATACAATATTTGTATTCAATTTATTTTTATCTTTGCATGCTATTCTAAACATTAGCAAAAAGATTTAATGTCGTCAATTTATTCTTTCGATTCAAGACCAAATTTTGTATAAATTTTAATATTTTTAAATTGTTGGACGGTACTGTTTCCAAGAAAAAGCAGATACAATTTTAATATTTTGCAATTCGTAATTTACGAAAACTACTCCGATCAGAAACAATGAGTTCCAGCGTCGTAATTTTTATCAATTTTTTTCTTCAGTTTAGGACACCTGTTAGAGGGCTTCGTTAGATTTGCAAAGCCCGAGTTAGCCAAAATGTTTCCGACACTAAAAATGCAGTGAATTTTATATTATCTTCTACTTAAATCTTAAAACCAAAAGAGTTACTCAATCAGTATTAAGTGGGTATATTTTTGTTTATTTTTTGTTGTACGCTGTTTAGTTAATTTACTACAGATATAAACGGCCTATACAGACCCAATTTGCTATATACTACCGACGTTCCCAGACCAAATCCGACGTTCTCAGGCCCGGCTTTGGGTCTGACAACGTTTTCATGTGTTTTTTGTTATTTTTCGGCATAATGTAGCAGGAGACAAAACATCACCAAAATTATTTTGGGACTGAAAACGTATATCAAATATGTCAACACATACAAGTTTAGTTCATTAAATATGGCAGACGAGGGCGCGCTCGTCGCACTTGTATACGCACTGCAAGACGTTATCAGACTAGCCATGCCATACCGACGTTTTCAAACCAAACATTGGCAACGTTGTAATGAGCTATAATATAACTCGCAGCTGACTTGGCTTTATGCCCGGCTAGAGTTTTGGGCACGCCGCAACAAAACTTAAAAAACAGCACACATTGCAATGAAACCTACAGGCTAGCGCGGATAAAAACAAAACATGTGAGCGGACACTTTTCTAATTGCGTACCGTGCATCAAATTACTTACTTGATATAATTGTTGATAATATGCTTTTTTTTATTTCTTTAATAAAACAAATGCGCTGTATTAGTATCTGATCAAACACGGGAGAATTGTGATTGTATAGAAAATATTGTTTTTTTTAATAGTGCTAGCTTTAGCGTTTTTTATTAAAGGTCATAGCCGCTTTAAATTTTCTTTTTATGCAAAACTATTTGTTAGAATAGAAAATTAAATAAAACAATTACTGGGTTTTATTTTATTTTTTATTATGAATTATAACGTAGTAGCGGTCAACTCTATTCCTTTAGATGTCTATTACTTATCATATAATTTTAAAATAAAAATTTGTTTTTAAGTTTTATCTATATGTTTATTAGAAACTGTTATTAATAGTTATTATATATTTTAATAATAATTTACTTGGTTTTGGGCCGCCCGAGTTGGGATTTGAGCCGGGCCCGGATTTTTAACCTGACATTGGGAGTTTTGGATCGGATCGGGACTCTTATAAAATTAACAATACTGATGCTTTTTATATTATTATATGCAATCTATATACTTCAAATTTATTATTTCTTTATCCCAACGCGGCTATAGCATTCCGAGTGACAAGGAAACAAGGCTATTGTTTGTTTTTTGTACCGTGCATAATATTTCTTACTCAATTTAATCGTTGTTAATATGCTACATTTTTTTAATAGAACACATGCGCTGCATTGCTGCCTAAATATCCAATCAAACAAGGAATATCTGTGATTGTATAGAAAATATACTAACAATACCTGTACTATACAAACCAGATATTATTGTAATAACTGAAACATGGCTATATCCAAATGAAGAAAAATATTTTCAAATTCCAAACTACGCAGCAATATTTAACAACAGATTGATGAAAGGTGGGGGCATTGCAATATACATAAAAAACGGAATAACAACAACAGTACAAGAAAATAAAACTGAAAAAAATACTGAAATACTAACAATAAAACTTAATAAAACAAACATACATATAACAGCAATATATAAACCCCAAACCGCAAAAAACGATGACTTTTTAAAAGTAATAGACAAAATAACAAAAACAAAAACCAAAAATATAATAGTAGGTGACATGAACATAAATTTAAGAGAAAATAACAATATAACAAATAACTACAGAAACTTAATTGTTGAAAATGGTCATTGTATATTAAATAAAATAAATGAAGATGGAGTGACGAGAAACAACGCAGATAAACCTGGCACAATAATAGATCATGTTATAACAAACATAAAAGGTTATAACAAAAAAATTAAAATTAAAAAACTAACATTATCGGACCATAATGCGGTAATAACAGAATGGAATATAATATATGAAAAAACAAAATATGAAAAAGTACTAAAAAAGAAAATAAACTATGAAAAAATTAAGAAAGAATTTGAAAGCATAGATAAAAAAACAGTACACGATTTTGACACACTAACAACAATATTACAAAACACAATAAAACGAAATACAAAAGTAACGGAAATAAAAAGAAAAGAAAACAATGAGTGGATAAATATGGAAATAATAACAATGATACAAGATAGAAACAAAACACAAGAGAGATACGTCAAAAATCCAAACAATGATGTTATTAAAAAAATATTAAAACAAAAGAAAAAAGAAGTAGAAGACAAAATTAAGGAAAGAAAAGAAAATTACTACAAAAACAAAATAAAAAACGCAAATGGAAATCAAGCTAAACAATGGTCGGAAATAAATAGTATGCTAAATAAAACAAAGAAAAAAACAAAACAAGAAATAACTGAAATTATAACAAAACACGGACAAAAAAAAACAGATAAAATTGACATAGCGGACGAACTGAACAACTACTTTGCAACAGTAGGAAAAAACTTGGCAAACAAAATTAAGAAGAATGATGGCAGGAAAACAACAACAACAACTGTAAGAATAGAAGAAGAAGCTAAGTTTGACGAAACAACAGAAGAAGAGATAGAAGATATAATCAAACAACTGAAAATAAGAAGCGCGCCAGGAGAAGATCAAATAACCCATGACGTAATAAAAGCTATAAAAAAAGAAGTAGCACCAATACTGAAAAAACTAATAAATAAAATGATACAAACCGGTGAATATCCACAAATACTCAAAAAACAAATTATAAAACCAATACACAAAAAAGGAGAAAAATCAAAATCAGAAAATTATAGACCACTATCGCTTATATCAGTGTTAAGCAAAATAACAGAAAAAGCAATATATAACAGACTTATGACACACATAAACAAACATAACATAATAAACAAAAGACAATATGCATTTCAAAAAAACTCAAACACTATGGGCATAACAACTGACATAATACAACACATAGCAGGAAAGCTAGATGATAAACAGTATGTAATACCAATATTTATAGACATGAGGAAAGCCTTTGACACAATCGACAAAGACAAATTGATCAACAAAATGGAAATTCTTGGAATAAGAAACACAAACTTAAAACTACTAAAAACATATATTAAAAACAGAACACAAAAAACAAGAATAAACGACATACTTAGTACATCTACAATAGCAGAATATGGGCTACCACAAGGTGGAGTACTAGCGCCAATATTGTATATATTATACATAAATGATATATATAATATAAACTTAGTTGGTGAAATATATACATATGCTGATGACACATGTATTATATATCACGGAAAAAATAAAGAAGAGATAGAGAGAAACATAAATAAAGACGTTAAGAAATTAACTAAATGGTACGACGAAAACATACAAACAATAAATGAAGAAAAAACAACGTATATGATAATAAGACAAAAAAACACAAAAGATATTAACATAAAAATTGAAATAAATAACATACCAATTACTAGAACAAAACAGACAAAATACTTAGGAATAATATTAACTGAAAAACTCACCTGGGATACACATATTAACAAATTATTAAAAGAAAGCGCAGCAACAATAGGAGCTGTGTATAGAGCTAGGGAATGCATTACAAAAGAAACTGCATTAAGTATCTACCATTCACTATTTTTAGCAAAAATTAATTATTTAATAAACATATGGGGAGAAACAACAAAAACAAACATTCAAAAAATTCAAAGGCAACAGAACAAAATTCTAAAAATAATATACAAACTACCAAAACTAACACAAACAGAAGAAGTATACAAAATAATTAACGAAACAAAGATAAACGAAAAAATAAAAATAGAAAAATGCAAACTAATATACAAAATTAAAAATAAAGAAATTAAAACCAACCTCCAAATAAAATGCAACAAAGAAATTCACGGACATAACACAAGAAGAAGAAGCAACATACATGTACACACAACAAGGACAGAAAAAGCAAAACAAACAATACTAGGCAATGGACTTGTCACTTACAACCAACTGCCTGAAAGTATCAAGAAAATAAAGAATTATAAAGAATTCAAAATTAAAATTAAAAAACACTATATATTAACAAGATCTAATTAGAAGAAGACAGAAGCAGATAAATAGAAACATAAAATGGTGCCCCGAATACGAAGCTCTGCAGCCATCCACATGGAAACGGTGTAGAGCAGCAAGTGGGGAGAAAAAAACAAATAATATAAACTGTAAATATGTAAACATTTTATAATAAAAACTAAAATATTAAAAAAAAAAAAAAAAAAATATTGTTCCTGCTTTAATAGTTCTGGTTTTTGCATTTTGTATTTTGTCATAACTACTTTTAAATTTTTTAAGCGATAACTTTCACTTAGATGTTTATTATTTAAGTCATTATTACAGGTGATTTTAATGTTTTATTTAACCAAAAAAATAATAATATTACCGTACAGTTGCAAACATTATTTCATTCCTTTGGATTGTATTCAAAACTAAATGAAAGTACAAGGAAAAATATTACTATAGATAATATATTTACCAACATAAGCAAGGAAGAATATAATATTAAAACCATTAATCTAGGTTTATCAGATCATTTAGCAATTAGTTTTGCATAAACTTTTGTCACAGTTAAAAAAAAACTAATGAACGCATTAACTACAGACCTATTACAGATGAAAGACTGTTAATATTGTACAACATAATGGATACTGTAGACTGGAGTTTTGTTGCCAATCGCAATTTAACTATATAATCAAAATTTGACGAATTTATAAATACTGTTACATGTGCTATGCTTGAGGCTATTCCAGAGAAAACCAAGATATTAAATAAATCGAACATAGTAAACTGGTTCTTATTTGATCTATTCCAAAAATAAGACAAAAAATTCAAGATCTGAATAACTTAAATAAGCATGTTCATTCCGATCTTATAACTACTCAATTAAAACTACTCAGAAAAGACTATCAAGTTGCAATACAGTTAGGCAAAAAAAACACATGATGACTTTATATATAAATCAAATAATCTTTAAAGGGCTCTGTGACAGGTAATCAAATTGCAAAGCAGTAGCCATAGCATTAACATTAATAAATCTTTCACACCGGATCAGTTTAATAATTATTTTGTTGACATAGCTCCGAATATTTCTAATAACTTGTCTGCAAGTGCTACCAGTTTTATAAGTTACTCCAGCAAATCACCGCAATCTTTCAAATCAATTTAATTTTAGAGAAGTTACCTTTTATTATTTTGATTCTCCTAACAAAACTTATTAAGGTGGGCATCCCGCTGGAAAAATCGTTATTATGAAATTTACCCGGCATATGCTGCCACCTATGCACAAACATTGTTTATTATCTATGTGTATAGATGGTGCGTCAAAATCAAAGAGTTGGTATCACGCACCACTACATTTGTGTACATGATGTTGCATATATTATTTTTTATTAAATTACAACGCGTATTCTAAGTTGCTTGGCCTTTCTGATGAATTCTGGGCAGCAAGAGAAAAGTATGCATGATGACACACGAGGGTAAGAGTGAGATAACGAATACATAAAAAAAGTATTGTAATTGTAATAATATCATTTATTTATCTTTAGTTGTCTAATTATAGTAAACCTATTTATTTCATAAATCATGTAATATATATTTAATTACATATATAATAGTTAAATCGAATATTGGAGTTTGGTCCGCACTTTTTGCACGATTGAAATTTCTCTTTCATTTTAAACACTTTATAGTTAATTTATGGCTTTCGGAGTAGTTAGTCAAAAGTTCCTTTTGCGTATTATAGGGTTGTGAGAGATCTATCAACTTGTTTTTATTTTTACATTTATTATAATGATATTACTGGAATTTTGAATGCTCGTAATGTTTTAGTATATTTCACTTACAAGTTCAAAAATGATAATAATATTATAATGAAATAATATACGATATACTAACGTAACATATTATTTTATTGCTATTAGAAATTATTGTGTATATTAGGGAGTAGTGTCAACGAAGGTATTTTGATCGTAGCGTACTATATTATTCGTAGACTATTGCCCCGCACAAAATATGACGCATCTGGGCGGACGATCATGTCTTATTCAGTCTTATTAGTAGACATCGGATTATATGCACTATCAAAATGTTAAAATATGCATGCAAATATGCACTAAAAAATGTCTAAATACGCACTATCAAAAAAGAAACAATTTAGCTTGAGATCTAGTTTTATTTTTCTATTAACACATTTAAAAATTACAGTATCATTTAAAATCAATAATAATTTTTTATGGCAGTAAATTATAATATATTTTTCTAAATTATCAATTGTAAATTTTTGACGTTTGTCATTTAATATTAATTTATATGCTGAAATTGGCCTTTCTACGTCTACCAACGTCACATTATTTTTTTTTAATCGTTTGCGTGTGACTTGAGTAAATCGATTTGATAGGACGTAAACAACACGTGAATTTCTATTTCTATGTTTTTTGTCCGACTGATTTATTGCGGAAAAACCACACAAATTCGAGCGTGCGAACCATTCTTGGCATGAATGGTACCGTAAATACACTTTTTTTTATTATTTTTATTATCAATTATCATATTTTATATAGAACACGAGAATTCGTATGTTATTTTATACGCTTCATTCATTTTATACGCTTCACACATTTTTATTAGTCCGTGTTTTGGCTGATTCTGGTCTAGTACAGAGAAGTTGTGACTTATACAATATGGGACAACAAAGAAACAAACGACTCGGAAAAAAACAAAACCGTTCTGCGAAAGCAGCGTTAAAAAGAATGCAAACGAGATTAGCGTTGAAAAAATTAATTCCTGATAATCTTGACAACATATCATTGCTTGGTGAATCTGTAGAGAAAATATCATTTCACACAAATGAAGCAGCAGCTTTTGAGGCTGTTCCCGGAACTTCCAAAATAAATGAAATTGAAATTGAACATTTAAATAGTTCTGATATAGATGATTCAATCTCAAATAAATCAGAAGATGAGTATGAATTCAGTTGGGGGTCCTTGGATGAATATGAAGCACTCAACAATTATAGCTTAACAATAGGAACTTCGAATAGTGACGTAAAAAGTAATGGCTATAGGATTGTCGACATTAACTATTTATTACAGCAAACTGTTACACTGCAGAGTGAACATAACAAACATTGTACAGGTGGACAACTGCAATATATTAAAGAAAATCGCCAAGGACTCTCTAGCAGTTTCATTTACAAATGTAATGTTTGTAATAGTGAAAAAATATTATTTTCTGAAAACATTAAAAAGAAATCAAAAATTAATGAAGCAGCGGTTTGGGCCACATTATCTACCGGTAGTACGTATGCGCATCAATGTGAATTTTTTAGTGTATTGGACATACCAACCATTTTCAGCAATGTTTTTTAACATCCAGAGACAACTTGGATTTGTAAGTATTTATTGTATAAACTTATATTGGACAACTCCTATTGATACAAGTTCGCAAATTTATAGTATAATATTATATAAGCATGACAAAAATGAAGTTTAAATCATCCAATGAGTAAATATCGTCCACACCAAAAGATATAATATGTTGCGTTTTCTACTACAATAATTCATATACAAATTAATATAATATCAATACTTTAGCTCTGGAAAGAATCACTATATAAGATTATGGAAGATGCTGGGCAAAAAAAATATGAATTAGCCGTTTCAAATGGACAAGTCGATGATAACGGCGTTCCATTTATCACCGTTTTATTAGATGGTGGTTGGTCCAAGAGGAGCTATGGACATAGTTACAATGCTGCATCAGGTGTTGTAAGTGTTGTATATAATATTATTTCTTGATTGATGTGAATAAAGTTTTTTCAATTTTGTATATACGAGTGCTCAAGTGTTCGTATATGGCAAAAATGGTGCAACAACCGAGTTTTATGAAAACCACAAAACAATTTGTAACTTATAAAATAATATGGTGTTGAAAAGTATAGTGTTTTTAAAAAGATGAAAAAAAAAAGACGCATAAATGACTATAAAAAATGCTATAACAAATTTCACCAGTTTAGTATTCTACAAATAATTCTTTCTTGTTTTCAAACTAGTTATTTCCGGTATTTAATATATCCTAAATTTTAATAAAAATGTGTTATTTTGAAAGTAATATGATAATGTAAACTTGTTATAGGCTGTAATCATCGGTCGCGCAACTGGGAAACTATTATTTCTTGGAGTAATAAATAAGTATTGCTCTATTTGCGATAGATCCGAAACTAAAAACGAAGAACCAAGAGAGCACATTTGTTTCAAAAATTGGAAAGGGTCTTCTACATCTATGGAAGCAGACATTATTGTGGAGGGCTTCAATGCGAGTTTATATATGCATAAACTACGATATTTAAAATTTATAGCTGACGGAGACTCGACGGTATTTTCACGAATTAAACAAAAAGTCGTTTATGGAAGTCAAGTTCAAAAAATAGAATGCTCAAACCATTGTATTAAAAATTACAGTAAACACTTGCATCGCATCAAAAATGATACCAAAAGCGTCGCATTACCAATTAGAAAACTTTTATCTGCTCAAAAAATTAAGGATTTGGTCAAGTCTGCTCATAGTGCAATATATTTTAATGCACATGAAGACATAGAAAATTTAAAATGTGTTATTAGAAATTCTATAGATCACGTATTTGACAAACACTCCAATTGCAAGAATTATAGTTGCAAAAATGTTGGAGACACAAGTAAAGATGAGACTGAAAGTCTCAGATCAACTGGAGCACATCATTATTTATATGGAGCTTTAAATTTCTTAATATCGAAATCTAATTTATTAATTGATAACGAAAGAAATAACAGAGCTGAGTTATTTATGAGCATATTAGCACGATTTAATATGGGAAAACGTCTTAATTTAATACAACGCGACAGTTTCCAAATTAGGTCATATTTAAGTGCAATGCGATACAACAAAGGACAAGCCTGGCATAATATACCTTGGAAAAAAAATGTTTGGTGAAAGTCCAGGAAAACATTTTAAATCGTATATAACCCAACAAACAAATAGGCAAGAAAAAAAAAACTCGATTACAAGAAACCAACATCGCGCAAAAAACTAAATTTTGTCGATAACGAGTATAGTCCTAATTTTTCTGAAATTACCTCAACATCTGAAGAAATAAAAATTGAAGTGGATAATTTAATAAAACGCTTAGGAGTGACCATAGAAACTCAAAGAGACATTTTAAACAAAACTGTAGGTCAATTTGATAACCCCTGCTTCCAATTTCAAAACAGTCCTGAGGATGAAAATACAACTTCTTGTCATAACATTTTAAAGAATATTTTATCAAAGAGAGCAATTAGAACACCAGCTATAGAATATGGAAAAATCAATGAACAAGTTGCAATTGGAAAGTTTATGGACAAGACGGGGTTAATTGTACAACCTAGTGGACTATTTGTGAACATTGAAACAGGATTTTTAGGCGCCTCACCAGATGGAATAATATCGGAAAATATCATTGTTGAAGTTAAATGTCTTCATAACGTTGCGTCATTGAAAATTTCTTTAGCAGAAGCCGTATCTCAGAATTTAGTCCCCTGTTTAATTAAAGAGAATAAAAATAAATCCTAAACACGACTATTTCTATCATATACAGAGGCAGCTGGCAATATCTAATGCTGAGAAATGTGTTTTTATTATTTATTCTGGAGCGACAAATGATTTATATATAGAAGAAATATTAAGAAATGAAATATTTTGGAAAACAAATATGTTACCAAAATTAACAACGTTCTATATAAACTGCATGGGACCCGAAATTATTTTGGACCAATTGGGCAAAGGGCTAAGATGCAAAAATCCTCAGCATATTCTGGTGGCTCAAAATAGAAAAAAAACTGCGGATACGAATGAGGGCAGAAACACGGACAAGGACAAAGATATGAAGAGGGACTAAAGATATTTTATTTTTGTTTTTTTTTAATTTTTTAAATGGTTTATGTCGGTATGAAATTAATTTACTATGACTATTTCCCTCCCGTCATCCATCCATTAAAGCAACCAATCACATTTAGCAAATATCATAAATTTGACCAATCACGTACGAATTTAGCGACAATTTTTGTTATTGTGATATTGTCAGTAATGACGTAAAAATTGTCGCTGTAATTTGTTCAATGTAAAAATTTAATTTATCTATGCAAAATTAACATTAGCTGTTAATCATTATAATTAATTTAATAATTTCAATTTCAATTAAAAAATGATATTATGTATATTAAACAACAAAAATAGTTGCTATTGAATGCTACGTTTGGAACATGATTAAATCGAGACAACACGCTAGCAAACCGATAACTATCATGTCCAACAGCCAAGCAGCTCTACAAACAATACGCCATACGTCATAAAAATTTTACTAATATTCTTTTATTTCTGTTTCAAGAAATATTTCATGAGGGGTGCCAATCCAAAAAATTGCATGACGTACCACCTACAAGTGACCCGAAGGATTCCAACACTGATCTTACTAAAAGCGTTAGCTCAACAAACTGCCCCAACAGCGCATTATTTTTTTATAAATATAATATAAAGTATAAACCAGTCAGTGATTATAATTCGTAATAAATGTTACACTAAAATATGTATTCATATTATCAACATTAAAATAAATATAAATAAGCAAATTTAAATACTTAAATCAATACAAAATTTATGCAACAAAATTAATAACAGTTTTAACAATCAATTATTAAATTGCAATAAAATAGATATTAAAGCAGTCGGATTATTCAATAATAATTGATTAATAAGTAAAATAATCAAAAATCAGATTTACGTTCAAATTATGTGCGCAGATATTTGACATTTGATAAAAATATTACGTTTATACGGAAAGAAAATTAAAAAAAATATCATAAATAAAGATTATAAATGTGTTTAGTATATTGTTGAAATGTATTAAAAATTGTTTATATACTACCTTAGAAATAAATAAATGATATAGACAATTTCTGCTTCCACTGCACAACTATTACTTAAATATGAATGTGAATATTTCTGCATTGATCACATTATATAAGGTTCTTGCAATCTTAAACAATGTTGATTGAACGGTTTAGATTTGTGGTTATCTATAAATATCAAAAGGAAGTTTTTAAACCTCTGTCTGATATTAATATTATCACGATTTTTAAAATAAACGATAATTCAGATATTTATAATAAAATTATTTATTACAAGATTAATTTTTAATAACCTCATTATGGTTTTCGCTTTTTTAATGATTATCCTTAAAATGGAAATAATGATTTCAAAATATAACTACAAACAAAAATTTATAGATACAAAGTTATTTATTTATTTATTAAGCATGATCACATACGTAACTTCGTTGGATAATATTGTATATATATATAATATATTTTATCAATAGAAGATATTATATGTGTTGACACATAACTCCTCCCTGCTTAACTTTGAACTTCTCTTGAAGATCTAATGAAGACTCTTTTTCTTAATTAATCAGTAACTTCTTAATTAAACATTTACAAACACTGATAACACTCAATGTGAACTATGAATTGAGTCTTATATTCATTTACTGTTTAAACACTGTTTTCAATAGTTAATACTTTTATTCGATATTAACAGTCATTGTTTTTATGAATTATGTACATTTTTTGATTGTTTTTGTTAAGAACATTTAAATTACTAAATTCTAAAAATTCAAATGGTTTGTATACATTAACAATTCTTTTATAGTTTTCCAAAAAAGATTTTACAATTATGTCATATTAGGATTTTGTTTATGTTGTTTGTTTATATAGAGAATGTCCTAAAGTAGTTTCTTTGCATTTATTGCTTGACATAGTTAGATATCTATTTTCATTCACTTCTACATATGGTTTATTTATATTAATGTAAAATGTATGTGTTTAGTACAAATAAAGTTTACAAGCTCCTCCCCATGCTTCGGAACAATATTAAAAGTGATTAAAGTGCGTTTAGATTTATGGCTCCATAAAATTGTACACAGACGTTTATATGCGAATGGAATTCTTGTTTGCAACTTTATCTTTACAAATACAAATTGTGTAGGAAATAATATGAAAAATGTAGACATTTTATCGCTATCGTCTATATCCAAATGTTATTTAAATTATGCATAGGTACATTTAATTAATTATTTAAAGTTTAATTCAACATAGATGAATATGACTTAAATTAAAATTATTTTTATATTTTATTGTAGTACTGTAAAAATTATAAAAAATAAACTTGATAAAAAACTTGTAGTTCAAGTTGTTTAATTACAACTACAATTGTTTTATAAAATACGTAATATCTTTTATTACTCCTACAAGACAGCATAAAAATTATTTTCAAAATCTTTTGACTCAAGGGGTTTTTAATATGCAGATTACGATATTGAAAACATATATGAAGTTATAAAAGTAACGGTCACAGCAAGTTAATAATCATGTTTAAAATGTAGTGAAAATGTAAAAGAAGTAAAAATGTAAGAGTAATAAGAATGAAAGAGTTGTGAGAATGTGAGAGAATCGACAATGTGAAAGTAGTAAAAATATGTAGTGAAATTGAGAAAATAGTAAAAATTTTAGAGTAGTGAGAATGTGAAAAAAGAAAGTATATAAGAATATCGATAATGTGAGAGAAGTAAAATTGTGAAAGTAGTGAGAATGTGAGAATAGTAAGAATGTTAGAATAGTGAAATTAGGGAGAATAGTTGGATTAGTGAGATTGTGAGAGTAGTAAGAATGAGAGAACAGTAATAATGTAAGATTAGTAAAAATTGTAAGGATGTGAGAAAAGTATGAATATGATAGTAGTAAAAATATGAAAAAAGTAAAATGTGGAAGAAACAAAAATGTGAGAGTAGTGAGATTGTAAAAGTAGAAAGATAATGAGAGTAATAAAAATGTATCAGTAGTGAAAATGAAAGAACATTGATAATGTGATGTGAGAATGTGCAAATAATGAAAATGTAAGAGCAGTAAGAATGTGAGAGTAATAAGAATGTGGGAATAATGAGTATGTGAGAATTAAAAAAAAAAAACGTATTATGAATTTAAGAATTTAAGAAAAGTAAAAATGTAGAAAATTGACAATGAATTGAATAGTAAGATTGTTAGAATAGTGACAACGTAAGAATAGTGAGAATATAAGAGTTTTAAGAATAAGAGAACAGTGATAATGTGAGAATAGTAAAAATGTGAGAGTAGTAAGAATGTGAGAGTAGTGACAATGTGAAAATAGTGAAAATATAAGATAAGTAAAAATGTGAAAGTAATGAGAATGTAAGAATAGTGAAATGTAATTCAAGCAACAATGTAAGAGTAGTGAGATAATGAGAGAAGTGAGTATGTGAGAATAGTGAGAATATAAGAGTAGTAACAATATGATAATAGTGAGAATGTAATAGTTGTGAGAATGTAAAAGTAATGAGAATGTGAGAGAAGCAACAATGTGAGAGTAGTGAGATTGTAAGAGTAGAAAGATTGTTAGAGTATAAGAATGTGACAGTAGTAAGAATGAAAAAAAAACGAGATAATGTGAGAGTATTAAAAATGTATGAATAATAAGAATGTGAGAGTGTTGAGAACGTGGAAATAGTAAGTATGTGAGAATAAAATGAATGTAAAGTGGTAAGAATTTGAGAGTAGTAAAAATGTGATAAAATCGACAATGAAAAAGTAATGAAAATATAAAAGTAGTGAAATTGTAAAAATAGTAAAAATTTGAAAGTAGCAGAAATGTGAAAGCAGTAAGAATGTAAATGTAGTAAAAATTTCAGAGTAGTAAGAATGTGAAAGAATAAAGTATGTGAGAAAATTGAAAATGTGAGAATAGTAAGATTGTAAAAGTAGTGAAAATGTAAGAATAGTAGTAGAAATAGTAAGAATGTTAAAATAGTGAGATTAATGAGAATGTGAGAGTAGTAAGAACGAGCAAACAGTGTTAATGTAAAAATAGTAAAATTAGTAAGAATGTAGAAGTAGTAAAAATATGATAGTAAAATATAAAAACAGTAATTTGTAAAAGAAACAAAAATGTAAGAGTAGTGAAAATATGAAAATTACTACTATAATTTTTTGACTATTTTTACATTTTTACTACTCTCACATTTTTATTATTTTTATATTATCACTATTTTCACATTCTCACCACTTTTACATTCTCACTACTCTTACATTTTTACTATTTTCATTTTATTACTGTTCTTTCATTTTTACTACTCTCACATTCTTACTACTTTTAATATCTCTTTAATCTTACAATTTTACTCTTACACTGTAGCTTCTTTCACATTCTTGCTGTTCTCACATTCTTTCTACCCTTACAATCTCACTACTCCCACATTTTTATCAATTTTACTAATTTCACAATACTCACATTGTTGCATCTTTTACTTTTTACTATTTCCACCTTCTTACATTTTCACAACTCTTACATTCTCACTTATTTTACTATCTCTTTACTTTCACATGCTCACTACTCACTCTACTTTCACATTTTTACTATTCTCACATTCTCACATTTTTACTACTCTCAGATTCTCAATACTCATTTTTACTACTCTCACGTCTTTAATAATCTGATATTCTTAGTACTCTCACATTTTTACTACTTTTCTATTTTCACTACTCTCACATTGTCGCTTTCAAACTTTGCCTACTTTTACATTATCTTTATGCTATCATACTCATTATTCCCACATTCTCACTACTCTCACATTTTTACTACTCTCACATTTTCACTATTCTCACATTATTTCTGTTTTCTCATTCTTATTATTTTCACTATCTTTCTACTCTCACAATCTCACTCTTCTTACTGCTTTCACATTTTCACTATTCTTACATTCTTACTACTCTCACATTCTTACTACTTCCATATTGTCACTACTTTACTAGTCTTACTATTTTTGCATTGTCACTACTCTCACATTGTCACTACTTTTACATTCTATTACTCTCACATTCTTTCTACTCTCACATTCTTAATACTACAATACTTTTAAATTGTTGCATTTACTTTTCACCATTTTCTCACATTCTACTACTTTCACGTTCTTACTATTTTTACTTTTCTTACATTCCCACTATTCTCACATTTTTGCTATTCTTACATTTTTACTACTTTCACATTCTCACTATTCTCACTTTCTCACAACTTTCACTTTTTTTCACTACATTTACATTTTTAGGATCAATAACTTGAGCGGGTCTCTTGCCCGTGTTGCTCAAAAGTCAATGATTAAAGTGCGTTTAAATTTATGGCTCCATAAAATTGTACACATGTGAATAGATTTCGTTTTTGCAACTTTATCTTTACAAATACAAATTGTGTAGAAAATAAATAAACATTTTATTGCTATGTTATTTAAATTATGCGTACATTTAATTCATTATTTCTTAGCTATTTAAAGCTTAAGGGCACGATTGACGCTCAAAAATCAAGCAAAATCATATTTGCTTGACACGTGCTGGCTCCTGATGGTAAATAGCTGAAATAAGATTGTACGTACGTATGACATCATCATTGATGCTGTAGCACGCATCGTCGCCGATCACATACTTATTTATAGACTTATCACCCAGTACCATACCTTGGTACAAAAACAATTCGTATTTATTTATGAAATTACGTATTTATATAGATTTGCATCAGGGACACGCAAAAAATATTTATTATTATTGATCCTTTATTATTGTTTATGTATATTTCTTTCAAAATATTTTATTAAATTAATTTATGTGTGCAATTTGTATTGAAACAGTAGTGTCGAATAAAAATTGCAGTTTTACAGTTATTTTTGATGACTACGTAAACAATAAGTATTGAACAAAAAACTCTAGAAATTGCATTTTTTTTAATACTTGCGGGTATCTATTGTGTTTTTAGGCTAAGATAAAATTATACTAAATCTTATTGTAACTTAATTATATGATATTTTATGAATTAAAAAAATTATATTGAGAATATTGGGACGTTTCCACTTATATTTATTTATAGACTATTACCCCTTACCCCACCATGTACACCTGTACAGCTTCAAATACAATTTAGATTCGCATGTGTACAAATTTGATTTGTATACTGCTAATTAATTATTGTAGCGACTAGCGAGATTAGTTTCTTTATTTTCTTTTTGTGCTTATACTGTTTTTTTCAAAACGGTATAAGTGTGCGTGTGTGTTTTTAGTTTTTTGCAGAATTGTGCAGAGTTGTTTTTGAAGTGGTAAGTAATAACTTTTATAAGATTATTAGAATCAGGGGCGCGCGCAAATTTACTATATTATTCATTTGTAAATAATTAAAAATATTTCAATAAAATTTTATTTATTATTTTCAATCATTCATTGTCAATTTATGCACAATTAAGTAGTTATGCAAAAGTTGAAAAGTGTCAAAATCATTTTTAATTATACAAGAAAGAATAATATATGAACTAAAGAACTTTCATATTTTATTTTATTGGAGATAAAAATAAAATTGTTCAATTAAATTTGATAATGAGATTATAATTTATGTCATATGCCATACTTTTAGTATTTATTATTAAGGAGTTTATATATAATTTCGATAAAATTAATTTTTCTAAATAAAAAAGTATCTATTTAAACAATATTAAATGGCAATTTTGTCTCATTAATGATATTAGGTCCACAATGTGTTAAATTATATCATTTGCAGTGCCCGCAAAGAAATAATTAAATCTGTTCGCATTTATGGTTATTTCAAATTTCTATAATTAAGTTTTGGATTTATTACTTGTCACATAGCATTAATAGGGTTTTTAATTTTTTTAATTAATAAATTATATCAAATATTTTTCCTAACAAGTGATATTGGTCTTGTAAATTTAGGCAATAGCAATACTTTGTTCAAAAGATGTAAGAATTAGTATTAATTAATTTTTTAATCAGTTTACTAACTTTATTTCAAAATGGGTCGTACATATGCTCATCGAGCAAAGCGGAATAAACGAGCTAAAGCCCAAAAAAGAAGTGTAGCATTAAAAAATGCAAAAACAAATCAAATGGAGGCGATAAATGAATACGACTTTTCATGGGGCTCTATTGAAGAGTACAATAGGTATGTATGCTCATACTATTTTAGAAAATAAGGCGGTCTTTGGTATCATGTATATCGACAATCCCAACCCTGAAATAAAATGTCACTTTAGTTTAAAAACTTAATCTTGCGTTTGCATTTCGCATAAATATCATTAACTAAAGTTGTTATTATTCAACCGATTTAAATTATTCAAAAACTATATTAAAATGGTATTTTGAGTATTATAAAAGCATGTGCACACATGTATGTTTTTTTAGTATAGTTGTTATTACAACCAACTTTATTTTATTAAATTATATTTTTTAATTTATGTGTGAAATCTCCATGATATTCTAAATACAACAACTATGTAAAATAATAATATTTTATGATATATTTCATTTCTATTTAAAATGATCGTAATTGAATAGTTGGCAGTGAAAATAACTAATGTTTATTTCTGGAGAGTTATTATGTTTAAAAATCATATTTTTTAAATTAAAAAAAAAATATAATAATGAGTTTTTTTTTATTAAAAAACGTGAATTTTTAAGTTAATTTTTTGCAGAATACTGTTGTAAAAGTATATACTTATTTTACATAGTTGGATTTTCAATATTATGGAGATTAAAAAAATAATTAAAAATATACGAGGTAACAGCCATAAATTCTTGGCCTACTACATTTCTTAAAATTTTAGACCAAATGTTAAATACTGTAAATTGTGATGCTTTATAAACGTACATGTGCAATTTCAATCCTCTGCTTTAATTAATCTTGTAGTGATATGCAGACATCGTTAGGTTTCAACTATGCTAGATATTTGAAGAAATTAGTACCGAGCGGTCATCAAATTCTTCACATTGGAAGGTGTTATAATACTTAAAAACATTTAAAATGGTTTTTGAATCATTCAAATCTTGTATAAATTATTAAAGCATAACGTTTATAATTGTTATAGAGTAAACAACCACTTGTTAAACGTAGAAGTAGAAGATGGAGCAAATAAATTGCAGGGATACAGAGTAGTGGACATATCCCACATATTAAATCAAACTACAGTACTTCAAAGTAAACATAATTTGGAGTGCACTGGTGGATTGTTAATTTTTCACACAGAAAACAGAGTAGGTTTAGCAAGTACATTTATTTATAAATGCAATATTTGTGATAAGAAAATTTCAATAACATCGGAACGAAATGCATATTTAAATAATGCCGCTGTGTGGGGAACATTAGCGACCGGAAGCTCATATGCTCATATGAACGAATTTTTGAGTGTATTGGATGTACCAAAAATGTCACGAAATATGTATTTTAAAATCCAACGAGAATTAGGGTAGAAATGGAAAGAATGCATCTGGGAATCTATGGAGTCCGCTGGTAATGATGAATACCATAACGCAGTTACAAAAGGCAACATTGACGAAGATGGAATTCCATTTATTACAGTGTATTTAGATGGAGGATGGTCCAAGAGAAGTTATGGACATAGCTGCAATGCATCATCGGAAGTGGTAAATTATAAACATAGGAGTTGACAATAAAATTATTATTTAACTATTGTTTTATTTTAAGGCTGTTTTTATTGGAAAAAGTACAGGTAAAGTTTTATACCTTGGAATTTGCAATAAGTATTGCTCCATTTGTGCAAGGGCATCACACAAACTGGAAGACGCAGCAGACCATATATGCTTCAAGAATTGGAATGGTTCATCTTCTGCTATGGAATCCGATATCATAGTAGATGGCTTTAATCAAAGCATTGCTATGCACAAATTACGATATAAAACTATTATAGCAGATAGTGATTCTTCAGTATACATGCGTATTAAAAACAGTGTTGCGTATGGAGCTCAAGTAGTAAAAGTTGAATGCACAAACCATGCAATTAAAAACTTTAGTAAACATTTATTAATATAAAGAAAAATGTTAAAGGAATCGCTTTACCTGTGCGAAAATTACTTACTAAAACTGTTATAACAGATTTAGTTAATACCGCACATAAAGCAATATACGCAAATGCCCATGGAGACATTAATCGATTAAAGAAAGATTTGCGTAATACTGTTAATCATGTTTTTGGTAACCATGTAGACTGTTCGGATTATTTGTGTAATAATTCTGGTAAAACCATCAACGATCGAAGTTCAGAATTATTGTTAAGTGGAGCGCATCATCATTTGTATGCTGCAATAAACTCTTTATTAACAAAAGCAAATAAATTAATTGGTAACAAAACTAATAACAGAGCCGAAATGTTTATGAATATACTTGCTAGATTCAACATGGGCAAAAGATTAAATCTAATACAAAGAGATGGTTTTGAAATTAGGTCATATCTGACAGGTTTGAGATACAACGAAGGTGTTGCATGGCACAGAAAAGTTTGGTTAAAACATTTTCAGCAAAACCCTGGAAAATATTTTAATGAATATATCAATTCAGAAGAATTGTACCTTAAACGTAACAGTAAGCCAGGACAAAAACTTCCACGACAAAAAAAACCCAAAAAAAGTATGCAACCCAAAAATGTTGATTATGGGCCAAATATTTCTGAAATTGACATTGACGAAGAGTCACTGCAAACAGAAATCTTCACCTTGCTAAAAATACAATCGGTCAATTTGATAATGCTTTATACTCAGCAGAAAGGGCACAAAGATTAACAGCGTCCAATTTTGGAGCAGTTATTCGTTGCAGACCAACAACTCCATGCGATAGTCTGGTAAAAAGAGTTTTAAATTTCAAGACTTTTAAAACTAATGCAACGGAATATGGCCGTATAAATAAACGTGTTGCTATTAGTAAATTTGAAGACATCGCGGAAAAAAAGGTTCAAGCTTCAGGTTTATTTATCGACTTGAATACTGGTTTTCTAGGAGCCTCACCCGATGGTAATTTTTGTTTTATTTAACTACTATTAAATATAAAATGTTTCATGATAATTAGGTATTGTAGACAATGAACATATAGTGGAAGTGAAATGTCTTTACAAAGTGGCATCCTCTGGAGAGACGTTAGAGAATTCTGTTAGAAATAAAAAAGTGTCATGTTTGCAAATAAACGAAACTGGAACAATTCAGTTAAACGAAAAACATGACTATTATTATTAGGTATCTCTTTACATGTTAATCAACATATTTAATTTAATTTAATAATTTTCTAGATTCAAGGACAGCTTGCAATAACAAATCGAACGTATTGTTATTTAATTATATATACAGGAGATAACAACGATTTGTTTATCCAAAAAATACCAAGAGATCGAGACATTTGGAAAAATATTATGAAACCAAAACTGAGGACGTTTTATACGATATGTGTGGCACCTGAAATTATTTTAAATAGAAGATTTAGGCAACAAAGATGCAGGGATCCCGTTTAATATATTATATTAATTTAATTTCATGGGAAATGTTCATGTATATTTATTTAAACATACAACAGCTCTTTAGGACTTGGGATGTATTAATTAAAACATCCAATTGATATAAAATACATTTAATATAGTGTACGTTTCGGACATACTAACGATGTCCTTCATCAGCACTGTAACATTTACATTTTTTCAATTTAAACAATTCTAGATGAAATAAAAATAAAACTATATATTTATAATTAGCATTAAACATGGCTTACCATTAAAAGTTATTTTTACAATTAAACAGCACAACACTTTAAAATTCAATTTACAATTACATTAAAAAAAATTATATATAAATATTTTATGGCCAAGCAATTCATTTTACAATTTCTATTACTCTGTGTGAAGACGGAGGAAAAGTACATTTTTATTTATTTGCTATAAAACAACTACATTCTAATAAAACAAAACTTTTTTATTTATTTTAAAATTAATATGAAAAATACGAGGGAGTTTTAATAATTGAACTAAAATTAACTATTTAAATTTACTATTATAATTCATTAATTGAATAGAGGAATCAATCCAGCACATCTCCATTTGATGCAAGAACAAACACCAATCAATCAAAGGTTCTCGACCCTCATCAACCCATCAACGACAAGGATGTTAATATGCCGGTAGCCAATTGATGAGAGTCCCAAACATTCAACCGACTGCAACATCTCACATACGAAAAGAGACAAGCCCAACACAATTCATAAACAAATTATTGAAGGAAATTATCTGCCGAGTTTAAGTTTTACAATATTATGGTAAATAACACTTAGATTATTACTATCTGTTTGGAAATTGCAAGTATGGTTATTATTTATGTGTAGCATTTCATTTATCAATCTTTTTTTAAAAACCGGTTCTATATCTAATATTTCAGTTTTATTGAAATTGAAATGATGTCCTTGTGAGATATGATGTTGTGATAGACCCGTTTTTTCGCTTTTATTTATGCAATCTCGTTTATGTTGTTTTAAGCGATCCGTCAATTTTTGACTGGATTGTCCTATGTATTTTGTTGAGCAATTGTTGCACGGAATGGAATATATTGTATTTTTTTTGTTTTCTGTTAGTGTCTTATCTTTGAGTTTGGAGTATAATGTCCCCACTGTGTTAATGGCTTTATAGGTAATTTTTGTATGTACGTCGGTTAATATTTTTTTAAATTTGTGTGAGAGACCACTGACAAAAGGAATTGAGTACCACGTTATGGGTGTTGTTGTTTCTATTGTAGTTGTTGGCAAGTTTGTGAGCTTGTTGTTATTTAAAAATTTATTAATTAATTTTATTGGGTAATTATTGCATAACAATTTGTTTTTAAGGAGGTTAAAATTCTTTTTATGAAATTTTTGATCTGATAATTTAATTATTCTATTTATTTGCATCGTTATGATATTTATTTTTTGTGATAAGGGATGATTTGAATTGAAGTTCAGCGTTCTATCACTGTCCGTTGGTTTTTTATACATGTCAATTACTATACGGTTATTCTCTATAATTATCAAAAGATCAAGAAAGGGTAACTTGTTGTCAATTGACCTCTCAATTGTAAAATTTAAGTTATTATGAAAGTTGTTAAATTTATTTAATAATTGATCTATTTTAGATGTGGGTAATATAATTAATGTGTCATCCATATAGACAAACAGTGATAGAACGCTGAACTCCAACTCATTTAGACAAGTATTGATCAAGTCATCCATCACTAACATAGCCAAGATAGGACTTATAGGAACTCCCATAGGGGTTCCAAACGTTTGACTATAATAACTACCATTAAATTGAAAATAGCTATTGTCAAAAAAATGTGCTATGCAATTCAAGAACATTTGCTTGTCAATACATGTGTGAGCTGATATGTCCGTCCATCTTTTTTCAATGATCTCTAACACCAAATTTTTTGGTATATTTGTAAAAAGGGATTCTACATCTAATGATATAAGTGTGTGGTTATCCGGGATTCTAATTTGTTTTAATTTATCGACTATTTCTATAGAATTTCTAACGTTATACTTAAATGTGGGTATTAAATGGTTCAAAATGGTTGTGATGTATTTAGAGAACTTATAATCTGGTGTATCGTTACATGAAACAATGGGTCTTAGTGGTCTTTGAGGTTTGTGTATTTTGGGTAACCCATACAATTTGGGTAAAATATTTATATATAATTTTTTTTAATGTAATTGTAAATTGAATTTTATAGTGTTGTGCTGTTTAATTGTAAAAATAACTTTTAATGGTAAGCCATGTTTAATGCTAATTATAAATATATAGTTTTATTTTTATTTCATCTAGAATTGTTTAAATTGAAAAAATGTAAATGTTACAGTGCTGATGAAGGACATCGTTAGTATGTCCGAAACGTACACTATATTAAATGTATTTTATATCAATTGGATGTTTTAATTAATACATCCCAAGTCCTAAAAAGCTGTTGTATGTTTAAATAAATATACATGAACATTTCCCATGAATACATAGAAGAAGGACGTAATCTAATATCGGTTATTAATTTAATTTGTTTAGAATATTTGGTTGTTATTGTATATTGTATGTAGTTTGTTTAGTTTAATTTTTTGTTAATGTATGATATATGTAGTTTGTTTAATCTATTTTCTTGTTAGTGTTATATATAGAATGTTATTTTCATTATTGTATTGAAATGTTTATATTTTTGTATATTGTAATTGAATAAACGTGGTATATTATGACAGTCCATGTAAAACATCATTTGCCAATTAGATTACACGTAATGTATTTATTAGTGGGTGATTTAATGAACTGTGAGTCTCCATTCAAAAGACAACAAATTGGGACAGTACCTCTGTGGGTGGTATGGAAACTTGTCCAAACAAACGTTTTTATTGCTGTCCTACACATTAAAATATTTGATAAATAAAGCAAAGTAAACACAATTTTATTTATACTTGGTAAATTGTGGTAAATGAATTGCATGTTAAAAACCAAAATCTTATTTTACATTTACAATAAGAATTATTTTAAGATGCGGTGTTGATTTCAATTTGTGTCTAAATGTCTAATCTTATCTTTCAACTTCTTTATGTCATTTAGTATTGTTTTGCAATATCTCGTTTCAATCTGTATGAGAAAATTTTGTTTACGTTTTGTTTATCATATGAAGACAAATTTATCTAAACTTTTTTCAGAGCTACTAAGAGAGATGTAGTCTTCTTACTGTTTACTTACTGGGACATCGGGTATATTCTTTTTTTAAATTTGATGTATTATCAAATTTACGTATACTTGCTTATAATTCTTACCCATTTTTTTTATAAGTCAATTTTTTTATTGTTTTCTGTATATCAAAATTTGACTTATACAGGGTTAATCAAATTTGCTGAAACACTTAAATAATTCTCTATCCGTAAAAAAAGTTTCAAACAAATGATTTTTTTTTGGTTTTAAACAAACTCTTGTTTAAAAATATTTATAATATACAGAATGGTTATTTTAATGCTGATATTTAGCAAACTTTTTTTTTTTAATAGAACACCCTGTTTATTTTTTTATTCTTGGAGTGTGGACACAACGGCGATCCGACCATCAAAAAGCGCTCCGATTATCGAACAGCGGATGATGGTCGGAGCCACCATCGAATTTTTAAATACTACACCCTATATATTTTTACATCTTTTAATGATTATTTTGCTATTTGTTTTTTTATGTTATTGTTCTTTTTATCTATTTGGTTAAAATAAATGTGTATGTGAGAAAACGTTTTTTATTTGAAGTTCAGCAGTTTGAATTAATTGCTTAGTTATAACTCAAAAATGGTGCAGTTTATAAAAAAAATATTTCTACAAAAAAATACTCAAAACTAATCTTAAAATTAAAAAATGTAAATATATGCAAAGTGTTCATTCAAAAAAAGTTTACCAAATTTCCACAATAAAACGAACATCCTATTCTAAATATTAAAAATTTATTAAAAAAACCAGTTTGTTTAAAACCAAATAAACATTTGTTTAAAACTTTTTGATTTTTTTTACGGTTCGAGAATTATTTATGTTCCGGTAATTTTGACTAACTCTGAATATGTAGAACATATTCGTCACAGTGTTTATGGCAAACAATCGATTTTCTTATTTTTACATCTAGAATCCTAAAATAGTATGTTTAGATACATAGTCAGAAAATGCATAATTTTTTTCCTAATTTTAGAAAATATATAATTTGTATATTATTCTTTGTATTATTTATTTCGTATTACAAAATAATACATTACAAAACATATAATATACGTTGCACTTCAGAATACATACGACAAAAAATATATTCCACGACAGAATTATATATTCACGACAAAATAATTCTGTATTGTCAATATTAACCGAATAGATAAACTGAATATGCATCTCTCATCCAATCAATAACTTTCTTCACCATCATATCTAATATTAAATAAATGATATCAAAATAAAAAAAAAACTCTTTCAAAATAATTAAATATTTAACATAGAAAAAAAAAAATTACGAGACACGGCTTTTAGATGAATTTACAACCTTGCTATATAGATACCAGCTTGGCTATAAACGCTTTGCTAGTGACAAATCTATATAAACAAAAGTAAAACATATCAATGTAATATTATTATGCAAAAACAATAGCAGAAATATACAAAAATAACTGGTTTTTGCAAATTAATCTACAGCAAATTAATAATTAGAATAATGTACACTATTAATACTAATAGTTTAAATTATTCTAATTATTAATTTGCTGTTGTTCAAACAACCAATTATGTCGGCATTTGTTTTATTTTGTCTTGTTAGTTATCGTTCTAAAAACTTTTTTTGCTGTTGATATGTTCTATTTAACTATTCATATGTTATCATGGCTTTTATATTCTTACCGTGCATTCTCTATTTCTGTCTGTGTATTTAAATGTCAAATATATATTACGGTCGTTTGACATACTTTTTTTCCGTGTAAAATATGTTCTAATACAAAACATATTAAAATTTCAATTACAATTACACTATACATTTAAATACACAGACAATTCATTTTAAAATTTCAATATTAACCATGTGTAGATGGAGAAACATGTTTTTTACATTTATTTTTTTTCCGTTGTAAAACAATAAGATCTAAAATGACCAAAAAAATATTTATTCATTTTCAAACAAATGTGAAAATACAAGAAGATTTTACTAACAACATAAATTATCAAATATAGATGTAAGATTAAAATTAATATATTATATAATTAAAGTTACAATGATACACACGAAACGTCTACTCTGAAATAGAAATGTTATCAATGAATGTCTAATTAATTCTCCCAGTCTTACAAAGCTGTTGTTTATTTTATTAAAAAAAAATAAACATAATCAACAATACTACTACCAATATATTGAAGGACGTAAATTTATATCATAACTACTTATTAAAAAATGTTCGATCAAATTTAACTTTTTTTTTTTTTAATTACAAATTTCCATTTATTAATAAAATTTACAAAATACAAAACAAAACTAAATGTATAATAAATAATAATAAAAATAAAATAGATTCTTCCCTCTATCATCACTTGAGGTTTGCGGGTTCTTTCCCATCTCAAGTTATCGGTATTGAGGGCTCGTGGTTGTTGTTGTTTTTGTTTATTTTTTATATTTTGTCATGTAATAACATATGTTTTATTTTTAATTTAAATGGTACATAATTTAAAGTTTATATGTATGTTGGTAGGCTGTTATATTGTTTTATTGTTTCTGTTGTTAGTATCTGGCTGCACTTGACTGTTGCATACTTTGTTGTTCTTATGTGTGATTTTCTTCTTGTTTGGTGATTGTGTATTTCTTTGTTGGACTGTAACGTTATATTGCTTTTTATCATTTTGTTGTTTATTTTATATATCATTAATATGTTGTTTAAAGTTATCATTTTGTTAATATTTAGCTTTTCTTTGTATAGTTCGGTTGTTGGTGTTCTTCTATCTATTGTGTATAAAATTTTGATAAGTTTGTTATGTTGTCTTTGTAGTTTATTAATGTGTTTTTTGCTTGTGTTTCCCCATATATGGTTTAAGTATGTATTATATGATGTAAATAATGCATGATATATAGATATTTTTAATTGTTTTGGGAGATAATTTTTTATTTTCCATACTGCTGATATAGTTTCTGAATTTCGTTTAACAAGTTTATTTATGTGTGTATCCCATTTCAAGTTATCTTGGATTGTTAATCCTTCTTTAATTTGTTTAATCTTTTCGTTATTTATTTTTATTGTAATTGGAATTTCTTCTTGTTTGTTATTAAAGATCATGAATTTTGTTTTTGTTTCGTTAATAGTATTTATTTATTCATTTATGCCTTTCTACCCTTTCGAGTGTAAGGCTTACAGTTTAATGCTTATTATAATATTTTTTCCAATTCATCCGGTCTTTCGCCTTCTCTCTTAGTTCTACCCATGTATTTCCTTTTTTGTCTGCTTCTTCCTTAATTGAGTTCTTCCACTCTTTTCTCGGTCTTCCTTTCTTTTGTTTTCCTGTTGCTTTTGTCTCATAAATTCTCTTAGTGTTTCGAACTTCACTCATTCTTGTTATATGTCCGAACCATCTCATCTGTCCTTCAATGATTTTTTCTTGTATGGGTTCTATATTTAGGTTTTTCCTGTGCGTTTCATTTCTTATCTTATCTTTTAGTGATTTATTTTCAATTCTTCTGATAAATCTCATCTCCATTGCGTTGATTCTTTCTATTTGCTATTTTGTCATTGTCCAGGTCTCACTACTATATGTTAAAGTTGGTCTTATCACTTTCTTGATTATTTCTGTTTTTGTAGTCTTTGCAATTTCCTTTTTATTGAGGAACGGTTTCTTTAGCATGTTATATAGTTTTGTCGTTTTGCCAATTTTGTCTTCAATCTCTTTATCCAATTTCCCGTTGTTTTGTATTATTGTACCTAGGTACCTGTATTGTGTTACTTGTTCGATCTCTTTACCGTTTATATTTATTTTGTGATTCTTGATTTCTTTCGCTATTATCATCGTTTTGGTTTTTTCATAGTTTATCTTCATATTTACCTTTCTCAGTTCTTCTTCTATGATTTCTACGTTGTGTTGTAATTCTTCTTCGTTTTCTGCCATAATTGCCATGTCATCAGCAAAAAGTAATTCTGTTATTTCCGTTATTCTTAGTTTCCAGTATCCTACCTTATATGCTTTCATTCTTTCCTTTGCCCTCTTCATTGCCTTGTCAATGACTATCGTAAACAATAGTGCACTTAGTACGCAGCCTTGTTTTACACCTTTCCCTGCCGAAAATTCTTTTGATTCTTCATTATTTATTCTTACTATGTTTCTGTTTTCATTATACATGTTTTTAATTACGTCTATTATTTCACTTCCGATTCCTCTCTCTTTCAGTACTTCCCATATGTGTTCTCTAATTATACTGTCGAAAGCTTTTTCGAGATCAATGAAGCAGATGTGTATATCCCTATTCTTTTTAATCATCTTTTCACTTAATTGCCTTATTATGAATATTTGGTCTTGTGCGCTTCTACCTCTTCTAAAACCACATTGGCTGTCCTCAATTGTATGTTCTATTTTGTCTCTTATTTTTTTGTCTAATATTCTTGTTAGTATTTTACTTGTCGTGTTTGTTAGTGTAATTCCTCTATAATTCTTGCATTTTCTTTTATCACCCTTTTTGTAGATCGGTAGTACTATTCCCATGTTCCATTCCCTTGGTGTTTTTCTTTCCCGCATTATCATTTATCAATTCTTTTATTTTTGTTATACCATTGTCACCCATATATTTTAGCATTTCTGCAGTTATCTCATCCGTTCCTGGTGCTTTTCCGTTCTTTAACTTTTTAATTGCTTCTTTCACTTCTTCGTTTGTTATTTCAATTTCTGTATCGTGTCTTTCATCTTCTGTCACATTGTCGTTGTTTCTTGTTGGGGTCCCTATATCATCTTTTGTTAGTTCTTGAAAATATTGTCTCCATCTTTCCAAAATCTTTTCCTCTTTCGTGATTATATTTCCATTTATGTCCTTGATGTTCATCATGCTATGTTCCTTTTTCTGTTTCATTTGTTTTAGTGTTCCGTAGAATATTTTTTGATTTTGCCTGAAGTTCTCGTTCATTTTCTTGCCAAATTCGATCCAAGCTTACTTTTTTTCTTCTTTTATCATCTTTTTCACTTCCCTTCTCTTTTCCTTATATTTTTCATAGTCCTCCTTTCTTTTGGTTTGTAAGTATATTTTCCATTTTTCTTTCTTTTCTTTTATCTTCTTTTTAATTTCCTCTGTCCACCATTTCGTCTTTTTCCATTCTTTGTTACCTATTTTCGTTGTTCCGCAGCTCTCTTTTGCTGCTTCGTTTATTATTTGTTTGAACTTTTCCCATTTATCTTCTATATCTGTTCCTATTTCCATTTTTCTGTATTTCTCTTGTATTATCTCTTGGTATTTTGTTTGCGTTTCTTCTTCTTTTAGTTTGTATGTTTTTATTTTCGTTTTTACTTTTTTTCTTCTTTTATCTTCTTTTTTGTTTTCTCTTTGTATAAACATATCCATTTTTAGCAGGAAGTGGTCGCTTCCTATTTCCGCTTGATTTTTTACTTTTACGTCTTTTATTCTCTTCCATTCCTCTGTGCTTACTAGGAAGTAGTCTATAATCGACTTTTCATTTCTAGATATTACTTGTCTTGTATACTTGTGTATGTCTTTATGTTTGAATTTCGTGTTGGTAATCGTTAAGTCATTTCCTATACAGAAGTCTATTATTCTGTTTCCGTTATCATTAACTGTTGGTTCTCCGTTTGAGCCCATGGTTCTTTCCTTTCCTCTGTTATCATTTCCCACTCTTCCGTTCATGTCTCCCATCACCATTGTGTTCATTTTTGAATTATCCATTTCTTCTTGTAGTGTTTCGTAGAACCTGTCTTTCTCCTCTTTCATTGCATTGTCAGTGGGTGCATATACTACTAGTATATTTCATCTTAGTTTCTCTTCGATTTTTATTTCCGCTGTTAGTATTCTTTCATTTACCATTTTCACATTTAATATATTTTTAATATTAGTTTTACTATTAATCCTACCCCTTTGGCCCCTATCTTTTCTGTATCTACTCCTGACCAGTATAGTCTGTATCCGTCTTTCAGCATCTGTGTGTCTTTTCCTTTCTTCTTTATTTCTGTGATTCCTAGGTAGTCTAGTTTTTGGTTTTTCATTTCTTCTATTAATTCTTCCTTTTTCCCCTTAATGCTTTTTATGTTCCATACTCCAAATCGGATTATATTTCTTCCTTCTGTTTTAACTGTCTTCTTTTTATTGTCTTCCTTATTCATTTTCCTATTCGTTGCGTTTTTCGTTGTCATTGTTGTTTCTCCGGCACCTTCGCTTTTCAGTTTTTTTCTAGTGCATTACTTTACGAGTCCCAATCGTGTCTCACACCGTCTATTATTAGTTTTTTATACCCTATTTTGGTCTTTCTCCCCTTTTTCTGTTCTTCTTTTGCTATTTCTCTAATTTTGAATTGTATGTTTCTTTCTTCGTAAGTCAGGTCGTCCTCCACGTATATATTAGTCCCTTTCAGTAATCCTTTCTTCTCCATTATCTTCTTTTTGTCATACCAGGATTCCATTTCGATCTTAATTATATTTTTGTTACCGTTATTTTTGATATTGAAGCTATTTTTGATTTTTACTACTACATTTAGTTTTTGCTTTAATATTTGCTCTACTTCTTGTTCCATGTGTTGTCCATTTACACATATTCCCTGTATTATTATGTTGTTCCTTTTTTGTATTTTTTTGCTTTTGTCCATTTTTTCCTCCATTAGTCTTATTCTGTTTTCTAGCATGGTTTTTTCATCCTTCCATTCTTTGGCCACTTTCTCCCATTCCATTTGGTGTTCTGTAGTTCTCTTCTTATTATATTGAATTCCTCTTTAGCTTCTTTATGTTTCACATTTATTTCTTCCTTCAATTCTTTTTTCATTTCATCTAGTTTTCTTAATATTTCTTCCATCTTAATTGCACTTATTTCTTCAGTTTCAGCTGGTTTTTGTTCCTTCGCTATCTGTTTTCTTTTTCTTGTTTTTATGACGTTCTGCTCCCACTTGTCAAATTGTTCCGGGTCTTTCTCCCTTCTCTTCCTCTTTGTTATTCCTTTGAACTCTTGTACACAGCTGATGGTATTCGCTCTTTGCCTTCCACTGTTTTTTTCTTCGTTTATCATGTGTTGCTGTTCCACTTTTCTTTTGTTCGGGTATTTATTTGCGCTCTGGCAACGCCGCAGCTTTTGCCGCCGTTCACGTTTTACGCGCCTGCTTTTCACACTTAACCTCACTTATTTCTTCCGATCACTCGCTGTTATTTACTATGTCCTTTATTGTTGTTTTCTAGCTATACTGCTTTCCACTCGGACTTTATGTACTCTACACTCATTTAATTCGTTATTTTCTCACTGTTTTTCACACTTTTTTCACACTTGGAACGCGGGTCGATGATCGATACACACGTTGCCAACTCTGACTCGTTAATAGTAAGTAGGTTATTATAATACCATGTTTCTAATTTTATTATGTCTTCTTCGATAAGTTTTTCTATTTTTTTGTTTTCTTTTCCTGAGTATATAAAGCAGGTGTCGTCGGCATATATGTAAGGTGTATCATGTAGTTTTAGTTCTAAGATGTCATTTGTATATAGTATGTATAATGTCGGCGGTAGGATTCCTCCTTGTGAAATTCCGTATTCAGCTTGCATCGGTTCGCTTTCTATAGAGTTTATTTTTGTTTTTTGTGGTCTGTCTTTGAGGTATGTGTTTATTAGGTTCAGTTCGTTGCCTTTTATTCCTACTGCGTCTAGTTTTTCTATAAGCTTTGATTTTGATACAGTATCAAAAGCTTTTTTCATGTCGATAAAAATTGCTACTACGGTTTCTTTCTGATCTACTTTGTTTTTTATGTGATCTACAAGATCATAAGCTGCTGTTGTTGTTCCCGAGTATTGTTGAAAAGCATATTGTTGTTTGTATATTATACTGTTTTGGTTTATATGTTCTGTTAGTCTAATATGGATTACTTTTTCTAATATTTCATTTAATGTTAATAGTAGAGAAATTGGTCGATAGTTTTCTGGTTTTGTTTTATCTTCTTTTTTATGTATAGGCACTATTATTGTTTTCTTTATGTAATTTGGATATATACCTGTGTCAATGATTTTATTTATTATGTGTACTAAAACTGGTGTTAGTGTTGTTAAATTTTGTTTTATTAGGTTGTTTGTAATTTTGTCAAAGCCGGGTGTTTTGTTTTCTTTCAGTTTTATTATTACTTTGTGGATTTCTTCTTGAGATGTGTGTTCAATTCAACTTAAATTGCATTTGTATACATTTTCTACGTCCCTGACTATTTCTTTTGCAGTTCGCCAATAGCATTCGAAGATATGCATAAAAAACACGAGCAGTAAGCCAATGCAATATAAGCGCCACATACGAGATAATAGCGGAACTAAGCGACTCAACTTTGCACAAAAAGTTGCCTAGTAATTTAATAATTCAACTTTACAAAATATTTGAAAATTTTCTAAAGGGTTTATTTAAAAATTACTTGGAACAGTTTTATAAAAATGGTTTAAATTCAAATGTATGTTACTAAAGTTGGATATAGTTTAATCTGATTGTCATAGAACATCAAGGATATAAATAAATAACGTTTTTACGCAGATTTTGGAAGTGCCGGTTTATAATAATTAATATAAAAATCTATTGTCAACTTAAAAAATTAAATCTTTTTTTATGGCTTGCGCAAAACTTCAACCTTTCAATCTCTACATTGCATGACATAAACAGTTATGTAATTTGCTTGTAATACGATGTAAACGGACTATATAATTTCCCATATACGACGCAACCAGTCGTACATCGGTACCGGCAACTTAAAGCAACATCGACAAGTATGACCTAAATTATAATTATTATCTTATTGTAGTACTGTAAGTTGTAAAACTTAAGCATAAATCATAAATAACTTATTAAAAAAAATATATACATTTTATGATACCATAATCATGTACTTTATCTATAATCCGTCAAGCACATTGATCTGTCTGTTTTGAAAATTGTTCCATAAAAATAATACGTATGAATGATAAGTAGGTATATTTCTTAAGGGTCCTTGCTACGGTCTTTCCAGTTTCTTAAAGGGGCGCCCGTAAGGGGAAAGAGCGTTTGAGGCGTGATGTTTAGAAAAATATTATGCTACATTATTGGTTAAAAATTTAAATACCCCAGCATTGTCCGAACGGAAGTAAGTTTTGTCTATTTAAGCGTCTTTTCTGCCTGATTTGATGACTTCGAAGTATTCTGATATACGCACATTTTCAACTACATATTGAATTTATCACAATACAATTTAAACGAAATATGATATTATATAAATTTATTTTAATTAAGTTTTATCAATGGAGTATTTCATTTTTCTATTTGAATTGCTGCCGTGTAAATTCGGCAAAATATATTTGTTTATTTTTATGTGATAACGTGATTTCAAAGAAGTGAACTTTTGTAAAATATTCAGAATCTTTGTATACAAAGAATAGATAAGTAAAAGATAGATATAAAAAAATTGTTTCAATATAAAACTTTAATTCCCTGTACATACATAAATTATGTTTCTCGACACAGAATCTATAGGCAGAATATAGAAAATAAACATAATCATAATTATAATATTGACAGTAAAATAAATGACATTGACAATATTAATTAATTATGACGCACAATAATTAAATATATAACAATAAATTTTAATTCATTTTTAATTAATTAAAATTTAATTTTTTGGTCTTTTTTTATTTTTATAATTTATATCAGACCGGTTTCGATATATTTGTACCATTTTCAATTTATGTTATTGAAAATGATATAAATATGTATAGGGTTTTCCAATAAGAGGTTTTATTTTAATATTTAAAGAAAACGGATATTTTTTAAGAGATATCAATAAATGCTTATTTCATTGTAGAGAGGAAAGTATGCCATTAATATTTGAAAACGATATCTCTTCATGAAATTTTTCATGACCAATTTGTATATTTGCGGCTGTATGTCCTCGATAACTTCACGAATTCCATCTATAAGGTCTTGAATCGATTGTGGAGCATTGGCATAGACCTTTTCTTTCACGTGGCCCCAAAGAAAAAAGTCTAAAGGTGTTAAATCACAAGATCTCGGTGATCAATTGTGATCACCTCTTCAAAAAATAACACGGTCAGGAAAGTTTTCTTGCAAAATTGCGATTGTTTCGTTGCTTGTGTGGCACGTAGCGCCGTTTTGCTGAAAATAAACGTCGTCCACATCAATATCTTCAAATTCTGGCCATAAAAAATCCTTAATCACAGCTCGGTAGCGCCATCCATTCAACGTAACAGTTGCACAAGCTTTATTTTCAAAAAAGTAGGGTCCAAACACACCGCCAGCCCAAAAACCGCACCAAACAGAGACACGTTGATAATGCAAAGACTTTTCAACTATTATTTTTGGATTTTCTGAGCCCCAAATGCGACAATTCTGCTTATTAACGTAGCCTCTGAGATAAAATTAGGTCTCATCATTGAAGATGATTTTTTGATGAAATTCCGGATCATTTTGATGCACTTGAAGAACCCAATCAGCAAAGATACAACGTTTATGATGATCGATCGGCTTGAGTTCTTGTGTTAACTGAACGTTAAAAGCCTTGAGACTTAAGTCTTTATGCAAAATTCGGTCTAATGTTGTTTGTGGATTGTCTAATTCCAAAGATCAACGAGGAATCGACAAACCTGGGTTTTCTTCAACACTACGGGCTGCATCAGCAATACTCTGACGTGTTCTTCAGCGATGCACACGGTTTTGATTCTAACAGCTCACATTTTTATATCACAATTTTAATTAAAACAAAGTCAAATTACTCAGTTAATTTAAAACATAAAGTTATGAATTTTTGCATATGGACTAATTTATCTATTGTCTAGGTATACTCGGTCGAAAATTTTAAATTAAGATTATAATATGACAAATCTGAAGAGGTAGCCCAAACAGTGCACAAATTAATTAATTACGCAAAAACAAAAAAACAAAATCGCAAAACTCGATCGTATTGACTTTACTAAATGTTTAAGGAATCTATGTTCCAAATTTCAAAATTATATGTTTATTAGCAGCAGAGTAAAATGATTTTATGTTAACTTGGAGTTTCCTATGTGCTATAGGATCTATCAAACCGCCTTAAGGATGTCTAGTAATCCGTTCTTTCCGGTAATCCGTCAAAGGGTTGATTTTAATCTGCGGCAGTGTACTTAATAATAATCAGTATAAGACGTAGACGTATTCAAATTAGATTATTGTCCTGTTTTATTAATTACTAGATTATTGAGAAAACATGTTGACATTTTTTTGTGTTTTGTGAATTACACCCTCTACTTTTACTTGTTAACTCTTATTTATTGCATATAAATAGTGTAACTGTATCTGTAATATTTATTAATGTTTATGTATTGACCGTGTCCGCACTTAGTACATATTTCTATTAGTTTGAATAATTTGATTGTCTATATTAGTTTGTGTAATTCGATTGTGTAATTGTGATGAGTAGAAGCAGAAATCAGAAAATTTTGGATCTAGCCATGTCTGCACATAAAAGGTAAGTTTTTTTTACTTTCTTGGTTATATAATTTTTATATGTTTTGATTAATATAATTTGGAAGTAGGATAAGGAAATTAAAAAACTAGCGTATGCTAATAATTTATTGCCGACGTTTTGATAACTTCGTTATCTTCCTCAGTGCTAAAAAGAGTTTAAAAACTGCATTGCTGATTAAAATTAAAATAAATATTATTAAAAATTACAAAAACAATTATAAATTTCTTTATGCTATTTACATATATCACAATGATTAAATTTTTCTTTAAATGTTAGCTATATTTGTCGTAATTAAAAAAAAAATGCTATCTTTATTAAACTTTCAACACAGCACTTTGAAATAAACATTCACAATGACTATTGTTGATTACATTTTGGTCACTACTGCTGTAGGTGATGAATCTGTAACAAGAGTTGGTTTTCTTAATTCTTTTATGTGAATTATTTGTTTCTTGTTTTATTTTGTTCATTAGTAATTTCTACTCTATTTCTGTCAAAGACTTAAAATGGTGCGTTCGTTTATTCTACTTCACGTGCTCCTTTAACTCTAATTGCTCTTTACGCAATGTCAAACAGAACAAAAGGAGCACGTTCTTAAGCGTTCGGATATGATGGAGTGGAGATGATGGTGTCCACTCCACATGCACAACCTCGAGAGATCGTGTGAAACGGAGTGACAACCGAATTTGAATTTTATTACATTTAATTAATCGTATAACTTACTTATATTTTTCTAAACATTGATAAATAAAAAGATTGTCGCAAAAATGTAAAAAAACCAATTCGATTATAAATGCATGTTGAATATATGTTTAAAAATTAATCTAATAAATGGCTTTCAAACAATTAAAATTTTAAATTTCTTTAAAATTCACTTTTATTATAGAATATAAAATTACTAGTGTAATATAATCAAGTGTTTTAAATTTTTATAAAAAACAGAAATAACAGTTCTTTTAAGAAATAACTTCAAATTAAAATTAGTATAAAACGTTTATCTAAATGTCAGCTTTAAGGTTATAATTTTTTACGTCGAATCAAATTACAACATTGCGTTCGGATATACATATGTATATACTCTAACAACTATCCACACCACTCCAGTCTATTCTACTCCAGCTCCACTTTCCTTAAACGAACGCACTATATATATTGTAGCAGAGCGGGGTGGGTTGAAGAAATAATTTCTTATGGTTGCTCGGATAGTTATATTTTATTTCTTTCTTACTTATAACTCAAATTAACAATACACTGTAAATAACAATAATAGAAATTAACTGCCGTGGTGATAAGCATTTAAAGGGCTAACATACCTGGTGCAGGTAACCCACACGTGGAGTTCACGAGTATAAATTATACCTGAAGGCACGCAGTCTTCTGTCGCAAGAGTCAAGATGGAAAGACGGGAACAGTGGTGCGGTGGCTTAAGGTAAGAATCTGCGGGGATATCCGCGGGGATATCCGCGGGTATGTTAAGTGGGAAGTCTACCACAGGATTAAACTTTATATAGGGGCGCACATTACCGAGCATTGTGACATCTGCCCCCATTCAAACAAATCTTTGAATAATCAATTATTTAACGGTTGCTTTGAATTAATATATAGCTTTAAATGGCATGCATGAAACGTACCTCGTTCGGTGCCCGCATGCGGGACGGTTAACACAAACGTTTTGGTAGCCACGGCCTTCTTAATTAAGTATGGTCCTTCAAAGATTGCCATAAATTTTTTTGTCTCTCCTGTCAGGGAAGAGGATACGGGGTTTGCCCGAAGCTAAACCAGATCCCCCGCTGCAAAGGGTTGGTAATGTGAAGAACTACGTTCGACGCGCCGCCTGGCTCGCCGGCAAGTAGATTCATTGGCTAAGAAAAGCTTGACATGCGCATCAAATAAAATGTGTTCTGGGAATAGAACGCGGTCCTTAAGGGGTGAATCAGGAATCTTTCCAAAATGTAATTCGAGTGGGGCATACCCAGTGGATTCCTGTGTGACGCCGTTAAGAAAGTTTATAAACCGCGGTATCTCTCGAGCCCAGCCACAATGTTTTTCGGAACAATACGTACGAAAAAGACGCTCGAGTTCCCGCATGGTTCTCTCGACAGGGTTCCCTTGAGGGTGACGCACTAAAGAAAAAATGGTTTGGATGCCCAATTCGTCAAGGAACCCTTTCCATTTAGCCGACGTGAACTGCGTACCGTGATCACAGATTATCCGTTTTGGACGTCCTATATCCGGAAAATAATGTTTTCGCATACGATTGATTACGGTGGTTGTCGTAGCGCGCTTCAGAGGATACAAGGTTACTAGTTTGGTAAATACATCAATAGCCACAAATATGTACCGGACGGCGCCTACGGAAACGGGCAAAGGTCCAAAAAAGTCAACAGACACTAAATCGTTGACAGCCGTTGCAATTATTGGTTCTAACAAAGGTTTTGGTAATCGAGATGTTTTATTTTTTTGACAATTTTCGCAAGCACTAACTATCCGTTTGACCGCACGATGCATACCGTTCCACCATAAATCACGTTTTACCGCGCACCATGTTTTGTACACCCCGAAATGACCAACGTGTTGATGATAAATATTAATGAAGTCAGGCACCAACGTTTGAGGTATACATAAGAATGCTGGCGTATCCGAATTAGGGCGGAGAAAAAGAAGATTGTCATGCAGAATGTATCGTTCATTTGCATCGGAGGTAGCTGAAATTCTTGTAATTATTTGCGAAAGCTTATTATCATTTCTTTGAGCCTCGGGCAGTTTTAATAGTAGTCTTTTAATGTCCGGTAATTGAGATAAGTAGAATAGCGCAAAACTTTTTCCTGACGGAGTAGGTAAACGCAAGAAGGGGGTTTCGTGAAAGCGTATCAGCTACAAAGTTTGACTTGCCGGGGACATATTGCACCTGAAAGTCGTATTCCTGAAGAGCTAAAATCCATCTAGAAATACGCGGGGAAAGTAACCTGCAGCGGTTAATGTAAACAAGCGCCCGGTGATCGGTAAGTACCCGAAACGACTACTTTTTTACTACCCTCCACAATTTGGTATAACACTCCTCCTACTCCAATGTCGCTTGCGTCACATTGCACGCAGAATGGTAGGTTTAACTTTGGGTGATACAATTTTACGTCATGACACAACACAGTTTTTATGTTTATAAGATTGTTGTTGATTTTGCCCCCACATCCATTTATTTCCTTTGCGAAGCAGTGTAGTGAGCGGTTCGGTTATGGCTGAAAATTGTTCGATAAAACCTCGATCAAAGTTAGCCAGTCCCAAGAATGACTGTACTTGCCGGACATTCCCGGGTACTGGGTAGTCTTTTATTGCTTGTATGCGTGAAGGATCTGGTTTTAGCCCGTGCTCGTTCAACTCATAACCTAAAAAGTTCAGCTTTTCCGCAAAGAATCTACATTTTTAAAAGCGTAATGTAAAACCTGCTTGTTTGAGGCGCGACAAGACAATATCAAGGTGTTTTAGATGTTCTGCAAAGGATTGTGATGTTATAAGTATGTCGTCTATGTATACATGCACAAAGTTTTCATATGCGGGGCCTAAGATTTTGTCCATGCATCGCGTAAAAGAACTTACCGCGGTCTTTAAGCCAAAAGGCAAGACATTAAATTGGTAAGCTCGTGTGCCCACCCGAAAACCCGTGTATTGTCGGTGTTCCGCTTTTAAGGGAACTTGCAAATATGAGGCGGTTAAGTCTAGTGCAGACATATATTTTATTCCCGATATGCCACGAATTATGTCTTCTATCGGACGGGGTAGTTCATTGTCCGTCTTAGTAATAGAGTTTAACCGTCGCGCGTCCATGCATAATCTCCTTAGACCATTTACACATATAGACACGCCGTCTGGCAACACAGCGTACCCAACAAGATCGGGGAGTGTGACGTAACGCGTGGGTAAAAACACACAGATAGATATAGCTGCATTAGGCTTCTTATTGAAAGCGTGAGTGAAATAACTTATTTAATCATTCAAACTGAAATATTGATAAATCCTTTAATTAACTATGACTAACTAATTACTTTGTAATTAATTAATATTCTTTATTTTATACAATATTGATAATTTTACACACAAATTAAAATATATAAAATTTTACTATCTTACTTTGTTCTTAATCCTATTCAAAAATAACCACCATTAAAGCATTACATACAAATTTATTCTATAAAAATAAATAATTATTTAAATAATAAAAAATAATTTTATTAATTTATAATTTAACATAATATATCAGGTATATTATATATTATTATATATAAAGCTTCAAGTAGGTCACGTGGTAAAATAAATATTTAACAAATATTGTTTGTACAACACAACTTTACAGTTTGTGTAACAAATAAGAATACTTCCAGTAAAAATCAGATAATAATTTTGACAGACATATTTATTGTACCCTAATCAAAATTGTTTTTGTTAATTTACTCTTTACTTTGTTCAAATTTTTATACTGTTATAATACTATATAATATTTGTTGCTTTTATTTTTGCTTCAAATTAATTTATTATTAGTTTTTATTCAAATAATCACATATTTATTGACAAATAATTATGATTAAAAAAATAAATTGTGTCAATTAAAATAACTTGTTACAAGTTTAATTTATTATCTTATGCCGAACATTATTTATATTAAATCAATCAATAAAAATATAAAGACAAACAATAATGAATAACATTGAAATATAAATTTATGGTTGATCTTATCAAAGTTATCTTATAATTGATTTAATTAATAGCAAAATAAAGACTTACAAGTGAATTGATATATCAGACACATCGTTCTACACAATTATATTTACAGCATGATTGAAAATTGTAAAATTAAACGGCTAGATTTAAGATTCAAACCTTATTGTACCTGTAACGGCATTCTCATTCTGCTAGCCATTCCCACGCTACACGTCATGCACTTGCTTGGTGTTGGCTTGCCTTCTATATTAGTGAGATATACTACAGGGCGTGTCTATAAGTGTTTATGGTCTAAGAAAATCTCACAGTTCCATCACGTTTAACGGTTGTCATTAGTGGGCTGCAATAGGGGGTGTCGGACCGACTTATTACTCCCCATTTCTCCATTTGTTCAATTTCCGCCTGGACCGCAGCTCGGTGAGCAATTGGAATGGGGTACTGTTTGACGGTAAACGGTTGGTCATTGGTCAAGTGTATTTCGTGACTATATTCAGTCGTTCTACCGGGAATGTTTGAAAACAGCTCATTATGTGTTTGCAACAATATTTCGAACTGTGTCTTTTGTTTTGTGTTTAAAGGCAGATTCAGGAAATGCCTGGGGTTGTGACTTATTAACTGCGCATAAACGCATCGCGCATGATTTGGGTGGCAGCATTTTATGCTTTGTTTGGAATTCGGGGATAGTAAACGGCTTATTGCCCCAAATTAATTCTAATAAGCGTTGATCTAATAATATTTTTGCTTTAAATACGCGAAGAAAATCTATACCTAAAATAAATGGATAGTTTAAACGGGGAATTACCATAAATTCAAACTCTGAGTTGAGTTCACCAATTGAAAATGGCAGCAAAGCTTGCATAGACACTTGATTTTGAATTGATTGAAAAGCTCCCGTAACTCTTATTCCCTTGACTGGGAATGCTGGTATGTCCGGTATTATCGCGCATATTTGATCAAACGTTTCCTTAGCAATACAGGTAACTTCGCTACCACTATCGACTAGTGCCGGTGATTGAAACGAATCGATTTTAATTAAAATACATGGTGAATGTGCTGCAAGTGATGTATGATGGAAATCACAATCGTCTTGTAACAAATCACTGCTAGGGTTAACATTTAAAAAACTATCGGTCCTACTAATCGAACTCACTTCTGGACCTCGAAGAGAGTTTCGTTTAAGTTTCCGAATCGCTTTCTAAATTATCATCTAAACTTAATTCTTCGATTTCGGGTTGCAGCATGCGAATATTTTTTTGATAATTATTGGGTAAATTTCTATTATCGCCCGCCCGAGGTGTAAATCTGGAAGAGTTATTAGGAGTTCGATATGGACCTGTATGGGTTATTCGCACAGGACCGAAATTTCGGTCATTTGGTTCGGCGTTATGTATACTTAAGTCATCACTTGCCATAAAATCCATTACTCGGAGTTTACCAAGAGCGTTTTGAATGGTCGGTGCATCTATAAGGCAGGTACGCACATGCATTGGCAAATGTCTACCAATCGTTTGTATTAAGTACCCCTCGTCATAGAGTGGGTGGAGGTAACTTGCTTCAAAAAACAATTTAGCAACATAATTTGAAAAGGAACCATCGGACCGTTTGTATTTCCCGTTTTCTATTATAGAGCGCAAAGTACGTTGTTTTGACATGTCCCAATAAAATTGGAGAAATGATTCTCGAAACTCTATATAATTATTACATCAATCAATATTTGCGTTAAACTAGAAGAAGTTCGAGTCGCCCTTAAATAAATTGTGTCCCCAGATGGTAAAATGTTCGAAAGGAATCTTGAATGCAAGCATAGTTCGATCAAATCTATTTATAAATGCAACCGGGTGAATGTTAGCCCCTTCAAATGCCGGTAACACCTTACATATTTTGGCAGTTTTTGAAATTGCCGTTTCGGAAAATACATCATTATTATTATTAGGTGAAAAAGCATTTGCATTTAACTGCATTAGTACATCGTTAGTATTTATTTCACAACTTTCAGTTATATTGTTAGGATCTACAGCGGAATAAGCATTAGTTTTATTATGTTGCGTATAACCACCGGTAGCACCGCTACTCGAAATTGATTTTGTTATTACATATTCATTTTTATTTTCATGCCGGGAGGTTTTATTTAAACAGCTGTTACGATTAACATCAGAAATAAATTTGTTTTTGTTAATCTGCGTTGGGAAAATATCAGGATAAAATTTATCGTGTTTTTCAATGTGACCTTGATTTATTTTATTGTCACATTCTATATGAGAGAAATTTAAACTATTTAAATTTGATTTAATATTTTTAAATGCGTCTTCAAATGGATCTTTCACCATCACGCAATTATCTATTGATTTATAATACATTTTTTTATTATCCTAAACTATTATAACTAAATTACGAGGTTTTTTAGGATACGCGCCTAATGAAGCGTATGTGTTAATTGCACTAGGGGAAGTTAAATTAGTACGCAATGAATCAGTTACAATACAAAATTTTAGCTTATCTGTGGTTTTGTCCTGATCGTTCGTGTGTCCGCATGCTTCGCTGTATGCTGGTGCACAGCTTTCTCTACTACAAGCCATGCTGAGACGCTTGGCAACGTCGCTTTTGTCGTCGGTGGTGGTCTTATTGCCGATACTGGTTCGCTTCATATTGCTATATAAAAATTAAAGTTTTAGGAATAATAAGTTGAAATAAATAAATTTAAACTTTAATAATAAATTAATTTAATTTAATTTAATAAATGAAGATATATTACATACATATAGAACACAATTTCATATTATATATAAATACAAAATCAGAAAAATATTTGTTGTATAATGTCATTTAATCTTCATTTAGATTTTGTTATTAATAAAGCTAACAAGATGCTCGGCTTTCTTAAAAGAGCTACTGCTGATTTTAGTAACATGCGGGCTCTTCTTATCTTGTACAATTCTCTGGTGAGATCACATCTAGAGTATTGTAGCGTAATATGGTCCCCATCCTACCAAACTTCTATTGACAGATTGGAGTCAGTTCAAAATAAATTTTACAAACTAGTATCATATAAACTCAGTCTTACTGGTGTGTATTTATCATCTGAAAATATCGGAATTTATTTGGGATTGTCTGCGTTGGAAAAACGAAGAAATGAAATGGACATGAAATTTTTGTTCAAAGTTCTGAGCGGGCTAATCTGCTGTCAGCAGATCCTGAATATGATAGATATTCATGTTCCCCAACGTGCGGTTAGGAATTGCCCTTTTTTGCATATGTCCTTTAGTAGGACTAACTATGGTCGGCACAGCTCACTGTCTCGTATTGCACGACACGCTAACTATGTATCAAATGATGTGGACTTTGTTGGTATTTCATACGAGAAGTTCATTGCTAACTTAAAGAGATTATCGTAACACCTTAGCCAATGTGTAGGAATGTATGTATGTATTTATTCGTTTGTTTGTCATACTTGTAATCACTGTTTGTAAACAATTTTTATGTAACTTAACATGTAAATGCAGATGCGTTAATAAATTATTATTATTATTATTATTATTAATTACAATATTTATATTAAAATATTTAATAAATAGAAAAAATAAACATGCAAATATAGTAAGCACTAATTTCTAAGACTTCTCCTCTTTTGATTTTCTCATGTACTACTAAAAATATAGCATTGTTATCGCACAATATTGATATTGAAAATTCACAGTATATTCAAATTCTTTTTTTGTTCAAAAACATTTAGCAAAATTTAAATAATACACATTTTTATAATAAAAACTATAGCGTGCAAAGCTTTAAATTAGAAAAATATTAATTATTTTTAAATCAAAAGAGAAAATTTCTTATATATACATATATATATATTAATAATAATTTTATAAAAGACATGAGACAATCGTGGCAATAACATTTCAAATACTAATAATATATAATACCATAATAACTATTTATATTATCGATTAAATTTAAAGATTTGGATAATAACGGAAAAATGAGGTGTTTGCGCAACAATATTTCCCAATGAACATGCTTAAAGACCAATATTGCAAATTTAATTAATATTACAAATAGTTTGAATGATATTAATAAGATTAATGCATAAAACTAATTATATGACAGATGACGTTAACAAATTTATTTTTGATAAAGACCGGAAATAAAAGTAATAAATATTGTTCTACGTGTATGATATTCAGTGCTATTCGATTGCTACTGACTAATATTTAAACGTTGCTTGCTTTTAATTGCTTGTATGCATTAATCTTACATCAAATTTACCTCTTCGCAAATTCTGTTCTTTCGGGTTTACAAAGTTTATACAACACAACATAATTAGATATCACTTTTTTTAAATATTTCACATAAACTCTGTATTATAAAGGGATCCACTTGTGTATTTATACACAATGCCTGGGTTTCTTTATGTAGAAATTAAACACTGCGGGATCCATTTGTCTTCAATGTAGAATCGAACATTGATTTGCACTGAAGTAACATCTTTGTTGCATCTAAAATAAAAAATATACATGTTATTATTTACACAACAGATTAAAGAATTCAATTACTTTATTTAAGTACTACTAAAATAAGATATTTCACTGCATTTATTAATTAATATTAACTTTACGGGTTGTTGTTTACATAACCTAAAAATAAATAAAACCAAGAACACCGGCGTTATTGTAACTATTAATATTGATATTAACTTTTGAAACAAGAAAATGTGTAGTATAACTTCTTTGCTAAGCACAGATAATAAAAATTTCAAGAACTTACCTTTAAATTTGTATTAAAATCAGTTTTATTCCACTGTGCACCTGTAACTTACATTGACTTGCATGTATTTCAATAGGACTGATAAGACTACTAGGCTACGTTGCCAAGTTTCATGAGCACGGCTTGTAGTAGAGGAGGCTGTGGCTGGTGTGTCCGCGAGGATTTCTTCATGATCGCCTATCGGACTTAAGAAATTCTCCGGCTCCTCGTCTTCTAAATCAGCATCAGTCCGCATTTCCTTTCTCCTGTTCCTTAAATTGTACTTTGGAGAGTGGGACACCGCCATCACGCGTACTGGTGAAAGTAGTATAAAAACGCGGGTGCCACACCCAAGCTCTTATGGGATTTTACATGTACTTCAACCGGATGTGTTTTCAGTGTATTTAGTTCAACAAATGGCCACCAGTCTGCAATGTGTCGCCACCGTCGCTGGTGTTGGCGGGAAGAATTGTCGATTTGGCGGGAAGAATGGCGTCCAAGATGGCGTCGTTGGCGGGAAGAATTTGGGCGTTGTCCAAGATGGCGTCTTGGCGGGTAGTCCAGTTGTCCACTAGATGGAGCGTTGTTTGTCTTGTCGGTTTGCCAAGTTGTCCACTAGATGGTTGAAAGTATGCAACCAAAGTTACAGTGTATGCTTGGTAGCATCGTATTTTTTTAGTGAGTTTTGCCTGCTAGGATTTGAACACCGGTCGGCTGGTTGAGAGCCCGACGCGCTACCCATTGCGCCAAACAGTGTTACTGATAAGGAATGGAAAATGTGCTATAATAATGGGACCTCAATGTGGACTTGTAAAAAAAAAATAGAAAAAAATATGTGACGTCAGCCCTAAGCGCTTGCAATTTATGATATAACTGAAAATATGCAATTATAACCCTTAAATAAATATTCAATTATGATCAATAATATATTAAATTTCAAATGTAGAAAAAAATTCTATTTACAACAATAAATTATTAAAATAAATATCAATCATATATAATATTCATTTTGACCTATTTAATTGTTATTAACGATTCACATATAAAAAAATTCCCATACAAATTGAAACCGAGTAGATTAATTTTGCTTCATCTTTGCAACGGTCAGAAGGGCATTAGAGTGTCACACGTGAACGACGTCATCGACGCGAGACGGAGCGCGTAATCTCCATGCGGTTACTGATAAGAACTACTATTAAATAAAATCACAATTCTAAAATAATTGTTATGATGAGTAATAAAAACAATTTTAAATTACATAAAAAATATATATTAAAATTAACTGATATTCTATGAATATATTTTCCTAAAATAATTATAACGTGTGCCTATTTTTCATAAAACAATGTTAAATTGTAAAAATGTATAATGCACACATTTGCATAAGAATGCGTGTAAATCGAGACACAAACTAGAAGATATTTGCAAATTATTTCATTTTCATTCAACCAATCATATTGATTGTTATAACAACCAATCAGATTAAAAGTTATTATGACAAATATGTTTAAATAAATCAATTAGTATTAGCAAACATGTGTGACGATATTGACGTGCCGTGTATATCAATCGAAGACAGCAACAGCAGTTGTAGTAGTGATATCGCCGGTGACTTTCTAGAGAATATGTTGAAAGATCACGAAACCGAATTAAGCAGTGAAGATAGATTAATTAACGAAGTCTATTATCCACTGAACAAACAAGTTAAAGTGATTGTTGGTTTGAGCCCCGTACGAGGTTTTTACCAGTGTGTGCGTCTGAGTTCACCGAAAAAAAGTATATCTTTCATTCAGCCTGAATGGAATACTTTGATGCAGTACAAAAACGTCATGGAGAAGAGTGTTTTACGGGCGGAACACAAGTGTACATGTAGTTACCAACAGAAGAGACCTCGTTTATCCGATGACGAAGACTTCAAACCCAGGATTAATGTGTTCGATACTTGCTATATTGACCTGACAAAGTGTCGAAAATCAAAGATTGTGAGCATCGGTTGGCGGGGTGCGGTCATAATGCTAAATAAAAGTGCGTTGGACCAATTGTGGCGTGTAATTGATATGATTGAATATCGTTTTCAACGCTTGAATAATATGCAATTTTTTGAATATTACAACAATTGTCTATTGGAATTCAATAGATTACAAGCCGACACAGATGATGCATTCATTAACATCTTACCTACGGTAAATAACTGCTATTATGAAAATATCGAATGCATGCGGGAAATTATATTGTATAACCGCAAGAAATTGATGCACGATTTACAAACAATACGGTGTTTAAGTGGAGGCAATGAAATTAAAAGTCAGTTATACACTGATAATGGTGATGTCAAGAACGTCCCCCATTAAACGACTCCATTTAAGAAATCGCCAACAACTAAACTATCGATTGGAAAGTCTACTACAGCAAATTATTAATGTTAAAAAAATTATTTGTGATTATGAATTGCAAAAGCAACTGTGTGCAAAACTCGACGGGATGCAGCTCAGAGGAAATTAGCGAAGTCGAAATAAATTTATTTGAAAATATAAATAAAGCCATTGAATTGTATGATGAATGCAAGTTAACTGGTGAATATGTAAAATACCTGCCTGAAAAATATTTGCGATCGTTATATGGACTAAATTTGGAAAGATTGTGGGATTTCCTGCCTGAAAAATGTAAGAGTGATTTATATTTCCAAATAAGACTCCCTTGTCATAAGCATTACAACCTTCCAACCGATGAGGACCACATAGAGGGACCACCTCCACCCATAAAAAACTGTTTTAGATGCATTGCTGAAAAGTGTATCTGCAAAAAGTGTCAAGATTACCGATCAATTAGAAAAAGTGACAACAGCACCGAAAATGAATAGCACCGCTTTCATACTATTATCAACTCTGCTTAATGGAACTTTGTTCATCACCAAACCCAAAGATGCCAGACAATGCTACATAACCGCTAGCAATAAAGGAATCAATGATTGGCCTTCGGAATGGAAAATGATGTACCTCGATAATAACACTAACCCAAGAACATTTAAAATAAACACCAGTATAATCCCGGGAGTGTCAAATGCGATGAATGCAACTTTTATGTTCCTCGATAAAAAACGCAGTGTAATAAATGTTTCAAATCAATTAATAATGGACAATGTTGTAAATAATGATAAAAATGTAATTTTGATTTTAGAAATTATACTGATGCTTACCAATGTTATTATATTTTCTTATGTGCTTTATAAATTATATAAAAGGTATGTTTACAAAAACTAAATAAAAAACAATATTATAATAAACAGCATTTTATTTCATTATTTATACATTTTACAGATAATTGAATTACATCATAAAGGTAAGTCATTCTAAATTTGTTAGCTTTATCAGAAGTGATTTGAGTTGTTGTAGAATCCCAAGCGTTGGGCAATTAATCGAAAATAACGATAGATCTTTCTGATTTGCTCTCACCATCGAAGATGTAAATTCGTTATATTCATAATACATATTTTCACTGAAGAAATATAGCAGTCCATTTGTGTATCGGAATGCACCATTAATGTTCCTGGGCAATCCTATGAAATCTTGTGTATATCCAAGCATATTTATTTTTTGATAATAACTGCATTCATCCACTTCAACGTAAACGCTATTATTGTAGAACACATATGTTTGCCCACTGTACGTATTTACAGCTGCAGTCACAACCCCACCAACATGTAAATTTGATTGTACAATTGAATTATGAAATTTTAACGATGGGAAATCAAAAACATGTATATACATATCATCGAATAGTGCTATCTGGCCATTGGGGCGTTGGTAAATTGCATTTATTTTTTTAAACGTTGATGGTAGAAAGTGTAACCAATTGGTTATTAACTGCGGTTTTCCGTATGAATTTATATTTAATCCTTTCACCCAAACCCACTCGTTATAAAATATGTATATTTTTCCAAGGACTATTAGAAATGCATCGATGTCCTTTGATACTTTACACAAATCGGGGTAAATAACAGGTGGGTCAACCGTTCTAGAATTGACTGTAGAATTTACAGTTATATTTGCCACAGTTGTAGACTCTATTGTGGAATTTATCGCAGGAATAGTAGGCTTGGTCGTCGACGTCGTCGCCTCCGTCTCCATCGTCGTCGGCGTAACCTTTACACCATACAGTTCTTGAATTGCATTGATATCATTTTCAGTTAAATTTGGATAAGCGTAGTAGTATGCATACATCAATGAATGTTGATTGCTTGAGTGCCGAATTCCTAAGACGTGTCCGATTTCATGAAGTAATACAGAAAAAATACTTATTTTGTTATTGGGAGGTGATTTTGTCAAAGTCCACCAATCTTCATCTGCATCAAGATGAATTTCTGTCAAACTTCCGTTGTTGTGAGGTAGATAGGCATGCCCCAAAGTATTCCCAGGACCGTCAAAGGAATTGCAAGTGTAGTTACGCTTTATCCATGTATGTGCTATTCTTTGAAATGAAATTAAAATATCATACTTTAAAGGATCATGAATGAAATTTAGATTAGTATAACTTGACCATAAATCAAAAGCCTCTTTGGCTGATTGTTTCATTAAATAACTCCCTTTATAAAAATGCCATTTTAAAGTTTTGTTTGGCCATTTTTCGGAATGAATTACATAATTTTCCAAATGATCTGGATTTCCACATCTTGGAGTTTGCATTAAATTTAACGTAGCATTATTGAATGTTCCATCTGCGGGTAGACCATAAGTTTCTTGAAACAATATTATAGCATCTCTGGAATCGGTCAGCGATGTGTCACTAGCATTTAAATATCCATAGAATTCTAGATACTTATTGCCATCGAACGATGAGCCAGTTGAGGTTGATATAATAAATGATATAAGGAGTGTGAAGATCATCATTGTATAGAGGTCTTAATAAAACTAAAGTATAATTATAAAATTATTATTATTTATACAATTATAATACATTTTGTTTATTAATCCAACTATTATGCGATTTATCCATGCCAAGCCATTTTACGAATACTTGATTTCCCTTCTTTCGCAATATTTTTTCCACTAAATATATCTTAGGATTTGATGTTTTCTGCAATTCCTCAGCGTAAAAGGCTCCTTGTATAGGATCTCCTCTTTCATCTTCCAATAAATACGTCACCGGGTTGGTAATTTTAATTTTAACAATTTTAAATAATTCAGTTGTCCAATTTGGTGTGTATCCTTTTGCAAATAAAGCTTTTTGTTTACTCAATCGCACCATATCGCCCACTCGGAAATTCCCTTTTCCTGCAATTTTAATGTGCGAGTAGACAGTTTTTAATAACATCTCTTCCTTATCACCGCCCGGAATTACATCAGCTGGTCGCATTCCTATCGTACGGTGACGTTGATTGTTGTATTCTAACGTAACCTTGTTCAAAATATCATACCAGCTGTAGCGCCCACGTAAACTAAATTGTTTAGAAAGTTTATCTTTTAGCGTGCGAATTAGACGCTCTACAATGGCAGCTTTCATTATTGTATATGTCGAATAATGATTAATATTATATTTTTTCATTAATGTAGAAAATTGCTTGTTATAAAATTCCTTGCCATGATCACTTTGAATATTTTTCGGTGTCCGACCGGCGTTTAATATTTTTCCCATTGTTTCTGCAACAATCACACCGGTTTTATTTTTTATTGGTGCAGTCCAGGCGTATTTTGAGAAACAATCAATTACTACCAGTATATATTTATATCCTTTATTTTCACGAGAGAATAATTGAAACTCGGCAAGATCTATTTGCCACAGATCGTCAACACCTTTAAGTATCGTTTGTCTTCGAGCAAAATTCTTTCTTGCCGGTTTGTGTAACTCTCGCACTACATCCTCTTTACTCATTTTGACTTGAACGGTTTAATGGGGCAATCAGCTGTTTGATGCTAGTTGTTTGATTTAATAATAGCGTATTTAATTCAATCTTGAACTGCTCCCATTCTCTTGCATTATCGTTTTCAATTGTTTCTATTTTGGTATTCGCAGACCCTATATTGTTTTCAACTGATTCTATTTTGTGATTCGTAATAGTTTTATACTCCTGCAAATCCGCGGATAACTTAATTAACCGATCCAAAGAATCCATTTTTACAGGCGTAATTTTGGAATCTACCATACCGGGGACACTGTTGATAATCCCATTTACTTTTTCATGTACATTCTTTATTAAATTTTCAACATATCTCTTCTCTTCAACATGCAAATTGTCGACATATTTCTTGTTGGTGGCATCGCTCTCATTAACCGGTAATTGCAAATATTTTATTCTTTTACTTTCAAGGTTGAAATGTCCATCAACATCGCGTTTAAAACTCTCACGCATTTATTTATTTTATTTTGTAACGAATGGCGTCCGAACTTATCGATGCTCATCTTGTAAATGAAATCAATGTAGAACGTTATACTAATAAATAACATCTTCTTCGCGTAATTCCTCTTCGATTGACGCAATCTCATTATCGTGCGAATTATTCCCCGCATTCCTCGATGCGTGCAATAAACACAATCTATCCACAAGTTCGCTTAAATTGTTCCAATACTTGTATTGCGTAGGGACACGTTGCACTCGCAACTTTGAATCAAATCCTCTTCCTTGGGTGGAATTTGAATCGGAATCCAACAAAGGTTTAATAATCTTTGTATACTTTTTAGATTTTGATCCCTGTATCTGATTATTTGGATCAAAATTACGGTATATTGCATGTGACTTTAATAATATTTTTTTATAATGTTGTAAATCATCGTTTGTATAACTTGCAGGATCTTTCATAAAAAGCAGTTCGTATAAACCCGTTGTTCCATCGTATGTAGAGTCACCAATTTTAAAATCTTTTTTATTGACCAGTTTAACTTCATGGTTTCCAATCATCCATTTATGCGAGTGTAAATTAATTTTTATACCAGTGGTCTCATCTAAACTGTGATGAGCACCAAATCTCTTTGCAATGTACTCTCGAGGCTTTTCATGAAACGAATCCAAAAACTTTTTAATTTTCATGGTCCGTTCGCTTTGCGGTGTTAAAGATTTACGAAGTGTCTCTTTGCTTTGATGCGCTACCTCTTCATCACCAAGCGCTACCTCTTTGCTTCGATGCGGTACCTCTTCGCTTCGATGCGCTACCTCTTCGCTTCGATGCGGTACCTCTTCGCTTTGATGCGGTACCTCTTCGCTTTGATGCGATACCTCTTCATCATCCTCATTGTTCAAACGTTTTGTAAAACCAGTCCATTTTGTCATCTGCTTTCTCTTTCGCGGTCGCACCACCTTGACCGTATATTTGTGTTTGGGTGTAACTTCTATCAACGGTTCGGTTTTATAATTTTGATTTGCATCATCGTTTTCATTCTTGAAATTTACTTTTGTACGTTTGAGAGAAATTATTTCCTTCAACGGTTCCAGTAACGGTTTATATGCTTTGTTCAAAAATTCGTCATTTTCCGATCGGTTTATTTTCATGGCAAACAGCTTTTTTCTTATAGCCTTTTTAATGTTGATCAGACGATGTTTTATCGCACGGTCCGACATGTTCATTTGCTTGCGTAAATTTGATTGATGAAATCAATTGTCAATCATTATATAGCGATCGAAACCTTTGCGGTATCTTCCCTTATTCGGATCACAATCTTTATTTATTACTATGAATCCGTATTTATCTGCCCAACACAGTCTACAGATTTTTTTAAATTTTTCGAAATCCATGTCGCTGCTCACATGATCCGCAAACGCATGTTTCAAATTCATTTCATCTTGCTTGAATAATACGATAAAATTGGCATTATCACGTATCAAGTGTTTGGGTATTCGCGTATAAGTCAGACATAAATAAAACGAATCAATGTTATTGTGTCTTCCCATGCTGAAATATTCTCTGATTTTCTCTTGACCGTCGCACGCAACATCATCAAAAATAAAAATTGAGTTTGGTTTGGCATTCTCGGGGCTTAAGATTTCTTCATTTTCTTTAAACTGAAAGTATTTTATTTTTCGCATAGACTTTATAACGCTCTCCAATAGGCGATATTTTGGTTGATACAACGATTTCGAGTAGATATAAATGTTCTCAAAATGTAATCCGTTTTCACTGAACAATAAACTTAACATCGCGTTTGATTTTCCGCAATTGGACGGTCCACAAATGAGGGCTCGTATTGAATTTGGTAATAATTCACCGTGACGTCTCTCCGTCGTCAAACCCATTCCCGACACGTACTCATCCATGTTCACGATCGGCAGCGACTTTTTTTGCTTGACCACTTTCATTGTAATGACATAAAATGGGGTTTGGACCTGTGTTATAAATAGAAGCGCTTCATAGTGAATCTTTTAAATGCATTTGTATCACGGTGCAGGCATTATCAATTCTTTTATAAATAAGTTACCGGTTGAATTACATTTACCGGGGTATCAGTACTGTGGGCCGGGTACAAAATTAAAGAAGCGTTTGCAAAGAGGCGATCCGGGTATAAACAAGTTAGACGCCGCATGTAAACTACACGACATTGCATATTCACAAAACAAAAAATTGAGTGATAGACACGTTGCGGATAAACAGTTAGCTGAAGTCGCTTGGCAAAGAGTCAAATCCTCAGCATCGTTGGGTGAAAAAGCGAGCGCTTTTGCTGTGGCGACAGCAATGAAAGTGAAAAGAAGATTAGGTATGGGCATGTCAAGAAAAAAAAGTGGCAAGAAAAAAGTTACGTTGCAAAGCGTAATTGTGATGAAGGCAAAAAATGCGTTAAAACAGTTTAAAAATAAAATTAAACACAAGAATGGTATAACTGAAGGATCACACATAGCCCTTAATGCGGCAAAACTTGCCGTGCGCAAAGTTGGTGGAAGAAAAAAAATTCGAACCCCTCGTATAATTCCAGTGCCTAAAGTCGGCGGCATCCTACCATTGATTCCTATTTTTGCGGGTCTTAGTGCATTGAGAGCACTTGCGGGTGGTGCATCTGGTATTGCCAAAGCGGTGAACGACGCTTCGGACGCTCGTCGGAAATTTGGTGAATCACAACGGCACAATAAGATGATGGAAGCCATTGCAATCGGTGGAAAAGCAGGAAAAGGACTCTATCTTAAACCGCACAAAAAAGGCTTAGGGCTATATTTGCAGAAGCCAAAAAACTACTAACGCTACCTCGAAGAGCGCTAACCGATAGGGATCTAGAGATGTTTGCGATAAAAGCAAAAGTACCATATTTTAGAGCTGTTTTCATGCGCGATGTCATGCCGATTAAACCCCATAAAAACGAATCCCTCATTGTTAATCTAGATTGTTCGAGAGGAAACGGTCCGTAAACACATTGGGTGGCATACAAAAAACGCGGAAATCACGTAAAATACTTTGACAGTTTTGGTGACCTCCCACCGCCCAAAGAACTTTTAAAATATTTTCAAGGTAGCGAAATTACTTACAACCACGATAGATATCAAAATTTTAATACGTATAACTGCGGGCATTTGTGTTTGAAATTTTTGTTATAAATACGACAGACTAGGAAATTGCACGCAGTCATGTCTTATACGTTTACTCTGCAGAGTGACAGCAGTGTACTCTCCGTAAACTATTATCCTCCAATCGAGTTAGACCCTAACAAAAATTATTATTTGGGCCTGATCGGGTTGCAAACGTACAACACTATTCCGAATATAGAAGAGGGGTGCAACAAATTTTATTACGAGCATAACGGTAACAAAGTTATTGACATACCCACCGGTTCGTATGAAATCACCGACATTGAATCTTACTTGGAATCTGTTTTGAAATCGAGATCGAAAGAATCGGAAGAGTTAATTGTCTTAAAACCGAATAATAATACATTAAAGTGCGAAGTTTTGTGCAAATACGACATTGATTTTTCACCGGCCGACAGTATCGGTAGCTTACTTGGATTTTCAAAGAAAAAATTGAGTGCAAATTAATTGCATTTGTCCGATTTACCCGTTAAAATTATAAAAGTGACCAGCATCAGACTCGAGTGTAACATAGTGTCGGGTGCTTTTTACGGTGATAAACTATCGCACACGCTTTTCGAATTTTCACCTTCCGTCGATCCGGGTTTTGCCATTAACATAGAACCTCGAAATATATTATATTTACCGGTTAACGTACGCAACATCAACAACATTACAATCAGAATTATCGATCAAGACGGAGCATCCGTAAATTTTAGAGGTGAAAATATTTTAGCAAGACTCGAATTAAAAACGTGGTAACATGCCGATTCAATTTAATTCTAATCCAAATGTTAACAAATGGGGGACAACCATTCGAAACATCACTCCTCAATTATTCTTCAAAGGACTAACAAGTCACGACCTACAGAGACTCTCCTCATTGGGCTACAGGCTAAAAAAGAACAATGGATAAATTAGACATTTTTGATAAATTCAGTGTGGACGAGAGCATTGTGAAAGAGGAATTTCACAGTTATCAGCCGAGAACACAAACCTTTAACAATAACGTTGAAATTCGCATTTTAATACAACAGCAGGATATTTGTACTTTGCCGTGCAACAGTTATTTGTACATCGCTGGTACAACGGAAAATCCCGTCGATGCTAATTTTAAATGGGATACAAATGGATTTGCATTCTTATTTGAAGAAATTTGTTACGAAATTAACGGAGTTGTAATCGATCAAAATCGAGGCGTTGGAATCACGTCCACAATGAAGGGATACATCTCCTATGATAAGGAAGAGCTAAGAAGTTTGGAAATGAGCGGGTGGAGCGAAACGTTTGACGCGGGAGTTAAAACATACTTTGATACAAACCAAAAGTTTTATGCAATTTTGCCCTTGAAATGTCTTCTGGGATTTGCAGAAGATTACAAGAAGGTGATGGTGAATGTGAAACAGGAGTTGATCATGAAGCGTGCCACCACGGATTTAAATTGTTACACGAGCACCAAAGACTGCAAAATTCGGATAGATAAAATTGAATGGCGCATACAACATGTTCAGCCGTGCGATGAAGCAAAATTACGAATATTGACCGGCATACAATCTGATCCTCCCATTTTAATGCCATATAGGACATGGCGTTTATTTGAGTATCCTCTCAGAAAAACCGATAAGGATACTTGGCTAGTTAAAACTTCTACCCATTTGGAAAAACCTCGATACGTAATTGTAGGTTTTCAACAGAATAAAGTGGGAAAAATAGATAAAAATGCAAGCCATTTTGATCATTGCTTTATGAGAAATGAATGTGTATTTAAATTCGGAGTGTTATCCCTATGATAAGTTAAATCAAGATGTGACAAATGGTGAATACACAACTTGTTATTACATGTACACACAGTTCCAAAACAGTTATTACGGTCGATTCAACCGACCCATATTGAGCTACGCAGAATTTAAAAATCGAATGTTATACGTATTCGATGTATCAAGACAAAACGAAAGTGTAAAATCGTCAACGATCGATTTGAAAATTGAAATGGAGGGACACCAGGCTTTCCCAGACAACACAAGAGCATATTGTCTCATATTGTTTGACCAAGTTGCCAAATACAGACCGCTCTCTGGAACAGTGAGAAAACTTGTTTAATGGAGAGTAGAACCAAAAGTTAACATTGCAGTAGTGAATCCTGAACATAGAAAATCCCATCAATTGAGCTCTTATTTTTAGTCGAGTACAGGCCGTTGATGTGTACACTTCATATAACATGATGATTATATTGGCCATCGATATGCAAGGATTTGTAATTGCAAATCAGTTTATGCCGAAGGAAATAAGTATTGCAACAAATTACAAAAATATTCACACTTACTTGATGAAACCGACAATCGACTACTCGTTTTTAACATCGAAGGAAAAAATCCAAGCCAGATGGTTGGAAAATAATTACCACTCAATTCCATACTCCGGAGGAATTGTTGATATGGCCGAGATTGACAACATCTTTTACGGATTTACTCAGAATTTATCCGATGTGACGTGCGTGGTCAAGGGTGCTCAAAAAGAAGATTTTTTAAAAAGACATTTCCCGAATTTTACCATATTAAACCTTGAAGGTGAAATTAATTCACCAAAATTTGAAAAATGTACTCATTTCTGTGCAAATCACACAGATGAGTTTGCTAATTGCTCATTTCAGAATGTTAAAAAAATTTGTACTTATTTAAATGATAATAATTGTAAATAGTTTTTTGTAATTATTTTCTGTAATTATATTTTATATGAACATAATAATCATAAATTTCTATATTTTAAGTCTTGTTATGTATGTAATTTAATTAAAAAATAAATTTATTTTTGTTGTAATAATATTGTTTTATTTTACCTACAATAAATAAGAAAATGCGTTAACTATAAAAGGTAAGTAATCCATATTAATAATAAATTTAAAACGAAGTTTAAAAATTAAGTAAATATTAAATAATTAATAAATTTTCAATTTCATTTTAAAGTAAGTAGTATGATGTAATTTCTTTCAATTTAACCAAATCACATCCGTTTTCACATTACATACGATAAGCTACAATATGAGGTAATTTCGCGCTTAATTTAAACCACATCTTCAGTTTTTTTTTTTAATGAATCAATTTGTTATCATTTTTCCTTATATATGTATATGATAAGAACAGTGATGTAATTTCCGTTTATTTCGCGCTTAATTAAAAACATCCGTTTTCTCCCCATATAAAATCAATGCATTCTGTGAAGTGTGCCAGTTTATAAAAAGCAAGCAATCAAATAAAAATAATAATCATGTTGAGCGAGTCTTCAGGTGATGAGTTATTGTCGCAGTATGTAACTCCAGACCTGGGGGTATCAATAGGTATAGCAGATATGGCCACACGTATAATTAACTGTACTGCACTGACCCAGGATTCATGCAGTGGCTCGAATAATGGTTTTATTTTATTTCCGTCAAGGTCGAACAGCTGTTTATTTAGACGCACAATTTCATGCGCATCATGCCATGAATGCCGGCATAACGGGCATAACCTATTCGCGTTCACTTCGATGTTTCCATAGTTTTTAGTTATTATTGTTATTAGTTTTGTAGTTTAATTTTAAGGATTGCCTCAAAGGCAATGTCACCATCAGGTATTTGCAAATATAAATTAAAAGTGTCAATTTGTATAATATATATTACAGTTCTATAACTGATAGCAGTTATAGGACTATAATATGTATTATTATTTATTTTTACAGAATTTATATTTTGTTTATTTTAAAGAATTATTATTTATTTTAAAAGAATTTTTATTTATTTGCAAATTCTGTGTGGATTTGCCATTTTTAACTTTCCGTTGTCAGTTCCCAACCCGAAAATAAAGAGGGAAAATGGCAAGTTTTAAAAATAGCGCCTTTTATTGACACAAACGTAACTCAGCGCCGCTAGGCGTCCGTTTTACAAACTTAATGTTTCTTCCCAGGAGCGAAGAGGCGCTAAAACTCGTGGCGAAATATTTATAGGGAATTGACTTATCTTCTATTGTATGATCTGTGCTCCAGACCGTCCCATACAAAAAGTGTGTGACAAGGTAAAAAAACCAAATAAACGACGCCGGTGGTGATAAGGCTTGTAGACGTTTGTTTGATGATGAAGTCACGGTGCCGGTTGCACCAAAAAAACTGAAACCAAAAGTTTTGTCAAGTGATAGTGAGAGCGACACTGAATCAAAGAAGAAGACCGTGTTGCCCCTAAAAAAACGGAAGCCAAAAGTTTTGTTAAGTGATAGTGAGAGCGACAGTCAATCAATAAAAGACCGTGACGTTGCCGATTTATTGAATGAAATCGGCAAAAGTGACGGCGGCGCTTCCATTATTCCCTTGAGGGATTTAAAGATTGGAAAACCGTACGTCGTTAATGATTTTTGCCATATGCAGACGGTTAATGGAAAAAAAGTTGTTTGTGAACTCAAACATGGAATAGTATTCCTTCCGGACCGTTACTCAAGGAGATTTGCAAAAGAGAAAGATCTGGAAAAAATACGCGGATCGCAAGTAATACTATTTTATAATGGATTAAAATCATTAAGCGGCGGTCGTAGTTATCACGACGTGCAGTTTGAAAAAGCCTAAATATGGGCGATAACAGATTGATAACGCAAATAAAAAAACTTTCAAAAACAATAAACAGTGTGGGGGTCAACAGGGATGTATTAACAAAGTGCCAAGCAGAAATTAAAATTAATATAAAGTTATTAAAAAAATGTGCATCGCTCAATTTTGGTAGGAATCAACAACATATTGCATCTAATTTAGGATCACTGCTGTCTCTACAGGCAAAATGCGCAACCAAAATAAGAACGCTTTCAAGAACGGGTGATGGACTTCGCGGCGAGAGAACAATCAACTATGGTGCTAATAAAAGAAAACCTGCAGTGGAATGGACCGAAGTAAGTAATGTTTTGTTTTTTTTTTAATTTTGCATGCATATTTACATAAAAGGCAGATAGTAATAATAGTCTATATATTTATAATTGCAGTTGAAAACAGCTTTCAATAATCAGATTCGCACAGGTGCTTTAATTAACTTAAACCATGTGGATCCAAAACTTTTTCTGAACGATTGTAAAATAAAAATTATAAATCGTTTAAAAAACATACGCAAGAAATTCACATGCTTTAAGTATCATTTTGCCCTGTGCGGGGAATTTGTGCAGCCGGTATCTATGGAAATTGAAATTTTTCGAATGATGTCAAAAAATAAAATATTTCTACTCCACTCTGACGATGCACTCTTACTAGACGAATTATTTGAAGAAATTCTAGTAAAGGTATTTATTGAACATTAAAAAATTAAATTTATGAAGTTGTGGCATTAATTTATATATTTTATGTATTATATTTATATATATATTTGCAGCTTGAAGAATTTCAAGAGCGTAAAAGTGGATGGGCTCTGCATGCCATACAGCATCTTTTGATCTCCATTGCCAAATATGCACCCTTGAACGCAGGATCTACCAGCTATGTGCCATTGCCTAAACCGATTATTCAACGGAATGCTTGCATCAACATCAAAAATATGGATTAGCGCTGCTTTTTATGGTGTCTCATTGCTGCCCTACACCCATGTACAAAAAAAGGTGATGACCCCACAAACTGTTTAAATTATCCGGTTATTTTTGATCAATTTAATTTAAATAATATAAATATGCCTATGAAAATATCAGACATAAATAAATTTGAAAAACAAAATCCATTTTTTTCCATTAATGTGTATTCATATGACGACGGCGATACCGGTGACAGTCAATTTCAAATTTACCCACTACATATTTCAAACAATCATGTTGGAGAAATACAGATAAATTTATTGTATATACCTAAATACCATAAAAATTCTGGTCATTTCTGTCTAATTGAAGACTTGTCTAAATTATGTTCGTCAACATTCAATAAACGTAAACGTAAGCTATTTATTTGTCATAGATGTCTTAATAATTTTAGTAACGAGAATAATATGCAAACACATTTAAAAGACTGCAACACTTTTGATCCAGTTAAAATTGAGATGCCCATTGAGGGCTCGGAAGTGAAGTTTCAAAATTTTACAGCTACCATGAAATTGCCATTTGCAATATACGCCGATTTTGAGGCAGTGACATTACCGATTTTATCATGCGCAAATAATTCCCGTAACTCGTACAGTAGGCGTTATCAAAATCACAAACCATTTAGTGTGGCTTATTTGCGCGTATGCTCTTATAATTCAAATTTAAACTATTTCAATATGTATCGCGGTTTGGATCCACATAAATAGTTTATTAATCAATTGCTAGAAGAGTGCGATGTTATTTGGGCATATATAAATAGTGATAATAATAAACCAATGAATCCTTTAACAATAATACAAAAAATTCAACATGATACTTGCCAGTCTTGCTCGATATGTAATTATTTTTTTGACAAAACCAATGTAAAAGTGGCACATCACTGTCATTATACTGGCGACTTTATTAATACCTTGTGCAATAATTGTAACTTGCAGTGCAAGACATCAAACATTTTACCCGTGATTTTCCACAACTTATCGCGATATGATGCTCACTTTATCATTGAGACTCTTTCAAGTGTAAATGCTAATCCCATAAATATCATACCATCCACAACCGAAACTTACATCAGCTTCAGCAAAAAAATTGGAAAGATTAATTTAAGATTTCTGGACTCCTTTCGATTCATGCCCTCCTCATTAGATAAATTAGTAAAGAATTTAAATATTGATCAGCTACAATTGACCAAATCCGGTTTCCCAAAAAACGAGGATCTGATGTTAGTCAAACGAAAAGGTATATTTCCCTACGATTATATATCGTCAATTGATAGATTAAATGACAATATATTACCCGCCAAAGAACATTTTTACAATCATTTAAATGATTGTACGGTCAGTGACGATGATTATTTGCATGCTAAGACAGTGTGGGAGCATTTCAAATGTAAGACATTAGGCGATTATGCAGACCTTTATTTAAAAACCGATGTTTACTTGCTCGCAGATGTGTTTGAAAATTATCGGAATTTAACTATGAACACATACATGTTGGATGCGTGCGGGTTTTTAACAGCGCCCGGTTTGTCTTTTTCAGCTGCATTAATAATTTCCAAAGTTAAACTTCAACTATTAACCGATATTGATATGGTGTTATTTTTTGAAAAGGGGTTAAGAGGCGGCATATGCCAAGTCAGCTGCAAATATGCTAAATCTAATTCGCCTTATAGCACCTCATATGACCCAACAAAACAAGTATCGGAAATTTTACTATTAGATGCTAATGGTCTTTACGCGTTTGCTATGACATCAAATCTACCATTCGGTAATTTTCGATGGCTCGACAACATGGACGAGTTAAAAAATAAAATTATTGACAAGACTATAAGTATGTGCTATGGTGACAACATGGACAAATCGTTGATGCTAGAATGTGATCTGCATTATCCTACAGAACTTCATAATAAGCATATTTATTTCCCGTTCTGTGCAGAGCACAGATCACATTCCGGCAACAAAGCCAACACAAAATTAATGCTTACACTTTACGAAAAACAAAACTATGTGCTTCATTTAAATTCATTAATGCAATGTTTACAACACGGGCTGATTTTAACAAAAATCCATAGGACCATCGAATTTTCTCATAGTAAATGGCTTAAGCCATATATCGATTTAAATGCAAAACTGCGCGCCCAGTCGACAAATGATTTTGATAGGCAACAATATAAAGACATGTCTAACATGTCATTCGGTAAAATGATGGAAAATGTTAGAAAATATAGGTCAATTTACTTGGCAAATAATTGGAGCACTGCGAGAAAATTAATATCAAAACCAAACTTTAAATCATTCAAAATATTTAATGAAAACCTTGTTGCCATAGAAATGAACAAAACAATTGTTAAATATAATAAGGCATTGTATGTGGGCACTTGTATTTTGGATTTATCAAAAATTATTATGTATAGTTTTATCTATGATTATTTGAAGGTGCACGTCGAGCCGCATTTCGAAGTAATAATATGCTATAGCGATACGGATAGTATTGTTGCCAAATTTATTCGACGTGACAACTGCCCGTATCAAAGTATATATGACGTAATCCGGAGAGATGCGATTCTGATGTTCGACTCCTCAAATTATTCGGTAAATAATCCCTTTAACATTCCGCTAGTTAATAAAAAAGTAATTGGTAAATTTAAAGACGAGTTAAGAGGAACCATAATACTAGAATATGCGGGTATCCGAGCAAAAGTTTACGCTATCCGGTCGGATTCTGATAATACAGAATTAAAAAAACACAAAGGTATAGGAAGATCGGCAATTCGAAAATTACAATACGAAGACTATATTAATTCAATATTTAATAACGTTTCAAAAATGACAACATTTAATTGTATAAGATCAGAAGATCACAACATTTATACGATAGAAATTAATAAAACTGCTCTTCATAATTTTGACGACAAACGAAATCAAATTGATCAAATTAACTCAGTGCCGTGGGGGCATCACAATTTTGAATGATTTTTTTTTTAATAAGTTGTGTGTTATCATTCTTGTTTTTTTTATATATATTTTTTTAATTATTCTAGAACTATTTCAACATTATATCCATTTATAATTTATATTATTATAAAACTTGAATTATTATAATTTTAGTAACATTTTTATAACATTTGCTTTATTTGATTTTTTTTTTTAATAAATATATTATATTTGTAACTTGCGTTGTTTTTTAGACCATTTTCAAATGTCACCATTAATAACCGAGGTACGGCGTAAGGACTTGAATATTTACAAGACGTCACATATTTTTTTCTATTTTTTTTTTACAAGTTCACATTGAGGTCCCATTATTATAGCACATTTTCCATTCCTTATCAGTAACACTGTTTGGCGCAATGGGTAGCGCGTCGGGCTCTCAACCAGCCGACCGGTGTTCAAATCCTAGCAGGCAAAACTCACTAAAAAAATAAGATGCTACCAAGCATACACTGTAACTTTGGTTGCATACTTTCAACCATCTAGTGGACAACTTGGCAAACCGACAAGACAAACAACGCTCCATCTAGTGGACAACTGGACTACCCGCCAAGACGCCATCTTGGACAACGCCCAAATTCTTCCCGCCAACGACGCCATCTTGGACGCCATTCTTCCCGCCAAATCGACAATTCTTCCCGCCAACACCAGCGACGGTGGCGACACATTGCAGACTGGTGGCCATTTGTTGAACTAAATACACTGAAAACACATCCGGTTGAAGTACATGTAAAATCCCATAAGAGCTTGGGTGTGGCACCCGCGTTTTTATACTACTGGTGAATGATATATATTTAATTAATGCCCCACGTTGGGCTCCAAGTTGTAGCAGAGCGGGGTGGGTTGAAGAAATAATTTCTTATAGTTGCTCGGATAGTTATATTTTATTTCTTTTTTACTTATAACTCAAATTAACAATACACTGTAAATAACAATAATAGAAATTAACTGCCGTGGTGATAAGCATTTAAAGGGCTAACATACCTGGTGCAGGTAACCCACACGTGGAGTTCACGAGTATAAATTATACCTGAAGGCACGCAGTCTTCTGTCGCAAGAGTCAAGTGATGCGGTGGCTTAAGGTAAGAATCCGCGGGGATATCCGCGGGTATGTCAAGTGGGAAGTCTACCACAGGATTAAACTTTATATAGGGGCGCACATTACCGAGCATTGTGACAATATGGTCCTAGAAATTTGTTATTTTTCTTGTTTCTAGTATTGGGGTTTTGTTTATAAACTATGTGTCCTAGATAAAATTTATTAGATTCTCCCTTTTCATTAGATTTTGATATAATTTTATGTTTGTTGTCTTAATCTTTTCAGTTATTTCTTGATAAACATGTTTTAATTATTCTTTATAATTTTCAACATAATCATTGTAGAAGGGAATTGGTGCAAAAATTTGATATAATTCTTCTTTGTGAAAATGCAAATGATATTTTTTTTGAAATAGTATAATCTCTTAAGAAATGTAAAATTAGATTCGAATTGTTTGTACTAGGAATTTTGAAGGTAATTATTTTATAGTGTTCATAATTTTCTCGGCTGACATCTAATTTATTATATATTTGTGGATAAATTAAAATTTAATTTTGTTTATTGTATATTACTACTAAAATTCCTATTCAATAATTTGTTGTTTTGTTGATATTTGTGTATTGCGTTGTCATCGTGGTATACTTTTTTGGTTCTACATTCTCCATTGCTAATCTTATTTGTATGTCTGATATTATGTTAAATCGTTCCCTTGATTGAATTAAATTAGTGGTTTGAATAGGGTTTTAGGCTAAATACCGTAAATATTCAAGCGTCTTATTATTAATCTCTCCTGTGTTATTAATCATTGATTTGTCTTCTAAAGCGTTTATTTGGACTTCTGAGTTTAATTCATATATGTCAATATAAAAGCTTTTGTCAAATATATAATGAATAATTTCATGAACTTGAGAGTAATTTAATTTGTCTAATCCACATCCTAATTTTGGCTTGGCAATTTTGCATATGTTGTTGTTTAAACAAAACAATTTTAAATTTAATAAACAATTAAACAAAGTTGATTTTTCGAAATATTGATTTATTGTTATTATTATTGGTATTTAAATAGACAAAAGAAATTAATGTATGATATCTTGTTCTAGCAATTTTTCTATTTGGGTTTTAACTTCTAATTTATGAATTTCGGGAGTAACAATACATTTTGATAATTATTAAAGATTTATTGTTTAAATTAATTTTGTGTTGAATTTTGTTAGTTGAAATTTGCTCGTTATAAAATATATCGCGGTATTAGTGACTTAATTTTTTAATTGCCTGTTTTTCTTCTAAATTACTGTGTTCTAAGCAAAGATTTTTTTAAATTTGATTTTAATAAATTGTCCTGTTTAGATCGTTATCAGTTTCCATCGTGATAAAATTTAATTCATTCACATTTAAAGGTTTGATTAAAAACGATTTTAATAGGTCTGTTCCAACACACGATTTGGACAGTTTGCAAACCGTCCAAACAGTGTTTCTAGATGACGTTTTTTGATAATTTGGATTTTTGATGGGTTTGTTTTGGTATTGATTTTGGTGCAAGTATTGGTTACATTGGCTTTTGCAAGAAATAGAGGTGCCTTTGAATGGGGAAATTGTTATTGGATTTCCATTGCATTTGGGGTCTTTGCATAAAATTTGATTGTTCAAAATTAGTTGAGAAATTTGGTTTTAGAAAGTTAGATTGTATAAATTGTTGTTTCTGAAATTTTTGATAAAAATTTTCAGGTTGTGTTGATTTTTGAATATTTTGATTCATTGGATTCATTCTTTGATTTATTTTAAACGTATATTGAAAATTAAAAGTATTATTTCTATTTTGGCTATAGAGGAAGTTTTCTTCTTCTATTACTAGAGACATGGCTCTTTCTAAACTGTCTGTTTCTTAAGCGCACATTGTTTTGTGCATGACCTGATAAACCGCTTATAAATGTCTTAAGTGACAGGTTATCATAGTTTTGTAGCCTAATTACTTTTTCTGCTGGTATATTTAAAGTGATCAATTTTGCAATAATAAGGCTTCTGGCATCTTGACAACGCAAGCCAAAAGTATAAGGTGTTTTGTTTCTATACGGATGCAAAGTAATCAAATCTTAAATCAAACAATCTATGTTGCGTTGATCATAAAAGCTTAAGTTTAATAAATTTCTTATTTCGTTCCAGGTTCTTAATTCTGTTCTTGAACCAATCAAGCTTAAGGCTCGACCTGATTTAATTGGAAGTTATTCGGGTTAGAAAACGTGTTTATTAAGTTTTTGTAATTGTCTATAAAAATTCCTAAAGTATGGAGGTTTTCTTTGCATTGAGGAATAGTATCAATATTTAATTTTAATAGTTAGTAATTGACTGGTACAGCCTTTTTATCACTTTGTAAATTTTACAAAGTCGTTTAAAAAACTTTTTGCGTAAATTGTTAATATCAACTACAGTATTTGTTTTTAATTTTTTTACTTAACTATTTACTTATTGTATGGTTCTGATAAGAGAATTTAAGGAGATAAGAAACTGTTTTCGTTTTTTTAACTTACAGTAATAAAATAATTGTATTCATTATTCTTGTTTGTTTCCTCGTTTCTAACCTAGTGCCAATGGGATTCGGGCAATGCGTGTCTTTTGTTCTTGGTCTTCCAAATTTACGTTGTACCAGGAGATGTTGGCAATGATTGTCCTCCATCCTTGGTGTGGGTGACAGATGTAATGTCGTGAATCTTGTAAATCCTGTCTGAGGTCAGCTATGTTGTCCACTTCTATATGTTGAGTCTATAATGACCAATGTAGTGTTGTGAATCTTGTATTTTAACTATTCACTTCTCTTTAGTTCAGTTTATTTTCACTTTTTTTTTTGTTTTTGTCAGTTAACTATAAAAATAGGCCGGTTTTGCAATTTTTCGTAACTGTTAGGCAGGTCCTACCGACTGCGCCAATTATAAGCTGACCGCGGAGAGAAATGATTTTAAAAAATACAATTAAGTTTTTATTACGAGATGAGCAAATTGATGCTTTAACATAAACTAATTTAAATTGCTATTCTAAAAGTATTTATATAAATCAAAAGTGTTTAGTAAGCTTAAATCTATCTGCAGGTGCACGGTGTTAATAATACATATTTTGAATAATATGTTGGTTGTTATTTTGCTGATCTTGCGTCTGAGTTGTTGAACTGGCGTTCATATAACTTGCGAAAGCTGTGTTTTCTTTCTTGTTGATATATATATATATATAGGTTTGCAATCCTGTTTGTGGTTGTATAGTCTTTTGCTGAGGTTGTTTAGTTGGACCAATGTATACTTTTTAGCAATCACTGCAGGGTAATGAATAAATAACATTAGCTTTTACATCTTTGTCATTTTGAGGTTTTAGTTTTGTAAATATATTTCCTACTGTTATGGTGTCATATACTCCTAGTCGTCCTACTTTATTGTGTTGTATCTCTTTGTTAATGTGGTTAGAAATTCCAGGGTTATGTGGGAATCTATAAAATGGGAGTTTTTCTGGGGTTGCATATAATATGTTTTTTACAACATTTTTTGGATAGCCATTTATTATAAATAGCAATTCTAGTTTTTCTAGATTCTGGACGTAAAACTGGTGATGACTTAAGTTTTGCACTCTTTGTTTATAAGCTTTTACAGTATTCAGTTTTGTGTTTAAGGGATGATTGGACTGAAAATTAACTATTCGTTTAGAATGGGTAGCTTTTATATACCCATTAGTTATTATTTTCCCATTGTTCTATCGAATTTACATCATATCTAGGTGCGGAATTTGGTTGTAGATTTCTGTTTCCATAATAAAATTAATCTTGTGAAGTATGTTATTAAAAGTTGTTAATAGACTATCTTTCTTATCAGAAGGTATTGCAACTATAATGTTGTCCACATAGCACTTTAATAGTGGTAATGGATAGTCAGTGTTTTGTAACGCTTGTGTTTTCTTTATATTGAAAGTAGCTAGTTGTAAATGTACCAGTTTTTGCGGGATATTTGTAAAAAATGATGTGACATCTAATGATACTAAAATGTTTTCTAGAAGCTGTATGTTATGAATTAATTCTTTTAGTTGTAATGAGTTCTTAATGTCGTAGTGAAATATTGTAACATAGTCTTTTAATGAGTTGTGTAAGAATTTTGATAGGTTATATGATAGTGAATTTATACAACATACAACTGGTCTTAGTAGAGCATCTTGTTTGTGAATTTTAAGTATTATATATATATTTTTGGTGAGACAGAAGTTTTCCATAATTTTCTGTAATGGCAGACTTTAATATTAATTGATCAATTAGTTTATTGGTTGTTACTTAAAATTTATTTGTCGTTTTTTTTTTTTTTAATTTTATATGTTGTCGTGTCACCAAGTAATTGTTGTAATTTTATTTTATAATTATTTTTATATAAAATTACTGTACTGCCTCCCTTGTCAGCTTTTGTTGAGTTTATGTTTTTGTTTTACCTTATGTAGTCTATTTGTGATAATATTAATCATATTGGCTCGGGTTGTTTCTTTGATTCCTTCTGGATGGCTGTCAATAATATACTCAGTGTCTTTTATTAATCTAAGTATGTTAATATCATTTATAATAGGTTGAATAGCAAATTTGTTACCCATACTTAACGTATTTTTAATAGGTGTTGGTAATTGAAATGTAGTTTATCAACCACTTACTCTGTTCAGTAATTGAGTCTAGTTATTTCTTAGTCTGGTTAGTTTAGAAATAGTATTTTGTTTTCTACGACTGTATTCCTTATTATATATTCTAATATTAAATTTATGTATATCATCTATTAGTGTATTAAGTAGTGTGTTGTTTATTTTAGATTGTATGGTTTTTAAATTAAATGTGTTAAGAGACTTAAATGTTAATATTAATTGTTGTTTACTAGCAATAAATATTTTTGAAGTTGCATTGAATGTAGTTTGGAATGCGTTTGTTACTTCTACATGATAACAAAAAATATCTTCTATTCTCTTCTATTCTCCATTGTGCAAGTTGTTTAAAAGGTTTTGTAAGTTTTTTAACGTAATTTTTCATCTTTTTGCCATATCCATTCTTAATGTACTTATAGAATGGTGTATTGTTCTAATTTTCATTCATTTTGACTTTTTTCGTTATATCCTGTTTATATGTTTTGATTAATATAATTTGAAAGTCGTATACGAAAATTAAAAAAGAAGCGTATGCTAATAATTTATTGCCGACGTTTCGATAACTTCGTTATCTTTCTCAGGGCTTTAAATGCACGTTTTATTTAATTGTTTAAACTTATGCCTATACAAACAAATAGTATTAAAGGCTGGGAGTGTTTTAAAACAAAATTAAAGTATTTCAACTTCTTTTTAAATTTGTTTTTTTGTCTAGTGACTATTCTTTCAAATGAGATTTAAGTAAAACACCCTGTGTGCAATGCAAAAACCAAAACAAAAAAGATTTATTTGATGTTTTAAAGTTACTCCCAAATATGCATAATTGTTTTAAATTATAAATAAACTAAAACAACTATAACTAATATCAATGTTATTGTATTTTTAGATTAGCTGAACCCAATGATGCCGTTAAAAGTTCTGAAAAAAGTAAGTTTTTTGTTCTACCATACTATAACACTTCATAAACATGATTCAATATTGCATCTGTAGCAGTATTTTTATAATATTTGAAATATGAATGCAATAATGAATCAAATTATATTGCAGGTATTTCTGAAGCAGGTGTATCAGGATTTTGTAATAAACCTGAAAAGGAAGTTAGTGATATTCCTAGTACATCCAAACAAAGTGAGTTAGTATTAAATTATAAATATTTATACATTTATAATAATATTTATTTATTTAGAATTTGCAGATTTATCTGAAGATTTTAGATTAGATTCATCCACCACAGAGTTGGATTCTAGCGATGAAGATAATCCAAAACTGTTGCAACTCGGTAAGTTGATAACTATTACAATAATTATCACAAATTTATGTATATATATTTTTTTTTCAGATATATCTAAGTTTCGAAGTAAATATAAGCCTTACGCTTCATCCAAATTTGGTAAAGATGTAGCAGGACCATCAGAAACGGGTACTAAATTATTGGTGGAAAATATAATTGATACTTCGAAAATTTATAACGAAGCATCAACATCAAAAGAATTGCAAGATGAATATATATCTCATTCTTTATCACCTACTGTCAAAGGAAAATGTAAAAGGAGTAGAAATAAAGTCACATGTATTTTTTGCAAAAAAGAGCAAATGAATTTATCTCGTCATTTGTTATTGATGCACAATGCTGAAGAGGAGGTACAAAATATAATATCAGTGCCTAAAAAATCTCCAGAGAGAACAAAACTTTTAAAAAATTTAAGAAAAAAATGCATGTTTGACCAGAACATCTCATCAAAAAATAAGATAGTGATGAGAAAATCAAAAATGGAAAACATAGAATATTTGCCTTGTCCAACCTGCCGCGGATATTATAGTAAATTATATTTGGCAAAACACAAAAGAAAATGTTCTGATCGTCCACCTAACCGAAAAAGAGTGTGTACAGAATCAAACAAACTACAAGGTTCTAACATAAACGTTAATGAAGGTTTACTTTAAAAAGTATTTAGGGACATTCGGGACGATACAATAGGTTGTATTGTAAAAAAAGACAAAACCATAAAATTATTGGCATTAAGGATGTCAGAAAAACACATGCACGAAAGTCATTTGACAAATTACATTCGCCAGAAATTACGGCAGCTGGGAAAACTGTTGTTGATTCTGCGAGAAGTTGATCCAACTATAACGAGTCTGGAAAGTAGTTTTGTACCCAATAAATATGATTGCCTTAAAAAAGCAGTAAAACGTTTGGGTAAATTAGATGACAATAATTTACAATACAATAATCCATACCTGCCAGCAAAAATGGGTGCAATGATTACTGAATGTGTAAATGTATTGATAGTACAAAACATAAAAGATGAATTAGACACAACAGAGCAACAGCAAAATTTAAATCGTTTTCTTGTTGTGCATAAAGCTGAATATGGCCAGCAAATTGCTCGAAGTGCCCTATCTAATATAAAACAAGATCAATGGAACAAAAAAATTGATATTCCTTCTATTGAGGATATAAATAAATTACAGCTTTATTTAAAAACACGGGCAGAACAAAGTTTTAAGTCTTTACAAAAAGAATTTAATTACCACCAATGGTATACATTGCTGAGATGTGCAATGGTAATGATATTAACTTTTAATAGACGAAGGACAGGTGAAGTTTCGCAAATTTTGTTGAAAAATTATGTAGAAAAACAAAAAATTATGGGCGACTCATTAAAAACGTTTAACCGTTTAGAAAAAATTTTGGCGGACAATTTCCATAGAATTGAAATTCGTGGAAAATTAAACAGGCGGGTACCAGTTTTGTTATTGCCAATGCACATTGAGTATGTAGACATGATTTTAAAACTAAGAAGCAACGCAGGTAATAAAATAAAAACGTTATTACTACAGAAAATATTTATAGCATATATTTTTTAGGAGTTTCTGATACCAATGTGTATTTATTTGGCACATGCCATAAGTCTGGCTTTGTTCATTGCGCCAAAGTTTTAACAGAATTTTCGAAAAACTGCGGGGCTTCTAATCCTAAATCATTAATAGGAACATTAATGAGAAAACAAGTGGCAACAATTTCACAATTGTTAAATCTCAATGAAAATGAAATTCAACAAATTGCCGATTTTATGGGGCATGACATAGGAATCCATCGACTACATTACAGAATTCCCGAAATTACGCAACAAATTACCAAGCTTTCAAAATTTTTTATGGCAGCAAATGACGAAGATTTGAATCAATTTAGGGGAAAATCTTTAGAGGAGTTAGAATCGCTACATCCATCCTTGCAAAGTGTAGAAAATTCCGATGATGAACCTGATAACGACTTAGTTTTGGCAACAAAATCTTTGGCTACACCATCCACAAATCAAAATATTTCTTTAGACAAAGGTCCTGTTACTCCTAGAAAGAAAAATAAAGGTATTATAATTTAAAAGTATATGTTTTGTATACTTGTTTTACATTTTTATATTTAGTGTTTAATGTAAATTTGTAATAAATTGTTAATTTTTAGTATTAAGCCCAAGGAAGTTAATTATGTCTCCAACCAAGAGACTATTTCGCAAAAGAATCCCATGGAGTTCTTCCGAAACACAAATCATTCAAAAAGAATTTGCAAAATATTTTTTAACAAAAACATTTCCAACTGGACAAGAATGCATGGGATTAAGACAAAAATATACAGAACTTGAACACAGAACAACCGTCCAGATCAAAGCATTTTTACAATACAAATATAAATCATTGTAATTTTTTATGTAATATTTTTATTAACTAAACTTTATCATATAATAAAATTTATTAACCAAAAATTGCATTACAATTAACCAACCTTACTTAATTTTAATGAAATATAGTTTTTACAACTGAAACAAAATAAAATTTAGATTATTATGTTTCAAAATCTAAACACAAAACAAAACCAAGCAAATATCAGTTATAATTATAAGAATTTTTAATTTACAATTTTAAAAAATGTCATTAACATTATGATATGTACGCTTTGAAACTTCTATTTGCTAAATATTGGTTAAATTCGGTTATTTTGTGCATCATTTTTAAAATTCTTTAATTAGAAATGCTGTTATTATTATTGTTAATGTCGTTTTTAAATATTATTTGTTTATATTGTTATAATAGTATACAACGTTAGACCAGCCGGTAACCGTCGGCAAATTACAAGACAACTTTTAATTAAGAAAAACGTAAGCAATTTAATTGATATGAATATTACAGAAAGCATTCTTAATAATAAGTATTTTTTTCAAATAAATACTTAGTACTAGAAAGCATATTAAATAAATTATTATAAACGTAATAATATCTAAAAGAATATAACAAGTGAATTTTATTCCATTGAAAATTGTATTCTATTGAAACATTTGAACAAAAAATGTTTATGGGTTGCACGGTCGGCTATGGTCGCACAGCAGGAGATATATATGAGAATATATATGCCCGCAGGCATATTTTTGTGTAGTAAGATCTAAAGGGGTATCGGGCTACACAAATCGTGTAGAACTATAACTTCTATACAAATGTAGGACTAAGCCTCTTTAGACATGTATATATATATATATATATATATATATATATATATATATATATATATATATATATCTGCAGGGTCCCATAGAGCACCAAAATTTGATACAAAAGTACCCATACAACCCCTTTTGGGTCATAGCGCACCAGGTGCTGTATGGAATTAATACGTAAGGTTCCATATAAACCCATTGTTATACACCACCGTATGTACCCATACGGAACCATTTAACATGCAAGGACCCATTGCACCTCTTACCGGCGCCTTCGCCACTTTTTACAATTTTGTGTAATCTTGGTTGCATACTTGTTATAAACAATTATTTACAAAATGTTTGGAGTAACCTTGGCTGCATACTTGTTATAAACAATTGTTCACAAAATGTTTGGCTTTGATAAAATTTAGTAATCAGGGGTTTTTAAGTATGCGGATTACAATGATCATAATAAAATATAACCGTTTATTGGAGCAATGCCTATAAGTAACATTTACGTACAGAATGTTCGGATTTGACCAACGTCCAACACAGTATGTTTGAGCATGCGGATATCATTGGGGATATTAAATTATAACAATTCTAAGAAACAATACCAAAGTTTTGATATTCCAGTACAAATTTTTTTTATTTAACTTTAAATTAAAATGATCACATTTTAAATACTGGAAGTAGCACTACCAAAATTTTGACATTTCTAAGCAATATGAAGATGTTTAATTTTTATACATAAAGCATAAAAACTTTTTTCAACACAAATTTAAAAAATGTATTGTCATGTATTTCAATATAGCAAGACTATTAGCGAGAAACGTTGTTCTTAAATGGTGTGGGCTAAAACCAATTTTAATCAACACTAGAAATAATTACCTACATTAAGAAACATTGGTAAGTAAAGATATAATAAATAAATACTTTTAACAGTTTTATTAACATGGTTTACAAAATTCTTAACATAATTTATTTAATTTTGTTTACAACTCTCAACAGTTCTGAAAGTTGTCACGCTCAGTCTTCACATATCAAAGAAAGTTTTAATATACCATTATAGTAAATTATAATATATTAGCATTAAGTTTTTGAGATAATAAAGTATAATTATCTATCCAAACAATCCCAACTTTGAGAAACAATGTAAGATTACTTTTTCAAGACACTAAAAGTGAGTTTTAATGAATTATGATTTAAAACCTATTTATAATACACAAAGGATGAACAAACAATCTTGATCTTAATTTCAAAAACGACTACATTTGGTGTATGTAAAATAGTTATTTTTTATTAAATGTTTATTTGTAATTTCTAAACTTGACAAAACTGTTTCAATTTTTAAAAATACTAAAAAATATTTAAAAACAAAATGTGCAAAAACGATTGAAGAACATAAAAAAAACATTAGTATAGACCCCTTAAAACAAATCCGGTTTTTTTGTGAAAACATTTTTTAATTCATTTTGGATTTATTTCTTATAGTTAAGTTACATATATGTAAAAAAAGTAAATAAAATGACTAATGTTTTTTAACGAAAATATCAAAAAATAAAGAATTTGTGAGACTCTCATACAATACATATAAATCAGCACAAACAGATGTCAGAAGTTAAGTGTTAAAAATATTTCTTTTTACGTTTTGCTTCTTCCGCTTAATTAAATTATTTACAAATGCTTTAATAATATGTGGTTTTCTCATCATCTTCAATTCATTGCATTTCATTAACACCTCAGCACATTCCTTAATTGAAGGCAACTTTGAATTAGCAATATGCTTCTGGAAATACTTTTGAATTGCTTTTTTCTCAGGTGTTTGCCACGTACATTTACCTAAAAATAAATGAATGTAGTTTTATTCATATTATACTATTTTTTAGTTTAATAATTTTATATATTGATAATTTGGTAATACAGAAAATTTTTGTAAAATAATTTTTCAAGTAGATTACCAAGGATAATATATCAAGTTGTATGATTATTATCAAGAGTTTTATTACCAACAATTGAATGTATTTTTTAAATATTAATTATAAAACTAGTAAATAATTATTAAGTAATTATTAATCATTAATACGTATATAAAATATATCATTGGTTCAAACATCACATGCCATGAATTATATTCTCATAAAAATAATTCATTGACATCAATACTATGATTCATAGTAATGTCAAACCTTACCAGCACAACTTAAAAATTAAGCATTACTTAGACATACTGCTAAAGATATGATTTTTTAAGAACAAAATTTACGGAGCTTTAAATATTTGACACAAGAAAAGTAGCAAACTGTTTTGACTACACCTCAAAAGCATTTTTTAATGCCATAGGGGTTAACTTGTCTCAATTTTATCTGACAAAAGGAATTTTGCCATGCGAGACTAACCAAATTTTAATCGTGGCTTAATCAGTGGTTGCATCTCATTTTTAGAAGCAACTAATAAATCATTTACAATACTATAACAGATTAAATCAATTTATGACAACATCAACAATTTTTCACAACAACAAATGTTCGATTATCCTTGATCTATGTTGACAATATTATAATTTACTTGTTTTTTTAGGTGTTAAATTTAGTTTCTTATTCATATTATTTATCCAAGCCTTGATTTGTTGGGCATTTCTTGTGTTTAGTGTGGCCAAACATGAAGCTTTTTGGCATTCTTGTAATGAAGGCAATGTCCTTGATACAAGATGTTTTTTAAACACCGATCTCATTGTTGCTCTTTCAGGTGTTGACCAACTTCTTTTCGTATTTTTTCCACGTTTCGAAACTAAATTGTAAATATTTTAAATAAATATATAAATAGAATTTAAAAATATTTATACTTAATAATTCTTCATCTGTATCTTCACTGGTATTTTGGGGCATGTTGCTATGTTGAGAACTTTTAACATTTTTTTTAATTGAAATGTCAGTAAAAGTATCAAGAGAATTATGAGTTGAAACATTAGCTTCATCATGAGCTAATATTTCAACAGATATTTCTTCACTGACTAACATATTTGATTCAGGTATATCATTTATGTTTGACTCAATCGAGTCATCTATGTTAAAATCTGTTGTATCATCTCCTTGTAATTGCTCTAATAGTGGTACCATTTGCAATATTTCCCTGTTGGCTATAGGTAATCTATAATGATCCCGGTGAATATCTTCCCTATGGCCCATAAATGTAGCTAGATCCCCAACTTGGCTTCGATCTAACTCCATTATAATTGCCATTGTCGCAATTTGTTTTCGCAATAATGTTGCTCTCAACAACTCAGGGTTTGGGGCACCACATTTTCTTGCATATTTTCTGCATAATTGATATGCATCCAAAACTTTATAATCTGGCCCAGAACCGGGCAATCCAAAAACATATGGATTGTTGATGCATACACCAGCGTCCGTTCTTTTTTTAATTGTGTTTTTTAAATGATTAAAAATATTAATATGTATTATGATGGAAACATTCCTTACAAGTTTTCCTTTTAAAGGAATCCGTACGTAATTGTGTACAATTTCTTTTTGTTGAATAGATAGTGTTTTGTATAAATCTGAAGCATTTTCATCAACATGCTGGAATTGATTAAAATCATGAATTGTTAATCTTTGGCATTCGCCAGGTCTTCTCCTGTTAAAAATCATAACGTATACCAATACATGCGATAATAATTGCTCCCAAACTGACGGCGAAAAAGCATTTTCTATTTGCTGCACTAACATATTAATATTTTTAATCAAATATGTAACCAACTTATGAATACAATCATTTGTTGGAAGAACAATTTGATTGGTTCTTTTAAGTTGTAATGTCGATTCTTTTACAACATTATTTATTTCAGTTTGAAGATCATCTGTGAATATTTCTAAAAAATCATTAATCTCGTCTTTATCGGCTTTATCACAATGTCTTTTTATGAGTTTTTTCATTAAAAGCTTGCCACATTTTTTTAATGATGTTGACAATTCGCTTACCGTTGATGGGGAATTAATTTTCCCACATTCTATTTTACCTACTTTTAAAATAGATAATATAGTTTTGTCAACCATTTCCGGTTTGTAAATATTGCTGAGTTCTTTAATATTACCATCTATTTTTTTAATTTCAACAACAAATCGTCCTAGTCTGCGTAAATGAGCTCTAATCATCTTGTTATGATGATCAGAGAACATATATTTTTTTGTCAAAAAATTGCCATATTCAATAATTAATTCGTCGTATTTAATAACATCGACAATATAATCTTCTCTTAACTTTGGAAAAATAACTTCCCGAAGCCGAGGAATTGCATTATCAGCAATCTTTCTTGTTAAGCTTATACCTCGCATCATACCACCTCTACTCCCTATTTTTCTACTTGTATTACATCTTTTGTGATGTTTTTTAAAAGTTGTTTTTGCGTAAGTCCCGTAGCAAGTAGGGCATGATACATACAATTTTGTAGTTTGATCGCCAATTTTTTTTTTAATTGGTATTACTTTGTTATTGTCATTTGAATTGTTAATGAAATCTCCTCGTTTTCTTAAACAAGTTATTAAATCTTTCCTCTCATTGCATCCTGAAATTAATTAATATAATAACTAAAGATCAGTATTTATATTTTACCTTTTGGTAAAACTATTATTTTTTTCACATCGTCTTCATTTTTATGCACAGTTTCCATGTGCCTGGAAAACTGTAATACCAATTTTTCACAAAAAATACAATAATGTCTTTTTTTTTGTTCTCTTTTTTTGTTAATTAATGTTTTATTTTCATTTTTACTTGGAATAATAATTTGTTCTAAAATTTAAAAATATGTTATTATTTTATAATATTAAGATTTTCTTTTAATGCGTTAAATATTTTCAAAAGATAAAACTGGTATTTAACAACATATTACTGATAAGGGAATAAGGAACATTACATTTGAAATTTATATTAAACTTACTTCAGCAATTTTTTTGCTTAGAGCCGTGTGACACGAGACTGATTTTAATACAAGTGTCAATACGGGGCATTAGTGCTCTATTGGCGCCAATGTGGATTATCAAAAAACTATTATATTCATAGGTAGAAATACTTGTTGGATTTAATTGTGGCCTTATAAGATATTTTTCAGCAACTCAGTGTTTGTGCAGTGATTATTTGTTCAACAAGGTAATATTTTATGTATAATATGTAAATAATTAATAACACAATTTTAAATTAACACATATTAAAACATTCACTACAATATAACCTCACAAAATGTTTTAATTAAATTTTAAAATACATTTGTTAAATTTAAATTAATTAATATATTTTTTATTATATCTATAGTATTGTACATTCAGTAAAACTAATTTATGATAATAGGCAGTATTTTACTCAAGAATTGACTCAAAGAATTGCCTCGATTATCCAAGATGATATTTTTGTTATTTGTTTATTAATTAATTGTATATGTAACAGTTTATATATTTTTAGTTCTTGACTTTATTAATGAAATTAAAATAAACAGCTAAACTTTTTATCAAATCAAATAAGATTTTAGTCGAGTAAATTTTGATTATTTAAGTTTCGGATTGTATTATTGGCAGATCAAAAGCAATTATCTATAATATATTTGTAAAATAAAACATATTTTATAAAATTCATTGTTAATACACAAACAAAAGCATTATCAAATAAAATATAATTGCAAAAACAATATATGCATAGTTTTGTTACACATAATCGGAACATAGATAATGAAAATTAATTATTACTCGATTAAATTCTTAAGACAATTTAATTAATTGATTATGTTTGTTTTCATTATGTAAAATAATATAATTGTGTATATATTATATACATATATATATATTAAATATTTTAAATAGCAAAATAATCTCTGCCGATAAGCTTTTTTAAATCGCTTACTTATTGATTTTAACAAATGTAACGTATAATGATTAAATTTGAAAACATAAATATATGTTATTATAAAATTATAAAAACTGTTTGATGGTTCATTATTTAATATTATGTTTAATATTAACATATTTACATATTTAGTTACTTAGTTAATAATTTTTCTAAAATTATCAAATATTAAAATTTGATAAATAAATATTTAAACTTAAACTTTAATAATAATTTGTTGCAGTTGATCAAATTTACTGTATAATTAACATTGAATTCAAAAAGTATTTATTAAATATTTATAATGTTTGTGAGGTTATGTTGTATTTCCGAATTTCAATATGTGTTTATTTAAAATTGTATCATCTAATATATACAAATTGTACATCAAAATATGTCTTAATATAATATTAATCCATTTTGGTGCATTAGATTGCAAAAAAATATCTTATAACGACACAATTAAATCCAACAAGTATTTCTACCTATGTATAAAATAGATGTTTTGATAATCCGCGTTGGCGCCAATAGCGCCACTGTCGTGTGACGTCACACTAATGCCCCGTATTATTTAAAAAATTAATTTTATAATCCAGTGTTCTTGGCGGCAGATATATACATTGACGGATTTATGTGTCAATTATTTAATAAGATTTCATCCAAGAAATTAGAACCTGTTCTAATTTCTTGCTTAAAAGCTTGCTAAATATTTAAAAAATTGTCGCGCAAAATTATTGTACTGACACTTGTATTAAAATCAGTCTCGTGTCACGTCTCTTATACAAATTATCTTTAAAAGAGTAAATAAGACTGGTTCTAATATAAAATATTGACTATTTTTATAGAACATATTTTAGTCTACATTGCAAAATACATTTGTATATTAAAAAAATTAAATTAAAAAAAAAAAATTTAGTTAAAATTAACAAAATCAGTATACATGTTTACAATTTAAATTTTTATTTAAAAATGTAAATAGATATTAGATTTTTATTTAAAATGCTAATGCTGAAATTTATAAAAGCCAGTTAAAGTAACCGTTTGTTAAATTTGACAACTGCAAAACTATTTATAGTAATACTACCACAAAAGCAAGTTTAACACAATATATAACTACCAGAAATGAAAAGAAAATAATATTTGATAATAAAACAAAGTAAATAACAAGTATTTATATTGAATTAATAAAAATAATTTTGACAGTTTATCAAATGTTGTGGTTATGTTGCCAATTTAACCCTGATTAACGTTAATCAGCTTTCATGAATTCCAGCATAGTATAAAGTAATTTTCAGTAATTATATAAACATTTTACACGAGTAATATGTACTTTAATGCCTATATTATTTGCTACATTTATAAATTTTATTTTTTTATTTCGCTTTTTACAGCTATTTTACATCGCCCCAGAAGTCTTACGACTTGTTTGAAGGGGGTTGATGGGGGTTTACTTAAAAAAAAAACTCTATTGATAAGATAAGTATAAAGATGGTTTGCTTACCATGCACCACTATTTTTTTATTATTATTTTTAGGAACATGTTGAGTAGTGTTAAGAGCAACTTCATTCTCATGTAAATTATTTTTCAATAATTTTCCAGTATCTGGAACATATTTATTTAAAGTCAAAATATCCTGAATCTGATCCGAGCTGTCCAAACTATCAGAAGTACTTTCTTCTTCGGATGGAATATAATTATCCAAAAAAGTTTCTATAATAACAAACACATAAAACAACATATAAAATCAATTTATTTTAACACCTCCTGCATCTTCATTTGATGATAATGATGATGAATCAGATGCTCCTTTGCTTTTTAAAACAAAAACTTGCTGACACTGTTTATTTTTATTATATGGAATTGATTGGCATCCAGATGGTCCAGGTTGTGAATCGTCAGTCGGAGGATTCAGTTTTCTATAAATTGAAATTTACTGTTAATACCCTAAAAATAGCTTATATTAAAATAAGTTTAACTTTCAACTTCAAAACATATACCAATAATCTTCGTTATATCATAACATTATTATTTATTAATTTAATTGCAAGACATAATTTTTTCAATTATCTGCCACCGAGCTTGGCTATAATGATGTACGTACTTTATAGCCATGGTCAGTAGTACTAAAATTGTGATTCTTGAAAATTGTTACAAGCAAAAGCATAAGTTAATTTTTTAATTTAAAATTTAAAATATTTATTAAAAATTATTAGAAAATTAATTTGTTGTAATTTATAAAAAATAAAAAATTCCATAATTTTAGATCTACTCAGTAAACAATTAAAACAGGTGGTTTTGGGTTGAAAAATAAAGATTTATTTGAAAAACTGCAAAAAACATGGTTTTATCAGCTGCGTTTTAATTATTAATATAATATGGAATTTTAACATGCATCTGATCTGCCGCATCAATTCAGTATTTTAAATAACAATTATATATTTTTTAAATACAATATAAATGTATTCTCGCATTTTCAACTTGACTGCAAATCAAATAATTATAATTAAGTATGTATATATAAAATTATGAGCTTAGGGTGGATTTGAAGCAAATGATTAAAAATCTGAGTGAAATAAATTTTATCAAGTGAATTATCAATAAATAGATATCTTTATTTTTATTTTGATGTACCATCCGTTTCTTTCAATGCTAGCTTTTAAATAAGTATGTACATAAATAAATTTAAAAAAAAAAATTATAACTAAATATTTTTACAATTCATATGTCAAATGTTAACCCCTAACTGCTACTACTATCCGGACAATTTGACTTTTCCACTTCTAATAATTTTAATTTTGAGAGTAATTTTATAGTTGCGCTTTCTGCGTTATACTATTATCACATACAATAAATGTCAGTCAGTTAGTAATCAGGCAATGCAATGCAAGTTTTAGTTTTTTTTAAATTTCTGTAATATGGCAATTATTATAGGACATTTTATAATGTAACTACATCCTGACGGGTAAGGTTCACAATGTTCAAGACATATTTAAAATGTATTTGAATTTCAGTTTTTCTAATTTTGTATCTGATATGTTTGCAGATTTAACAATAAATGATATAATTTTGTATGTTATTTCAAGTCATAAATATTGTAAGATAAAGTTTTAGATATAATCATTACTAATTACTTGCTAGAATGATAAAAATGCATTATTTATATATAGCTGGTTAGTTTGAACTGATTGTAGTGGTGAGTGCAACTAAATCACTATAGTAGCAGTTACGGGTTAAAAAAAATAAAAGAATATTTTAAATTTTATTGGGGCATAATAATACTGATAAAAATTTAAAAAAAAGAAAACCTATTTTTCATAAATTCTCAAAAAAAATATATTTATGTAATTAAATTACTTATTTCATCAACATTTGTTGCAAATTAATAAAAATAGAGGTCTATTCGGAACATATTTTAACATCGATGTTAGCTAACATCGATGTAAAAATTACATTTTAACCAATCATTTTTTAAATATAGCCTAGCAACGATCAAAATGTTAATTAACACCGCTGTAAAAAATGTTCAGAATACGACTATAAATAAAATGTAAGAAAAATTGAAAAAATAAACATAATTTACTAAATTTAAATTTTTTCTTTAAACCTAAATTAAACTTATTAATTATTATAATTTTTATACTGAAGATTGACAATGTATTATATACATATTAGAAAAAAAAATTAAATTTAAAAATAAACAATTTGCTATAGTTTTTGAGAGTAATTTGAGATTAAAGTTTTTAATTTAATTATTAGCATCAAAAAAACAATTGTTAATTACTAAATAATAAGAAGTTTACTAAAACTTTGTTTGCAAAACTTTATGCCAATAAAAAATATCTATATTACTTACAGATTCACCAAAGAAAAAATACCAACAATACAGTTTTTTAAATACATATAAATAAAATATAATAACTGTGTTAACTTAAAAATATGAATATGACGTTATATTGTCATAATTAGGTATACATATATTGAATCATTTCAATAAAACTTTGTAGAAGAATTATAAAATATTTATATATGTACTTACTTTATTTTTAACACTAAATCCACCATTTGTTTCCCTCTGGAATTCATTTTTTTCACAAAACCACAAAACTTCTTTTAAAAAAGTCACACTTTATATCGAATAACAATTAAATAAGATTAAGCAAACTCTTAATATTTAAAATGTTATAAATGTAAGTATAAATATTACCGATAGGCGATAGCTCTGATTAGTTCAAAATTTGAAACACGACTGGGCCAGTGCCAGTTCATAATTGCGCGTTTTATTTTCTTTCTATTGATAAAGGGTCACATACCTCGGAAGTAAAAAATATCACAAAGAACAAAATATTTTCCTTCCTTTTCAATGCATTTAAAAATAACATTGAACAAAAACTATAACGTTCGATTTTAACTTCATAGGCGCATTTAAAATTCATACAAATATATATTATGAACATTTGAATCTAAATTTCTAGGCAATAGTAATTACAAAATTACAAATTTAAAAATAATCAGTACATGTAATATTTACTAATATATACATTTAAAAAAATTAAATGGCGCAAGCATTAATAATTTTTGTAATCATGTTATCATTTTATCAACTTGTCATGTTGTTATGATATCATGTCATTATGTCATCAAATTAGCATATTACTGCGTAAAAAAATTATTTAAGTGTTCAACAACTAACGCACAATACTACATAAAATGATATACTCCCATCATGGGCCTCAAGTGTATTATGGCTATGGTTTACACGCTAAAATCTTTAATTTTTTGTAATTTCTAAACGTGTATACAGGGTTAGTCAAAATTACCGGAACACCTAAATAATTCTCTAACCGTTAAAAATTTCAAAAAAAGTTTTAAACAAAAGTTTTTTAGCTTTAAACAAACTAATTTATATTTATTTTATGGTAGAAATTCAGTAAACTTTTTTTTAACTAGAACACCCTGTATATATTTACATTTTTTATTCTATGAAATTTTTATGAAAATATTTTTTTTATAAAACGCATCATTTCTGAGTTATAAGCAAACTCCTGAACTTCAAATAAAGAACATTTTCCAACAAACATACACATTTATATTAACCAAACGAATAAAAAAAACATAATATTAAAAACTATTAACAAAACAATCATTAAATCATTAAAAAAAATAAAAATATACAAGGTGTTCTATTTAAAAAAATCCAAATTTTTATAATAAAATAAACACTTGTATATTTTTAAAATTAGTTCTAAAATTAGTTCTGAAATAAGTTTTAACAATGGCTGCGTTCAGTACAACTCATCAGTTGCCAGCGCTGACCTATTAAGCGCTGAGCCCGTCTGAACGGTATATTTTGCCACTGTTGCCAACCGTGTAAACTTTTATCAACTACATAAACATAAAGCTCAAAGTTTTGAATTTAAATAAATAATTTAATTAGTTTATGAAGCCACTACTTAGCGAGATATAATATATTTTCAATAAGTAATGCCATCTAAGGTGAAGGTGTAGGATAAGATTACCCTGAAGTTGGCAACGAAGTACGGCAATTGATTATCTTTATCATTTTTTACTTCTCTCACTCAAGTTATTACAGCGTTAATATTATGTTGTAATCTCATTTACCCATGTTGCTCCTTTTCCCGTTTAAAAACATATATAACTGCTATGTAGTTTGGTTTTGACATGATGAATTTATTTTTTAAATAAAAGCGCGGAACAAGCGAATTTGGATGTATGATGAGTAAAATGACAAGCGCTGCCAGCAAACAATAGTCATCAAGCGCGTTCAGTACGCATGATGAGTCGTCCTGAACGCGGCCAATTAAAAAATGCAAAATTATAGAGGATGTTTATTTTATTATAAAAATTTGAATTTTTAAATTTTTTAACTAAAACACCCTGTATTTTTTTACATTTTTTAATGATGTAATGATTGTTTTATTAATTGTTTTTAATGTTATTATTCTTTTTATCTGTTTGGTTAAAATAAATATAAATATTTGTGTGAAAATATTCATTATTTAAAAAGCTCGGCGTATACATGCAAGTATATTTTCGGCACGCATTTTAAGGCGGAAACAGATAGTTTCGGTAAAGGCAGGCGAAAAAATGCATTACTAAGCGTCCTCATGATACGGCAACACAGCATTTAAAATATCGATTGCAAGTTAAAATTAGAAACTTTATTTATTAGGCACGTTGGCATATATTATCTACCGGACGCCAAATTGCATATTTACAAATAAAAAAAGCTTTGGCCGTTGGGATAATCATTATTCATTACAATGATTTATTTATATAATAATTACTAAAATACTGGTTACAATAATGATATAAGAGATTACTGATATTTTTAGTAGGTTAGTCAAAATGTTGACATTTTTCTACAAACTAGTTGGATTGAAACAAAATTTTGCATATAGGGGATTTGAAGGATCCTATTTTTAATAGTGCTATCACATTACTGATATTTTTAGTAGGTCTGTGAACATTTTGAATTTTTTTTAACAAAATGGTTGATTTTAAACGAAATTTTATAAATAGAGGTTTTGAAAAATGCTATTTTTAATGGTGCTATCAGATTACTGATATTTTTTGTAAGTCTGTCAAAATTTTGACATTTTTGTACAAATTAGTTAGATTGGAACAAAATTTTGCATATTGGAGTTTTGAAGGATGCTAATTTTAATGGTGCTATCAGATTACTGACATTTTTAGTGTATCTGTCAAATTTTTGACATTTTTGTACAAAATAGTTAGAAATTTTGCATATAAGGGTTTTGAAGAATGCCATTTTTAATGATGTTATCAGATTACTGATATTTTTAGTAGGTTTGTCAAAATGTTGACATTTTTGACAAATTAGTTAGATTAAAACACAGTTTTGCTTATATAGGTTTTGAAGAATGTTATTTTTAATGGTGCTATCAGATTACTGATATTTTTAGTAAGTCTGTCAAAATTTTAACAATTTTGTACAAATTAGTTAGATTGAAACAAAATTTAGCATATAAGGGTTTTGAAGGATGCTCTCATTTTAATGGTGCTATCAGATTATTGATATTTTTAGTAGGTCTGTCAAAATATTGACATTTTTGTACAAAATAGTTGGATTGAAACAAAATTTTACAAATAGGGATTTTGAAGAATGTTATTTTTAATGGTGCTATCAGATTACTAATATTTTTAGTAAGTCTGTCAAAATTTTGACAGTTTTGTACAAAATAGTTGGATTGAAACAAAATTTTGCATATAAGGGTTTTGAAGGATGCTATTTCTAATGGTGCTATCAGATTACTGATATTTTTAGTAAGTCTGTCAAAATGTTGACATTTTTGTACAAATTAGTTAGATTGAAACAAAATTTTACAAATAGGGGTTTTGAAGGATGCTATTTCTAATGGTGCTATTAGATTACTGATATTTTTAGTAAGTCTGTCAAAATTTTGACATTTTTGTACAAATTAGTTAGATTGAAACACAATTTTGCATATAGAGGTTTTGAAGGATGCTATTTCTAATGGTGCCATCAGATTACTGATATTTTTTGTAAGTCTGTCAAACTTTTGACATTTTTGTACAAATTAGTTAGATTTAAACGAATTTTTACAAATAGGGGTTTTAAAGGATGCTATTTCTAATGGTGCTATCAGATTACTGATATTTTTAGTAAGTCTGTCAAAATGTTGACATTTTTGTACAAATTAGTTAGATTGAAACAAAATTTTACAAATAGGGGTTTTGAAGGATGCTATTTCTAATGGTGCTATCAGATTACTGATATTTTTAGTAAGTCTGTCAAAATTTTGTCATTTTTGTACAAATTAGTTGGATTGAAACACAATTCTGCATATAGAGGTTTTGAAGGATGCTATTTCTAATGGTGCCATCAGATTACTGATATTGTTTGTAAGTCTGTCAAACTTTTGACATTTTTGTACAAATTAGTTAGATTTAAACAAATTTTTACAAATAGGGGTTTTGAAGGATGCTATTTCTAATGGTGCTATCAGATTACTGATATTTTTAGTAAGTCTGTCAAAATGTTGACATTTTTGTACAAATTAGTTAGATTGAAACAAAATTTTACAAATAGGGGTTTTAAAGGATGCTATTTCTAATGGTGCCATCAGATTACTGATATTTTTAGTAAGTCTGTCAAAATTTTGACATTTTTGTACAAATTAGTTAGATTTAAACGAATTTTTACAAATAGGGGTTTTGAAGGATGCTATTTCTAATGGTGCTATCAGATTACTGATATGTTTAGTAAGTCTGTCAAAATGTTGACATTTTTGTACAAATTAGTTAGATTGAAACAAAATTTTACAAATAGGGGTTTTGAAGGATGCTATTTCTAATGGTGCCATCAGATTACTGATATTTTTAAAAAGTCTGTCAAAATTTTGACATTTTTGTACAAATTAGTTGGATTGAAACACAATTTTGCATATAGAGGTTTTGAAGGATGCTATTTCTAATGGTGCCATCAGATTACTGATATTTTTAGTAAGTCTGTCAAAATTTTGACATTTTTGTACAAATTAGTTAGATTTAAACGAATTTTTACAAATAGGGGTTTTGAAGGATGCTATTTCTAATGGTGCTATCAGATTACTGATATGTTTAGTAAGTCTGTCAAAATGTTGACATTTTTGTACAAATTAGTTAGATTTAAACAAAATTTTACAAATAGGGGTTTTGAAGGATGCTATTTCTAATGGTGCCATCAGATTACTGATATTTTTAAAAAGTCTGTCAAAATTTTGACATTTTTGTACAAATTAGTTGGATTGAAACACAATTTTGCATATAGAGGTTTTGAAGGATGCTATTTCTAATGGTGCCATCAGATTACTGATATTTTTTGTAAGTCTGTCAAACTTTTGACATTTTTGTACAAATTAGTTAGATTAAAACAAAATTTTACAAATAGGGGTTTTGAAGGATGCTATTTCTAATGGTGCCATCAGATTACTGATATTTTTAGTAAGTCTGTCAAAATTTTGACATTTTTGTACAAATTAGTTAGATTTAAACGAATTTTTACAAATAGGGGTTTTGAAGGATGCTATTTCTAATGGTGCTATCAGATTACTGATATTTTTAGTAAGTCTGTCAAAATGTTGACATTTTTGTACAAATTAGTTAGATTGAAACAAAATTTTACAAATAGGGGTTTTGAAGGATGCTATTTCTAATGGTGCCATCAGATTACTGATATTTTTAGTAAGTCTGTCAAAATTTTGACATTTTTGTACAAATTAGTTAGATTTAAACGAATTTTTACAAATAGGGGTTTTGAAGGATGCTATTTCTAATGGTGCTATCAGATTACTGATATTTTTAGTAAGTCTGTCAAAATGTTGACATTTTTGTACAAATTAGTTAGATTGAAACAAAATTTTACAAATAGGGGTTTTGAAGGATGCTATTTCTAATGGTGCCATCAGATTACTGATATTTTTAGTAAGTCTGTCAAAATTTTGACATTTTTGTACAAATCAGTTGGATTGAAACACAATTTTGCATATAGGGGTTTTGAAGGTTGCTAATTTAAATGGTGCTATCAGATTACTGATATTTTTTGTAAATCTATCAAAATTTTAACATTTTTGTACAAATTAGTTAGATTGAAACAAATTTTTGCATATTGGAGTTTTGAAGGATGCTATATTTAATGGTGCTATGAGATTACTGACATTTTTAGTGTATCTGTTTTTTATGACATTTTTGTACAAAATAGTTAAATTGAAACAAAATTTTGCATATAAGGGTTTTGAAGAATGCCATTTTTAATGGTGTTATCAGATTACTGATATTTATAGTAGGTCTGTCAAAATGTTGACATTTTTGTACAAATTAGTTAGATTAAAACACAGTTTTGCTTATATGGGTTTTGAAGAATGTTATTTTTAATGATGCTATCAGATTACTGATATTTTTAGTAGGTCTGTCAAAATGTTGACATTTTTGTACAAATTAGTTAGATTAAAACACAGTTTTGCTTATATGGGTTTTGAAGAATGTTATTTTTAATGATGCTATCAGATTACTGATATTTTTAGTAGGGCTGTCAAAATTTTAACATTTTTGTACAAATTAGTTAGATTGAAACAAAATTTAGCATATAAGGGTTTTGAAGGATGCTCATTTTAATGGTGCTATTAGATTATTTATATTTTTAGTAGGTCTGTCAAAATTTTGACATTTTTGTACAAAATAGTTGGATTGAAACAAAATTTTACAAATAGGGGTTTTGAAGAATGTTATTTTTAATGGTGCTATCAGATTACTAATATTTTTAGTAAGTCTGTCAAAATTTTGACAGTTTTGTACAAAATATTTGGATTGAAACAAAATATTGCATATAAGGGTTTTGAAGGATGCTATTTTATAATAATAATAATACTTTATTCACGGTATATACAAAACCATTTACATCTACATCATTATATACATAAATAACGATGAATTACAAACAATATTACAATTACACAAAAATATATAAAAGAATATTGAAAAATAAAAGCATGGAAAAAAGTATACATAAATAAAAACAAAATATAAAATTATTCATCAACACATTTTAACTGACACTTAAAACTACATTTTGAAACACAAAATAAATCAATATTATTAGAGAAACTATTAGCAATTCTACACATTATACCAATTGGATTATTAAATCCATAATTGGTAGAATGTATAGATTCTCTAAATAATAGAGACTGTCTGGTTCGGCGATTATTGTTGGGGACTTGAAATGGAAGAGTTACAAGTAGCTCTTGGCAATCAATCTCAGACATCATTAGTCCACGTAAAAATGATAAATCGGCTCTTTTGCGCCGAATTTTCAGCGGCGGAAGATTATATTGCAATGCAATGAGGTTAAAATCGTAATTTTTGGATGAAATGCCTAATTTGTACGATAATAAACGAAAAAATTTGTTTTGAATACGTTCTATATTGCATATATGAACGCTGTAGAATGGACACCAAACTGACGGAGCGTACTCTAAATGAGAACGTACTAAAGCGCAATAAAGTAATTTGAGTGTGCTAGGAGATAGGTCAGTAGACATTCTGTAAACAAATCCTAACATTTTCATAGCACGGTTGCACATATAGTTTATATGCTCAACAAAAGTTAGTTTTGAATCAAAAATTACGCCCAAATCTTTTATTTGTGTAACATGCTCCAAAACATTAATATCGATAGTATAGTCAAACGATACTTTACTTAAAGTTCTGTTGAAGCTTATCGAAAAACATTTATTTGCGTTAAACAACAAGTTATTAATAAGACACCATGATTGAACAGAATCTAAATCATTTTACAAACTAATGCAGTCCTCGATAGATGATATTCTTTTATAAATTTTAAGATCGTCAGCAAATAAAAGATAAGACGAAGAATTAATAGAATAAACAAGATCACTAATAAAGAGTAAAAACAGAATTGGTCCACAATGAAATCCTTGAGGAACCCCAGAAGGAACAACAATTGGTTGTGATAAAAAGTTATTAATTTTCACACACTGTGTACGATTTTCCAAAAAGCTCGACAACCACGCAACAACAGAATCATGAAAACCCAAAGCCCGAAGCTTAGCAATCAAAATACTATGATTAACGCGATCAAAAGCCTTTGAAAAATCTGTGTAAATAGAATCTACTTGAACTCTTGATTGAAAGGCATTCAAAAGATCATTTTCGTAACAAAGAAGATTTGTAAGAGTTTTAAATGGTATTATCAGATTACTGATATTTCTAGTAAGTTTGTCAAAGTTTTGACATTTTTGTACAAAATAGTTGGATTGAAACAAAATTTTGCAAATAAGGGTTTTGAAAAATGCTATTTTTAATGGTGTTATCAGATTATTGATATTTTTAGTAGTTCTGTCAAAATTTTGTAATTTTTTACCAAATAGTTGGATTGAAACAAAATTTTGCATATAAGGGTTCTGAAAGATGCTATTTTAAATGGTGTTATCAGATTATTAATTACTGATATTTTTAGTAAATCGGTCAAAATTTTGACATTTTTGTACAAAATAATTGGATTGTAACAAAATTTAGCATATAGTGGTTTTTAAAGATGATTTTTCTAATGGTGCTATCAGATTACTGATAATTTTAGTAAGTCTGTCAAAATTTTGACAGTTTTGTACAAAATAGTTGGATTGAAACAAAATTTTGCATATAAGGGTTTTGAAGGATGCTATTTTAAATGGTATTATCAGATTACTGATATTTCTAGTAAGTTTGTCAAAGTTTTGACATTTTTGTACAAAATAGTTGGATTGAAACAAAATTTTGCAAATAAGGGTTTTGAAAAATGCTATTTTTAATGGTGTTATCAGATTATTGATATTTTTAGTAGTTCTGTCAAAATTTTGTAATTTTTTTACAAAATAGTTGGATTGAAACAAAATTTTGCATATAAGGGTTCTGAAAGATGCTGTTTTAAATGGTGTTATCAGATTATTAATTACTGATATTTTTAGTAAATCGGTCAAAATTTTGACATTTTTGTACAAAATAATTGGATTGTAACTAAATTTAGCATATAGTGGTTTTTAAAGATGATTTTTCTAATGATGCTATCAGATTACTGATAATTTTAGTAAGTCTGTCAAAATTTTGACAGTTTTGTACAAAATAGTTGGATTGAAACAAAATTTTGCATATAAGGGTTCTGAAAGATGCTATTTTAAATGGTGTTATCAGATTATTAATTACTGATATTTTTAGTAAATTGGTCAAAATTTTGACATTTTTGTACAAAATAATTGGATTGTAACAAAATTTAGCATATAGTGGTTTTTAAAGATGCTTTTTCTAATGGTGCTATCAGATTACTGATAATTTTAGTAGGTCTTTAAAAATGTTGACATTTTTGTACAAAATAGTTGGATTGAATCAAAATTTTGAATATAAAGGTTTTGAAACATGTTATTTTTAAATTACTGATATTTTTAGTAATTTTTGTACAAAATAGTTGGATTTAAACGAAATTTTGCATATTGGGGTAAATAGTAGTCAATAATAATTTTAAAAACTTTGTCGGTTTAAATACGACGGAAGCTTTTTTTGGGTCCGTTTTGGGAGTTTCCATAAGAAATACATGGGGACGCTTTGCGGTGAATCTTGACCAGTAAAAGTGCAACCAGGTACTAAAACTGCGTTAATTGTCTATTTACCAAAAAAAAAAATCTTTGCTGCAACCGTTATTAAGCTACGTCGATCCAAGTCGAACGGCTAATTTTTTGGGGTCGGGAATATTCTAGCTAATTGGGTTTTGCAAATCTAACGCTGCCTACAAAATCGCTCTGCGATCACGGACTAGAAAATTAAGTCGATCCAATAATTTAGGTGTTTAGTTTGAGTAAAAAGGTCAACATTTTGACACCGTTAATTTATTTAGTAAAGTACTTTACTAAAGATTTAAAATCTGAAGTGTCAATATTGTAAACTTCATAACAAACAGATTTTATTAAAAATTTTCACATTAAGTTAAAATAATTTAAATTAAACTTTGTGTACGTAAATGTAAATTTTTCAATTTCTAAATTTTATTTAAATTGCGATGTATGATATATGTCAAAATGTTGACACCGCTACTTTGAATATTTAAAATCTAATTTTATTGTTGTAATTAGCAAACTTCAAAACCTCCGTACGCAACATTACACTGAAGTAAAGTATCTAAGCTAATAGTCATTCAGTTCAAAGCTCCCCCGCGCACTCAAAACGACCCAAAATCGTAACCCCTCTGACTTGAATTGACGTAGCTTGGTAACAATTGCAGCTAGGAATTTTTGTTGTTAAATAACCAATAAACGCAGCTATTTTTATGATTTTTTTCAAAAAATTGACTGCCTTTTCTTGATTTTTTTTGGTAGAAGATTTATTACACTATCAGTACTAAGTGGGTGTATTTTGTTTATTTTTTGTTGGACGCTGTATAGTTTTTTACTACATATATTCTATAAATAGACTGGTTAATCTGGTTTAGAAGCTTTATAGTAGGCACAATCAATGTCAAATATGTATATCTACAATAGAAAACATGTTGCAACACTGCCGGACGCTTAAAGGTAGCAAACAGAACGCTCTATATCACATATTCATGTTTTTTGTGCATATGTAAGACGCTCAAAAACAGAAAAACGTACGGACGCAAAAAGTGGTTTTATGTACAGTGTAAAAATATTTTAATTTGTATTTGATACAAAAACTACGTCAATCTTTTCGAGCTCGAGTACACCTGCGAGCACTGGAAGTACGTTTTTTTTTTAAATTTATAGATACCGAGATGTAAATATATAAATAAGTTTGTTTAAAGCCAAAAAACTTTTATTTAAAGCTTTTTTTGAAATTTACAACGATTGGAAAATTATTTAGGTGTTCCGGTAATTTTGACTAACCCTGTATAGCTAAAATAAACTTTCTCTTCCTGAAAACATCAATATTGTCTTTATTTTTACTCATATAGGATTAAATGACTAATTTAAATTTAGGTACAATGTCACACAAATTTAATATGGGTAACAAATGAAAGCAAACAAGGTTACATACAATAATTATTATACAGTACCTCAGAACATTGTACCCTATCGCCCCCTTGATAAACAGATGGGTACCTATATTGCGCAAATTTAATTTAATAAGAGTATCAAATGAAAGCAAATGTTAACACTTGTACAAATATTTTTTTTTACTTTTTATTGTATTGTCTCTTGAGTTACACAAATTTATCTAAATTTATTATGGGTTATTCTTATGTCACCATTGTAATTGGCATACTTAAAACCAATGTTTATTAGTTTTCATTTAGATCTGAGAATGTTATAAAATAATATAACAAATAATTGAGCTTCCCCTAATATGATTTTTCACAAATTAAAATCGGTTTTGTATGAAAATGTCTATTTATATTTCTTTTGTAGGCGGCTTTGCTACATTTTAGAAAGAAACTATAGACTTAAAATCTATTTATTTATAATATACACAATATTTTGTAAGCATTTTATAGATTTGCGTTCTGATATTTCTAATTAAATTAGAAAGTAAAATCATTTATAAATATATGTTTTAAGAATGAATATTTATAATTAAAAAAAACAATCACTCCGCGGTTATGTCTGGAATCAGTTTTTACTCATTCTCGAGGTTAAGCGAAAAAATGGGTATTCAATTGATGCTTTTGAGCCTTTTAACTGTGGCAAGGACAAGCAAGCGCACGTGCTGCATAAAACAACAAAATCTTTGGTGTAAACATTATAAAATATTTATAATTCTCAATTATTTTTTCGAAGTTTCTTAAGATTTTATCATTATATCTTTGATCAAATAAAGTACTTATAGCATAACATTATCAAGTTAGTTACAGTTGTCATTCATTTTTCACACAATAAAACTGTAGATTTCATATTGCGGGCGGCTCAATTATGATATTATTGAACTCAATCTTCAGATCTAAATGAAATTTAGCACACCTAAGTTTTTAAGTATACCGATTTCAAAATATCCTAAATTTATATGGAGGTAGACTCAATTAATACATTTTTATACAAAACATTTAGGTCAAAATAAAAATATGTACACAATATTTGTACTTTTAATTTGATTAGAGCAAGCGGGCAAAAGAGTACAATGTTTTAGGGCACTAAAAAAAAGTTGTATGTTACTTTATTTGCTTTCACTTGATACCCATATTGCTTTTGTGCTATATTTTTACCCTTAATTTGTTTAGCGCAAGAGGGCAAAAAGGTACAATGTTCTAGGGCAGTATGAAATAGTTGTATGTTACTTAATTTGCTTTCATTTGATACCCGTATTACATATGAAAGATTTGTACATTTAATTTGATTAGAGCAAGGGGGCAAATGAGTAAAATGTTCTAGAGCGCTATGAAATAAATGTATGTTACTTTATTTGCTTTCATTTGATACCCATATTACATTTGTGCTATATTTTTACCCTTAATTTGTTTAGCGCAAAGGGTGGCAAAAGGGTACAATGTTCTAAGGCACTATAAAATAGTTGTATGTTATTTTATTTGCTTTCATTTGATACCCATATTACATTTGTGCTATATTTTTACCCTTAATTTATTTAGCGCAAGGGGGCAAAAGAATACAATGTTCTAAGACACTACGAAATAGTTGTATGTTACTTTATTTGCTTTCATTTGATACCTATATTTCATTTGTGCAAATTTTTACTCTTAATTTGTTTAGCGCAAGGGGGCAAAAGGGTACAATGTTCTAGGGCACTATGAAATAGTTGTATGTTACTTTATTTGTTTTCATTTGATACCCATATTACTTATGTGCAATATTTGTACCTTTTATTTGATTAGAGCAAGGTGTCAAAAGGGTACAATGTTCTAGAGCATTATGAAATAGTTGTATGTTACTTTATTTGCTTTCATTCGATATCCATATAACATTTGTGCAATATTTCTACTTTTAATTTGATTCGAGCAAAGGGGCAAAAGGGTACAATGTTCTAAGGCACTATAAAATAGTTGTTTGTTATTTTATTTGCTTTCATTTGATACCCATGTTAAAATTTTGCTATATTTTTACCCTTAATTTGTTTGGCGCAAGGGGGCAAAAGGGTACAATGTTCTAGGACACTACGAAATAGTTGTATGTTACTTTATTTGCTTTCATTTGATACCCATATAACATTTGTGCAATATTTTTACTCTTAATTTGTTTAGAGCAAGGAGTGGCAAAAGAGTACAATGTTCTAGGACACTATGAAATAGCTGTATGTTACTTTATTTGCTTTTATTTGATACCCATATTACATTTGTGCAATAATTGTACCTTTAATTTGATTAGCGCAAGGGCGCAAAAAGGTACAATGTTCTAGGACACTATGAAATAGTTGTATGTTACGTTATTTGCTTTCATTCGATATTTATATAACATTTGTGCAATATTTGTACTTTTAATTTGATTAGCGCAAGGGGGCAAAAGGGTACATTGTTCTAGGACACTACAAAATAGTTGTATGTTACTTTATTTGCTTTCATTTTATACCCATATTACATTTGTGCTATTTTTTTACCCTTAATTTGTTTAGCGCAAGGGGTGGCAAAAGGGTACAATGTTCTAGTACACTACGAAATAGTTGTATGTTACTTTATTTGCTTTCATTTCATACCCATATTACATTTGTGCTATATTTTTACCCTTAATTTGTTAAGCGCAAGGGGTAGCAAAAGGGTACAATGTTCTAGGACACTACGAAATAGTTGTATGTTACTTTATTTGCTTTTGTTTGATACCCATATTACATTTGTGCTATATTTTTACCCTTAATTTGTTTAGCGCAAGGGGTGGCAAAAGGGTACAATGTTCTAGGACACTACGAAAAAGTTGTATGTTACTTTATTTGCTTTTGTTTGATACCCAAATTACATTTGTGCTATATTTTTACCCTTAATTTGTTTAGCGCAAGAGGGCAAAAGGGTACAATGTTCTAAGGCACTATAAAATAGTTGTATGTTATTTTATTTGCTTACATTTGATACTCATATTACATTTGTGCTATATTTTTACCCTTAATTTGTTTAGCGCAAGGGGTGGCAAAAGGGTACAATGTTCTAGGACACTATGAAATAGTTGTATGTTACTTTATTTGCTTTCATTTGATACCCATTTAACATTTGTGCAATATTTTTACTCTTAATTTGTTTAGCGCAAGGAGTGGCAAAAGGGTACAATGTTCTAAGGCACTATAAAATAGTTGTATTTTATTTTATTTGCTTTCATTTGATACACATATTACATTTGTGCTATATTTTTACCCTTAATTTGTTTAACCCAAGGGGGCAAAAAGGTACAATGTTCTAGGACACTACGAAATAGTTGTATGTTACTTTATTTGCTTTCATTTGATACCCATATAACATTTGTGCAATATTTTTACTCTTAATTTGTTTAGCGCAAGGGGTGGCAAAAGGGTACAATGTTCTAAGGCACTATAAAATAGTTGTATGTTATTTTATTTGCTTTCATTTGATACCCATATTACATTTGTGCTATTTTTTTACCCTTAATTTGTTTAGCGCAAGGGGGCAAAAGGGTACAATGTTCTAAGGCACTATGCAATAGTTGTATGTTACTTTATTTGCTTTCATTTGATACCCATATTACATTTGTGCAATATTTGTACATTTAATTTGATTAGAGCAAGGGGTCAAAAGGGTACAATGTTCTAGGGCATTATGAAATAGTTTTATGTTACTTTATTTGCTTTCTTTTGATACCCATTTAACATTTGTGCAATATTTTTACTCTTAATTTGTTTAGCGCAAGGAGTGGCAAAAGGGTACAATGTTCTAAGGCACTATAAAATAGTTGTATGTTATTTTATTTGCTTTCATTTGATACACATATTACATTTGTGCTATATTTTTACCCTTAATTTGTTTAGCGCAAGGGGGCAAGAGGGTACATTTTTCTAGGGCACTATGAAATAGTTGTATGTTACTTTATTTCTTTTCATTTGATACCCATATTAAATTTGTGCAATATTTGTACCTTTTATTTTATTAGAGCAAGGGGTCAAAAGGGTACAATGTTCTAGGGCATTATGAAATAGTTGTATGTTACTTTATTTGCTTTCATTCGATATCCATATAACATTTCTGCAATATTTGTACTTTTAATTTGATTAGCGCAAGGGGGCATAAGGGTACATTGTTCTAGGACACTACAAAATAGTTGTAAGTTACTTTATTTGCTTTCATTTTATATTCATATTACATTTGTGCTATATTTTTTTTCTTAATTTGTTTAGCGCAAGGGGTGGCAAAAGGGTACAATGTTCTAGGACACTATGAAATAGTTGTATGTTACTTTATTTGCTTTTATTTGAAACCCATTTAACATTTGTGCAATATTTTTACTCTTAATTTGTTTAGCGCAAGGAGTGGCAAAAGGGTACAATGTTCTAAGGCACTATAAAATAGTTGTATGTTGTTTTATTTGCTTTCATTTGATACACATATTACATTTGTGCTATATTTTTACCCTTAATTTGTTTAGCGCAAGGGGGCAAGTGGGTACAATTTTCTAGGGCACTATGAAATAGTTGTATGTTACTTTATTTGTTTTCATTTGATACCCATATTACATTTGTGCAATATTTGTACCTTTTATTTGATTAGAGCAAGGGGTCAAAAGGGTACAATGTTCTAGGGCATTATGAAATAGTTGTATGTTACTTTATTTGCTTTCATTCGATATCCATATAACATTTGTGCAATATTTGTACTTTTAATTTGATTAGAGCAAGGGGGCAAAAGGGTACAATGTTCTAAGGCACTATAAAATAGTTGTATGTTATTTTATTTGCTTTCATTTGATACCCATGTTACAATTGTGCTATATTTTTACCCTTAATTTGTTTAACCCAAGGGGGCAAAAAGGTACAATGTTCTAGGACACTACGAAATAGTTGTATGTTACTTTATTTGCTTTCATTTGATACCCATATAACATTTGTGCAATATTTTTACTCTTAATTTGTTTAGCGCAAGGGGTGGCAAAAGGGTACAATGTTCTAAGGCACTATAAAATAGTTGTATGTTATTTTATTTGCTTTCATTTGATACCCATATTACATTTGTGCTATTTTTTTACCCTTAATTTGTTTAGCGCAAGGGGGCAAAAGGGTACAATGTTCTAAGGCACTATGCAATAGTTGTATGTTACTTTATTTGCTTTCATTTGATACCCATATTACATTTGTGCAATATTTGTACATTTAATTTGATTAGAGCAAGGGGTCAAAAGGGTACAATGTTCTAGGGCATTATGAAATAGTTTTATGTTACTTTATTTGCTTTCTTTTGATACCCATATTTCATTTGTGTTATATTTTTACTCTTAATTTGTTTAGTGTAAAGGGGCAAAATTGTACAATGTTCTTGGGCACTATGAAATATTTGCATGTTACTTTATTTGCTTTCATTTGATATATTTGACCTATATTACATTTGTGCGATATTTGTAACTTTCAATTTTTTTTAAATCTTAAATTCCTTTATTTTTAAATACAATATGTTTTATGTAAACAATTAAGAATAATATAAATAATGTTTTGTTTGTGATTTGCTACACAGCAATGGTAGGCCAAGACAAAACTACTCTTGTTCAGTGGTACATTCTCATATAATTTATTTATGAAATTAAAATATTTATAACAAATGTATTTTTGTATTTTTGATTCAGTGTTTTATTTGGTTTTAATATATTTAGTTTTAATTAAAATTATATTTCAAATAATTAATTTTAAGTAACATATGTATAAATTTTATTATTTATTTCAGGAATGTGCTAGTATGTTGTTATGATTCACAAGCCAGCGCAGCGCGTTACCTTTTACTTCTATTAAACTTTTATATTTTATTTATAGTTTAAGTTATAAGATAGGCAACTTTATATACAGAGAATAATAAAAGTAATAAAACTGGCATTTGTACAGAATTAGTAAACACATGAAAAAGGGTTCGGGCAAGTTCCGGTTTAAGTAGGTCATGTTAATTTTATTTTATCAAGTTAATATATGCAACTTCTTTTACAAGAATTAACTGTATATTGTTATATCTCAATTAGTCATTAATATATTTGCTTCCCATAGTTACGAATCAATTTCTACTTATATTTAGTATATTATTTTACTGAATAAATATATACTGTTTTTGGTCCTCTATGGGACCCGGCATATATATATATATATATACACGTGTTAATATGTACGTGTTACATTATAAATGTATAATATATTTTTGGGGAATCACGGGAAATCACATAGAAAAGGTTTCATTATTCCCAACCATAATCTGGGGAATCCCAGCTGTAGAAATGTAACTCTATGCATGATGTAGAATAAGTTAGTTATATTCTAGACACGAGCTGCGACACTCTATAAATATACGTATAAAACAAATTTGTGTTTAATTCAAAGCCCTATCCAACACTTGAAAGTTGCTACTGCTTACGGCACAACATAATAAAACTGTAACTGCTATAAATCAAACGCAGCCGGTGTGACTAACTGTCCGAGCCGAACTTTTACAAATTGTATAAAATTAATTAGTTTAAAGTGCATTTGAATAATACATACTTTTTCTCAATTTGCTGAATATATTTTTATATAATATTTTTGTATTGATTAATGTTACCAAAAAAATGTAATGCTTTCATTTGGAAGTAAAATCCTTTTTTTTACGTTTTAATTTAAAGACGCGTGGCGTCGTTCGTCATTTGGCGGGCCGTAACTTTTTTGCTAAAAAAAAATTTAAAAAAGGATACAATTTTTGAAATATGCGCTTTTTGAGGCTTTCTTTAATGCTACACGCAGTTTTTCAAACTTGCAGATGCGGCTCCAAATTTTTAAATGCATACAGAAAAACGGCCGTAACATTCTTTATTTTTAATCGCAAGGGAACTGTTTCAAAATTTTTTCTCAAAGAACTTATTTTCTGTTTTTATCTTTGAGTTTTAAGTGTTTTTGGGACATACCTGGCAATTGTTAGTTGATACAATACAGTTGGAAAAGATTGTTTTTAACTAAAGCCAACACTAAAAAAGAAAATTAAAAGAATTTTTTTAAAGTAAAAAACCGACTAACTCTAGCACGCATGTCAATATTGTTGATCTACAAATTGTAATTTTTATAACTTTTCAATATCTGTACAAATAACCAGTGATAGTTTGACAAGATTCTAAAAATCGCAATTTTTCAAATTAAATTTAAATTTATTTTATATTTTCTATATTTATTTTAAAAAATCGTTTTATTTTATTCATATTATTTAAATAAATGATTTTATTTAAATATTTATTTTATCATTTAACATACATACATGTTTCGATAAATAATTATCATTTTCAATGTATTATTGTATATATTATTTCAAACTGATTAGTTATTAATAAAAATAATATGAATAAATTTAAATTTGCTTAAAAAATATGCTATTCGAAGTAAAATATAAACTCATACCTCATTCCGCCGTGAACAATAGTATTGTAAACACGTAAATAAATCTTTTCCGTTTAAATAAACAGTTCATTTTATCAGTTATTTTTTTTTGTTAGTTGTGAATTTTAAATAAGTGTGGTTCTAGTGTACATAATAAATACATAATAGTTCCAACCTAGCTGGAACTATAAATTCATGCAACAACAACGTCAGCAACAATCACAAATGCTACAGCAAATACCAAATAGATGCAATAATAACTACAATCAAGCGTACTACATAGAAACAATAGAGCAGCTCTCACGTACAGAACTAAAAGGATATCATTTTGACAACTAAAACTGGATTCATTATAAAATTCAATAATGACAAAACAACAACATTGAATTTGTTGCAAAAATTTAAAGTGTCAAACATTTTAAAATCTTTTAAAATGGTTACAGCAAAAAAAAACACCAATCAAAACTCCGTCAGCATCATACTCAGCTGTTATAACTTTATTTCATCAAGAAATCACTGATGAAGAAATAGCTAAAGTCCTCCAAGCAAACAATCTAACCATCCGATATTGCAAAAGAATAATATCAAGACTGACAGGCATTTCCACGTACAAAATGCGAACTATTACCGCTGATGTAGATGCCTATCAAACCTTATTACAATATGGCGTCTTTTATAAAAGCACACACACTTTAAAGTGTATAAATGTTTTGTTCCAGCACTGATGTACTTTTTCGCCAAAATGCAGCAAATGCAGAGGTAACCTGCAAAACTACCAACCCACCAAAATGGACATTATGCAAGGAAAAGGCCACGAAGCGTGTTTGCTTAAGTACAAAAACCGACCTACTGCTCCAGTTGAAAGAATACTAAACATCAAAATAAAATCGGCAAACAAGAGATCAGAAGAAATTGCTCAACAAATAACTCAGGCCTCAGGAATTCATTTACCTGTCACCGTTCATGACCATATATATCATTGACATGTATGTACACAAAATTAATTCTTCCAAAATAATAGACAGACAACTCATTCAAAAATTTAAAAATAGATTTATTCAATCATGCAATATTGACACTATTGTATCCTTATCTAATAACAGAATGTTTATTGTTATGTTTGAATTTCTTAACCCAGATCAAGCCTCTCCCACCTCTCCCATAGGAGGCGTTCAAGTCACCATAACACAAACCCAAAATCTCCTGTGCTTTGTTTGTTAAAACTAAATCCCCAAATCCTATATCATTGCAAAATTGGTCCATAATCCAAAATCCTTTCATTATCATTAACTAGAATTATATAGATCTGTATCTATGACACATCCATCTATTAACATTTAAAAAGAAAACCCTCTAAGCATCAATAATGCATTAAATTATTGCATTCACTACTCAATTCTTTTCCTTCAGGAGACACTCCACATATTTTTTGTTCACATTCACCTACCCCCTGTTATCGAAGATAATATCTTTGTAAAAGCTTCACTTTATCTACGTTCTATTATTATTGGTGATTTCAACTTAAATCTAATGAAAATCCATCACTTCCAACAGTTTCTAACAAACTCTGATTTTTCTAAAATACTTACTTCACCAACGTTTATTATGAACGATAGTCAGAGCAATACTTCTGATATTCTCCTTTGATCGTCTAGAATAAAACTCCTCATCCACTCCGTTAATGTTATTCCTGATCTTTGTTCGGACCATTTGGCAATTAGATTTAGTATTGATATCCAAACATTACATTCCCCTAAATAGTTTATTCATAACCTAAGTATGTGTAACATAACAAAAGTAAACCAAGAACTTTCTTCGTTTGCTAAATCTCACTCAAATATATCTCCTACTACCATCTTATTATTTATTAAATTAATAGCAGTCATACCCCTAAAACATTAAAATTCTACTATACATACCCTCTTTCACCATTCGTTATGCGTCTTATTAAATATTAAAAAAACTTATATCGTAAATTTAGAAAGACAGAACATTAAGAAGACAGTTCAATGACTTGAATAAAAACATACACGACTTAAATTTTTAGTACAGACAAGACAAATACATAACGGCTTGCAACAAAATTAATAACAAAAAAGGAAAAAAAACTACTTTCAAGAAATTAAGAAACTAACAAATAGACATGGATTTCAAGAATAGTTTTTCATCAAACATTGACATTGCCAATACTTTTTAAAAACATGTTAATCACGCATTTGCCTTTTTCAACTGTGACGATTTCGACAATATTCATTTAGAAAACGTAAACTATGACATATTTTGTAGACAGACGTACGACAATCCATTGAATGAAACAATACATAAAGACGACTATTACGACTTGATAAATAAAGGTAAAAATTTAATAACGACGTTCATAATTACATAATAAAAAAATTTAATTATTGTTTTTTTCATCAATATTTTCCCAATAAATGGAAAATGGTAACAATTGTAGCGTACCTAAAAATAATACTAACCTTTCTTTCCCAGCTATTTATTGCCCTATCATACTATTTCTAGTTGGTAAACTACCTTCAAATAGTTTACCAAGAATAGAAGAAAAAAATTGCAAAATAAAGTCCTAAAATTTATTCACAAAAAAAAAACCTAAAACAGAATTTGGTTTTGTGAAAAATAGATCAACAAGCCACCCCATTAACAATCCTGATATCCAATATCCAAACAACCCACCTCTTACTGATTTTTATACTTTAAATTAATGTTTTGGCAATATTTGAGCCTTGAAAACATTTGCGCTGACATCATTTTTTTGACATGTATAGTGTAGCGCTGACGCTACGCGTCCCGTTATTTTGCTGATATACAAATGTTGAGCTTTCCGAAAACAATTTGAAGATGCTAATTAATTTTACATTTTTGCAAATTTTCAGTGTCCCGACGGCTGACTCTAAGCTCGCTTTTCATGATTGAAATGGAACCCAATCTCAAAATTTTAAACTTACAAAAACTCTTGAATTTTTTTGACTAGAGCTCTTGGACTATAAGTTTTAGTCTTAAAAAATATTGCAAGTTCCATATTCTGCTTGTATAATCTTTGCACTACTTCTAAGGCCAACATCATACCATGCTTGTTGCACAATATAGCATTGAAATTTTTTATTCTATTGTAGTTGTATTTCCTGGCTCGGGATTATAATACTGCCAAAGTTGCTAGTACTGTTTTGAGAAAAAGATAATTTATTCTTTTATTGGGTTGATAATGATTATAATGATCTATTTTTAATGTATTTTAGCAGTATATTCACTAAAAATTACTTAAAAACCATAAGAAAACAGTAATGTACTAAGTAGTTACAGCTTTTATGATAAATATTCTTTTCGTATTTTAAATGTTAGATGTGTAACGTACTTGAATAAATGATTTGATTCAGGATAGACAACTTTATATTAATAAACATCTTCACTGTCGGATATTATAATAAAACAGTATTTGCTATAAGATTTCTTTAGGATTGTGAATTAATTAACTAATTATTAATTGATATGCAATGTATTTGTGTGTTTGAGGATTTTTTTATACCGAAAATGTTGTGTTTTATCAGGACTTTTCTGTTTAATGTATGTCTAATAGTCTCTTTGGCATCTTTTTTTGATATGTGGAAATCTGTCATTTCTTGTATATGTTCGTGACTGTTTTGTTCTTATTTTATCTATATTTCACAATACTTATGAATACTTTGTATATCTGGTGTAGGATAGTTACTAATTGTGTCGCCTTCTAGTTGTTTTTTGATTGTTTTGAAACAATCTTTTTTTTTTTCCTTGTGATTCATTGCTGATAGTTTCTGAAGTTCAAGTAACACTAAGCACTCATTTCTATGTTGTTTGGTATTAGGTTCAGAATTTTATTGTAAGCGTATAAATTAGTGTTTAATTTTATATAGTTTAGTTTTCCCTGTTCTTGAGTGTATCTACGAGTACTTAGTTTTCCTATAATTTTTTTATTTTGTTTTTTAATCTTATTTTCTATGCCGACTTAATTATTCTTTAAAAATTAGTTTGATTTTTGTTGTGTGTATTGTGTTTTATTTGTTCTAACGATGATACGGTTTTGGCTTCTCAGTAAACTAGACATATTATATTTTTTAATGATGTACCTATTGTTATGTTTTTTTCGATAATTTTATTTAAAACTGATATGTTTCAAAAAGTTTGCTGGAATCTTTGGTATATATTCTCTACTACATTGATTTAAGTTAATATAATATAGAAAAAAGATTAAGGAAAGAAATTGAAAGCAAAATGGAAGAAGCACAAAGTGGGTTCCGACCGGGGAAAAGCACCCAAGACCATATCTTTACATTAAAAACGTTAATAAACAGAGCAAAAACAACGGCAAAAAGCTATACATAGCATTCATAGACATGGAAAAGGCGTTTGACATGGTACCTAGGCTAAAAATATGGGAATGCTTAGTTAAGAAAGGTGTCGACCACAAACTAAGACAAATGCGTAAATGCATATATAAAAGAACAAGAAATATAGTAATCAGTAAAAACCAACAATCTGAAGAATTTGAAACCAAACAGGGAGTTAGACAAGGAGGGAGCCTCAATCCCATTACTATTCATTGCGTTCATTGATGAAATTATAAAAGAAGTGGAAAAGAAAACAAAAGGGCTACACATTGGATACAAGAACATGATACATAACTATGTGTGCTTTTGCAGATGACATCGCAGTAATTGCAGGATCGGAGAAGGAACTACAAGACAAACTGAAAATATGGCATGACAAACTAATGAAGAATGGAATGAAAATGACCACAGAAAAAACAAAAATTGTAGTGATATCAAAAGATCCAATACAAACCAAAATAAGCCTGAACCAAAAACAAATACAACAAACTAAAAAATACAAATACCTGGGAGTGACAATAGACGAAAATGGAAGCCAAGAAGTAGACATCAACACACAAATAAGGAACACAAACAAGTCATATCAGGCACTAAATAAACTAATACTATACAAGAAAGAAATCACGAGAACAACAAAAATGAAAATATACAAAGTAATATGTAGACCAACACTAACGTATGGATGCGAATCATGGGTTTTAACACAAAAAGAAGTAAGCAAAATAAGAGCCACTGAAATGAAGTACTTAAGGAAAGTATATGGAGTAAATATAATGGACAAAATAAGAAAAAAAGAGATAAGGAAAGAACTGGAAGATAAAGGAATAGAAGAGTTCATAGAAGAAAGACAATTAGGATGGTGGGGCCACCTACAAAGATTGGACAAAAAGGCGCAAGTGAAAAGAGTATGGGAAAGCAGAATGCCAAAAGAAAAGAGACGTGGGAGACCAAGAAAATCATGGGACGAAATAGTGCAAGGACTGATAGAAAAAAGAGGGTTACAAGTGAACGAAGCAAAGAAGATGGCGAAGGACCGGAAGAAATGGAAGGAACTAATTTAAAAAAATGTACAATAAATAGAAAACAGCTTACACCCTAACGGGTAGAAAGTTAATTGAATATATATATATATATATATATATATATATATATATATAATTTATAATACATTTTTTGTATAAACCGGTATGTGATCTTCTATGTCTACGTTGGGTGCATTGTGTGGTTTTTGGTCATTTTGATTGGTATTATGTATTAAGTGTGTAGCAGCATATTGTTCATTTCGTGTTACTATTTTGATATCATCTCATTCATTATTTCTTTCAGTGTCTTTCTTTAGTAATAAGAAATTTTTAACCTCTTCTCTGAATATTTCTAATTCTGGTTCCGTTATTTCTTGGGTTCCTACGTTATTTAGCTCAGCGTAGTTGTTAACAATGTATTGATGCAGTTTTTAAGTATATCCTATTGTATCTGTTTCGTTATAGATTGTTATGTAGTACGAGCGCATTATAATTTTGTCGCTCTCTTAGCTTGCCTGTTTTAGTGGTTGCTTGTATTTGCATAGGCAAAACACTTCCATTAGGTGGAAACTGTAGGTCTCAGTTGTTACCAACAATGTTTTGTTCGGAAGCCTCGCTTATTTGGATGATAAAAGTGTGTTTCCCAGGGTATCGATCACCGATGTTTTGCGTACTGTCATCCAACATCGACTTCAGATACGTCCTGACGCATTCCAGACGGCGGTCATTTGTTCAATAAATAAAATTCTTCATTATTAATGGAGAAGTTAGCATTTTTATAGGTCGCCCTTCTGGGATACAGACACCTGCTATGTACCATTCCTGTAAGATACAGATTCCTATCTCACAAGTCATTCATTCGCTCAAAGCCATTGGTTATCCTGTGTCTTGTTGGTCCGCGTGCTCCTACCCTCTATATCTAGAAGGTTTTTCCCTATCCGACACCTTAGGGGTTAACAGGATTTACACCGAAAATATTTATTTTTATTATTATATACAATATTCACCCAAAAAGTTGTAGGCGCATAACGCATTATCTAACGAGTAGAAAACAATGTGTTAAAGTGAATCTATATCAAGGATCTATATTAGGGCCATTATTGTTTCTAATATATATTAATGACTATCCTAATTATGTAAAAGCTGATAAATTGGTGTTATACGCTGACGACACAATAATACTAAATAAAGGTATATCTCATTTTCAAATATTAGAGAAAAATGAAGAAACACTACTAAGATCCACAGAATGGTTTACCTGTAATCAACTGTATTTGAAGAAAACCAAAACTATTGCAGCTATATTTACCAACAAACCAACCGATGCTGGAGATGATACTATGGAAATTAAGTTTTTAGGGATACATCTAGATCGCAGATTGCAATGGCAAACTCAAGGAGATCAAGTTGCGCAATATCTAAACAAAAATATATATTTGCTTCGTAACCTTGCAAATATCATAGCTGAACCGGCATTAAAATCTGTATATTTTGCACTTTGTCAATCTTGCATACAATATGCTTAATCATTTGGGGCCACTCAACATCTAGACATCGCATATTTGCATTGCAGCGACGTGCTGTACGGATTATCTCGGGAATAAAATATCGAGATGATTGTAGGCTAAGCTTTGTGAAACACCAAATTTTAACTGTGCCATGTTTGTATATTTTAGAATGTTTAATGCATGTTCATAAAAATAAAAATAGTTATAGTTTAAACAAAGATAATCATAACCACAACACTCGCCGCCGGAGTGATTTAAGAACATGTGCACTTTGTCTAAATAGCTCTAGAAATAGCACAAACTATTATGGTAGTAAGTTTTATAACTTACTACCCAGACAAGCGAAAGAACTGCCACAAAAGTTATTTAAAACTACTATAAAAACGTTTTTGTCTCAAAAAGCCTTTTATAGTTGGGATGAATTTGTAAATAACAATTTAGAGGATTTAATGTAATATCTTTTTTATGTATCCAACTTTGTATGACTTGTGTAAATTATTGTATATGTAAGCACTAAATAAATTATTATTATTATTATTATTATTATTAAAAATTCAATGTCCTGATACACTAAAAATCATATTACACAGTTCAAACAACAAGAATATTGTAAAAAAAACATAGTATAATTTTAAATTTATAAAAAAATTGTTTACAAAAATCTTACTGTCCAAAAGTCTAGATACTAATTTTCATTGTTTTACATTCTAAAATGTTATAAAACACATATTTACTTTGATACATTGTCATTATGTTAACATAAATATGTCGGAGCGGAGCCATCAGCATATTGTAAATAAAAGGGGATTATTCCATTTTATCTGCTGAACGGAGTCGAAGAATCAAGCTTAGGCTTGAAAGAAAAAGGGCGGCGGTGAGTGCTGTCAGTGTGATGAATATCGATCGAGCCTTCAAGCAGTGTGTTTGCTTGAAACCGTTTACGAATCCCTCGATCGACAACATAGTGAATAATAAATTTAGATATTATTTTTGTAAAACGTAGTTTGATAATTAACATGTGTGAGACATTATTGGCAAATATATATATTTCTTAAAAAAAAATTTATACCTTTAATGCCTTTTTAGCATTACATATTTTTATACAAACAAACTACAAACTATTAATTTTGACCAATATTCTTAAATAAATTACATTGTCTGGCCTATAAAAAGCTTATTTTTCCTGTCTCATACTATAATCTATGTATTCCAATCATTGTGCCCTCTAATTTAATTTAAATTCCAATTTATTATTAATTAATGCAATAAGCATTCACTCAATAATTAAACGCGTCAAATCAATGCAAGTGACTAATGGTACTGTGTGTAAGAAGAGTGTGGCTAAGCGCTATCGCCTTGCGCACAAAGAACAAATTGGTAAAAAAAACTGTTGATGCATTAAATGCAACTCAAATATTTTTTCTAAGTTAAAGATTTACAACGAAACTGAATCTTTCGTTTTGATTTCTTAAAATTGCTATTTGGGTTTGGAAACTCAAGGTTGAGTGGTGTTGATATGTGTTTCTGCCAATGTAATTAACGCGTCTATATAATTTTGTTGTATTAATCCAATTTAGTATTTGGTAAATTTTACATAATTAAAATGAAATATTGTTAGTAAATGTTCAAGTTTTATCAGTAATTCTAGTAGGTCTTTTTATTAAAAATCTACAATTATATCAATGAATTAAGTTTAAAAAAAAATCATTTCCAAATTTATCATGTTTTAACAGGTTGACTGCGGCGACAAAAATTCATATGCGTTACCGGTCTTTTTGGGTTGGTAACAAATCTTTGATCCTGTTCGTTATCGGGCTTAAAAGACAGGTAATTATATAATTGTGTTTTTAATTGTATAATCTTACAATTTTATAATTTTAACAAATTTATTTCGAATTTTACTTACTAATAGAGGGTACTACTTAAGTTTACGACCTTGTCCGGCTGCGTTCGTTTTTGTAAAAATACTACTTTGAAAAAAAAAATTAAAAACATAAAAATTTTGGTATTTATTGCAAAATCCATGTACAGATCATTGTCATTATCAGAAAAATTATCATCACATAATTTTTAATTTTCAACGAGTTGTCCAAATCATCATCAAATCTCAGAATCAACGTCATCAGTTAGTAAAAAGCTAGTTGAGGAACATGCAATTTTATCATGTTATTAGCGGCATCGCCTATATTTATTACATCACTAACACACAAATTTTTGTTTTCAATAGGTTGTAGGATCTTTTTATCTGCATTATCATTTTGATTGTCACATTCTAACAGATTTTACGCGATAAATTACCGGTGTTTTAAGACCTAAAAAGACCGGTATTTTATTTAAACGTATTTAGATTTAAGAAAAAATAAGAATATTTTAGCTATTTTTAAAATTGCTATAAAGAAAAAAATAACAAAGTTACAGACACCGCACTGGGAAAAAGTTTTCAGATTTTAGCCACCGCACCACAGCAATACATATCACTCATATATAGAATAATTTGTTATTACAGAAAATGTCTGAAATGGGTTTATCTTATATGTATTATATAGTGGTGCATATTATATTAAATTAAGATTGAAAAAGTTATTTGCTTAGTGTATGCTATAATAATTTGTGTGTTAAAAATCAATTTAATGGAGAACATGTAAAGGTAATATAACAAATTCAGTTAATAAAAAAGTAATATAGAATTTATTATTGATAACAATATTAAATAAATTAGTTTCACTTTTATTGCTGTCAGTTTGGTACAGGCTATAATTTAGTTAACACGAATATGGAATATTCTGCTTTATTGATTAATTTTTTGGTTACCACAAACTTTATGTTTATTTGTACAAATGGTAAGTATTTATTTTAATTAGTTTAAGTGCGATAAGCTATAAATTAAAAAAAAAATGTTTTTAATCAAAACAAATTTTTGATAATCAAAAAAATTACTAAATATCATAATGGAATAAAAGACAAAAATTTAAACAAAAATAAAAATCACAATTTAACCTTCATCATTATTATGGGTATTATATTTTTCTGAAAACCCCTATTTTTTAGTCTGCAAGATTTTGTCAAAACCTACGTTTTACAATTAAAAAAACCCGAAAATGTTTTTCTTTGTAATTAAAATGTTTTGACGCATCAGATAGCTTGAGTTCCCGCTTAAATTAAGCTACATAAATTGTGACGAGTCTCGGTCTTTCAATAAGCTCTTTTCATTGTTTCGACAAATTTAGTTTAGATAAACTTGAACTTTTATTATCCAGCACCACATTTGCTGACAATTTCTTGTTTAACTTAAATGAAGTGAATGAAAAAACTACACACAAGTTTTCACATCTTATTTTTGATGATCTCGATTAATATATATGATTTGAGTATTAAACAACATATAAAAAATCAAAAATCAAGTTAACACGTAAATCTACATTAAATTGCAAATATTTTGATACTTGTTTTACTTTTGAACGGTTTGAACTACGTTTATGCGCATCTTTTGGGACTAGTTTTAGTTTGCTGCAAATAATAATAAATTGTTTATTTCTTTAAAATAATCATATAATAATATGAGAGAGAATGAAGTACCTGTAGAAGATCCTAGTAGTGTTGTAATATTTATTAAAAAAAAAATTATTTACAATAAACTAATTGATTTAAATGGCCATGACTGAAAAAATAACGTTCACACGACAATTATGCATTATAAATAAGCTAATATTCAATATAAACTTAATAAATTATTTATTATAGCGTGCAGTATTTAAAGGTATTGAGCTTGTATCCGTTGAGAACAGTGAGCAGTGAACAGTTTTAACTAACAACAGGCCTTGCTAACTATAAACTGGATATAAATAACAGCAATGCATCTAATTCAAATAAAATGTATTGTTTTAATATTATTTGGGTCGATTGTGATTGGTAAATTATTTATTCCAGAATCTAAAGTAAGTCGTAAAAACATTTGAGTTGATTAATGTGATACTTGATTAAGCAAATAAACAGTTTATGCAATTTGGTCTTTTCTGATTTATAGAAAAAAAAATTTAAACAATTACTAAGTTTTATTACTTCATTGTATGCCATTTTTTTTCTTTTACTCTAAATTTTTTTTTTTTTTATAAAAAACTTTTTTTTTAAAGATCTTTTGCCTACAATTTCTTTAACAAACTTTGTTTTTATTTGTCGTTATAAAATGTTGCTAATAACCGTTTTACACGGATTATATTTAGATATAATTATAAAACTATGTTTGCATGCAAGACACTATTGTTTGAGACTTCTCAGATACAATGAGATATAAATTAATATGACGGTATATAATAAACATTAAACGAACAAAATATTAGAAAAGTTAATTTTTTATATTTTGTTTGGCCCGCAATTTTATTTTCAATTACATTATAGCACAGGAACTAAAACAGTTGGCTATCATGACTATTGTAACAATATGATTGTTTTTTATAGAACAGAGAACAAACTAATATTGTCCAATGTGCTTTGAAAGTGTACTCAAATTTCAATCATTTAAAAACACTACTGGCTTATAATGAGTCTTATTATTTTATAACAGAAGTACTATTAAAGGCAGTTTATGTCAAAGAAAAGATAATAAATATAATCGCTAAAGTTTATTCATATTTATTTTCGGTTTATGAACATTCTCCACAATTTGTACTTGCTATTATAAATGATATGGATGATTTCTCTGAATTGATGCAAACTACTCATTACTATTTCAATTCTAGCTCATATAATTTTATTATACATATGGGGGATGAAGATATTAATATACTCTTTCAATATATTGGAACACGTTTTATGTCAAGAACAATTGCTTTGGATAAATATGAAAATCTATTTCATATTCCAAGTTATCAAGATAACTGCGGTAAGAATTATAATAAGATATTTTTAAGTACTTGCGCTAATATGAATATAACTGATATTATAAAATTTTATGAAAAATTAACCTCGCATAACTTAATGGGTTGTGCAATACCTCATGATTTATCTAAAACTGATGATGTGTATTATCGTTTAAAAGATATTAGTAATAGTGTTAATTCTACATTATTTGTTGAGAGATTTTTTGCATTTTGTATGGAATCATTTTCGAATGTACATTACATGAAGCAAGCAGATTTTATTTACCCCTATGATACATTTTCATTGAACGTGGTTGTACCAAAATCAGGTAAAGTACCCCAATGGAAAAATTTGTTACACATTTTCCAGAAGAATTTATGGTATGCAATTATTTTTACAACTTTATCTACATTTGGAATATATTATTTTGGAAATAAATATACAAGTTCACATCAAAGTGTTACGGATACTGCTCTGCAAGTATATTCTATATTGGTATTTCAAGCAGCCAGAAGACCAGCTACATTACCCGTAAAAACTGTATATATTTTCTGGATATTATTTACTTTAATTATAACATCTGCGTTTTCTGGTTTATATTTTTCATTTATATTTATACAATATGAAGAAAAACAAATTCAGTCACTTCAGGATATAATTGATGCTAGATTAGTAATGACTGGTTCTGCATACGATATAGCATATTATTTTTCAGAAAATAATTCAATTAGTAATTATTTCTATGGAGAATCAAAAAGAATACATTTTTACGATACAACTATAGCGATTGCTGAGATAATTAATATTGCAATATATAAAAATGCTGCATTTATGGTGAGCTCTTTAAATATAGAAGCGTGTGCTTTCAATTCCTCTGTATTGCATAATCTGTATATTTTTCCAATAGATAGTTTATATAAAATATATTCATTTCCAAGGGAATATCCGATTCAAAACTATTTAAAAAAAAGCTTTACCACATTTTATGAAATGGGATTGAATTTGAAGTGGAAAAATGATAATGTTGAAATTCCTAAACTTGATAATGATGAACCGATGCCATTGAATATGCAACATTTTGCGTTTATTAGTTGTTTTTTGTTATTTAGATTAACTATTTCTTTTGCAGTTTATATTTTAGAATATTGTTATTTTATTATATTCAATGCAATATAAGCACAAGGATTTACACAAATAATGTTTGTTAATTGTTTTAACAGTACGATTCTATAATTCAATATAAACTTGAGCAAAAATTAAAAATTAATTAGATAATAAGGCCACAATCCAAATAACATTTAACTACATAAGGTAGCGGTAAAATAATTAATTTGATGTGATTTTCTTTGGAATTGAAAACTTAAAAAGTAATAGTTTATTAATAAAAATATGGTTGTAATGTTCATGAAATGAATAAATGCTTTGGTGGTTGTATTTACTTAAATTATTAAGAATTACATCACTTTTAATGCAGTAAAAAATGTATACTAAATTTTGAAAAATTATAGCCGTTAGATTAGCAACAAAAATTTAAACAATGTTAAAATTAAGATGTATGATATAACCCTACAGGTTATTTGATCTTAACACTAAGTAGATGTTACGCATGCAAACATATACAATAATTGTTGTACGTATATATAACTTAATTAAGTTAATATTATTTAAAAAATAAACAATTAACTTTTAATTACTTACAAAAATCTTGGCCCTAGTAGGTTTTAATTTACTGTTTTATTTCTTTGTTTTATTTTTACACGATATTCACTATAGACATGATATTTTTAAAATAAATTGAATTTTACAACGAATGTTGTTTATAAATGAATCCAAAATGAAACCAAGAATCCTATTCTACTTGGATAGGTGAGTGTAACACTACAATTAAAACTACTTTACCACATTTAATAAACTGATTCAGAAAAAAAAATTCTTTTAAATTGTAAATGGAAATTAACTTGGATATACCACCGGACCTATATTAAAATGAGATCATAAAGGATCACTATATAAAAAGCAAAGAGATAATTCTCAGCAAACAAAATAGATGTCTAGGACGCGGAGAAAATAATATTTATTGCGTCAATGATACTGCAAAAACCAAATGTGTGCACAAAATTAATTTTTACAGTCTAGTTTTGTCTGTTTTCACTATTATCTCATTCCAAAATTTAGAAAGCCCTTGAGATAACGTGGGCAAATAAAAAAATAATGCACTGTTTAAACGGTTTGCTGAATCTCGTGTATTGGAACAGACCTATTTATTCTAATTTTGACTTAATTTGATAAACATTATTATAAACTGCGTCTTTGTAATAACTATTTATTATTTTACACAACTATTTTAAAATTTAACATAAACCATAAGGAAGTTAAAAGAATAATATATTTTATTGCACTCGAAAAAACTTTTAGTTGAATATTGCACAAAGTTATAATCGGGGTAAGTTGTTATTGGCTAATTTGTTATATTTGTCATCAATGTTGAAATTAATTAAATTCAAATAGCTTTAATGCAAACAAAACTAGCTTATTTTAATAAATTATTAATACAGAGCGTAATATAGTAACGTTATAGAATTTGAATGAATAAGCAATTTTTGATTCGTATTTGATGTCTTTCATCACATTGTTTAAAATTTTACAGAACCATGTTGACTATTAATTTTTAATTACTCTATCAATACTGTTGAGTAAAAGAGTGGTCTGATAGCATGCTTGTTTTTATTAAGTTTAATTTGCCACAATCACTATTAACATTGACAATTTTTTAATTTACTACCAGATTCAATTAAAGAATTAGATATTGAACAGTTTAAAAAAACTGTTAAAAGCTATCTTGCTAAAAAAGCGTTTTATAATTTATTGGAATGCTTATCAGATAGTTACTCTATTTTATGAGTGCTAGCTATTGGTATTAAACTTTCCATAACTAATCAACTGTTTATTGTAATAGATTTAGTTAATTTTAATTATATAATTTTTAAATTTTTTGTCTTATGTTGATCTTATTTTAATTTTAATGTGTTTTTGTAATGTGTGTTATTCACAAACTAGACGTGTGTAAAAATTTCTATTAACACTAATAAACTATTATTATTATTATTATTATTATTATTATTATTATTATTATTATTATTATTATTTGTATAAATTTAAGACTATGCAATTATTACAATACTGGCTGCAATCAGTGTTGCCAACCTCAGCAACCTAAAAATCCCTCAAATATTTAAAAATAATCTTTTTTTTAGCAAAAAATCCCTTTTTATAATGTTTTATTATGTCTTAACCTAATACCTCATAAACCGATGGGTGGAGGGGGGAGTGTTAAAAAACAAAGAAACATTGACGTACGTAGCGATAAGACAAGTTGCCCTACCGAATTTGTTGTGTGGGACTAAGGAGCAGACAGAGAACCAGTCGGATCGGGACCCTTAAAGCTGCTGACTATGTATTATTTGTAATAAGTAATCACAATTTATTTTAAAATTGTGATTTTTTAAGAAAATCAAAACATTTTTTTTTTAAGTAAAAATCCCTTAATCCCACAAAGCACTAAAAAATTTCTAAAAAAGGGACAAATCCCTCGAGTTGGCATCACTGGCTGCAATAGGGAGCAGACGCGAATTTGTCAGATGCAGGCGCTATTAGATGCTTTCCTTTCAGTGTTCTGGACGGTTCCGAACAATTCTGTGCTTGACGCCCCATGTACCTTTCATAGAGAGCGCGACGCCCCAACTATTTCCGAGTTTCCTTCCCCTCTCCCCTTATGCACCACCTATCACGACAGTGCATCAGAACGGTACTGTGCGTCAAGCCCCGGGAGCGTGTTGCTCTTGAAAGCAAAGCAGTAATTGCCGCTGCCTATGTGTTTTGACGCGAACAAATACTATGTGGCTTGAAGGCAAAAACTCATTTTAATATATTAACAAAATGAAGTGTAAATACCTACATGTTAATATTTAATAAAATCGTGCACCGTTCCATAGTTATAAAATTATTTATTAATACTTTAAACTTTTTATATTATTAATAAAATGTTTATATGTATAACCATTTTATAAAATAAATAGCATATGTCGAAATACAGTAGTCGTTAAAATTTATTTCAATTATATACGCTTTGTATTTAAGTATTTGTTTTTAATTTAAACTTTTACTCAGTATTGCAAAATAGAAATTCTTAAAAACAACAAATATATGAATTGACTAAGAGACGTTATGTGAAACATTATTTAAAAATAATATTTTTTTTTTGCAAATAGTAGTAAATTAAAATTCTATTAGTCTAGCAAACTTTGATTTTATAGACTACAGTGCCTAATCAATAATGCAAGGCTAAAATTACAGGAAAATATCTGCACGTGTTAACATTAGATATTTTAATATCAACTGGAACAATATATGTTTTTTTAAATTTGTTTATTAGTAGTGTCTTTGACATTGTCATCACAATTTTATATTTATTTTAACTGTCTTATACAATTCATATTAATAAGGTAATGATTTTATTTTATTTATTTATTTTATTTTATTTTACATACATGTTTCGATGAGTGAGATCATCATTTTCAATGTATTTATTGTATATTATATTTCAAACTAAATATATTGAAAATGATGATCTCACTCATCGAAACATGTATGTAAAATAAAATAAAATAAATAAATAAAATAAAATCATTACCTTATTAATATGAATAATATAAAAGGATTTTATAAAATAAAAATAGAAAATATAAAATGTCTTATACAATGTAATGTTTGTTTTTAGCTCTGAGAAAGGCAGCAACGCTGCCGAAACGTTAGCGATTAAAAAAACCATATGCTATAAGCAAATAGTTTTATTATTATTTTTATCCTATCTCCAAAATAATTAATTTTTAAATCAACAAAAAGGGATATAACAACAAAACAAAATAAATAACATTTTTTGTATATATTTTTTGTAATTCAAATTATTATTTGTTTGATGTTGAATTGCACAAAAATACTTCTGTTTGCGGCATCAGATATTCATTAAGTAGCCATTTATTAGTTCATGCAAATAAGCTTTCATCATCATTTTTGTGAGTTTTCCATGCAGTTGTTTACATTCTTATTTTTTTCAGATGTATTTGTGATTTGGCTACTTTAAAATCAACAAATTAGTGATGGCATAAGATATGTATTAATGGCAGTTATATTTTTTGCATTTAGTTTAGTTTCAGAATTAACTGAAAGCGTTCTTTGTGAGTTTCTCTAAATATTTTTTAAATTTCAAAATAATATGTTGTATTATCAATTATTATTTGTTCTACGTGGCTTCTTGTGCTAGCATATACTTTTATGTCACCCCTATATAGTAGATGATTTAATCTAAAACAACAATGCACTTAAAAAATGAACTTCTAAAATGCGGTTAATGCTTAATTTTGATTTTCATGTTTTGCATTATAGTTCTCAGGAAATGTATTAGTTTATTTTATACAATTATGGACAATAGATTGCCATGACTTTTGTAGCCTTTTTGTTTGGGAGTTATAATGTTGTTTAGTTCCAAATGTTTGTTAATTTTGTTTGTTATTATTTTTGTGATCTCTCTGTAGAGAGTTGGCAGGTAGGTAATTGGACAATAGTAGTGATTCCTTCTGTTAAAAAGTAGACCATATTTTGAGAGTAGCTTAGAAGTTAATTGAAATGTCTGCCTATGTATTTATGTGCATTTATAAAACCAATTATGTATTTTATCTGGTTTAGAAACTTTCCAGTTATTTGAATTTTTATTTGCACATTTGATATTTTTTTCAGTTATTAGAATGTTTTTCATTATAGCAATATCTTCCAAATTTATTTGTTCAGCTGCTATCTATTGTGCATCTTGATTGTCTTGCTCTAGTGTTGACCATATTTTTTACCAGTAAGCTTGGGTATCTGCGTTTGTTTGTGTTATTAAATTCTCATATTTGTTAAGGTTTTTTTTGTTATAGTATTCTCATAAGATTAGCTTCGTTAATAACATATTTTGCAAATTGCAAATAAAAACCGTACTGATGAAACGCTTTAGTTAATTGACTCTAAACAAACTTCCACTTCAAAAATCGTGTATGCCAAATTAATAGTAAGTTGACAAAATTACTAGTTACTATTATAAAAACAAAGTTAAACATAGTTCTGTTTATTGCAGAATAACTTTTAAATAAAAAATCATCAAGTAATTAATTTTTGCGCCATGATAAATGATTGACCGAGGGCAGTGGTTTTCATTTAAATTATATTGGCAATTGGGGTAATAGCATCAGTACTAAGCAGATTACAAGCAGTTACTAATGTAAGTAGTAAATTTATTAATTATTCTTAAAATTATAAACTTAAGCCTAATACACGTATTCTGTAAAAAAATATTTACAGAGTAACGACATGTTATTTAAGGATTTTCGTTATTTTACCGTGTTGTCTTACTTTCCTATTTAGTAACTTGAAAGTGGCATGTTATTTAACTAATATGTTATAGAAAATTGTTATTTGGCTCGTTGTTTAACGGCAGCTAACCGGCTAGCGTTATGAACATGATATAAGAAAATATTACGATTTTGCAACACTTTTGAGGTTAGCGACTTGGCGTATTATGTTAATAAGGTTATAAAATGGCAGATGAAGCAGATCTTTTATTGCTTTATGTTGAAAGAAGGTAAGTGAAATACCATAATATAGTAGTTATATATTATATGAATGGGTAAGTACTTAAATGTATAATAATTGTAATATAATACAAAACAGAAAGGTCCACCGAGGCCTGCATCGCCAGTTACGTGATGCCAGTGATCCTCTAACAATACCGGAGCAGTTTTGGAAACTGTATAGATTATCGAGAGAAGCATGCTGGGATTTATTTTTGGAAATAGAACCTCATCTGCAACCAACGCAGAAAACAACTGCAATACCTAATTTAGTAAAAGTGGTAACAACATTTCTTTGCACATGAAAGATAACAAAAGTCAGTTGGAAAAGACTACCATTTAGCTCCAAGCCAATCATCCGTTAGTAGATGCATACAAGATGTTTCAAACGTCATTAACGAGCATCTGGTACACCAATATATAAAATTTCCCACTACTCTAAATGAAACTACTGTTATTAAAAATAAGTAAGTAGTTCCATAATTTTGTACATTTTATTATCGAGAACAGCATTTATTTAAAATAATTATTCAATTATTTTGTAGTTTTTATGAAAAATTTGATTTTTCTGGTATTATTGGAACAATAGATTGCAGTCATATATCCATCTTTCTTCCTCCTATTGAACACCCTATTTATCCCGAAAGACTTTTTATAAACAGAAAAAACTATCATAGTATAAATTGCCAGACAGTGAGTTTAAAGCCTTAACAAATTTAAATTAATTAAGTAACTACTATTAATTTCAGATATGTGATGCAAATTTAAAAATTTTGGCAATCAATTGTCGCTACCCGGGATCTGTAAACGATGCAGCTATATGGTTGGTCTCAAATGTAAAAGCCTTTCTGCTCAATAGTTTTGGGAATGGCGATAGACGCACTTGGTTGCTTGGTAGGTGTACTGTTACAACTTTCAGAAGATTGTATCAATATCTATTGGTGCGTTCGTTTATTCTACTCCACGTGCTCCTTTAACTCTAATTGCTCTGTATGCGCTCGGTAATGTCAAACAGAACAAAAACAGCGCGTTCTTAAGCGTTTGGATAAGATGGAGTGGAGATGATGGTGTTCACTCCACATGCACTCGAGAGAGCGTGTGAGACAGAGTGACTGCCGTATTTGAATTTTATTACATTTAGTTAATTAATAACATTTATAAACAAAAAGAATGTCGCAAACATATAAAAAGCTAATTCGATTATAAATGCATGTTGATTATATGTTTAAAATTGAATGTAATAAAAGACCTTCAAACAATTAAAATTTTGAGTTTCTTTTAAATTCACCTTCATTATGGTTTTATATATGTAGGTGACAATATAAAATTACTGGTGTAATATAATCAAGTGCTTTAAATTTTTATAGAAATAGACTTAATAGTTCTTCTAAGAAAAAAAAACACATTACATTGAATAGTAGAGGTCACAACCATTAATTAAATTATTATGTTTATCTAAATGTCAGCTTTAAGATTATAATTTCTAAATGATGTCGAATCAAATTATAGCATTGCATTCGGATATATGTATTTACTCTAACAACAATCCACACCACTCCAGTCTATTCTACTCCAACTCCACTTTCCTTAGACGAACGCACTATATGTATGTAAATGGGTTACCTCTTGCAACCTTTTCTGTTGACTCCTATTGTGGGCGCAGATCCTAATACACCCGAAGGTCTTTATCCATGCAAACATTGCAGTGCCAGAAACACTATTGAAAGATGTTTTAGCGTCCTAAAAGGCCACTTTAGATGTTTACTCAAGAACAGGACGCTGTATTACAGCCCACCAGTGGCAAGGAAAATAGTTAATGCTTGCGCAGTGCTGCATAATATTTTAATTATACGGCGAATTGAAAACTTGGAACTCGAAATTGATGGTATTTATATTTTTGTTACATATTTTTATACCTTTTTAAATAATATTTCTAGATAATCAAGAAAACTTACATGTCCCATATGATAGCAATATTGGTGATAATGATTTACTGCATCAGGGTCAAAAATCAGAAATCAGTATATTCAAGAACATTGTCAGGAATAATCTGTTATTTTAATGTTCTTGTTTAATATAAATAATCTTTAATGTTAGTTATTTATTATTATATAAGTGTAAATAGAGGGCATAGAGAAAAAAACATGTATCTCATGTTTAGTTTAGTGCTAAAGAGAACATCTGGTTGGACCATAGTTGTCACGCTCCCTTTGGCCTACTATATTTCTTTTCTTCTTTATTGAGTAGGAGGAGGACAGGGCTTCTCTTGGCGCCGTAGCTCAGTGTAGACGGGGGTGGTAAATAGTGAGCGCCACGAGATCTCTTTTGAAGTCCACCTTGTATGTTATTGAACACACCTCCTAATAGGTAGAACCCGATACCATATATGAATGTTAAGAAAAGGAAAAAAAAAAGCCAAGTTATCTAATATTATTAGATTATAACTCTAACTTTAACAAAAAAATATGTGTTTATTAGAGATTCCGCTCCAATGATAATTAAAAAAAAAATCTATGTCGATGACTAAATGTCATTGATATTGTTAGAGAGGTCGTACACAAAACATTATAATAATAGTCAACAATAGTCGAATCGCAAAAAGATCCAAAATCAAGCACACTTGCAAAACCAATAAAGTAATGCCAATAATGCTTCAAAACAAAAATTCGATATAAATAATACACCGTTCAAAATCAATATTTGTTAAGTACAACACAATTTTGTAACATATCCGACTTGAATTATCTGGGTAAAGGTATACATAAAAGTAAATTATAAGATGGTTAATACTCACTGTCGTTATGTCCGGAATAGCGCTATCCCTGCACAAGACCCTGTAATAAAATGGTTTAACCCGACACAGATACTTCAACGTCTTAACAATAAAATTGTACCCTAGAATTCTACTTTAAAATTGAATAAGATTCTCAAAATGCTTAAAGCTAAACTTAAGTTCATGTGAACCTTGGTTCACAAACATGGATGTCAGCAACTATTTATGTTGCCCGATGTTCAATTGAATCATCGATTTGAATATGAAATAAATGAATTTACCTTCAGTTGCCAGTTAAAATATGACGGTTAATACAATAGTAAAATCGTGAAGAAAAACCTGCCTAACTGGTTAATACTTAATTGAAATTGAACCTGATATTCGACAAAATACACATATAAATTAATACAAATCCAAGGAACGGACAGCTCCTTCCAACCAGATCCAGTTGCCACAGCTCCTGATTATTAGTCGTTGGATTTCGACTCTTTCTAACCATTTCCCAAGTCGGATAATAATTCCTATCCACTCCTATTCAATCTTGCTGGTCAAACTCACACAAGCATACAGCAGTATGAGTATGGAGAATGAAGCAATCAGATTTTACATTTAATCTGAAGATAAATGTGAATTCGAAGCCTATAACTACAAACTAAAATTAATTAATGTTTCTTTACCCTAATCTTTAATCCTACCTAAGTTGTTGTGAGGCTTCGTACTGTCCGCATCAAGCGTTGGGTTGCACATTTGCATTTAACCAAACTTTTCACAAAATATTAATTTGGTAGGAAACCAAATTCTCCACAATAAATTGTGCACCCACAAAAATCTTCTAGAGCAGTTAATCGGCTCGGATGGCCATGGATTTATTCCACTTGCTCTATATGAAGACGGACACCCACGCTTAACGGACCACGATTCGCGAGATAGTGATGCGCAATTAAATTATTCGCAACAACAAAGTGAATGCTGTCACCCTTTCATCAGTACACAGGATTGCCAACCACGCCATGTCCCGGCAACTTCACGCCGCCCAATCAACATGGCGTTTGACAACAACACTGACAGTGAAGTGACAGTGCCTGTGTATATGCACAATAAACGGATTAAATATCAGATAACGGTAAGTAGACATTAATTAAGCAATAATAAAATTAATTCCCCCAATAACTAAGATTCAACTAAGATGTGAACTTATAATAACTCACATAACCTAAACTAATAATAATAACATTGGTTGATAATCCGACTTATTGACACTAAACAATTTCTAATTATAATTCCCACTAATAATAATTATAATCAACCAATAACAATTCTATTTTGCCAGATGTTACATTGGTAGAAGGAAGTTAGCGGAACCCAAGATCGGCTAACTATCGATATCAGATCTCATCCAGCAATTAATCATCAATATCGACAGGTAAGCAACTAATTAATTAACTTCACTAAATCCCTAACATATCTGATAATTAAACTATTAATTTATTTAACAATTAAATAGTTACAATTAAGTTGAAAACTATTAACTACCTTAATCGTTTCAGATCCAAGATGTACATTTGGTTGCCGATCTCCAGATGAAAAATGAACCGTAACATAGCTTTAGTTTAAATTCACGAAAACACCGACTTGTTCCTATCAAATGTTTGTTTGAGTATGTAACTATAATGGTAAAAAAATCAATTATAAGAAAAAAGTTACCACTAAAAATGTTTAACAAGAAATTAATTTACACACTATATACATTATTATGCATTTAATCTGAGTCAAAAGACAATTGTATGTTGGGGTAGGTAGCTCCTTGCTATAGCAATTTTGATTTTAAACTTTTTTTTTGTGTTTTATTCATTATTTTTAGCTCTGAAAGCATTCCTTCAAAATGACTATCTGTATTTGTTTTGCTCGAGTTATAAGCTTCAACAACGGCTCAATACCTCGTTTCACTGGTTTTGCCCTTTTTATGGACATTATACGACCGCTATTTATTTTTGGTGTATCTATCATTTTAACCTTTTTTGGTGTGGGTGCATAGTCTTCTGATTGGCGTGCTGCTTCATCTTTAACAGAATTAAAAAAATCTTAGTTTTTGTAAATATACCTAATCATATCATTATTTACCATGCCATTCTATCGCTGCGTCTACAAATTCCGCTGTTGAAATTTGAATTGGCTGTATTTCGAAGATGTTGTTTGCTACTGGTAACCCGACCTCTACAATCTCTGGTAGTCCCTCCACAACTACACAACTATTGCGTTAAGCAGCCTGTCCTCCAGATCAGATAATGGTGGTAGCGGTGGCCTACCACCCGTTTTGGCTACTTTTAAAAGGCGGACTTTTTACTTTGTTTGGCTTTTCCAATACCTAAAAATCTATATAGGTACAATATATGAAATTAGGAATTACTGCTAGTACTTATATTTCTCGATTATAGCAACTTCTCTAAATTACGTACTTACTTTTTTCCAAGATTCTATGCTTCTTTCTAGACCTCCAGTGGCATTTAATTTTTATGTAAATTTATCCATGTAATAGCGTTTGGATTTTCAGGAGTATTTTTGTTGGTCTTAAAAATTAGATTTGTTTCTACTTCCTTCAACAAAATTACGCATTGAATGCGCGTTGTTTTACCGGCCCTTTTCTTTTTGTCCATTTTCAATCATAAACTCACGAAACAAAGCACTTTTAATACAAATAATTAACAAACAGGAAACCAAGCCACGTTATCTGCACGCTGTAGTCTTACAGTTAATAATTAAATAAAGTGACAACTTTTTACGGAATAGGTCTATAAGCACAAGTAGATTTTATATATTTTCTCATTCAGATATAAAACTACTTTTGCTGATATTTACCAAATCGTGTATACAATAAAAATGTCGTATTTATTGATTCAAAGGACCAGAGCCGGTCATTAGGTAGTTACTGTTGAAGCAAGGTATTCAGACCCAGGAGCGGTATTCTGGCGCTCATATGCACGTGGATATTACGTCACACCGGTTGCTAAAATCGAAGTAGGTATTGATAGCGGTATTCTGGCGATGTATAGCAAGGGCAGTTGACGTCATAGATCGTTCAAGGCATTGCTATTCCTTTCACCACCTTGGGAGGTGTTGCCCAGTCGTTTGTTGCTATAAAAATATATTTTAAGGTTATTTTATATAATTTTATAATAAATTATTTATTATATTAAAGGTACAAATAAAATGTTTGATATTTAAGTTTGGCTTCCAACATAATAAATTATTTAAAATTAAATATTTTATCAAGCGTTTAATATAATATCCTGCAACTACAATTTTTAACGGTGTTTGTGGTAGTTGGGACATTCGAAAGAGAAGAGCGTAGAAGAAATATCTCGGAGGAATTTATATTTTATATGTATTTTTTGTAAAATAAACTGAATGATTTAATAATAGACTTAATTTATTTACCTTAAGTGAAACTGAATTAGTTATAAATGTAATGAACACATAAATATGTTTATTACATTTTGTTTTTAGTAAACATAATGTGTTTGACGATATTATTATATCAATCAGTCAATCCAGTTTTCAAATTTATTTTCATATTTAACATCTAATATATAGTATGCCCATAGATATAGTGTCTTTACGACATGGCCTTAAATTATCTTAATGGATTATTTCATTAGCAACCAATTATGATTGTATTATATACCTCAATCCCAAGACAGTATTCAACCTTGAACATCGAGGTGTTATAAGCTACACCTCGATGTTCAAGGTTTATGGTATATAATAAAAAGATAATTGTTTCTCCAAGGCAATTAGTAATGAAGTAATCCGCTGAGTTAATTCAAGCCATTGTAGTAAAGACACTATATCTATGAGCATACTATACCATAAACATAAATATATATTTTATTACTAATTAGCATAACAACTATTAGTTATTGAAATTTAAACTAATAAAACTAATGCAAAATATTCATACAATAATATTTTTTCATTCGGCATTCATCAAATTTATTAATCCATTAACAACTATAACTAGAAATATTCATTAGATAATTTTAAAGATATAATTTATTACTTTAATTTTTTTTATATATATTTTACACATAGTTATTTAAAAATATAAATTATTAGATTAGTAGTTTTAATAATATAGAATGCACTCCATATAAATAATAATTTCATTTTATTTTTTCATATTTTCGCGCTCAAAAATCGCGTATCAATATGTTACGTCATGAAATATTTGTCAACACATGCCCTTGTCATATAAAATAGCAAGGGCAATATATTGCTAACGCCAGAATACCGCTCCTGGTGCATTACCTTCCTTACATGTTTTCAAAATCGATTAATTTGTTTTACAAAATTCTGCAAATTTTGTATAATATGCTAATAATAATAAACTATTGCACCGCAAAATTTAATCAAAAAGCTATTATCCAAAGATACTTAAGAGTAAATTTGAATCTGCGTGTAAGCATTAGTAAAATGGTTTTGTTTTGGTAGGACTGTCGGGTAAATTTTTACAGTACTCTATAATTATATATTATCCACCAACCTGCAATTGTCTTATTTCGGATGGAATGCTTTCCGTTCAAATGTGCTTCAGCATGTGGCATTTTTATGTTTATCTTCGAGCATTGTTTTATATTTATTTGTGTAAATATCGGTCATTGCTTTGTCGGTAGAGCAGAATTGGTATTGTGAGTTTAATCGGCGCCGTTTTCTTTCGTGATTATCGGAGTTGCTCATTTTATCGTCGGAAACTAGATTGTTTTCATTTGAGCTGGGCATGTTTGATTGAGCCAGGAGAAAATGAGTGTGTTTGTTATTGGTTTTCAGTTTTCATTGACTGTAAATTCTGTTTTGAGATTTTTCGGTTTGTGTAGTGGTTTGTGATCATGATGACAGCTACTGCTTTAGAGAGATAAAGCTTTTGAACCCAGCAAGGTGGGGTATGGTAAGATGTTCATTAGTTTTGGTGATAACTGATGTAGCCAGCAAAGCTTTGTCGAGGATTAACTGCATTTAGTTGTTGCTGTCAAGCTATAGAAAAACAAAAATGCATTACATTACATCAACTTTTTTACTGTTTATGCATATTATTCAAAAAATTAATACTAGATTTATGTAAACCGTTATAGCCACTTAAATCTCTATAAAATTGCTTATTTCTATGTTGGCTGTTCATAAAAAAAAATTAAGAGTAGAAGTTTCTCAAAATATTTTATAATAACGTTTTGGGTCAGAGGAATTATAAAACCATTTTTATAGTATAATATACTGTTAGTAGTAAAACAGTATCATTTTTGTTGAATAACTGAGCAAAACACTAAAGGCACTTTCGTTTTAAAATGGCATACTCTTCGCACAACCTATATTAGTAAATTAATAAATCTATTATAATTAAAAACAATTTTAAAGCATTAATTTATTGGTGCCAAACAAGAAACAATTATTAATATGTTTATTTCTTGCCATTCGGTCTTAAAAATTACATTTACAAACATATTTATAACCCAAAATAAAAAATCATAATCCTTATAAAATTAACCACAACTAAAATTTTTTCCTCTCTGTTTGTCTACTTCTTTTCTTTGTTGTTTAACTATCCTCACCCATTCGATCCTTCTTCCGTTTCGTTTCAATATCTCATTTTTTCCCATCTACTCTTTTCTCATTTTGTTACACTCTTTTAACATTTGCTCTATAATTTCCTTAGTCTCCGCACATTCTGCACATTTTTAAATCTTCTTCTATCCAAAATTTTGTCACTCGCTCTTCATTGCCACATCTGAATCTTGCAATCATCTTTTTATAATTTTTACTATATCTATCACTCTCTAGGTACATTGGCAATTCACTTTCTATAATATGTTCATAATTTGCGTTGTACCTAGACTCATTCACTCGTATTCTCCTTTCGTGCTTTTGTATATCTCTATCTCTTTCCATAATTTTGTGCCATGTCTCTTTCCCAAATTCTCTCATTCTTTCAATTTCTTGAATTGCATACCCATTTCTATTGCAATAACTTTCCCTGATCTTCCCTAGCTTTCATGAATTCTTGTAAGATTTTACATTCGTGTCTTCATCTCATTCTTTCTGTTTCTACTCTTAACTTATTTTTTTTTGACTTCCTTCAGCACAATATATGCTGGAATTTCTTTGTTTAAACTTAACACTTATCTCCAATATTTTACCTGAATTGCTTCTAATTTTTCTTGTCCTTTCCATTCCCATATTTCTGATCCATACAATATCATACTCATAACTAAAGTATCAAACATTAAACCTTTTATCATACACTCAAATTTTCTTTCACTTATTCCCCAAACTTGCCTCACTACTTTATTTGCTTTTCGAGCCATCTCTTAAATGTGCTCGCTCTCACTGTTATTTGTGCAAAAAACATATCCCAAATATTTAAAAGTTTTTACTTCCGTAATACCCATTCTATTTCTAGTCCTCCGCTTTTTTTCTTCCACTCCCTTTTCTGAACATCATAATTTTTGTTTTTTCTACATTAACTTTTAATTTTTTTTTTCAAAAATATTTCTCTAAACTTTTTATTATTTCTTTCATTACTTTGGCTTCTTTTGTCAGTATTACCATGTCGTCGGCATATGCTAGCGATCACACTTTTTCTCTACCAACTACTACCCCTCCTGCTTCAGCCAATCTCAGTTTTTCTTTTACATCTGATATGTAGATTGCAAACAAAGTGGGTCAGTGGGCAGCTCTGTCTTACTCCTTTCATTGTTCAAAATCTTTCACTCATTTTTCCATCAACCCTCACCCTGCTTGCTGTCTCCTCATACACTTCTTTCATTTGTCTTACCAGGTGCTTGCTAATTTCTTTCTCTCTCATATACTTCCACAGTTTCTTTCTATCCACACTATCAAATGCCGCCTTTAGGTCTAAGACGCGTATACTTTTCCCCCTTTTTCTGCTATTTCTTTTTCAACAATGTTGTAAATTATATACGTTATCGTTGGTACCTCTTCAACAAGAAACGATATATTGTAGTTTTTTTTTTTAATTTAAAAAGTAATATTTAGGAATTACATAATATGCTGTAACAGGTGTTTTGACAAACCTGTCACAAACTAGTTATCCAACATTATTAGTGATTGATCACCACTATAATGCCGATTAGTCAACGGCTCCTTCGTGACTTTAATTAAATAATATTAATTGACACAGCTAACTTAATAAAGACCAATAAAAGATATTTAAAATCAAGTTAACAATTTATTTTTTTATAAATAATATAATTAATGATTCATCCTGTTCGCAGTATGTTTGTTAGCGTTCCATCAGAACCTCCATATTAATTGAAGTTTATTTCCTTAAGTCCAGGCTGTCAGTTTGGTCCTTGTAAAATATTAATCTGAAACACAAGTTTAATTGAATCCAGGTTATTTAAAATATTGATTGTAGAACGATTAAATTAAGATCTAAGATCAATTTAAATTTTATTTTTAATAAGGGAAAGGTGGTGCATATGTGTATGTTTATGGGAATGAGTTATGTGGTGTTGGAGAAGTAAACTGATTTATTTTGGAAAATAACTTGCCTTGTTGTTGTGGTCGTATCGTCCTCCCACTCGACTGGTGTCTACATTCATTTATTTGTCGGGCATGATTGCACAGGCTTCAGGGTATGCACAGGCTTAAGTGGATCCAGTGAAATGTACTCTTGTAGAGTATTTCATGTTTCAAGAACCTGTAACATCAATTAAATTTATATTATTTTGTAATTTAAAATACTTACCCATGTCATTATTTGTTATCCTGTGCTAGATGACACTGAAACTACACTTAAGTCACTTTAACACTTAAATTTAATGTGTACAAACATAAAGGTTATGTTTTGTACACATTAAATTTAACATAAAGGTTATGTTTGTTATTTGTTTTGTTAGTGTCAGTTTCAGATGTTATCACATGGTCACGAATCTGGGGATTTCAATTTACAGACGACCAGCCTGACGTTGTCGCGGAAAAACCCAGGGGTGCGTTCCTAAAGTACTTGGGCGAAGGTGAGAGTGACCCAAATGATCACCTTTGCCGTTCCTAAAGTAGGGGTGAAGGAAAAACATTTCACTCTCGCCGGCGTTCATACCGTACCCTTGTTACCGTCCTCTATGAGCGGGGGAAATATCACACCCGACCGAAGTTAGTCTGTTTTTTTATGTTATTTATGGTTTGTTTACGTCGTTATTATAATTTACATTTTGAAAATGGATATTACAAAAATTTCCATTTGTTCACATGAAATAATAAGAACAGAAACAGGAGCAATTAAAATAATCCATTAACGGAAATGATGAAATGCATATTGTTCTGACTGCATTTGGTAATGGAACAACAACAGCAAAATTTTTTCTTCTTTTATTAGCTTGTGCCATATCAACTAATAAATGTTGTTTATATTTGACGCATTGACGTTTGATTTTTGACAGCCTTACCCAATGAAGTTGGCCTTATCTTAATACCCTACCCTAAACACGCCCGACTCGTTCATAAACTCTATTTCCCGTTTGATCATGGGACATCACACTCGCCGAGGTGTCACTCTCCCCTCACTCCGTGTTTAGGAACGCAGCCCAGTGGTGTAACAATGTGAAATGAGTATTATTAATTATGGTTGTTTTGTGAATCAAGGATGTTATATCATTTATAATGATAAGGGAGAAAGTTTGTAATTACTTGTACAAGTATAATACCTGTACCTGGAGTTGTCGGTGCGTTGTTGGTTGGCAGCTAAAAAAGTTTAACTTTAGAACATTTTGGTGCGCTCATGCACACGATCTAATTGTTTTTTGTGGCGAATGAAATGCTTATAAACAAAAGACGAGGGAAAATTCGCTCTCTTTCAAGTGCCTTGTTAACCCAAGAGCAGGTAAAATTACCTGCAGCCACGCCACATGGCCGCAAACATTTAGCAGTGCCTGATTTGCAAATGTTGCAATCATAACCAATAGCCCCCAACAACTTGAGGTATAGTATTGTACTATTTATAGATTAGTTTATTTTTACTATTTGGTATTATATAAGCTGCATGGCCGAGCCAACACTAGGAAATTGTATTTAGACAAATAATAGAAATGTGGGACATATTACATAACATCAAAGAAATGTTTGAGTAAAAAAATATTCATGCGGAACCAAGATTACAGAAAGATTTTTGAGCCATAACAAGGATTGTATAGACTGTGGAACTTATCAACTCTGGCAGTACAACCTCATGGTGAAAACTATCGATGTCACCATAACAAGCTGAAAACATCCTTCAGTAAGCTGGAAATTCTACAGGTGGATCACCATCAAAATCTGCAAAAGCGTCCAGATAAGTCATATTTATTTAAGGTTATGCAAGCACACATGGTAAATACCTGTGCCACACTTTCTTTGGTCGAGCATACAAACACACAGACCACATGCTGTATGGTTGTAGCTCAAATAAATCCCTAAAAGTATTCGAATTTTTTAAATAAAATAATTTTATAGTGTCTTGTCTGTTTCACAGTTTGTTATTTTATAGAAAAACTCGATTGCCATGTCCGTTACACGGTTTTTTTAATTATTTTATGGAAATTTACCATATATGAGTTAGTAGCAAAGTTTTTTTGTAAATTGAGTCTAGTACATGTTTAAATTTTAAAAATATTATTGGGAATATACCTTAAATTTAACTCCCTTAGGCTTGTTTATAACCCAAACACTTTCAGGTTGATTTATTGTTTTACACCCAAGAAATGTTTGGGAAGAACGATCGAATGCAAAGTGTAGGACAAGGTAATAATTAAGGGAAAAACAACAAAACAATTGGAGCCCTTTCAGGTGAGTCAGTTTACAATAGAACAATATTACGGAGTTTCTTCACATAAACATGCACACTATACTTTCGCCCACGACCCACAAGCCGACTTGTAAATATTTAGGGGGTAAACTCACGTGAAAATAATTTCATAAAGGAGGTTACAATGCTACAAGAACATAAAATACCTTTGAATTTCAACGAATGAAACCACTCTCGCTAAAATTACCACGTTGAAGACTAGGTTTAAGCAGTTTGTAAACATTGAGTTTAAATATTTGTGGCTTATAAGTCGCAGGAAATACTGAATTTGGAAATTTATTCCATGTGTAAACAGTACGGTTTAAGAAATCTCTCTTAAAAGTTTTGGTCTTATATCTCTGAACTGTCAGTTAATATTTGTTAGAATTCCTTGTACTACAAGTAAATAATTGTTTAGATAGCAAAATGTCTTGTATTTTGTTTGAAACAATGTCTATTAAAATATTTATAGAAAATGCAAAGATCTGTAACATTGCGCCTATGTTGTAAAGTACCTAAGTCAATTTTGGATCGGCATGATCCGAATAGCTCGTTTCTGAATAGAGTTTAGAAGAGAAAGTGTAGTTTTGGATGTTCCCCATACTTGATAACAATATTCAATACAAGGACGAACATAACTTTTATGTAGTTATAAAGTTAAACAGAAGTAAAAAAAACATGGTCTGAAATGTTTGTCCTAAGCTTGCTTTGTAATTGTTTGAAATATTTGTTTTTGCAATTTAAAAATTCTTTCAACAACAAACAAAATTACCACAAGCAACTATACAGTACGATATGTAAAACTCAAAGAGTACATAGTATAGAACAATTTAACTTTGTAGCAACATAACAGAAAGACCCTATTCTTTTTGATAAATAGTCGATGTGCTCATTCCAGCTACCCCATTGGTCTATATTACAGGGCTTGTTAAACATTTTTTCAACCACGTCCCTATTGATTAACACTGATATGTTTACTTAAATATTATTATTACAATAACTTGTTTATTAATTTTAATTTGTTGTTATTGTACCGACGCAAATGTTGCGGTATTGTGCCTAATGTGTGTATGTACAGACAAAATTATGACTGACCCAGAAAGAGGCAAGGAGTACCTTCTGTCGTTTATGTTGTAGACAGAGTATAAACAACAAATAGGGAGAGATTAAGTACTGACTCACCTTTAGTGAGATAAATAACCGGTAGGAGCCTTTCAAAGGTGACAAATCTTTTAATTAGGAGAGGAGTGTAGTAAAACCCAATTATTTTAGTATTTTAATATTTTTTATTTGTATGTCTAGTCTAGTTAATAAATTTCATACTTATATATACTTCCACATGACCGTAAATATTATTAGGTTAGTCTAGTAATTTTTATCATAATGGTAATGTAAGGGTATTGTTGAATTCTATAGTTATAAATTATTGTAATTATTATTTTCTTGTGATTAATATGTGTTTGTGTCTAGACAATAACGAGATTTTTATTATATTATATTAAGTAGGCTACAGGATTATTAATTTTTCAAAGAACAAGCCGGGCCGCGCCTTTAATTTACAAAGCCCACTACATTAACATAAATGCATCGAATTGTTATTGATTAGAGTACTGATTTAGTTTTGCTTTTTCTAATAATAATATAACAATTTCACGGTGTCGCTTAAATCCAGCTGCACGGAGAGGAGTTCTACCAAAGTTGTCAACAACATTGATGTCGCTTCCATTTTTTAATAAGAATTTTATTGTTTCTTTATGGTTATTAAACGTAGCTGCATGTAGAAGAGTGGATTTATCATTATTAACAGCATTGATGTCACCTCCTTTTTCCAATAAGAACTTTATTGTTCCTATATGACCATTCAATGCAGTTAGATGAAGAAGAGTATTGCCATAATTATTAACAGCGTTGATAGAGCCTCCTTTTTCCAATAAAAAATTTAATGTTTTTGTGTTGCCATTAGAAGCGGCATAATGAAGAAGAGTAGAACCATTATTATCAATAGCGTTCATGTTGCTTTCTTTTTCTGATAAAAATTCTATTGTTTCTACATGACCTTTAGCAGCAGCTACATGGAGAAGCGTTGCACCTTCATTATTAACAACATTGATATTGGCTTTTTTTTCTAATAAGAATTTTATTATTTTTATATGACCATTCAATGCAGCTAGATGAAGAAGGGTATTGCCATAATTATTAACAGCGCTGATAGCGCCTCCTTTGTTCAATAAAAATTTTAATGTTTTTTTATCACCATTAGATGCAGCATAGTGGAGAAGATTGGAACCATCATTGTCAATAGCGTTAATGTCGCATCCTTTTTTTAATAAAAAAAATATTATGTCTGTATGGCCATTAGATACAGCATCATGGAGAAGAGTTAAACCATTATTATCAACGGAATTAATATTGCATCCTTTTTCTAATAAGAATGATATTGTATCTATATGACCATTAAATGCAGCTGTATGGAGCAGAGTAGAATTATTATTATTACCAACATTGATGTCGCCTCCATTTTCTAATAAGAAATTTATTGTTTCAATATGGCCATTCATTGCAGCTACATGGAGAAGAGTACAACCATTGATATCTACAGCATTGATATTGCCTTTGTTTTCTATTAACAGTTTTAAAATTTCCGTATGACCATTAAATGCAGCTTTATGAAGAATACTGGAACCATAATTATCAATAGCATTGATGTCACCTCCTTTTTCTATTAACAAACTGATTGTTTTTAAATGGCCACTAAATGCAGCAAGGTGGAGAGGAGTAGAACCTTTAATAGTAATAGCATTAATGTTGCTTCCTTTTTCCAACAAAAAATTTATTGTTTCTAAGTGATCATTTGATGCAGCATCATGAAGAAGCGTGTAACCATAATTATTAACAGCGTTAATGTCGCCTCCTGTTTCTAATAACAATTTTATTATTTCTATATGCCCGTTTAATGCAGCTACATGAAGAAGAGTAGAATCGTCATTATTGACAGAATTTATAACGTCTCTTTTTTCGAATAACAATTTTATTATTTCTTTATGACCATTCATTGCAGCTAGATGAAGAACAGTGGAACCATTATTATCAACAGCATTGATGTTGCTATTATTTTCTAATAACAATTTTGTTGTTTTTAGATGGCCATTCATTGCAGCTAGATGGAAACAAGTAGCACCATTTTTATCAACAAAATTTATATTGCTTTTATTTTCTAATAACAATTTTATTATTTTTTTATGACCATTTACAGCAGCTAGATGGAGAAGAGTGGAACCATAATTATTAACAGCATTGATGTCGCATCCTTTTTCTAATAACAATTTAAATGTTTCTGTATGGCCATAGAATGCAGCTTGGTGAAGAGGAGTAGAACCTTGCTTAGTAATAGCATTGATAAGGCTTCCTTGTTTTAACAAAAAAATAATTGTTTCTATGTAACCATAAGATGCAGCTTGATGGAGAACAGTGAAACCATTATTATCAACAGCATTGATGTTGCTATCTTTTTTTAGTAACAATTTTATTGTTTCTATATGATTATTAAATGCAGCATCATGAAGAGGAGGAACACCATTATTATCAACCGCGTTCACGTTGCAATCTTTTTCTAATAAAAACATAATTGTTTCTATATGACCATTGAATGCAGCTTGATGGAGAAGCGTGAAACCGTCATTATTAACAGCATTGACATCGCCTCCTTTTTTTAATAAAAATTTTATTGTTTCTAAATTGCCATTCAACGCAGCCTGATGGAGAAGAGTATATCCTTTATTATTAACAGCATTAATATCGCCTCCATTTTTTAATAATAATTTTAGTAATGTTTTATGTCCATCTGATGCAGCTAAATGTAAAGAAGTATTTCCATAATTGTCGACGCTACTAATATTTGCGTTATTATCTAACAGCAGTTGGACCAGTTCTGAGTCTCCACTCTTTATTGCGGCATGTAGAGAGGTTGTACCAATTTTTGTAACAGCGTTGATATCGGCTCCCTTATTAATCAATATCTAAAACATAAATATTATGAATTAATTAAATAATATAAATTATAATTTGCAATATTATAAACAATATTATCAATCGAATTTAATACTAAAACATTTTTTTTGCGTGGTTTTGAAGTCATAAGTAATAGTTATGCTTAAAGTAATTTTTTGTTTCATTTTGGATACTATTACTATTTCAGTTTCGCCGATTTTTGTCAGACAGCCCCAAATCGGGATCAGGCGAGGCCTTTAGGCCAAGCGTCTACCACACTTTACCCCTATTTTAAGGGTTTTTACCCCTTTTACCAAAAAAACGACAAACTGTCAACTATCATCTCCCAACATTGTCAATTTTCAACCGATCGATCTGAAATTTTTACTCAAGCTCCAACGATAGATTTTCTACATGGAATTTTTTTTGTAGGGGGCGAATTCGGCGCCCTTAACCAAATGGGGCACCCTTAACCAAATGGGGCACCCTTAAAAAAAATCTTTTTCAACAGTTTTTTTTTTTCATTTTAAAACGGCTGCAACTTTTTAATTCGTGGAAATATCGCTTTGAAAATTTTTCCCAATGGTCCGTAAAACATATTGAATTTTCAGAATCTACCCTAAAATCATTTTCAACCCCGCTCCTAAAAGCACGAACGGAGATGGTAAATTTTATTTTTTTAACCCAAATTTCAAATAATTTTCATTTCGTTATTTTCGGGAATAATTATATTTTGATTTTTTTTTCAGTTTTTTCTCAATTTTTTACGATTAGTACAATTTTTTAAAAATTACCCCTTTAAAAATACAACCCCTGCGATTTTTGCAAGGGCTGTTTTTTGCCAAAAACACACTTTTTAACTAACGCCACCGAATGTTGTGAGTGAATATTTTTTTAATAATTTTTTTCGAGTTCTTTGACTCCCCTACACCCTGTTATGCATTCACTTTTTCAAAAACTACCCTTAAACTTTTTCAAAATCTCACCCCCAGGTACCTCCAAAATTGCCCATGTTTGAGGCCATTTTCCACCTTTTTCTAAAAACGGTCAAGATATAATTTTTTCAATCAGTAGCGGCGTGAGAATTTTTTTCCAAAAACGTAGAGTTGTAATAACTTTAGTAAATTTTATCCTAGGAGAGTGAGATATGAACCAAAAAAATCCTTCTAATAACCTCTTTCTTTTATCTCACCCCCTATTTGTTTGTTTAGTGGCGTCACAAAAATTTCTCAGTTTAAAGTCAAAAATTGCGTTTCTAATAAAAAGGCGAGTTGGGGCTCCGATCATGTACCCCCCCCCCCCCCTCCATTTTACGTGAAAAATGAATACCAGCTAATCAAAAGCCCTTATTGGTCCGCAGAGCGTAGGCTATCGAGCACTTCGATTGGTGCTTTTGTTTTTAAGCAGTGGCGTGCTAAAATCGGCGTTTTTTGCTATTTTTTGAGAGAGTGTCCCTGATTAACCCGGCCACGGAAAATGTACCAAATCAGTCAAAAATGTGATTTTCATCAACATCGGTGAGGGTGAAAAACGTACCCCTAAATTGCCGATAAAGGTTAACCCTTATTTTTAGGGTAAAAACAAAAATTGACATTATTAGACGCCATTTTTAAACGGTTCAACTTTTGTCAATTTATTTTTTGTTAGATAGGGTTTATCAAGAGCTTTCCAACGATGTATAATAAGTTGGTCCTGCGCGTCATTTTGATCTGTTAAAAAAATATTTTATTTATTTCAATTGATATTTTATGAATAGTATTTTGGACTTTTTAACAGTTTATGACCGCTCGCACATTGCTGTTTTGTCATAAATAGAACATTGTACTTTTTATTAGTTTACGACCGGATTTTGCTATTTTTTCATATATAGAATTTTAGACGTTATGACGGTTTATGGCCGGATTTTGCACTTTTTAATACTATGGCCAGATTTTATTGTTTTCTTACAATTTATATTTCATAGTTGGATTTTGCTACTTTTCTTTTTTTAATGAATAGAAGTTTGCACTTTTAAAAAGTGTATGGCTTAATTTTGTTGATTTTTTTCAGAAATTTGCACTTTTCAACCGTTTATGACCGGATTTTGGTGTTTCCTAACAATATTTTGATAGTTCGTGGCCGAATTTTGCAATTTTTTATTTTTTATAAACAGAATCTTGCACCTTTTAACTGTTTATGGCCGAATTTTGCTGTTTTGTCAATTTATATATAGATCTTGCAATGTTTCAACATTTTATGACCGGGTTTTATTGCTTTTCAACAATATTTTAATATTCCATAGGTGAATATTGCTATTTTTGACAATTCATGAGTAGAATTTTGCACTTTTCAACTTTCGATGGTCGAATTTTAGTGTTTTCTAACAATATTCTGATAATTCTTGGCCGGATTAATATTTTTCACTTTGTATGCAAAGAACATTTTTTTAATCTTGCACTTTTTAACAATTTATATTCCATTTTTTTTTCTAATTTTGATATTTCATGAGTAGAAAGTGCAAACACTTTACTATTGTTTTGGCCAGACTCAATTACTTTATGGACGGGTTTAAATTCTTTTACCGGATTTAGTATTTTATAACTAGATTTTGAAGAGTATGAAATTTTTTTTTTTACCGGATTTCATTTTATTTTAAGACAAGATTTTAATTTTTTTAGGCAAAAATTTGTATGTTATTGCCAGACTCTTAAAATTATGTCTACATTTTAACAATATAAAGCAGATTGTTATAGTTTTTGACCTGATTTGATTACTTAATGTCTAAAATTTATTTTTCTTAAGCCAAATTTTGTCTTCGGCCGGATTTTTGAGATTAAATTAAAATTTTACCAATAAGTTTGTTACTTATAATTCATTTTTGTCAAATTTTGTATTTTTAGCCGAATTTTTGAAATTATGTACTTTATAAGCAGATTTATTGATATTAAGTACAAAGTTTACCAATTTTAAGCAGGTTATTAAAGTTTTTGGCCGGATTTTATTTTTTCTTGTAAAATTTTGTATTTATAGCCGTAGTTTTAAAATTATGTTTAAGTTTTTTGATACTAAGGTTAGGTTTTAATTTTTTAAAGTTGGATTTTGTCTTTAATGACCAGATTTTTGAAATTATGTCAAAATTTGACCAATTATAAAGATATTATTAAAGTTTCTTGCCAGATTTAATCTTTTCCGACCAAATTTTAATTTTCATAGGCTGAATTTTAAATGTTATTTTGAGAATATTTAAATTTTGACAAATTTTATTAAAGTTTTTGCCCAAATTATTTTGTAGCCGGATTTTAATCTTTTTTAAACCAAGAGGTAATAATATTTTACATAAGCCAAATACTAAGAATTTTTTTTTGCATTGAAATTTACACATTGATTTAATTGAAATTTACAACATTTTATATAAACTCAGCAAATCTCTGCCTGTCCGCAATTGCAAAATCAACAAAGCTTTACTTTACTCTGAGTTTCCATTGAACCCACTTACCAAACAACGACTATTTCCGTGTATTTTTCGTGCCAGAATAACACCAACAACAAACTAAAAACTGCAACTGGAAAACATTTCAAGGTTACGCTGATAAGCACTCTTTCTCAATCCTACTCTTTTCAAATTTAATTTTCTCTCTCTCACACACACGCTTCTATGGTACAACCTCTAAATGTGTGTACACAGCACACTCAGAAAATTTTATACTTTTAAACATTTAAGCCGGGTTTTTGTACTTTTGACAATATTTAAACATTTTATCGCTTTATAAATATTTTGATATTCTATAGCCGAATTTTGATATTTTTAAACTTTATGAATAGAATTTTACTCTTTTCAACAATTTAAGGCCGTTTTTTGAAAAATATTTTGATACTTTATGACCGGGTTATGTTGTTTTTAACGTTTCATAAATAAAATGTTACACTTTTTAAAAGTTTTTGACTGTTTTATGGATAGTATTTTGCATTTTTCAATGGTTAATGGACGGATATTTCCCATTTTTGACACTGTATAAACAGGATTTTTAAGGGTTTAATTTCATACTTTATTTCGGATTTTACAACTTCATAAATAAAATCTTGCATTTTTTGACAATTTAAAGTCGGATTTTGCTTATTTTGACATTTCATAAACAGAACATTACATCTTTTGACAGTTTATAGCCGAGTTTTGGTTTTTTCTGACAATACTTAAATACTTTTCTCAAATTTTCCTATTTTTAGCATCTCGTAAATAGAATTTTGCACTTTTCAACAGTTTTTGTTATTTTAGACATTTTATGAATAGAATTTTGTACTTGTTCTTTTCAACAATTTATTGCCGCTTTAAAGAAAATATTTTGTTATTTTTTACTTTTTAGTAATAAAATCTTGCACTTATTAAAAGTTAATGACCAAATTTTAACATTTTTAATACATCATAAAAAATAAAATTTATCAACTGTATGTAGTGCTTTCTGACAATATTTCAATATTCCAAGACAGAATTTTGTTATTTTTAACATTTCATAAGTAAAATGTTACACTTTTCAACCGTATTTGTCTTGATTCTACGAAGACCTTTTTATACTTTTAAAAACCAGATTTATAATTTAAAAGCCAAACTAACAGTTAATCAGTATAGTTTAACGTATTATTTAGACTATTTATAATTTAAAAGCCAAATTTACCGTTTAGCAGATACATTTAACACTTTAACGACCGGATTTACAGTTTTAACGGCCGATTATCATTTGAAAATCGGATTATTAGTTTTGCAGTAAATTTTAACACGTTTGTTACTGGGTTTTCAGTTCTAAAAGCCCAATCTACAATTTAAAAGACTAGATTGTTAATTTAGAAGCCGGACAAAGACTTTGAAATTATTTGCACTCAATTAAAAAAAAGAGTATATTTTTTGTTATTTTGAATTAAAAAGAGTAAAGAGTATTCTAACATCCAAAAGAGTATATGTTACTAAAAAAGAGTATGTCTGGTCAGCCTGTTTAAAGTAATAGACTGGCATCACAGATTTGACACTTTGATTGAAAACGACGATTGTTAATCGTTAAAACTGAATATTTAAAAACTGGTAATATTAAGACCATACCATTTTTCTTTAACATAAATTCAAATAATATTAAACCGTTTCAACAAACATCAATAAAAATACCGGTGAACAAAGAACAAGTATTAATTTCAGAAACCACAGTTAGTGACGTTACAATTTCCACCGGTGAGAAATTGACCATAAAAGCTGTCTAAGAGTTTTCATATAAGAATACATAGGAGCAGTTTTTAGTTTAGCTAGCCCATACGCAATCAATATTTTGAAGTTGTATTTATAGATTATAATTCAGCAGACCTTTCTCAAGTTATGATGTTTTTATTCAATTCGTTGCGCTCATAAATGTCACTGTGACAAGGGGATTAAGGGCCGGTCTTTCCACTTCTCGATAAAATTCGCAATTACTATAAAGGAGATAAATTTATTCCTAAGATTATAGAGAGCATTAAGCTTTTCCGTCTTTCCAATGACATTTATCTGTTCTATAGTTATGGGGATGATTTATCAATAGTTTTTATGTTGGCAATGCTCATTACGCAATCTAAAGAGTGAGATGACGCAAATTCTTACGTGCGTGGAAGGAACTTGTATACATAACTCTATAATCCTACATTAGTCAAATCCAAATGACATCTTATTGTATTTGATAAAATATGAAAACGCCTTTTATAAATTCGACAAGTTCTTTCAATTACATTCCATGTCCTGATTTGTGCTTCAATAAATAATCCTTGTGCTTCAGTAGTTAGATTGCTTAGTGGTGTCAATAAATAAGAACACAGAGGATAGCCACTATCTTCTAACAATATTAAATTTTCCATTTGACCTGTTTCAAAACGCATCATAATAGATGAATTATTAAAAATACAACTGTCATGAGTTGCTCCAGGTCATCGCATAATAAAATCATCATTTTACTTCTCTGTATGGTACATAATGGCGCAGACAAACGACCGCGCAGCAGCTGCAATGCCCCGGGGTAATTTTGTTTACCTCAAACACGCGACAAGCACGCATCTATCTATCTGAAACTGTTTGAGGTACGTTGCATTGCTGCCGCAGCACGTGATCAAAGACCCTGCCAAACGATCGAACACAACTCAAATCCTGACTGCCGCGTTGCAGCCGCTGCGCGCTAGTCTGTCTGTCTCCGCCATAAGTTGATTTACTATTTGATCTAAAATATTATTTACACTTTTCTTGGATAGTTGAAATCTTCTAACACTCATTATTATCCCACAAATTCATATTGTCTGTTCCGGGTCTTACAGAAGGCTTACGTTCAAGATTAACAGTATCAACTAAATCAATCAATTCTTCATCTAGTATAAGTTCCGAATCTTTAATTCCATGATGTTAAAATTCATAAAAGTTCATACAATACTATAGGTTATCTTGTCAATAAATATTTATGGTCTGCTTCAACTGTCAAATAACTTATCGATCAGCTAAACTAACTTATAGAGAAGATAAAAGTTATGGGTATATGGAAATACACTATTTCTACTTATCGAGGAGATAAATGTTATTGGCAACTTTATAGAGAAGTGGAAAGACCGGCCCTTAGACATACAAAGAAAATGCCGCCACTACAAAATGCAAATTTTTACACAAGCAATAGGTAGAAAAAAATAAAATTGATTAGATAGTATTTTAATAAATAAATTAATAGTAAAATTTTCATTTGTGTATTACTAACATAAATATCAGTTACATTTTGTTATACATATTAATGACTACTAATTCTATTATAAAATTTAAAGATTATTTAAATATAATAATTTATGTTTTAAGTTACATAATGCAAAACACGACTGAATAACTTTATTATTTTTAAGTCGATTTTAATAATTCAAAAATTATTTTAAACGAGTATTATGAAGGTATGTGCTGTTGTTTTTAGTATTCTTGCAAAAACAATTGTGTTAAGTTTTTTAAATAGCAACATAAAATAATTAAATATTTCTATAACAGTTTTGCTACAACATAAATAACATGTTATTTGTTTTTACATTAGAATTTATTGTTATGAAATAGTTGGACGTGAAAAATGCTAATAATTAGTTTCTGCAGTATTTTTATAGTTGTAAGTATCTAGAGGCATCAAAAACTTTTGATACTTTATAAAATTTTAATTTTAGCCTTTTGAAGGCAACACAGAGTTAATACTTTATAATATGTTATTCTCTCTAAAAACAAAAGAGAGTTTTGATACTGCTTAAATATTTATTTTTAGCTATCTAGAGGCAACAAGGAGTTTTGATACTCTATAAAATTTTATTATTATCTATCTAAAAGCTGCAGTTAGTTTTGATGCTCGATCAAATTATATTTTTAGTTATAAAGAGGTAACAAAGAGTTTGATACTTTATAAAATTTATTTTTAGTTTTTTTAAAGGCAACAAAGAGTTTTGATACTTTATTAATTGTTATTCTTACTTTTTTAAAAGCAACGAAAAGTTTTGATACTCCAAAAAGTTTTAGCTATCTAAAGGCAACAAAATGTTTTTATTCTTTAAAACAAATTATTTTTAGCTATCTAGAGGCAACAAAAAGTTTTGATACATTATAAAATTTTAGATTTGACATGTTTTGCATGCTGGTTGTTCGTCGCCGGTCAGGAGATACGAAGAGGTCATGTTGGTATGACCTATGCGCAAGCGACATAAGGCGACCTCCTCTCTCCTGTTGACATCTACCGGCGACTTCCATGCCGTCACGGAGAGCTTGATTTTTTTTAGTTTGCTCTCGAAACCGTTCCATACTCTTTGCCAATCCTCGATGACCTTCGATATGACGTATCTTTTGAGATCATCGGGTTTTACAGAAATGTTGTCCGTAGGATCCGCGTCAGCCGCCTGACGGGCGGCTTTATTGGCCAGCTCGTTACCCTCGATACCCACATGTTCCGGTGTCCAGACAAAGATAGCTCTCTGTCCAAACCAGGCCAAGCGGAATATCTAAGTTTGTACAAGCTGGACCAGCGGATCGACCGAGTACATAGATTGTATTCTCACTATGGCACTCAGCGAGCCGGAACAAAGAAGGAACAAACTGTGAGATGACGTCTCACAATTTAGCAGGGCTTTATGTAAAGCATATAATTTATACGGAGGCCTCTTTAGGGAGAGACCATGATTGGGCCGTACCATCTAAAATGAAGGCACTTCTCACTCTTCGATCCGTTTTCGAACCGTCCGTATACGACCGTGGAGAGTCTAGGTATTCGGCAACAATTTCAAGAAACTTGCTTTTCAAAACGTCGGTGCAAGTTTCTCGTTTGCTCTGGGAGGTCAGATCAAGACGAGCTAAAACCCTCAACATCAGCCAGGGTGGAAACTCGCCAGAGCCGACCTCGAATACCATCGGATTATTAACTTTAAGACTCTCCTCTAGCTCCTGCGCTCGGACGCACACCGGCCTACTGACGGTAGGCCTGAGTCTGTATTTGCGTGGCTGCGTTTTGTTGGCGGTAAATATGAGTCGGTTGTTGTGACCCCTTTTTGCTTGCATCGCCGCGGCGTACGTGAGTACAAAGCGACTACGATGAGCGGCTAGAGGAGGTACACCCGACTCGCAGCTAAGACTCGGTGCAGGGCTCGTCCAAAATGCTCCCGTGGCGTATCTAATGCCTGCGTTGTAGACTGCGTCTAGGGCTTTCAACCGGGATTTTCTGGCAGATGAGTATACCTCGCAGCCGTAGTCGACCATGGATAAAACCAGGGCCTTGTACAGCCGCAGCAATACCTTTCTCCGCGCACCTCAGTTGATGTTGGCCAAGCACTTAATCACGTTCAAAGCTTTTTTGCACTTTGTGACCAATTCATCAATATGTGCTCGAAAGGAAAGGGTCCTATCAAACACAAGCCTTAAGAAACGGACTGTTTTGACGCACGTGATTCTGAAACTCCGCAAGCTAAGCGCGTGGTCCCGGTGAGGTCTTCTGAGGCGGCAAAAATGCACGCATAAAGTTTTCGTCGTAGAGAAGCAAAAACCTCTCGCCTCTGCCTCTCTGTCCACTTTGTCTATGGTAATTTGGAGTTGACGTGTTCTAGCGGGGATGGTATTTCCCGTCATGTAGATCACCAAATCGTCGACGTACAGACATTTTTTTAAACGTGTAACTACAGAAGTTGCAATATCGTTTACCGCAATCGCAAAAAAAGTAACGCTAATAGTTGACCCTTGGAGAACACCGTTCTCTAGACATAATGTCTCCGAGTAATTGGTGCCCACCCTTACTTTAAATTTGCAATCGCGCATGAAAGATTCAAGAAAAAGAGGCATACGGCCCTTGAATCCCCATGCGTGCAGCTTCTGCAAAAATTCCATATCGCCAAGTCATGTCATACGCCTTTTCCAGGTCAAAAAACACCGCTACAAGGTGTTTTCTTGCTAGGAAAGCGTCTTGGATGGAATTTTTTAGACAGATTAAATGATCAACGGTACTGTGATTTTGTCTGAAATCCGCCTGGTATTTAGCTAAACCGTTACTTTCTAGCATCCACACCAGACAGTTGTTGATCATTTTTTTTTTTTAAGTTTACTGAGACAGCAGGTAAGTGAAATCGGTCTGTAGCTGTTGACGTTGTTTGGATTTTTGCCCGGCTTTAATAACGGCAGGATAAAGGCCTCTCTCCAACATTCCGGGTAGACGCCGGATAACCTAATAAGGCACGTCGTTTGGTCCCGGTGCGGAGGAGGTACCTATATCGTTAATTGCCATTTCCAACTTTTTTAAGGAAAAGAAAGAGTTGAAGGGCAAAGAATCCGGGCAAGAGAAATTTAGCTGAGTTTTTAATTGATCTTTTTGACGCAGGAATTGCTCACTATAATTTTGAGAGCTAATAGCAGACGCAAATTGAGTTGCCAATGCGTTTGCAATGTTGGCCGCTTCGGTGACTTCGCGTTCGTCGACAATAAGGATGGGAGCCACAGAGGGAAATTTCTTTTAAGACACGGCTTTTACCATCTTCTACACTTTGCCGACCGAAATGGTCGGCGTGATTGTCGACATATAGCTTTTCCATAATCGTTGCTTGCTTTTAAGAATTTGGCGGCGTGCAAAGGCGCGTTTTTTTTTTAAAGCAATCATGTTTGCCTGCGTCGAAGTTCTTTTGAAACAATTAAAAGCTTTCTTTTTCTTTTCCACAGCTACTCGGATATCGTTGTTTGTTCCACCAAGAAACCGATGGACCGGCCAGCTGCCCGCTGAACTTTGGGACAAACGCATAAGGTCTTCTAATACATGCCACGATAAACGTGTGGCTAGACGTGGAGACGATAGAGACAAATCAATTGCCGAAAAGTTTGTACCCCTACCTCCAAAGTTAGTGGCGGAACCCGTGTTGAGGAGGACAGCGTCGGTTTGATCGCAAAAATCCTCTATCAAACAACCTCTTGTGTCTTTCCTAAGAAAACCCCAAAGCGGATTGTGGGCGTTTTAAACATTATTATAGTTACTTTTCTAAAAGCAACAAGGAGTTTTTATAAAAATGTTAGTTTTAGCTATCTAGAAGCAACAGAGAGTTTTGATATTTTATGTATTATTATTGTTATAAAATTTTATGTAGAGTATCAAAACTCCTTGTAACTTTTAGAAAAGTAGCAATTATAATTGATATAGTAATAAAGCCTTGCCTCTAGATAGGTAAAATCGAAATATAATAAAGTATTAATTTTTTTTGTTGCTTTAGAGAGGTAGCAATATCAATGTATAAAATATCAAAACTCCTTGTAATAGCTAAAAATAAAATTTTATGAAGTATCAAAATTCTTTTTTGCTTTTAGAGAGGTTGCAAAAACAGTTTATAAAGAATCAAAATTTTTTGTTGCCTTTAGAAGACTAAAACTCTTTGTTGCCTCTAGATAGCTAAAAATAAAACTTGATTGAATATCAAAGCTCCTTATTGCCTTTAGATAGCTAAAATCAAAATTTTATGCAGTATCAAAACCCTGTTGCCTCTAGATAACTAAAAGTTAAATTCTATAGAATATCAAAACTTTTAGTAGCTTCTATATTAGTAGCAATAACAATGTATAAAACATCAAAACTCCCTGTTGCTTCTAGATAGCTAAAATCAAAATTTTATGGAGTATCAAAACGTTTTGTTACTTTAGAGAGGTGGGAATAACAATGTATAAAGTATCAAAACTCCTTGTTGCTTCTAAACAATTGCAATTAAAGTGGTAGAAAATAAAGAATGGCTTTTTATTGGTAACATTCATGCTGATAACACTGAAGACGTCATAAAAAACCATTGATTGACAATGCAATTTTAACATGCCTTAAAATGAATACTAAATACGCTACAAATTGCTATAAAGTATGAATCAACTCAAACAATATGACTACTGTAACTGGCTCATCCAACTGGCCCAGCGGTATCAGAATAAAGAAGTTTATCTTTGGCAAAACCAGAAAAAATATTAAACAGACAAGTCAGGAATTCAATCAAGAATCCCAATCATCTTCTGAAAGAAGTAACAACTTGCATGTTGAAAATTTTCAGCTGAAGAAACCCAATCAAGAAATAATATAACGCAAACTTTCCATCCTTTTTTTTAAATATTAGATCAATCAGAAATAAAATTGATATGTTTAAAGCATTCTTGTTGGATCATGGTAGTCAATATAATACAATATGTTTAATTGAACATTTTGATAATTTTGTAAATATTTTAAATCGTGCTTTATGTAAAGTCAATGTTTTAAATAATCATGTCATCATTGGTGGAAATTTTAACGTATGATTTCATACTACAGATCCTCGAGCCTCTACTTTTTGTGATTTATTGCTTAGCTTTGGACTTAAAATGCATGTTTTTTTAATACTAGATCTACAAACTGTCTAGACAATATTTTTTTAAACATAGATAATCCCACCATCAGTGTAGATAAAACCGGCATGGCAGACCACGAAAGTTGTGAAATTGCCATTAAACTTGACATAAAAACTCAAAAAACAAAAATAACGAAATTATATAGACCCATTACAGAACAAGGCAAATTATTATTTTTTAACTTTATAAGAGATGCAACTTCTGATTTCTGCAGTAATAATTCCCTAGCAGCCACTACTAAAATGGATTTGTTTTATAAAATTCTCTCTATTAGTGTGAAACAGGCTTTTCCTTAAAAATTAATAAAACACAAAGATGCAAATTGTTCAATTTCTAATTGGTACAATTCGCACCTTAGCAATATGAGAGAAACTTTGCATCTGATTAAAGGATTTTGCCAAAATTCAAATAATTCGGAAAACAAAAAACTTTTTGAAAAAAATACGATTATGATATTAAAAATGCTGAGCTTGAATGTAACCAAAATTTCATATTAAATTCAAAAGCAATATGGTCTATAATAAATAACAAACAAACAAACAATAAATGTGATAGTGTCTGTAATATTTCTGCGAAAGATTTTAATATTTATTTTACTGAAATTGCTCAAAATCTAGTCAACTCTTTGCCAAAAACGCCACCCTCAATGCAAAACTCGTTTCTACCTGAAACCAGTCCTGTATTTAAATTTAATGAATATCTGTCACGTTTGAGATGTTATAATTTCTTAAAAAAACAGCAAAAGTAAAGATACATATGGGATAACAACAGAGCTCATAAAATCTATTAAGGAGTTAATTGTATCTTTGGTAACAAAACTGGTTAATATCTGCATCAGAGGACAAATATTCCTTGTTGCGCTCAAACAAGTCATAATAAAACTAGTTTTTAAACAAGGAAATAAAAATGTAAAAAGCAATTATAGACTAATCTCGCTGTTGCCCATTGTGTCAAAAAAAATTGATAAAATATTAGCTTCCCTAATAAATTATCATTTTGAAACAAACAAACTTTTCACAGATTCTCAATATGGCTTTTGTCGTCTAATGGATACAACAAACACTGCATTAAAAATGGCACAAGTTTTTTCTGACAGCTTTGAAAATGGAGATAATGCAATCGCAAGTTTTTTGGATTTGACTAAAGCTTTTAATACAAAAACTGCGCAATTACAAATTCAACTCAAGTAGCTGTAACCTCATAATGTCTTATCTAAGTAACAGACAACAGGCTGTGTCATTTAATGGGAACGTTTTGACTGAAAAGGCAATTAACATTGAGGTTCTTCAAAGATCTATTTTAGGACCTACATTGTTTTTAATATTTATCAACGACCTGAAGAAAACAATAAAAAAGCATCCAATTAGTTAATAAACAATTGTTTATGCCTAAATGCTACTAAAACCACCAACATTACATTTTCTTTCCACAAACTAAGTCTGCAAAGTTTTTAGGATTTCAGTTTGATTCCAAATTAAACTGGTTCGCTCACGGCAAGTACGTCTCAAACAAAATTAGCCAATCTATTTTTACTTTTTGATGCTTACGGGGTTCTGTTCCTAATAATTGCCTTAGAACAACATATTTTGCTCTATACCAATCACCTTACCTATGGCATTACCGTATGGGGGCACACCACCATTTCCCACCGATTATTTTCTTTCCAGCAATCAAAATACTTGCTCACCTGCAATATAGAGAGTGTTGTAAGTCAGCATTACATTATTAAAACATTGACCATCAAAATACCAAACTTAATGTTGACCAAAGCAATAAGAATTCAACATTTAAATCATTAAGAAGCAAACAAACTTTAAAAATTATGTAAATTATTTCGAGACATTTATTATGATGAAAATGTCAATCTAAGTTTTAGTAATCCCATTAATCATAAAATTCAAAGATCTATAAGTCTTATCGATACCTATACTTTAAAGCAATAAATTCAAAATCACATTCAGAATTTATTAGAAAACAAGATTATTAGACCACCGATATCACCATCACCAGCTTTCCCGTGTGGATTGTCCCTAAGAATTCAGATATCTCCGAAGTAAAAAAATGGCAATTGGTTATTGATTTTAAAACCGTAAACAAAAAGACCATAGAAGATATGTACTCTTTACCAAACATAGATAAAATTTTTGATAACCTTGGTAAATGTACCTTTTTTAGCCCAAGGATTCTATCAGCTTAAAATGAATCATTTTTCATTTGCAAAAAAAAACGGAATTTTCAGTTAACAATGGATATTTTGAGTAAGTTAAAATACTCTTGCCCACAAAAATTTTACTAGCATATATCAGCGTGTTATAGACAAAAGTTTGAAAGAATATTTATATAAATTCCGTTCAGTTCTGGTACACCTTGTATGGTGAGAAGTTTTTGTTTGCCCAGGTTATTGTATGCAGCATCCCAATCATCCTATAATGGGGGTGGGGTTGCAGCGTCATTCCACCCTTGTGTCGCGGTAATACAGCTTAGGAAGTGAGTTTTTAAGAATATTTTAGTTGCTATAGGTAGGTTAGCTGTGTATGTGCTATCCGAACGTTTTACTCATTTGAGTTGTTGTGATTGATAAAATCTTTTTTATCCTTGCGGTAGTGGGTGGAGTCCATGTTTTCTTTTTGACGTTGACGAATAAGTTTTCTGTAATCTTTTTGGACGTTTTCATAAATCTGATTAGCGAGTTTTTTGCCCTATTGAAGGAGTACCTTGTGGCTGTTTTGAGTCGTTCAAGTTTATCACACCACCAGGGTATGGTACTGTCAGAACCAGATTCTAACTTTAATAGACAGAAGTCTTTGTATGCTTGTGTTAAAGAGTTTCCCATCTTACCTACGTAGTTTTCAAGTTCTTTAACACTTCTAGGTTCACATAAAACTTTATAAGCACTTGGACGCTGAGACAGGTTCATAGCGGTGATTGAAGGTGGTGTATCATGGGCTAGGTATGCGAACGCCACAATTATGTCCGTTTTTAGTCCAGTGGCCAAGCTAATCTTCACAGCAGCAACATCGCTCGTGGAGAGCTATAGTATAAAAAAATTGTTATATGCTTAGGTGAGTAAATAACTCATCGTTTGTAGGATTTACAAAAACATTCCTTTTAAGTTTTCCAAATCTACAAACCTTGGATTTTACTATCTATCTCTATTCTTGGACAGGAACTATTGTATCCTGCATCATTTCTAGTTTGCAGCATAGTGTTCCAACTGCTACTTGATAGTGGCAGGTTGCATTGAATTACATCAATGCAACCCAGAACCTTCTACGGGTAAGTTTCTATCCCGGCCTTGTCGATGGATCGATTTTCTCTTCTACCTCTATGCTTTTCTCCTATCGCATATTTTTGATGGCTACTTTAATAGTTGGTTTGATGAACATGTAGCTCACTTTCCATTTAACTTTTCAACGTCTCCCTTCTCTATACCTAGGATGAGGTCGGCTACCTTTCGGGTCCTCACTCTTGGTAGTATGGAAGATACTTCAGCTCTTTATGTCGAGTATCTGATTATGTTTTTCCAGGTAACTCAATACTGTTTCAAGTGGCTTTTGTCTGCTTTGAGGGTTGGATTTTGACTCCAGCCACAATGGTTCTATGCCAGAGAATGTTTTCTCCAACCACCTGAAGAATGTGTCATCATCACAGGTAATCTTAAGGATCATAAGTGACCACTCTCCAAAAGTTAGATGTGTTTCCTTGGGAGTGGACACTGTTACATCCAGTTCTTGAGTTAGGACAGCTTTAATTAACCCTGCCTGTGCCTTAATGGTTTTGCCTAAAGGATAGGACAGTTTGGTGACAGTTACTAGGTGTTCGAGTACAGTACAGTACTTTATGTAGCTAACTCCTATTTTTTTTGTTAAGGGGGGAGAATAGTTGCGCTATTATAAAGGTTCACAGCATCAAACCCAGCAAGAAAACGCCTCAATATAATTGAATAAAATTTTCAGACATTGTAGAAGAAAGTCTAATCTGTGTCTTCAAATTTGTAAAATTTTGATGCAATAAGTTGTTTTTCCGCAATTAATTTAAAAAAAAAACGACGTTTTTAACTAGTTTGTTATTAACTTTTTACTCGTTAAATATAACTTCAAATCTTTAACCAAAAACATGAAGACATAGAATATTGTATGTAGTTTAACATATAAAAAGAGTGATGACTAAAATCTTATCGATTGGATATTGAGTTGGTTGACGTTTTGTCTAATAAGAACCAATTTTAATTTAAAAACAGCGCTGTACGTGTCAATATTTTTCTAGAAAGAAAGGTTCACCAATATTCTCGTAGATGTGATAGGATTTAATATTTTTCCATAACAATACTACTAGTGGCATCAGAAAAGGACGGGGCGACTAAACCCGGCAATTCTCTAGCGTTAAAGGGGTAGTTTTTAGGTTTGATTCAGACTCTTTTGTTTTCTTTCTAAGCTGCCTATGCGTGACAATGTCACTGTCAATTTAACAACAACAACATAAATAATAATAAAGTAAATTATGTATAAAAAATTTCATACTTTAAACATTGTAACCGAGTATTAATATTAGATTTAGATTTAAAATATGTGTCATGTAATTGTGTTTGCCATTATAAAATTGCTAAAATATATCTTGCAACAACGCAAATGAATTTTCATTTTAAGTTCTTTGAAAATTTTGTCCTTTTTGATGTGGCTTGCGGAAGAGTGCGTATGGTATGCTAATGGTATGCTAAATAAGTTGTTTTTGCAACATTATAAGTTAAATATGTCATTTTAATTATTTACATTGAAAGTATATAAAGGCCTTTTACTAATAAAAAGACAAGTTAATAAAATACTTTTCTTTTTTAACTAATACGATTATACCATTACATTAAAGTTAACTATACATTTGTATAGTTTTACAAACTATAAATGTAAAATGAAAAATGTAAAAAGTAGTAGAATTTATATCATAGACAAACCTTCATTGCTTCTATATTTCCTCTCTCTGATGCAATATGCAAAGCAGTTATATCCTCAATAGGGTATATCGTATTAGCATGAACACCATTACTCATCAATAAATTAATGCCTTCCAAATAATTAATTGAAACTGAAATAAAAAATGCCTCCACACGTGGTAATTGATGAATCCATTCTTTCTCCAATAAATGTAGCTTGCTATTAAATGCCGCCACATCCAACACATTAAGTTTATCTTCAAATTTTGTATGCAAATCAGCGCCATCGTTAATTAAATTCTTTATATTTCTTATATCGCCATTATAAGCTGAATGTAATAACATGTCGTTCTTTGTCAATGGAGTAACTGAGATATCTAATTTTGCCATAGTCCTTTCAATGTTTTCAAAGTAATTATAGTTTATATTATTTATAATAGTTTCGGCAGTCTTTTTAGTTTGCGTTAAATATCCTCCATACATATTTGCTAGTCTCTCAAATACTGTTTCTTCCGATGTTATTTCGGTTTCATTTTTGTTCAAATATGGTTTTATAGCTGAATTCCTTTCAACATAATTTAATGGGGTTTTCATTAAATTGTCCATAACATCAATGTTTGCACCGTTTTTTTTTAATAATTGTACCATTTCTATGTTATCATCAATGACGGCGCAGTGCAATGGAGTTCGATTATATTTATTTTTGAAATTTACATATTTCTTAATGGGGAATAGTTTTGCTATATCACAATTTTTTGTTAGATGCAAAAGTGTGTCGCCATTATTATTGACTTCTAATTCGGAATTTGCTTTTATTAAAAGTTTTAATGTTGATTTATCGCAATTGTGAATTGCTGCTAGATGTGCCGGAGTATTTCCATGAAAATCCTTTAAATTAATTTCTGCATTATATTGTAGCAACGATATTATTATTTTATTGTGGCCAGAACGTGCAGCAAGATGTAAAGCAGATTGACCATTTACGTCTTGAGCGTTAACTTTAATTGTTTTAATTTCAGAAAGTAAAACATTAACTAAATTTGCATATCCGTTTCCTGATGCAAAATGCAATGCTGTTTTGTTTTCAAAACCAAAACTATTAATTTTGGCTTTGTGTTGAATAAGTAAATTTAATATATCTTTGTAATCCATTATTACAGACCAGTGTAAGGGTGTATTATATTTAGCATCGCGTGCTTCAATCTCGGCACCTGATTCTATCAACATTTTTGCCATTTCATACTTTCCCAATAAACAGGCCACATGCAATGGTGATAAATCACCATTGAATGATTTTGAATTGACTAAATCCAAATAATTTGACCCAATTCCACGTTGGCTATAAAGAACTGCGTAGTGCAATTCGTTTCCGTCTATTCTAGTTAGATCTTCAAGAAATTTTAAAATTTTAACGCTGTTATGTTTGATAGCCAGCTTTTTAAAATTTAAATTGATGTTTGTTATGTTTATAAGATATTGAAATACTTCTAGATTATCGCCGATTACAGCACACTTGGCTGCATTAAGTTTCTCTTGATTGGATGCAATATCGCCTAATAACAAACAGGTTTTAAATTTTTTTAATGAACATGTTTGTGCAGCATCAAATAGCATTGATTGATCCAACAGCAATTTTTTTGAATTTTTATAAATCAATGTTAAAGCTTCCATATTAGTAGCTTTAACTACTTCAATTTTCCAGTGTGTTTCCAATACATTATTACCTAAAATTTTTGACGTCAATCTCACTGAATGATCATTTGATAATCGATCGCATATAATGTTATGATGAGCTAAATGATTGCGCAATTCTTTGCCCAATAACATTGGATAAGTTTCGTTAAATGGAGCCTTTATATTATGGGACTGCATACTTTTATAAAGTTCTAAAATGTCTAATAAGCACATTTCTAAAGCAGCTTGATGTATTTCTTCTATCTGAACTATATTGATTAAATAATTTAGTTTTTTGGAAATTGGTTTTATCAAATCATCTGTACTTGGGTTTAACCAATTCATAATAATACGTTTAGAATCTTGAAACGATTTAGAATCTCCATATATTTTTATGAGAAATTTATTAAATTCTTTTACAATAACACTTTCATCCAAATGGTCTTCAAAATGCAACTTTTTTATATTCAAACAAAATCTTTCAAAATTCAAATATTTTAACTGTGAGATAACTTCCGTCCATCCATCATCAGCTACATTTTTATGAAATAATTTAATAGATGTGCTTTGTTTAATATCATCAAATTTAGTTTTAAAATCAGTGTCCTTTTCTATACTTTCAATTAAGGAATTAATACAATTCCCAAGTTTTAAACAATCATCAAATAAAGTTTCGTTCAGTTTATTTCTCTTACAAATTGCTCTGATCACTTTTTCTGCACCAGTAACAATTTCATCTTCTTCTACATTAATTTTAGTAATTTTTACATTAAAATTATTAATATTAAATTTACTCTTTTCAATTAAAATTTTGAATAATTGTGATAAACTACTTCTAGTTTCAGCATCAATAAATACAAATGCATCTTCAATTTTATCTATATCATGGATACTGTTGATTACCTTAAGCAAAAGCTCCAATAATGCGTTCTGATTTGATCTCTTAATGTTTCTACAAAATAGGTTAATCAACTTTTTATTTGATTCTAATTGGTCATTACCTTGAATCAAGCATGCTTGCAGCAATTCAAAACTTAAATAATTATCTAAATATTGATCATTATTTGAATTTTCAATAGTCAACATTGTTTGGTTAACATCATCAATTGCATGATCGGTGATGAAATTTGTATTTTTTGTAAATTGCTCTTTAAATTGCATAAAGTGTTGCATATAAATTATGTTTATTATTTTAGGGTATATTCTCTTCAGTTCTACCTTTAATTTAAAATAATCTTTATCCGAGGTTTTTAGCCGACTTCGCAAATATTCAACATGAGATAACGCATCGCGCATGTCCCTTATGTTTTGTAGAAATTTTGGTGCTAATTTTTCAAAAACTTTTTCAATTTCTGTTGATATATTTGGAGATAAGTCACTGCTCTTTAGATTCTCACCTGTAACTTGCAAACATCTTTCAATTGCATACCGTAGCACCACTTTATCCTGCTCTGGAGTATCAATAATTTTCATATAATGAGCTATTCTTGTTAATGCTAATAGATTTCTATTCAATTGAACCTCTTTTGAAAATTCTTGTACTAGTTTACTTTTGTCTAAAGTTAAATTTGTTTGTACATCTTTATTACTTTTAATTAAAATTAGAATCGTTTTAAATAGTTCCAAATAATGCAGTATTTTTTGTGCATTAAAACTTAAACTCAATTTATATCTACCTTCCAATTTATTAACATAAAGTGCAAGCAAAAACTGCATTTGATTTATAATAGGCCATTGTTGTTTACTAATCTTCTTATCTTTCATTAGTAGAAACAAATTTTCAGCAATTGTTCTAATTGTCAGCAAAAATACTGAACAGTTGTTATAATTGCATTGATCAATTAATTCAATTACAAAATTAATTCGTTTTTCCATTTTAATTGCATTGAAGTTTTGGTTTTGATTTTTATTTTTTGGAGTTCTATCAAAAAATCGTATTTCGTAGAGTATTTCTTCACACCTACACTTCATTTCCTTGCTTATATGTAAACCCCGTAATATCAATTTATTTAAACTATCAGAAAGCAGTTTATCCAATTGTTCAGCATTACACAAGTTATTTTCAAAATTATCCAACTTTTCTTCATTTATCAATACATTTAGTAGACTAACATCGCCCCAACGTATGACAGTATAAAATATATCAAAACCAAATAATGATTTTTTCTTTAACTGCTTAATTAATTCTAACTTATGATCGTTTTCTAAGTTTTGTATTAATTTGAAATCCTGTTCTAAGACAAATGGCAAAAAATCCCAGTAACCATATTGTTGAATTAAATTGAGGATATCTTTAAATGTTTGGATATTACAGTATGGCAGCATTTGATTTTTAGATTCTTTACAAAATTCTTTCAACAGTTCTACTGTTATTGATTTTAGTGGAAATCTCTGGTTCAACCAATTTGATATTTCTTGAAGCAATGTAGTTGCTTCATCTGTGGATGTCATCTTCTTTGTCTAAAATATAAAAGAAAATCAAATAATAGCTTAATTAATGTTAACTTACTTTTATTTTTTCTTATAATTTACAAAACTTTTTGACTTGGTAATTAGTAATACCTTAAACTATTAGCAAAAAAAAACGTGTAAATTTTATTTTATCATAAAATAATTGAATTATTAATCAATTTCTTATACAAACAATTGACCGACTGTTTTGGTAAAAGGTAATTTAATATTTAATTTGAATATAAACTTCTTTATAATACTATTTACTAATACTAATAATAATTTTGTTGCAAATAATATCCACACGTATCTCCAGTTCCATACATCTCAGCAAATTCCTATTATTTCTTAGAAATTATAAAGCATATAAAAATGTAACTTATATATCTTCACAGCCATTTTGCTTTTATTTGCTTAACCAAGTGGTTGAATTATATTAAGATTATATATATATATATACATATATATATATATATATATATATATATATATATATATATATATATATATATATATACATCTTTATTATACAAGAAATATTACAAACAAATTGAGAGAAACAGAAAATAGTGTTACAGTAAAAAAAAATAATTCTTGTAAAACAGGCTATCGACCTTAGTCTTTCCGCCATAGACATAAATTTTATAGATGATGACCAACTATTAAAAGAAAATAAAAAATACAAAAAAAAGTGATTCAAAAAGAATAACCGTATGGTATAATGTAGTATGACATGTCGGATGATATTGCCAGTCAGTCATTGTTATTAATGAGTGTCACAATTTCTCATATAAAGGTAGGACAGGTTTTTTTTAAATTTTGCAATAATTGTTGGGTTTCTAGGGATTATTAAGTTTTTTAGGATGCTAGAATTATTTGGATTATTTGCAAATTTTACTTGAAGATTATGAAGTCGCTCGGGGAGTGGAGTAATGTTAGTTTTTTCGTATAGGAGATTATTTGAAGAATTGTGGAGAGGGTTGTTAGGATGTCGGATTTTAGTAATAGATCTAAGAGAAGTTCTTTCACCTACGTATAGGTGGTTAAGAGTGGCTTTGTTAGAATTCGTGAGTATTATTGATGCGTAATCCAGGATTAGGCGACAGATAGTTTTGTAAATATGTGCTGCACATTTAATGCTGATTCCACTATTTTTGTAGGTAAGTGAACGAAAGTGGTTTGATCTGGATTTAGTTTTAGATTTGATAAAACTAGTATGAAACTTAAAGTTAACTTTAGTAACAAAGTGAACGCCTAGATATTTACATATTTGGGATGGAATTATTGTTTATTGGTTCATTTGGATTTTAGGAGAGTTTTCGTCGATTTTATGGTGGGGTACTAGAAGTTTAGTTTTGAAAAAATTTACACAAAGCCGCCATTTATTGAACCACAATTGCGTATTGTCTAGTAACGTTTGTAGTTGTGCTATAGACAATTGCAACAATTTGGCGTGCAATATCAATGTTGTGTCGTCGGCATATTGAAGGATATATGAAGTTGGATTAAAGTGGGTTGGATTAAGGTTATGTATATTTACACAAAAGATATTATATAAAAAATGCGACAGTGGGGATCCTTTCAAAATATGTGGAACCTATCCGTACCTTTAGTGATCAATCTTTTAGAAAAAAATTAATTATGTTTATGAGGTAATTGGAAACATTTAGAACGAAAAGTTTAAAAAGAAGACCTATATGCCAGACAGAGTCAAACGCTTTGTTTTCGAGGTGGGATGTTTGGAGATTGGATGTGCGGATGGTTAAAAAAAGGCTAGTTGATTTGCTCTGCATAAAACCAAATTGAGTCATAGGTATTTTATTGTGAATAAACCTGAAAAGCTTGTTTTTTACACAAGACTCAAATTGTTTGCCAAGAATCGGAAGAAGAGTAATTGGGCTGTAACTAGATGGGTGGGACAGATTAGAGTCAGTTATTGGGATGCAAACTATTGTTCTTACTTTCTATTCATTTGGAAAATATTGGTTATTTAAACAAAAACTAAAAATTTGTATAATAAAGTTGTGAATATTGTCACTTTACTATCTTAAAATTTTTCTAGTCAGTAAATCGTGTCCCGGTGCCGAATTTTTGCCTTTGTTTAGTACGTCGTAATAATCGTCTTTGTCAATTGTTTAGTCTATAAGAGTTACATACGTCTGTTTACAAAATAAGTCATGCCAGATATTAATGTTATCTAAATTAGTTTTGTCAAAGTTATCACAGTCTGAAAAAGAAAAAGCTTTTTTAAAATGTTTTTGAAAAACGTTAGCAATGTCGGTGTCTGATGAACAGCTATTGTTTGAGTCTGGGTACGTATGTTTGAAAAACGTTTATATTTTGTCAGTTTTTTAATTTCTTGAAAATAATTTTTTCCTTTCTTTTCGTTAATTTTGTTGCAAGCAGATATATAATATATATTTGTCCTGTCTGTACTGAAGCACTAGAAGATGTATGTTTTTATTCAAGTCATTAAATTGTCTTTTTAGTGTTCAGTCATCAGTGATTATAAACTCGCGGTATAGCTGTCTTTTATGTCTAATAAGTCTCAAAATAAATGAAGGGGTGGGTAATTGTAATACGATTTTATCGTTTTTGGGGTATAGCGGTGAATTGATGAAGATAACAAACTTGAAAAAGATGTGATGATCTTGGGAGATATATTTGGATGGGACTTAATAAATGAAGTGAGTTCTTGATTTACTTTCAATGTGTTGCAGAGATTTAGATTATAGTTGTACTCTTTAGGAGCGGTTAAAGGTTGGATATTGATTGAAAATGTGATTGCTAGATGATCGGAGCAAAGATCAGGTATGACATTGACAGAGTGGATGAGAGGTTTTATGCTAGATGAACAGAGAAAAATATCCAGAGTAGTGTTTTGGTTATCATTCATAATGAATGTTGGTGGAGTGTTTATTTTAGAAATATCTGAACTTGATAAAAATTGTTGAAGGTGTATGGATTTTCTAAAGTTTAAGTTGAAATCACCTACAATAATGGAATGGGGATATAAGGAAACTTTTACAAATATGTTATCTTCAATTTTTGATGTTGGATGAATATAGACAAGAAATATGTGGATTTTCTCTTGTAGAAAAGGAATTGAAAAATGGATGCAATCATTTAGAGGTATGTTAATGCTAGGAGGGTTCTTTTTTCTGACTCCAAGAGATGGATGAGTCATAGATATACAGCCACCTCTATAGTTTTGATTAAATACGTTAGCAGAATTTTGGATTACAGACCAGTTTTGAAACGATATTGGATTTGGGAATTTGGTTTCAACAAACAATCCACAGAAAATATTGTTAGACAGAAGGAAATTTGTTATGATGGGAGATTTTCGGGAAAAACTATTTATGTTGGAGTAGAGAAAATTTAAACTAGACATTTTGGGTTTGAGTGATGGTGACTTGAACGCCTTCTATGGGGGAAGTGGGAGGGGGCTGATCTGGATTCAGAAGGTCTAACATTACAATAAACATGCGGTTATTAGAGAATAATAATAGTTTATTTTTATGCCAGTTGGCCTTAAAAAGTATTTACATTACATTTTACAATAATTTATACGTAACTTAATTAATATTCTTATTTAACATAACTTATATTATCATAAATTTGTAACAAATTATACCACGTGATCATCATAATATATTATAATACCACTTAAACTCTACAGTCTTTATCCCATTCCTTTCTTCTTTTAATGACGCTTCTCATCCACACATCTTTCAACACATCTTTTCTTTCCATTTGTTCTTCTCTCATCTCAATACATTTTTTTAACATATGTTCTTTTGTTTCATTAGCTTCTCCACACATTCTGCACAATTTGCTTTCTTCATTCATTCAAAATTTGCAAACGTTTTCTTTATTTCCACATCTAAATCTTGCAAGTTTTTTTTTTTTTTTTTGGTGTATTTTGAAATATTAAGGTATTTTCGAATATTCATTCACTCTTGTTCTTCTCTTTTGCATTTCTATATCCCTATCACGCATCGTTATTACTTTCCACACAACTTTTCCACTATTTCTCATTCTTTCTAATTCTTTACAGTCATATCCCTTTCCATTGTAATATTTCTTTCTCTCTACTCCTATTCTATCATACCTTTCATTCATTTTATTTTTCAGACATTCTTACAAAATTTTGCATTCAGTTCTTTCTCTCAATCTTTTTTCATATCTTACTGCTCGTTTTCCTGCTTCCACTGTTATTTTATCTATTTTTACTTCCTCTAATACAATGTATGCTGGGGTTTCTCTGTTTACTCCTAGTACCCATCTCCAGTATTTTGCATGTATAGCTTCTAATTTATTCTGTTCTTTTCACCCTCAAATTTCCGACCCATAAAGCATCATACTTCTAACTAGACTATCAAACATTGTCCCATTTATTTTTATAGATTCAAACTTTCTTTCACCTATTTTTCTTGTTTTTGGTTCATTTTGACCTTGTTTGTAATTGACCAAGATATTCTCGGCTTTATCTTTTCCAAAAATTCTGTTTCATTTGTTCTAGGTGTTGCCATCGTGAGAGTCTGTTTAATTTTATCTTCTCTTTTATATTGAGTTCTATTGGAGCGGTCAACGCATCTCCGATTAGGAAATGTCCCGGTGTTAGGACTTGTTCATCGTTTGGGTCGTTGAAAAGAGGGACCAATGGTCGTGAATTTAATACTGCTACTATTTGTATTAGAATAGTGGACAATTCTTGAAATGTTACTACTTCATTTCCTAGTATGCGGTGCATGTGCTGTTTTGCCGATTTTACCGCAGCTTCCCACAAGCCTCCAAAGTGCGGTGCTCTAGGCGGAATAAAGTGCCACTGTATTTTGTAGTGCAGTAATATTTTAGACATCTCTGATTCCGCCTTGTCGCACCTGAACTGCTCGTAAAGTTTTGTTAATTCTTTGTACGCGTCTACAAAATTGGTTCCATTGTCTGAATACATGTTTTTTACATGTCCTAATCTTCCAATAAAACGTTTTAATGAGGCTAAAAATGCCTGCGTGCTTAACTCAGAGACTACCTCAATATGGACAGCCTTCGTAACCATACATATAAATATACAGAAGTAAGCTTTTGCTTTTCTTTTGCTTTGCTTGTTTTCTTCTTTAATATAAATAGGTTCACAGAAATCTACTCCGCTGTTGATGAATGGTCTTGTTGCTTCTATGCGGTGTCTTGGTAGATTTCTCATTTTGGCACTAGCAAGCTTTGATTTGCATAGATAACATCGGATGCATGATTTTATGACATTATGGACGATTCTTCGGCCACCTAATATCCAGTAGCAATGACGGATGCGGATGCGGGAACACAGGCTACCATAACAGCTATGGTAGCCTGTATTCCCGCGTGCAATTGTTGGACGTGATGGCTCATTACTATTAATTTCGTCAGTGGATCTTTGGCAGAGAGCACTATTGGAAATTTTTCACATTTAGGTAGACTGCTCAGTGAAAGACGGTCACCGACTCGTATAATGTCTGTTTCGAGAAATGGATCTGATGTTATTAGTTTACTTCCTTTTGATAAGCTATCATCAGCTTGTAACGCCTTATTTTCATACGTAAAATGTGCGCCTTGTATTTGCCGAATTAATAATCTCATGACGTCGTCGATTGCTGCATTGGATACTGGACCAACGGTGTGTTGAGCCATAGGTTTGTTGCAGTTTTCTGCAAATCTTATGCAGTATGATACAACACGCAAAAATTTTGCTAGACTTGAAAATCGGCTACAAATAATAGGGGTAAAGTCTTCTGAATTTGTCGATTGTGTCATGCAAATATTTGTTTTTGTTTCTGGGTCTTCATTATCTACGATGGTACTTCGACTAAGCGGGGGCCACATGAATTGATCTTCTTGTAACCATCTTGGTCCATGCCACCATAGGTGTGAAACATTCAAATTTGTAGATGATGCTCCACGAGATAAAAGATCGGCTGGGTTTTCCTCTGATCGCACATGATTCCAGTCCTCAATGTTACTTATCTTTCTTATTTCTGCAATTCAATTTGCGGCAAAACACTTAAAAGATTCATTAATTGTCTTGTTGTAGCAAACATTAATGTATCTGACTTTCTGTTTCATTGTACGCCCACTGTTTTGTTAATGTCAGCTGTATCTGACACATTAATTTTGGTGGGATCATTTGCCACATGATTAATTATTTCTTCTGAATTTGAAGCCCATTTATGCATTTCAAATCCTGCTGATAGTAACAGTGTTTTTACTTCCTCTTTGATTGCAATTACCTCTTCTAGTGAATCACGCAAAACTATTTTTGCTTCAAGTGGGAATTCGTTGTGTGCATCTTCAGCAGTTTTTCGTAAGCATCTTATGGCTGAGTATGACGCACTAGCCGTGCCATATGTAACTATTAATAATTCATATGTTTGCACTGGTTCAGATGGGCTACTTTGCCACAGTATACGCTGATATTTTGTTTCATCAGGATAAATGAGCACTTGCCTGTACATTTTGCAAATGTCGCCGCTTAATGCGTACTTGTGACAACGAAATCTCATTAGAACTAAATGAATATCATTCTGGAGCTTGAGACCAACCATTAAATTGTCATTCAGTGATCTACCGTTTGATGTGTTTGCAGATGCGTCAAATACCACTCGTAGCTTTGTAGTAGTGCTGGAATTATTGATCACGGCATGATGTGGTAAACAATAATTTTCATTAATTGGTGGTGCAAAGTAGTTGTAACTCCATCATGTTGCTTCAACCAAAGAATCGAAATCATCAATAAAACTTCAGTATCACAACTGGCAACCAAATTGCAATGTCTAAAGAGGTAGACAATTAAATATAGTTTAATGAAAAACAAAGGTTTAAAATCAATTACCCAAACTCAATCCAACTCCAAAGCGGCCAACCAAATACAGATAATTGTTTCGTTTTTCTCAAATCCTCATCAGTGCATCTTGGTGATACGGCATCGCTTGATGGTGAAGAATGAATTCGAATAATTGATTTATGTGCTCTTAAACACAAGTTAGATAACAATTGGTGGTGCAAAGTAGTTTTAGCTCCAACATGTTGCTTGTTGCTTGTTTGCAATTTGGTTGCTAGTTGTGATACTGAAGTTTTATCGATGATTTCGATTCTTTGGTTGAAGCAACATGATAGAGCTACAACAAATAATTTTCACTGTTTTCAACGGATGAGTCTCCAAAGCGTAGATCTGACCAACACACAATAGCGCATAAAACTCGGCCCCAATGAACATGTCAATGGACGAAGGAACGTTAAATTCGGGATCAACCAGTTGTACGCCCTTTGGAAAGGTGTATGCTGTAACATCAATATTCTGTGTCGGCAGTTTGGTAATGTGTTTAATTACTAAACACTCGATATCTGTGTGGAATGCATTCAGTCTTGATGCAATGCGTGTGATGCATTTAGACAATACCCTTGACGCGGCTTGATTTATACCTATTATCGGTATATTTACGTCTTGTTTTTCAAGTCCTAATCGCTTAAGAAAGGCTTCGGTCATAAAGTTAGATTGAGATCCCGAGTCCAATAATATCTTGCAAGTTTGAAAACTTCCGTGAACGTCCATTACGTTTATTATTGCCGTTGATAATAGTATGACACCAGTTGTATTGCCTTTATGGCTTGAGTAATTTACTCTGATTTCCTCGCTTGCTAACTGAATTTCTTGATCATCGTGGATTAGCGTGTTTCTGTCCACATTTTCGACAGAGACTGCCCTTACAATTTTCAATTTGGTGGTTTGGCCGTAGACAGTTTAAACACAAGCGGTTTTATTTAATTTGAATTGTGCAATCCTTAATCAACAAGTTTAAGAATTTATGGCACTGTTGTGTGTAATGTTGATTACGACATATGTTACACGATATTGCAATTTTAGTTGCTAGATGATTTGTCAGCCTAGTCTGCTTCGGATGGAAATTATTTGTTTTTTATATCCAACGATGAATCTCTTGATAATGCGAGAGATACTAATATTTGACAGCGGTGTTTTATGAAATCCAAACTTGATGTAAATGAAGGTAAAAGGGATGATTCCAATTTTGATTTCCATTCCTTACGAGTTGGGTAGTCTATTATTGTAGTTAGAATGTGAATTAGTAGCCTGTCCCAAGAATCGGCTGGCTCACCTAGTGTTATCAGTGCACGTATATGTTTGGTTAAAGAATCCAATAAGTGTCTTAACGAAATATGAGATGCCCTGGTTGCAACTGGAATGTCGAATAACGCCTTTACGTGGTTTTGCACTAGCAATCGCTTATTCTCATATCTTTCTTTTAATAGGGCCCAGGCAATAGAGTAATTCTGAGTGGTAGTTTCTAGAGCGGACAAAACATGTGCCGCATCTCCTTCAAGAGTTAATTTCAAATAGTGGAATTTCTGGATGTCCGCCATGTTAGCGTTGTCATTGATGAGAGATTTGAATTTGTCGTAAAAGTGAAGCCATTCTTCATAATGCCAAGTGAATTTTAGCAAGTTTATTGTTGGCAGATAAATAGGTGTATCGCTAACAGACAATGTTAATGTAGTCGATTCTGTTAACGCACTTTGTGCTTCGGAATCTACCATTAATTTGGCATATTATGAAGTAATAGTCATTTTCAAACTCTGTTCGCTGTGCTTCGTTCACAGAATCGGAAAATCCGTCCAGCCGATCTTGGGTTTTCTCAAAATCGCTAAGAAGTGTCGATGCTTTGTCCAATCGGATCTTAAGTTTCATATTTGAGTCTCCCATAAGCACAAAGGATTTGAACCGTGTGTGGTTGGATTTGACTATTATATCGTTACAGTTAACCTAATGAATAATTTAAAATAAATATATAACGCATAAATAATATTTACGTTAGCGTATGTTTTGTTTTTCGCAATACGCCGTATATTTAAATTTATTTGTTCTAAATTGTTTTTATTTCACAATTGAAAAAAATTGAATCGCAAAATTCCGCGAGGCATTTCGAGGAGCGGGTCTTTTCCTATCGAGCGTTCAACGCGAGCACGCGTTAAACGCATATACGTTGAATAAGTATTGCCAAATAGTAAATTAAAATATATTCGAATATTGAGAGTCAATTGAAATAATTGGTAAGTGAAAAAAAAAACATAATAACTCCCGTGTTTTAATTCAATCATTATAGACTCTTTCTTACCGAATTATCTACTTTATGATAAAATATCAATCGGACTATCCAGCACACGTGGATTGTACTGTAATTTAAAATATTCCATGCGAGATGACCACCAATAAATGTTATCGCTGTGGTGAATAAACTCAGAGATAATAAAAAACAATTGGCGTCCAACTACCGTTTTTAATTCGAACCCACGAGCATACGAGCTTCCGTCAGCGAAACGCCACACTATTTTTTTATTGTTTCGGAGGTCCGATTTCTCTTTTTCTTTAGATGCCATGCTTTACTTTAAGTTGTAGATTGATGGATGTTTTGGATCAGAATCCGGATCGAAGGACCAATGTTTTTGCCTTAATTGTATCCGGCAAAATCATTGTAACTTAAATATACTGTAAATTTTTTGATGTTTGATTAATTAATTTATTTATTTTGTTTTCATAGTAATCCAATTATTTTTATCTTGAACAATAAAAAATATACAAATATTAACATAATATAATAATATAATAAACTAAACAAATTATTATCTGTTATTGGTCGCAACAACTAATAATAAAATAATCATTAAAATCATTAGCGGTTTTATCACAGAAAGTATCACAGATGTTTATCTTACGTTTCGAATTTATTAAAGACCATATTGCTTTTTGTTTGTTACTTGAATTTAAAATAAAATTATTTGTTGCCTCCATTTTTGCTATTTTAATAGTATTATAATACTGCTTTTTAAATAAATTATAAAACTTTTATTTTCGTTACTTTTATTAAGCTGATAATAACTGTGTATCAGATTTAAGGTAATTCGCATCTGTTTTAAGTTATTATCAAACCAAGGCTGGCAATTTGAACTGTTTCCTATTTCTTTAATCTTTTTTCAGGAAATGCCAGGTACATGTGTTTAATAAACGGTGTAAAAAATATATCAAACTTACTAGAACAGTTCAGATCATTTCTTTTGATAAATTTACAATCAACACTAGAGAAAAGCCCGTGAAAAGAACTTTTTCCTTGTAATGTAATAGGTCTGCATTTCATAATCGATTTGTTATTTGTATTCAACTCGATCTCGATACAGCAAGCCCTGTGATCAGATAAAAATGTATTTATTGGATAAACATCATTTCATTTTTCTCGCACATTTGAGAAAACATTATCTATACAGTTTTTTTTTGCGAGTATTAAAACTCACATGTTTTCTAAGACCAAAACCTATTAATAGATCGGTAAGAAGGGTCACCACATACATAATTATTTAAAAATTTTAAATCATTAAGAACATTAGACAGAATTGTAAAAAACACATCAAACAAAATCACCAGTTGGTATTCTATATACATTTAAAATAATCACATTATATTCACTCAATAAAATACCTACTATTTCACAATATTTTTCAATCGATTGGTTTTTTATTCTATCAATTGATAATGTTTTCAAACTTTGTTGCACTAACGTTGCTACACCACCATGAATAAATCTTTGTCTAGAAAAATGGGATGCAGTGATTAAATTGTTTAATTTTAATAAATCATTTTCATCATTTGTGAGCCAGTGCTCTCACATAGACATATAAAATTATATTTGTTATTGTAACTATGCAACAAAGTTTCAAATTCATTTACAATATTACGAATTGATTGAATATTAATATGCAAAATATTTAAATAAATTTTATCAGTACACTTTACTCCGCAATTTTTTTCTCTCCTAAAAAAGTGAATTTTTTTTTCTTAAAAAAAAAATCACCATTCATTAGAGAATCCAACAGTTTAAAATCAAATCCTAATTTAAATGATTGGGTGTTATTTGTTTTTGAAACATTTTCAAGTAGAATCGTATTAGGTTTACATTTTTTTTTATGTAATTTTCTATATCCTGCGAATTCACTGCGATACGAATTCTACTTAAATGTAACCAGGCAAGGCGTTGATTTCCTAAAAACAAATCAGACTTAGCAGCTCCCATAATTACTTTTCTTTCCCGCTTTTTCTTAGCTGGCAATTTATTTATTTTATTTCCAGCTTGTGGGCTCATTGGATTTTAAATTCATCATTTCCATCGTTAACGTATCGATTAAGCGGTAACTGATTCACGAGCACGCGCACTATTTTATTAACTTCACATGCAAGGTACTGGGACTGTTGGGGTCTTCGGGCGGTAGTTTTTCTCTCCGTGTGAAATGCGTTCGCTAGTCATCGCCGCGTACGTCATCCTTTTTTTCCGTTGATGGCTGCGTTGCCAGTTTTTCCTTCAGCAATAAAATATTTTCATATAAGAACTCGTTTTTGCTCTCAATTCATTTGAGTTTACGTAGTAGCACGTTTTCTCTTGCAATTGCAGTTTTACTTAAACCATCATTAACATCATCTTCTGTATCTATGACTGTACTTATCTCGATGTTGTTGACATCTTGATCATCTTGAAAAAAACTAGAATCATTGATGGTTTTTAGTTTATCAATCAAGACATGTTTAGCTCCTGTTTTAGTTTGGCCTCGCTTCTCTAATTCTTCACGAAGTTCGGCCACTGTTAATTCTTCTATTTTTCTCATTTTATACAATAAGCTGCGGAGTATTTTACTATATGTCCGCCTTAGTGGAAGGTTCACGATTAACTACCAGTGTAAGAACAAATATTTGTTTCTTAGACATTATACCAAGATTTGACACAAAAAAAACCTAATAAACTTAATAGATTTAACGAGATGGTAGTTAATTTTAAATCCATATTATAATAAAGAAAATCCAGAAATATTTAAATATACTAAGTATAAACGAAATATTAAATAAACTCAATAATCGAGCGTAAAATGTGATAGCAATAAGTGGTGTTAAAATTTTGATAGATATTAAGGCTACAAAAATTCAACATTCATTTTGGCGATTAACGCAATGAAAATTATTGCCTTAATTAGTTTATTAATTTAAGACAAAGACCAAATAAAATTCTTTTGCAATTTTATGAAAAAGTTTTACATTAGCTGGAATACAATTTTGCTCAGTTATATAATTTTTTTTATGTAACTGACAAAACGCACGCTAAACCTCTCAACCACCACACCGTATTTAAAGAACAATTATCAAATCATTTGACCTCATCTATTTCCTGCACTCTATTCGTGCCGTTTTTCTCGACTTCTTGCATTAGCCCGATATTAAGGTCCAATAAACAATCTATAATAAACATCTCTGTACCAATATACCGCATAATAGTTTTAAATCCTATTAGCATCTCCACAAATTATAAAACCCTAAGTAATACGTCTAAGTTACGCTACCCAATGAGATCATATCAACATTATAATGATAGTTTTTACAATACAAAACTGAATCATCTCTTTTAATATCTCGCGCAAGCGCCTAAAACTATGTACAAATAATCAAGTTAATAAATAATAAATACCTTAATTTTATATATACATATATTATATATTATATATTATAATTTTTTTTACATCATTCATTAATACACGAATAGAATAAAAACCGTTTTTTTAAAACTTAGAACTACTAATTTTAAAATACAGCTCGACACTTCCAAGTTTTTGCAAAAAGATGTGGTTTATTTGGGTCATATAGTTACACTAAATCCTATTACGGTAAATTTATTGATAATTTTGTAAAAAACTTATTAATTAACTAACCAATACTTCAATATCCCAATTTTTCTAAACGTTCTAATCTGACGACTGACGCAAGCAAAGTTGCAATTGATGCTGTTTTATTACAAAAACTAATAGGTAAAAATTTATTTGTGGGATACACTTCACAAATTTTAAATAGTTTAATACAAAATTACAGTACAACCAAAAAATAGCTTTTAGCTATTGTTTAAGTTACTTCCGGACATACGCTTGGAACATGATTAAATCGAAACAACACGCTAGCAAACCGATAACTATCGTATCCAACTGCTAAGCGGCTCTACAAACAATACGCCATACGTCATAAAATCTTTACTAATATTCTTTTATTTCTGTTTCAAGAAATATTTCTTGAGGGGTGCCAATGCAAAAAATTGCATGACGTACCACCTACAAGTGGCCCAAAAGATTCCCAACACTGATCTTAATAAAAGCGAAAGCTCAACAAACTGCCCCATCAGCGCATTATTTTTATATCAATATAATATAATGTATAAACCAGTCAGTGATTATAATTTGTAGTAAATGTTACACTTAAATATGTATTCATATTATCAACATTAAAATAAATATAAATAAGCTAATTTAAATACTTAAATCAATACAAAATTTATGCAACAAAATTAATAACAGTTTTAACAACTAATTATTAAATTGTAATAAAATAGATATTAAAGCAGTCGGATTATTCAATAATGATTGATTAATAAGTAAAATAATCAAAAATCAAATTTACGTTCAAATTATTTGACATTTGATAAAAATATTACGTTTATACGGAAAGAAAATTTAAAAAAATATCATAAATAAAGTTTATAAATGTGTTTAGTATATTGTTGAAATGTTTTAAAAATTGTTTATATACTACCTTAGAAATAAATAAATGATATAGACAATTTCTGCTTCCACTGCACAACTATTATTTAAATATGAATGTGAATAGTTCTGCATTGATCACATTATATAAGGTTCTTGCAATCTTAAACAATGTTGATTGAACGGTTTAGATTTGTGGTTATCTATAAATATCAAAAGGAAGTTTTTAAACCTCTGTCTGATAATAATATAATCACGATTTTTAAAATAAATTACGATAATTCAGATATTTATAATAAAATTATTTATTACAAGATTAATTTTTAATAATCTCATTATGGTTTACGCTTTTTTAATGATAATCCTTAAAATGGAAATAATGTTTTCAAAAGATAACTTTTATTTATTTATTTATTTATTAAGCATGATCACATACGTAACTTCGTTGGATAATATTGTTTATATAATATATTTTATCAAAAGAAGATATTATTCTACATCCTTTCGCAATAAAATTTAAAAATCATACAAATGAGAAATGACTATAAATTGAGTTTTTATTGTTTAAACACTGTTTTGAATAGTTAATACTTTTATTCGATATTAACAGTCATTGTTTTTATGAATGATGTACATTTTTTGATTGTTTTTGTTAAGAACATTCAAATTACTAAATTCTAAAAATACAAATAGTTTGTATACATTAACAATTCTTTTATAGTTTTTCAAAGAAGATTTTACAATTATGTCATATTCACATTGGTTGTTAGGATTTTGTTTATATAGAGAATGTACTAAAGTAGTTTCTTTGCATTTATTGCTTAACATAGTTAGATATGTATTTTCATTTACTTCTACATATGGTTTATTTATATTAATGTAAAATGTATGTGTTTATTACAAATGAAGTTTAGAAGCTCTTCCCCATATTTCGGAACAATATTCAAATGACAAATATAAGTTTTATATATATATGTATATGCAAAAGTGAAACAGAAGTTAAAAACTTTTTACATCTATTAAATAATCTTAGTTTTCTAGTGTAATGAAACAATTATTTCTATAAAATAATTTATTTTAATTAATTGAACATACAATACAGACTAGTGACATCTATATCAGGTATTGCTAACTATTATTATAGGTGGCAATACCTGGTTCACTTCCGGATCTTCCCCTGGGTCTTTCTCCTGCTGGCTTGTTCATTTCTGCTTTATCTCATTCATATTTGTTTAACATCTATATTGATGAATATGCATTGCTTTGCTTTCTAACCTGTACGCCGCATAGTCCGCATGCTTGTTTGGCTTATTGCAGTTTTCTTTACAGATTTATATTTAAATAATTTATGTTATTTTTATACTTACCTAATGGATTGATGTATTTGCTGTCTGGAATAAAATACTATTGGCATTGGTGTATTCATTCTGGAACTGAATGAATGATCTCCCTCGTGGGTACTACCTTGTCGTGATGAGGGGACTGAATAACTTCTGCTTGAGCTATGCCGTCGGGAGTTTAAACTCTTGACAGGGTCAATGAGCAGAAGCCAAACCAAACGTACCCAAAGCTATTCCTGGCTACGTTTTCAATTTTTCTATCATTTGCATTTTTACTCTAACCTTCTTTCCCTTTTATTCCCAAGGTAAAACGCCCCCAGTTCGTGCAGTCAGTTGAATCTGACAGGGGCTTCAAAATCAGCACGGATTTGGCAGCTTCTTCTTCAACAAAAGGGAAGAAGTCTGGCAAAGTTATTTTGTCAAACAGTGCCGGTGATGAGAAGGCGGGACCTGTCCTTTGGTTCATCCTGGTCACTAGAGAAGGAGGCAACTTTGACAAAGTAAGCCCCTTCTTAATAAGTAGAGCGTTGTATGGACTGATCGGCGACACTAAATCTATCAAGAAGGTCAGTGATGGCCTTCTTGTAGAAACGGTTTCAGCCGCTCAGTCTACAAAACTTTTAAGATGTTCAAGAATCGGAGATATGAAAGTTAAAATCTTAGCCCATAAAACGCTGAATACAAGTAAGGGCATTGTCTACTGCAGAGATTTTTTAAACTGCACGCTTGAGGAAATTGTGGAAAATATGAATGGTCAGGTGGTAATTGATGTACGTCGCATCTCTAGCATGCGAGACGGAAATCGCGAAGAAATCCCTAATCATATACTGACATTTAACCGTCCACAACTTCCTACTAACGTGAAAGGGTTTTTTTATAATCTTGCAGTCAGGCCGTATATTCCGGCGTCAATGCGTTGCTTTAAATGTCAGAGGATTGGTCACACAGCTGTTCGTTGCTCCAAGGAGCAGATCTGCGCGTGTGGAAAACCTCTGCATGAAGGTAGCAAATGCCAACTGCCAATTACAGAACACTCCGCAAGATCACATAATTGCCCAAAATATAAACAAAATTTGCTATTAAAGAAATTATGACCAAAAACAAATTATCTTATTTTGAAGCACATACAATGGTATTACCGTCTACACTGATTGCCGGATTATCTTACGCTCAAGCTACAACTAGATCAAAAAGCTCAGTGGACTTAACTGAATTAGTTAACAGGCTTTTACCGCCTCTTGTTGCTGCACATAGCGGAATCATTCAAAACGCTGCAAAAAAAACCGTCTAAAGTGATAATTAAACCTAATATGCCCCCGCAAAAACCTCCGGGGCAGCAACGGTTAAGGAGAACTTCGGTTTCCTTAACCAAAAACGTGGGGGAAGCACCCCCTACACATTCTCAAGTTGGCTATGAAACCGACCTGACCAAACTTGTTTTGGCAGATACGCCAAAACAAATAGATATGAATCAGTTTGATCCGGGTTAACGGAAGAGGGATGGACCTTCTTCCAGCAACGGTGACGACGGATCCAGTACTGCATTAAAAGTTTCTGTTCTCAACACTGGCAGTACCAGAGGCAGAAAAAGAAGGAAACCTGGCTGGAAAAAAGGCAGATCACGCTTCCAGCTGTAGGCCTTCTATTATATTTTATAATTAAGTGTTGTATTGTATCGGCACTGCAGTCTATTACAACTGCGGTGTCATTTGTGTATTTGTATTGTTCTTTCTATTTTAAGGTTCTGGCATTAACGAATTTTTTGTCTTTGATGTCATCTGTGATATTAGTTTTAAGTTTTATGTATTTTATGGTTCTGGCATCGGAGTTTTTTACAACTTTGATGTCATCTGTGATATTAGTTTTAAGAATGTATCTTTTGCTTTGTCTACGTCCAAACACTAAAGTCTCTTTACAGCTTTGGTGTTTTATTTGTTTTGTGTTAACTTATTTTAATAGCTGTCCGTCTATTACGTGTTATTTATTATTTAATTTATTTTATTTATTTAGTAATTATCTAAAATTATGGAGACTATAATATAGTGGAACTGCAACGGTTGCAAACGCAGCTATTGTGAGCTGAAGATTATCCTGGCAAAGCACATGCCTTTTTGCGTGTGCCTACAGGAAACGTACTTCAAACCTGTTACGTTCTGAAATAATTTAAGAATCTGAAACAGAAAGATATATTTATTTTGTTTGATTTAATTACTTGAGACTTATCTTTTATGATCGTATGCAATTTTGTATTTGTCATGCACATCGGGTTGCTTCTCTACTAGCTAAAATGTTGGGTCCCTGTAAATATGCATATATAAATATTTAGTTTGATTAGTTATCCTATTATTAAATTGTTGTGAAATTACTGGTGTGCTGGGTCAAGAGTGTGAAAGAGATGTGATGGGCTTATTGAACCACGTATATATGATTAATGTAATTAAAATTATACCTGCGGTTACGATGGTTGGATTCCTTGACAATTATTTATCTCCATAATGCTTTTGTATATTCCTTTTATGTTTGATCTTTCATTTGTTATCTCCATCTATCCATGTGTTATATCCATTTCTTTTGCTCATCATTATTTTTGATCTGAATTAGTTGTTTTGATTACATCTCCCTTAACCTAAAATGTTTCTCTGTCAAATATAATTTAATTTTAGTAAATTAAAATTATTTCATTTATATTCGCTAACAATATGCTGTTTCAATTCAATTGCCAACGATTAATATTGCTTACCATTAATTAATTAATTTATCCTTTTAACTCACTTCACTTACAGCTGTCACTTTGCACTTCATTCATAATTAATTCATTCATCTGGCACCATATCTGGCACCAACGTGAACATTGTTCGGTAAGGTTAGTTTAAATTCAAATTTACTAAGTTAGTTTTAATTTATATTGATGGTTTCTTTAATTAATTCCTTATGTCTTCATTATAATTTATACTTTTTCATTTATATTTCCCTTGTTTTCTTCTACCTTCCATTTTAATTTTACTTGGTTGGCCAAGTAATACATGCGCACTGGAATTGACTTCTTGAGGAGGTCCTGCCGTGGGACGAGATCGATCTTTTTCACCGAAGATCAGCTAGCTAGCTGAACGTAATTGCTACGTATATTTTTGGGTGTTTGATCACTTGCACGTGTTATCACGGATAGTAGAATCATCTCCTTCATCGGTTAATATTACTGAGTCGTTTCTTGGTGCGTGTGCTAATTGCCAGGTAAGTTTCTTTTATTATTCCTTTTATTTTCATTTTTGTTACCCATGTTTTTCCCTTTATATTTTAGGTCTTAGACCCCAATTATAGTCACCTTAATATAGCTTATATTACTCTCACACAATCTGCATCATAATCAAGCGTTAATTGGATGCCGTATATACACAATAAGTGTTATATGTTTAATTGCATACCTCTTGGTTGGATGCAAGAGATTAAAACAGAAGTGTTTATTTGTTATACTGGACAAGGTCCTATGATCAACCAACACGCTGCTCTTAATTTAGTTGATAATCTAGCAGAGGTAGCCACGTGTAATACCATCTTCACCAGAGAAGATATTTTTGTAAATATTACTTATAAATTGTATTTTTCACAGATAATTTTTGTTAATTGCAATTATTGCTGTAAATTTGAAAGTGTGCAAGTTGACTGCGTGATCATTGATAATTTTTATTTTTATGATTATTATTTGTTTTTGCATTTTGTGTGTAGCAATACAAATTAGGTTTCTCACCAATCCTTTATATTATTTTGTAGAATTGAAATTTATATTTTGGTTGGCTATTACTTTATTACATTTTGTTTGGGAACATAAGTTTTGTGTAACGTTTTTATATTTTATCTGTTCCCTCACCTCCCCTCCTTGTAGCCGTTTATTGCTTTCCGCTGACCCGCCAAGGAAGACCAAGGAAGACCAACCACGTGGCAAAGCAATTGGAGCCAAAGTATTGGAAGTCAATTCATATCAATTTTACTACTCTTTCACATCACACTATTGCTTATTTATTAAACCAAATTAATAGGAAATAAAGACAAATAAAATAAAATAAATAAAATATATGCATAAGACCTCCTCCTATCTCCACTGAGTGATGCCGGATGGGTTAATACCCCATTACATCCAAAGTTTGTAGCAAGCCCCAAAAAAATTTTAATCTTCGGGGCTTTAAATGCACAAAAAGTGACGTTCTGCCAGGTGTCCGAGCCAAAAGTAGAGTCGTTATTTTTCTGAGGGAAAATTTACCGTTTACGAAAATAACCCTCAGAACTAGACTCCAGGCAATCGCGATCCGGCTTACCATCCCAATAAAAGACACAAAATGCAACCTGTATCTTACGGAGTTCGATTAGACTCTGGAAGATATACAAGAACTTACTTCGTAGCTTCCACAGGCCTACCTTCTGGTGGGCGATTTTAACGCCCACAATCTTTGGGGTTCTCTAAGGAAAGACACGCGAGGTCGTTTGATGAAGATTTTATTCGATCAAAGCAACGCTGTCCTCTTCAACACGGGGTTTTCCACACATTTTGGAGGTAGAGGTACAAATTTTTCGGCAATTGATTGGTTTTTATCGTCTCCACGTCTAGCCACAAGTTTATCGTGGCATGTATTAGAAGACCTTTACGGGAGCTATCATTTCTCTATTGCAATTAAAACCATCGTCAAACGGGTCAGACAGTTCGTCCCCCGTAGACGGTGTCTTGACCGCGCAGACTGGTCCCACCAGAGTCAAATGGTGAGGATGTCGAGACCGCCGTAAAGGTTTTTACTAATTGTATCGTCCAAGCAGCAGAAGTGTTCATTTCAAAGTCCAGCGGTCAGCTGGCCGGTTCTTCAGTTCCTTGGTGGAACGACGAAACTCGAGTAGCTGTGGAAGAGAAGAACAAAAGCTTTCAACTGTTTCAAAAAAACTCCGACGCAGTAAAACATGATTGCTTTTAAAATAAAACGCGTCTTCGGTCGGCGAAGTGTGGAAAAAGGTGGGAGCCGTGTCGGGAAAGAAATTTCCCTCGGACGCAAAGTCACCAAAGCGGCCAACATTGCAGACGGTTTTTTGCCCTACAGAGTTGAAAACGGCAATTAACGGTAAGGGTACCTCCTTAGCACCAGGACCAGACAACGTGCTTTATCAGGTTATCCGGCAGCTTCTTTCCCGCATGACGGAGCGGTTGCTGGAAATCTACAACCTGATATGGGAAAGCGGCGTCTACCCGGATTGTTAGAGAGAGGCCATTATCCTGCTGTTGTTAAAGCCGGGCAAAGATCCAAACAACGTCAACAACTTCAGACCGATTTCACTTACCTGCTGTCTCAGTAAAATTTTATAAAAAATGGTCAACAACCGTCTGGTGTGGATGATAGAAAGTAACGGTCTTTTAGCTAAATACTAGGCTGGTTTTAGACAAAATCACAGTACCGTTGATCATTTAATCTGTTTAGAAAATTCCATCCAAGATGCCTTCCTAGCAAGACAACACCTCGTAGCGGTGTTTTTCGACTTAAAGAAGGCGAATGACATGACCTGGAAATATGAAATTTTGCAGAAGCTGCACGCATGGGGATTCAGAGGCCGTATGCCTCTTTTTCTTGAATCTTTCATGCGCGATCGCAAATTTAAAGTAAGGGTGGGAACCACTAACTCGAAGGCATTATGGCTAGAGAACGGTGTTTCCTAAAGGTCATATTGTTACTCTTTTTGCGATCGCGGTAAACAATATTGCAGTTTTTGTGGTTACACCTGTAAAAAAATGCTTGTACGTCGACAACTTAGTGTTCTACATGGCGGGAGATACCATCCCTGTCATAACACGTCAACTCCAGATCACCATAGTTAAAGTGGACAGAGAGGCAGTGGCGAGAAGTTTTTGCTTCTTTACGACAAAAACCTCGTGCGTGCATTTTTGCCGCCTCAGAAGACCTCACCGGAAGTTGCGGGGTTTCAAAATCACGTTTGTCGAAACAGTCCGTTTCTTAGGGCTCGTGCTCGATAAGACCTTATCCTTTCGAGCACTTATTGATGAATTGGTCACATAGTGCAAAAAAGCCTTGAACGTGATCAAGTGCTTGACCAACATTAACTGGGGTGTGCGGAGAGAGGTAATGTTGCGGCTGTACAAGGCCCTGGTTTTATACAGTGTCAACTACGGCATCGCGGTATACTCATCCGCCACAAAATCCCGGTTCAAAGCCCTAGACGCAGTTCACAACGCAAGCATTAGATATTCCACGGGACATTTCGGACGAGTCCTGCACCGAGTCTTTGCTGCGAGTCGGGTGTACCTCCTCTAGTCGCTTGTCGTAGTCGCTTTGTACTCACGTACGCCGCGGCAATGCAAGCAAAGAGGGGTTACAACAACCGACTCATATTTACCGCCAATGAAACGCAGCAACGCAAATACAGTCTCAGGCCTACCGTCAGTACGTCGGTGTGCGTCCGAGCGCAAGAGCTAGAGAAGAGTTTGAATGTAAATTATCCGATGGTAATCGAGGTCGGCTCTGGCGAATTTCCACCCTGGCTGATGCCGAGGGTTATAACTCGTTTTGATCTAACTTCTCATAGCAAACGAAAAACTTGCATCGATGTTTTAAGGAGCAAGTTTCTTAAAATTGTTGCCGAATACCCAGACTCTCCGCGGTTGTATACGGACGGTTCAAAAACGGATCGGGGAGTGAGAAGTGGTTTCGTTTTAGATGGTATGGTCTCTCCCTAAAGAGGCTTCCGTATACACCGCAGAATTACATGTTTTGCATAAAGCCCTGCTAAACTGTGAGACGTCATCTCACAGTTTGTTCCTCCTTTGTTCCGACTCGCTGAGTGCCATCCTGAGTATACGGTCTATGTACTTGGTCAATCCGCTACTCCAGCTCGTACAAACTTCAATATTCCGCCTGGCCGGGTTTAGACAGAGAGCTATCTTTATCTGGACACCGGGTCATGTGGGTATCGAGTGCAACAAGCTGGCCGATAAATCCGCCCATCTGCCTGCTGACGCGGATTTTACGGACAACATTCCAGTAAGACTAGATGATCTCAAAGGATACGTCATATTGAAAGTCATCGAAAAATGGCAAAGAGTATGGAACGGCTTCGAGAGCAAATAAAAGGAAATCAAGCTCTCCGTGACGGCAAGTGACGGAAGTCGCCGGTAGATCTCAACAGGAGAGAGGAGGTCGCCCTATGGCGCTTGCGCATAGGTCATACCAACTTGACCTATTTGCATCTCCTGACCGGCTACACACAACCAGCATGCCAAACATGTCACTACCCTCTAACGATGAAGCACATTTGAAGCCTACCATTCCCAACGTAATCGGCCAAGCTCCCTAATAACGTGTCGTCTATTTTATCAAATAGAAAGGAGTCTATAGGAAGGTGCGTCCAGTTTTTGAAAGACGCAGGACTTCTCAAACAGGTGTAACCAAGTGTTGTCTTGTAATGATTTTGGTGTTAATTAATTAATTTATTTTTATTGATCAGTTTGTGTTGTTGAGTTGTTTAAAGCATCGTAGTCTTTTACAACTTTGGTGCAATCTATGATAATTAGGTTTAGTTAGTTTTTTAGAGTCTGGCATCAAAGCATTTTACAACTTTGTTGTCAGTTGTCATAGTAGGTTCTGTGATATTAATTTTTGTGATATTAGATTTAGTTTTTATTTATTTATTTAACCATTTTAACGTGTTGTTTTGTCTCCTCAGCTCCATAACCTAAGGTTATTATTATTAAAATAAAATAAATAGCTAATAACCTTAGTAGTCGACGATAAAATACAAGTAAAAAAAAAAATAAATAATAATAATAAGATTATTTCCCAACAGTACATACATACTAATAACAGGGAAAATGTATAATACTATATAAAAGATTAAATAATAAATGACAAATTAATAGATATATAACATACACATAGTGCGCACTCTATACAAATAAAAATAAAAAAAAAATGTTGTCAAATTTGGAGAAGTAACATTATAACAATATATCAATAAAATAATAATTAAATAGAAAAAAAAACAACAAGTTACAGTAATTCTGAAATTGTCTTTACAAATACAGACTGACTACAATTAAATATATCAATGCAATATTGAACACTAGCATAAAGTCTACACATTGAATTAATCGACGAAGTGAGTGGTGTTGCAACGGTTAACAAAAAATGTTTCTGCGGTTCTACTTGTAACTCGTGAGACGTAGATATTAATTAATGTCAACAAATTAGGATCATCAATCTTGTTGTTTACTATCTGATGCAAATGTTTAAGTATAATGACATTTCGCCTTGTTGTTAGAGATTTTACATTGAACATTAATAACATGTCATTATACGTCACAGATTCATCTGGATAACAACCATTGGTTTTATAATAAAGATATTTCATAAAATATTTTTGAATCCTTTCAAGTTTATGTATGTGAACACCATACTATGAAAACCAAACCACTGCACCGTATTCTAACTTTGATCTAACATATGATTCGTACAATCTTTGGATTACAGCAGTCTTACTAAAAAGCTCACATGTTTTTCAAATAAAACGAAACAATTTAATTGCATCTTTACGCACATAATCACAGTGCGGTACAAACAACAATGTTTGATCGAATAACACAACTAGGTCTTTAATAACTGCAACTCGTTCTAAACTGACGCTATCTAAAACATAATCGTAAAAAATAGGTTGTAGCTTACGATGGAAAAACATACAGTTACATTTACTAATATTAAGTTTAAGCCAGTTAATTTTGCTCTATTGCTGAATTTTCCGCAGATCTTCATGTAGAGCCAAACAATCATTTGTATTATTAGTGGATCTAAATATTTTAATATTATCTGCGTATATACGAACTTGAAAAGAAATGTTGGATACAATATCATTCACAAATAACAAAAATAATAGAGGTCCCAGATTTGACCCCTGAGGCATCCCACTAGAAGGGCAAAATGCTTCAGACCGGTAACCATTATACTCAACGTATTGAGATCTATCTGATAAGTTATGTACTAAGCTAACTGTATAGAGTTGAACGCATTACGAAAATCGGTATATATTACATCAACCTGAAGACGTTGATCAAGTTGCTGGAATATATATTCTGTAAAGTTTAGAAGATTTGTCGAGGTAGATCGTTTTTTCATAAAGATATCTTAGACTCAACATAGTTGTAAATTTTATTAGCAAAAATGGATTCAAAAATTTTAGCAAAGTTATTTAGTATTGATATGGGGAGATAATTTTTGATAATTCTCGCTACTTTCCAGATTTTAAGAAAAGATGCTTTTGTTAACATAAGGTTATAAATATGTATTAGCGGTTTTAAAAATGCATGTATACAATCGCATACTAAGAATGCTGGAATGTTGTCCGGACCAGACGTAAAATTGCTTTTAATATTTTTTGTAGCTAATAATATATCAGTATCTGTAATACTGTTAATATAAAATATACTATTTAAACTAAAGATTGTATTATCAGAGTTTAATGACGTGTTGTTCTTGGAGTAAACAGACGAAAAGTACTTCGAAAAACAGTTGACAATATCAGAATGAATTTCTTGTTTAATTGTAGCAACGTTGACATAGATAAGGTCCGTAATGTCTATGAATTCAATAAACTTAATTGTCCTGGGAGTTCTCACAAAAAGGAAGTATTTTAATACAATCTGACAAAATTCTATTGAGTTTTGCTACTGGTGACAAAAATCGGTGACTTAAAACAGGCACAATTAATACATTGACTTTTATGACAGTTCGTGTGAGTTTATCTGTCATTAATAAAATTGAATAAAAATCTAATAAATATTGTGATATACTTAGTTTTTTCAATAACCAATTATTTCAAATTGTGTGAACAATATATATATATATATAAATTAGTTGGCTCGCATATTGACGACACATACCGCATTATTATAGTATGAATGTATTTCGATGGATTTGCGGAATATATTATGATGCGTGCATCTAGTGTGGGGCGGTCGTCTGTTTGTTCATTATTCACTTAATTAATATATAATATTATTTTATGTTAATGAAGTTATAATAAGCATTAACTAAACTGCTCAAGCAAATTAAATAAGACTAATAAGACTTTTAGTATGATATATTTGTAAAATAAAACAAATTTTATACATTTTATTTTTAATATACAAACAATAACATTATAAAAAAGTACAATTATAAAACAATTAAGACATGCATTTTAATTAATTTATTATGTTACTTATTGAGATAAGCAAATGTAACGTATAATGATTACTGATTGGTAGTTTATTATTATATAATATATAATCGTTTATTTCTTGCCTGTCGGCCTTGAAAATTCTACAACTTAACATAACATAACATTTACCATATAACTTAATTTACTACTAATATAATATATATATAATCTTAACAACTCTAAACCCTGGTTTTTAATTAATTATTTATTAATTCTGTTTCAATTTCCTTTCTTCTTTTTGTTACCGCCATCATCCATTTAATTCCTTTTCCATCTTCTTTCAGTACCTCATTTCTTCCTATTTGCTCTTCTCTCATCTCATTGCATTTTAACATGTGTTCTATGCTTTCCCTAACTTCTCCACACATTCTACACATTTTCTCTTCCTCTTCCAACCAAAATTTGCACACTTTCTCCTCATTTCCACATCTAAATCTTGCAATCATACGTTTTTCCGTTTTTCCATAATTTTCATTTTTTAGGTACTTTGGTAGTTCATCCGTTATAATGTGTTCATAATTTGAATTGTACCTAGATTCATTTATCCGTGTTCTTCGCTCTTGCACTTGTATATCTCTATCTCTCATCATAATTTCTTTCCACATACTTCTATCTATTCTTAATATTTCTACTTCCTCACTTTCATACCCATTCCTGTTAAAATATTTTTCTCTAAATGTTCCCATTTTTCCGCATTTTCCTTTCATTTTCTCCTTCAGACATTCTTGTAATATTTTACATTCATTCCTTTCTCTCACTCTTTCTTCATACCTCATTGCACGCTTTCCTGCTTCTACTCTTAATTTGTCTATTTTAATTTCTTTCATAACAATGTATGCTGGGGTCTCTTTGTTTACTCCTAATACCCATCTCCAGTATTTTGTTTGAATAACCTCTAACTTTTCTTGCTCTTTCCATCCCCAAATTTCTGCTCCGTACAATAACATACTTTTTACTAAACTATCAAACATCATTCCTTTTATTCTCATACATTCAAATTTTCTTTCACCAATTCCCCATACTTGTCCTACCGCTTTATTTGCTTTTCTTGTCAAATTTTTTATGTGTTCATTTTCACTATTGGTTGTACAAAAAACATATCCTAGGTATTTAAATGTTTTTACTTCTTCAATTTCTTTCCCATCCCATTTCCAATTTTCTACTCTACGTCTTCCTCCCCCCTTTCTAAAAGTAATCATTTTTGTTTTATTTACATTCACTTCCAAATCTTTTTTTCTAAAATACTTATCCAGGCATCTAATCATTTTGTTCATTTAATTTGCTTGTTTTGCTACAACCACCATGTCGTCTGCATAAGCCAGCGACCACACTTTCTCTCTGCCCACTACCACCCCACCCGTCTGCGCCTTACATAGCATTTCTTCTACATCTGCAATGTATGCCGCAAACAAACTAGGACTGAGTGGACATCCCTGTCTCACACTTTTTGTAGTCCAAAACTTTTCACTCATTTTGCCATTCATACAGACTCTGCTAACAGTTTCCACGTATACTTCTTCCATTCTTTTTACTAGGTATTCATTTATTTCTCTTTTTCTCAAATACATCCACAATTTCTCTCTACTCACACTGTCAAATGCCGCTTGAAGGTCCAAGAATAACGCATACAACTTTCCTCCCTTTTCTGCTATTTCCTTCTCTACTATATGGTGTAGTATGTATACATTATCCATGGTCCCTCTTCCTTTTCTAAACCCGGCCTGTCCGTCTGGCAATATTTCATTCATTTCTAGTTCTCCATTCAATTTTTCTTCTAGTACCATGGCGTAGATCTTGTATGCTGTACTTAGTAACGTTATACCTCTGTAATTTTCAGCAAGCTCTTTATTTCCTTTTTTGTGTATCGGACATACAAGACCTACTCTCCACTGACTAGGAAACCCTTTTCCCTTCCATACTTTATTTATTATCTCACTCAGTCTCTCAATCAAATCTTTCGAACCATACATCCATGCTTCATTTTGTATTCCATCCACATTTGGCGCTTTTTGTTTTTTTAGTTTTTTTATTTGCTTCCATATCATTTCCGTTGTTATTTCATCTACATCTTGTTCTGTTGTCATTGGCTGTCTATCGGTTTTTCTGTCCGATCCTTCATACAGTTTTAAGAAGTGTTTCCTCCAGTCTTCCATCAAAATTTGTTCGTTTTTTTGTCTTCTGCTTTTTCTCTCTTTGTTTATGTATTTCCATGCTTCTTCTTCCGACCGTATTTCTTTTATCTCTATTTCTTCTTTTTTATATATATATTGCCTTAACTTCTTTGCATTTAGTCTTGTATACTTTTTGAGCACTCTGATATTCTTGTTTAGTCGCTTTGCCATTTTTCCAATTTCGGAGTACTTTTCTAGCTTCTCTTTTTTTTGTGTGCATTCTGTGCTCCACCATTTGCTTTTTGCAAATGATTCTTCTGTTTGTAAAACAGTTTTCCTTATTGTTGCATCTGCAATTATGTTCTCTAATTCTGCCATTTTTTGTTCTACGTCTTTTTCTTTAAAATGTTGTCCATATGAATTTTGCCTGTACATTTCTACGCTCTCTTGTGTCCATACTATTTTTGTCACTTTTTCTCTTTCTTTCTTTGGTTCTCTTTTTATGCTTCCGTTTAAATACACTTCTAGTGGCTGATGGTCCGACTCTACTCTTTCTCCAACCTTAAATGTGTCTATCTCTTGCCACGCTTCTGGTAGTTTATTATTAAATAATAATATATTTACATTAAAGATGACAACGGAACTAACAGATTTGCAGGTATGACATAAAGCCAAAGATAGAGAAACCAACGCGGCTTTAAAATTGTCTAGATAACATTTGCCTTAGTAAAGTGCAGGAAATATTATAGGAAATAGAATTCAATCTTATAAAACAAATGAATATATATTATATAATTTATTTATTGGAAAAATATATAGATTTTGCAATACAGAGAAATTGAAAGGATACGCTTCTAAATTTAAAGAGCTTGTCATGAATGAAGCATTTTTATATATTGCAATATCAATCATTTCAGTAATTATTTTAGTTGTATCTAAAAAACGTATTCTTTTTGATTCTTAATAGAAATAATTACTGATTGAATTATTTTCTGAAAAATAATATGTTATATCGTATGCAGAACCAGTCATTATTAATCTAGCATCAATTATATCCTGAAGTGACTGACTTTGTTTTGTTTGTATAAATGAAAATGAAAAATATAAAAAATATGGGGCGACGGCACACACTGCAGTAGCATCATTGGACACTGTACGTGAATTGTTTCCAGGAACTGTTATTTCGAGATTTAGAAATATCTCTTGGCCGCCAAGATCACCAGATCTTACGCCCCTTGACAATTTTTTGTGGGTATATTTAAAGAGTGTCGTCTACACCGATCCTCCAGCCACTACGGAGCAGTTAAAAAACAACATTCGAGAGCACATTAACAATATTCCTATTGAAATGTGTCGGCGGGTATTTAAACATTTAAGAGCAGTATTGGAGGAGTGCTATGAGAAGGATGGTCGACATTTGGACAACATTGTGTTTAAAAAATGAAATCCGCATCTCTGTACTTTCTTAATTTAATATTAAAATGATTTCAACACTTTTTATACTGTTATTATAACGTGTTATAAACTGAAATCTCCTCTGAGTCACCTTGTATTAAGCTAACTATACAATTAACATTTTTTTTACTTATCATAGAATTATAGTCATGCTATAAAACAGCGTACTTAATTTATATTATACAATAATTAAAATCCATTGATCTTATCATTTTATATCTATGAAGTTCATGTTTTTTTGTGGACTTATTGAATGGTTTCATCTGCTACAAATTAATATCTAATGCAAAAATGTCAAAATAAGAAGTTTAAGATGTTTAATTTTTTTTTTCTAATTTACATTTGCAATTATATTCACACTCACTGATAGTAGTACTGATTTTTATACTTTATTTTAAAATCTTTTGAATGTATGCTGCAGGTAATTTACAACGATGTTAATTCTAACTAATAATATTTAATACATTACAAATACGATAGATAATAAAATTTATTATTGGTCGTTATATATTTTATATTACCACTATAGCTACAAAATAAAAATTATTAATGCATTATTTGGTCAGGTAATATATTATTTCAATCTAGATTATGTGTAAATGTTCCTACAAGTAAATATATTTTGTTAAAACTATAAAAATATATTTAAACATAACTAATTTAGTAAGAAAAAAAATATTTTCTTTCATAATACGTTATTATTTATTTAATAACAAAAATAATAATAATAATGACTTTATTTATAGTATAAAATATACATAAAAATGACAAGGTTCAGTATTAAATTGCTTTTCCAGATAACCTTAAATTTTCACAAAAATGTGTTTCTTTGTATTTGTAATTTGCATCTTTCTCCATGGTCTTATGTTCATACTTAATTTTATTGTAATTTACGAAATGTCAGCTGCATTAATTTCGATTTACACAAATGAAAAGAATTATGAAATTTATTTATGAATTCACAAATAGCTATTCCGTTAATAAAACAAAATTGTCCCTTATTTTCTAAATGATTTTGCCTAATATTAAAATAATATAGTTTTCCATCATAGACTCTTACATTTATAGCATTTAGTGTTATGTTTAGTGCATTCTCGTTATTTATACATTTATTTATCAAAAGTTATGCCAAATTAGACTACTGGAATTGGTTTTACACTAATTTTGTCAGGTTTTATATTGTTGAAATTTTTAATTATTATTATTAAATTACGTTTTGCACTCTTTTATCAAAACAACTTGCAAGAGTAAAATTAAAAAAAGAAACATCTAAGTGCTAAGATGCCTAACTAACCAAGTTTTAGGTAAGATTGGGCGTGCTTTGAAGAATTTTGTTGTGCCGTGATAAATAAAAGATAATAATGATTTTAATTCAAATTATAGTTGCAATTGGAGTAATAACAACAGTACTAAGCAAACTACAAGCAGTTACGAATGTAAGTATCCATAGTCAATGTTAATGTAAAGTTTATGAATAATTAGATTCACATTACAATGATTGCTGCAAATAGTTGCATATTCAGCTCTAAAACTATTTGAGCTAATGCTTTGATACAATGCGGGTAAGTAATATGAAGATCTTGGTATGCATCATTTTACTAATTGCTCATTTTATGTAATAAACATGTTATGTTTTCATATAATTCTAGGAATGCCGATAAACACTTTTTTTTAAGATAAAACAAATGTAAACATAATTAGCATGCATTCTTATGTCTATATTTATAGAAGTAACATTTAATAATAAAATTTATTATTTTTAAAAATCAATTATATTTCTTGTATGCAATAAAATCGTATTTATTGATCGGAACGTTCAAGGCCTGCCATTAAGGGGGTACTGTGATCACAAATTATTCGAACCCCAGGTGCATTAGCTTACATGTTTTCAAAATTGATTACTTTGTTTTACAAAATATTGTCCTAATACTTAGTATAATATACGTATAATAACAAACTATTGCACCGTAAAACTAAAAAATACTAACAAACGTCAATTCGACATTAAAGACTAGTGTTTAAGTGCAATAAGCAATTTAGTAGTTATTCTATCCCACACATATGTTGTTTCATATTCATTATAACCTATGCTTAATAACACGGGGTGAGTGAGAATTGTGGTGTTTTAATTGTTTAATATAAGGTGAGCTTGTCTGAGCAGAGCATGGGCAAGCCACTAGCATGGCGGGGAAGAGCACCGGCGGCAATTCCTCATAAGGAAATGTTGAGATGAATAATGTAAACCCAGATAATAATGTTGATGATAATAACAATGCAGATCAGCAAATTAATAATAGTACCGGCAACTCAACCATGGCACCCACACGTGTTATTGTTGATAGTTTTAATCCCGCGGTCTATTTCAAATATATATATATATATATATATATATATATATATATATATATATATATATATATAGTCTACTAATTACCAATCCATCACTCCTATGGGAATAGGTTCTAAATTAATTAATGATAAAATACCAGCATCGAAAGTAGAACCGCGAGGTAGAAATAAAATCGGATTTTTTTTAATTTTTACGTGGTTGAGAATAAAATAAAGGTCCTTTTTTAATAAATCAAAGCATTAAAGCTTACATCCTCTCACACTACATTTTGTGCAACGGATTAATTCGCGGTATAGATAAAGGCATTGATGTAACAGAAATTGTCGCGAGAGGTAAACATTTGTTGGATGTGCAGATTTTAAAAGCTGAACGTTTTAATAGAAAGGTTCAGAGTGAAGAAGGATTTTGATTTTAACCTTCCAATACAGTACTAATAACCTTCCGAGGTCACATTCTGCCCAAAATCTTAACTCTCGTCCAGTCACGCTATACATATCAAAGACGATCCAGTGTTTCAATTGCATGAGTTATGGTCACACCTCTAAAGTCTGCAAACGCCCTGAACCTAAATGCCCATCATGCTCCGGTTCACATAAACTGAAAAGTTGTTCTAAGGCGCTTTCACCCTGTTGTATGTATTGTAAAGGTAGCCACTACTTCAATGAAATTAAAACTTTATTCGTTAACAGGATCTGTCTTGAGTTCTCACGACAAACCAAAATTAAAGAGGCAATGGCTTATCAAGGCTACTCGTTTCATAAAGCATCTTTGTTGAATCCTACCAAACTAGCCAATCTCCAACGAGACAGAGACTTTCCCACTGCTTTTACAACAGTTGAACCAGTTACCCACTCACACCTCCCGATACGCCAACTTTTCTTCTCAGCAGTTAGGGCACCGGTTGCTAACACAGGCAATCATCCCTACGCTAGAAATTGCAATGGTTTTGTTGGCAAGACGTCAAGACGTCATATTTATCCTTTCCTCGCTTTAGTTCTTTTCACAATGTGAGAGAAGACGGTTATGGAGGTATTTCATCTTATTTTAACCAAAATTTCTTTTTCAAAACTAAAACTAATATCCCATCATCTATCCAATATGTTCAATCTTCCGCATATTTTCTCACAATCCTTTCATGCTACTGCCCACCTAACAAATCATTTAATAGAAACAAGTGAATGAACATTTTTAACTTTTAGCTTCGTCTTTTATTATTGTTGGTAATTTTAATGCACACCATCCCTTATGGGGTCCTTACCATCACAACTAAAATTGAATAGAGTTAGAAGCGGCCACTGACTCAATAGGTGTAGTAATATAAATGACGGGTCTCCGACAAACATCCATCTTAATGTCATAGATTTGGTGATAGCATCTCCGTACGTTGCGGTGAGATGTCAGTCAGAAACTCTGCATGACACATACGGAAGTAACCATTTTCTAATTATTACGGAAGTCTATCTTAATCATGCACGATCAGCTGCCAACAATTGCCCTCACCCTATTAATTTAAAAAACATTAATTGGGCATACTACACAAACTGTTTTTTGGCAAAATGGGAACATAACCCGTCTCTCAATAACAAGGAACTCGAGACCTGGCTGGTAGACGCGGCAAAATCATTCTCCCCTAATTGTTTTGCATCACCTCACAATACTGAATGAGATTCTTGTCCTTGGTGGGACAAACAGTGTACCGAAGCTCTGAACAAGAGAACACGGTTTCTATCAATATTTCGTAGAACAAGTAAGCTCTGCCATCTGGTTGCGGCAAGAAAGGCCATGGCGGAAGCCAAAAAGCTCCTTCTGTGCAAAAAGAAAGAAAATTTTAGGAAATTTTGCGGTTCTCTAAACAAAAGTTCTTCACCTTCTTACGTGTGGACAACCATAAAAAGGTTTTCCAGAATGACTAGGCCCTACCCCCCCATCAAGGATAAGATCTGGGCAACTGATTTTTTATCAAAACTTGCTTTGGTGTTATCACCAATGACGGTAATCGATATTCTGCACACGATTAACAAGCCGATACAGCAATCTGAATAACATTATGCGTTGGAAGGTAGGAAAGACTAAGTTGTTGATTTTGACAACATTTTGTATTCTATCATATGCAAATTTTTGGGTGTCATTAAAGCTTACTTGGTGCAAATATTTAATGCTTGTTTGGAACATGAAACAATTCCTGATGAATAAAAAACCATCAAGATTGTCCCCATACCAAAAGGCACACCATCTCCAGATTCTGATACTGCTTTTTGTCCTATTGCGATTCTTTCTTGTATCCGAAAAACTTTTGAAAACATCCTTAAAATACGACTAGACAGATGGTGCAAAACAAACTCAATTTTTTCTCCTGGAGTTACAGTGTTTACGATAACATAACAACCCATTACAGCGATATTATTTCAGCTCTGGCTCAAAAACATGTTCTGTGTGTATGTTTTCTAGACATAAAAGGAGCTTATGATAACGTACGTATTTCTCACCTCAAATCAGTCATGATAAGTTTAAATATGCATCCATCTTTCATAAACATCATAATAGAGTTAGTCTCGGAAAAAAAGCTGTATTTGTCAGGAACATTTCCAGAAGAGAACTTCTAGGGTTCTCTTATTTAGGACTGGCTCAGGGTAGCCCTTTAATATATATATATATATATATATATATATATATATATATATATATATATATATATATATATATATATATATATATATATCCATTTGCTAGTCCACTCCTCAATTCCCACGGTTAAAATAGTGTCATATATATTATGATTTTGCTATATACTCTTCGGGCGCATTTCCAAATAGCGTAATACATAACATCAATGTAGTACTGTCAGAAACAGCAGTAAATCTGTTCAACCGTAATTTAGAATTATTTGTAGACAAATGCAAATTGATGATTTTTTTGTCCCGCAACAGAAATATAGCACCTCAACTACTGATCCACACCCCTCTACTTTGTGCCCCATTTTATAAATTTCTGGGGATAACATTCGACGACAAACTATTGTGGAATACACATGCAAATGCTCTACAAAAATCATGTGCTTAGAGAATCAATATACTCTGGTGTGTATCTGGTACTTATTGGGAAAGAGACCCTGAGACGTTGTTGCTCTTTCACAAAGCATTTGTCCGTTCACGTTTAGATTTTGCATCCTATCTTTTTTTCTTTCTGTAGCAAAGCTACAACAACTATATTGGATAAAATCTAAAATTGAGGTATCAGAATTTGTATAGGAGCAATGAACTTCACACCGATTAATATCATGGAAGTGGAAATTGGCCTAATGCCTATGCACATAAGACGACAAGTGTTGGCAAAAAAATATGTTGCAAAACTGTTTGGGATGAGAGGAGGTAAGACATTTAAATTCATTTCTCGAGCCAGTAACATGTTCAGCAAACGGCACTTCTGGCCTTCAAAGGGATGCCCCATGATCATCTCTGCTTTTAACAAAATCTCCCAATTTGAAAGAATTATCAATAAGAGCGCTTTCTCAAAACTATTTTCATCTCCCTTTCAATCCCTTGCTCTGAAAATGACCTATCACAAATTTTTGGTAAAAGACACTGTTTTTCAAAGTTTTATTTACAATAATTGGCCAGATTCTTTTTACATTTTTACAGACGGATCCGTAAATAAAACCCTCATTTGGCGGCCTAGTGTCTACATACCCTTCCGGCACTTAGAAAAGAAGAGGTATTATCTGGGTTAGTTGGTACAAGGAATTCTTTGGGATATTGTGCAAAGGATTATTTGGATGTCGAATTTAAGTGATACTTTTAAGCGATGCTCGTCCGGCAACGTGCAAGTTGTTTTGGTTTTTTTTGCGGCATTGAGAAGGAAGTATTGATGCATAATCTAGAAGAGGCCTGCATATTGATTTATAAATATGTGTAGCTGTATTCATATTTATTTCTTTGTCTTTGTAAGTTAAACAGCGGAAATATTTTGCTCAGGTTATGCATTTAGATTTTATGGATTGGAAATGAGGTTTAAAGGAAAGTTTGTTATCAAAAAGCACACCTAAATATTTGCATGTTGGTGTTGGTTGAATTGTTGCATGATTAAGATTGATGTTTGGTGAGCTTTCCGATATACGGTAAAATGGGATAAAAAGTTGGAATTTATTGGGATCAGCATAAAGCCTTCATGTGATGAACCATGTAAAGGATTGTAGGTGTTGAATAGACCAATTAAGACTTTTGCGTGCAATATCAGCACGGTGTCGTCTGCATATTGAAGTTTATATGATTTTGGGTCAAAGTTCTGGCAAAATGTGTCCAACATAGGGGATCCTTGCGGAACATCTTGTTTGGGGTAGAAGATAGGTGACAAACAGTTTCTCATTCTGACAAACTGTTGTCTGTTTTGAAGCAAATTCTTTATTGTGCATATTAATTACGAAGGCACTTGAAGAATTGAAAGTTTGTACAAACCAAACCCCTCTAAGTGGGTTATTTGGATGTTGGAGGTAAGGATACACAGAAGCTGAATGGTGAATTTTTTTTGTGGAAAACCCAAACTGATGGACAAAGATATTAGATTTTACATGGTTGTTAGCTATTACTAGAAAGAGCTTTATAAGTCTGTAATTGGATGGGGATGTTGCATTTGAGTCCCCTTTAGGAATACAAATTACTATTCCACGTTTAAATTCAGTTGGAATGTATTGATGGGATAGGCAAATGTGGATATTATTGTGTAGACGTTTGAAACTAAAAGCTTTGGCAAAATGTCTAGAAAATGAATCGCATATTGTGTTAGTGTCTGGATCAGTTAATGGTTGCATTTTCAACGATGGTTTATATCTACTCAATTTCTTGATTTCAGTCTAGTATGTCCGTTCTTTCTTTTTGTTAATTTTGTCACAAACCTTTGTCTATTTATCTTCTTTATAGTCATATATAAGTTTATGTATGTTTTTTTTTAAGACGTAAAGAGAAGATGGCCTCAACAAGTGGCCCTTGAGAATAACTAACGCAAGGCAATACCTTTCGGATTTCTTCTCTGCGTAAGTCCTGCTGTTAATTTGTCTTAGTCATTGTCTCTAATGTCGTACTAGTTTGAGGTGAGCTGGTTTTGGCCTCGCAGTCTGCTGCGGCAACACATGTTGTCCCCGGCCCATACTCTATTTTTCTGTCCTACTTTCTACACTGGCATTCTTCTCTTTTTTTTCTCATTTTTGTGTTATTTAGCTTAGATATTTGCATTGTCCTTAGGTATCTTCTTAGTTTTCTATACCTTCATTAACTTTTTCCTTGTTGTATCCTTTTTCTTTCATAAATATTTTGTGCAGCTCCATTAAATGCATCCCTTTTGGTAGTCCTACATTTGCCAGTTTAACTTCTAGTGAGATTCTTGAATTTCCATTTGGGATTAGTTCTTCGTGTCCCCTAGTTGCCAAATATACTCTGACCATTATAAAAGTTGCATTTTCTGTCAACCTCGAGATGGCGTATTTTCTGTTTGGAAATTGTTTAGTCAATTCTGTCAATTTATTTTCCTTGAGCTGTTCTCTCCTTTTCCTCCTTATTTCTGCAATTTCTGTTGGTGCTAGGGTTTCAGTATATGTTCTTCTCTTGTCTTTCTGTTCATCTTCCATTGCTTGACAGGCAAAGTTGTTTTGACCTTCTTTGTTTCTTTCCTCTTTGTTACTTTTTTCCATATTCTTTTGCTTCCATTTAGCTTCTCGCTTTTTTTTCCTTTGTTTTCTGTGGTTTTTAATTTGAGTGTTTTCTTCCATTTTGGTTTACCTAAATCTCAAAGCTTCAAACTTCTCTATCTTTTTTTTCAGTACTGTCGTTGCATAGTTTCTTAGTGTTCTCCGTTTGTTTTTGTCATTCAAGCATATTTTAATAATTGTAGATTTGTTTACTTTGTTTTCTAATATTTTTCTTGCAATTTTCAATCTTCCTCCTACGCTTCGCACTCTACTAGCGTATGTTCTGCGTCGTCATGCGTGTCTTCTAGACAAAATTTACATTTTTCCTCTTTCTCCATCTTATTTATTTTTTGTAAGTACTTTCCTAACACTCCATGTCCGGTAAGTAGTTGTGTTGTATAGTAACACGTCTCCGGTTTTTTCTCTACCCATTCTTTTATTTCTGGTATTAGTTCTCTTGTCTATTCTCCCTTTTCTCCTTTTTTCCACTGTCTTTGCCATCTTTCTATCATATTCTCTCTTGCTTGTCTTGTTGCTTCTTGCTTACTAGTTTTTTCATTTACCATTTTCTTTATACTTAATCTTTCTTCCACCATCAAATTTGCGGGTACCGCAATTACTTCTAGTGCCTCCTGCGACACCGACCTGTAAGCCCTGCAGATCCTTAACAAACTTGCTCTCATATCTCCTCTTACTTCTTTTCTGTTTTTTTTTTTGTCTTTAAAGCTTCTCCCCATGTTTCTGCAGCATACAATAGTTTACTTCTAGCCGCAGTTGCTATTAGTCTTCTTGCCCCTTCTTCTGGTCTTCCCTTGTTTGGTATAAGCCTACTAAGCATTCCTTTCATTTTTTTTTGTTCTTTTTACCGCTTCCTTAACCTGTTCATTCCATCCATTTGCTTCAAGTGTTACTCCAAAGTATTAAATTTTTTTGCCTATGATTATTATTTGTTCACCTACCTGTATTTTTCCATTTCCCCTGTTTGTCCTCTTTGTCGATAGCCATGCCGCCTCGGTTTTCTGTGGAGCCGGATCTAACCCTTTGTTTCTCATCCATTTCTTGATCATCTTTATTGCCATCTCTAACCTTTTATTTATTACTTCTATGTCTATATTCCTATCATCCGCAAATGCCGTTATTGTCACTCCTTCCGGCAGCCGCATTCTGAGTAGATGATTATAAACTAAATTCCATAATTTAGGACCTAGTGCAGAACCGTGTAGTACTAATCAAGTCAGCCTAAATTTTCCATTTTTGGTCAGTAGATTTCTCTCCTGAAGGTAGCTCCATATTATCTTAGTAGTATTATTTGTTAGTTCTCTTTTTTGCTGCTTCTTTAATTGCTTCCCATAGTATGCTGTTGAACGCATTTTGTATATCTAACGCAACTATGACACAGTGTTGTCTTTTTATGTATCTCATTTCCTTCTAGTGCTGCCTTCACCATCTCCGTTGTTATCTCGTCTGGACCTGGTGCTTTATTATTAGGTAGTTCCCTTAAAATCTGTTTTATCTCCTCCACTGTTGCAGGGACTGCTTCTGTTTTGTTCGCTATTCCTGCTGGATCTTCTACCATTCCTCTAGTGGGAAACAAATTTTCAATATTTACTACTTCCTTTTCTTCTTCTTTTAAGGACACTGCTTTCATTCCTCCTAAATTATTCGTTACTATTTTGTATGGTTTGCCCCAGGGATCACTGTCTATGGATAATAACATTTCTTCTCAGCATCTTTTTTTACTGTCCTTGATCGCTTCCTTTAAAGCTTTTTTATCATTTTTCAGTTTTTCTTCAGTTTCATCGGAATCTTCTCCCCTTCTTCTTTGTTTTTGACTTTTCTTGCTGTTTGTATTGTTTTCTTCCTGCTTTCCTTAACTTCTTCGCACAACCAATATGGTCCTCTTCTTCCTGGGAATTGATTCTTCTGCTGCCTTCCTCAATTTTTTCGAGTACCTTTTTCATCTTTCCTCCAAATTTTCGTTTTAAGTCACTTCTTCTGCTTCCATAGCTCTATTTATCCTTTCTCTGTCCATTCTTTTAATGTTCTATTTTCCTTCTTTTTTGTCTTCCTTTTTCCTTTTTCGGGTTATGCTGTATTGTATGTACTTATGTAAACTCAGTGATTCTTCTTCTGTCACTGTCCAGCCCCTTACTACTCCAGCCGTTTCCAATGTTGCTATGGTAATATCAATGTATGATTTGGATCTTCCTCTTACAAACGTTGGTTTATCTCCTTGATTGCATATTGTAAGAAGATACGGCTGCTATCATCTCCACAAGAATTTGGCCTCTTCTCTCGCACTTGGTCCCTCCATGTATGTTTTTATTTAGTTCGTTAAATTTACGTTTGGTAGTTGCGTTTTCTGTCTCTTTAAAATCTTGATATAGCTGTCTTTTTTTGTTTTATTAGTCTAAGGATAAATGGAGGAAGTGGATAATTATAATACATTTTTTTTAAGGCGAGTTGTTTGTAATTGAATTACTTAATATTTTAACGAAATTTGATATTTCACCAGGAGATATGGCGAGAAAGGGTTCTATGTATCTTGTATGTCACATAAGTTGTACTGTCGAATGTATTCTATGGGGTTGGGAATCGGTATAATTTGGGTATTTAAATGAAACTGAATAGCTGTGATCGGAACAGAGATCAGGAATGAGTTGGATGAAGCTTAGAAGCGGAATTATGTTACTAGTAGCTAGTTTTGAAACTCAAAATTACTTAAAAATTGGGAAATATGTGGTTTTTTGTAAGATTAAGGTTAAAGTCACCGATGATAATCGCATATTCGTAAAGAGACGCTTTTAAAAATATTGTATAATCAATTTTTTAATATGGAATGGTATAGTAAAGTGAAGGGTGTCATTTAGAGGGTTATTAATGTTAGATGGAATAGCTTTGCCTATACAGACTGCGGAGTTTGCTATTACTAGAAAACCGCCTATAGGATTTTTAGTGAAACGTTTTGTATAGAATGCCAGTTTTGAAAAAAAAAAAATGATGTGCTAGTTTTTGTTTCAACGAACATAGCACAGTCAATCTTGTTTTTTAGAGTATAAATATACTAATTGAGATTTTGGGTTGAAGGAGTTAATGTTGGCATAAAGAAATTTAACGGCCGCCATTTTGATCATCTATTAACATTGGAGATGTAAATGATTGTACTCCCTGTATAGAGGCTGTAGGTTGAGGATCGTCTAAGTCATTCAGGTCAAACATTATAATGTGCATACGGTTTGCAGATATTGTGACTAACTGTGTCTATGTTATAAGATTATATAAGTTTTTGTTTTAATTTTTGTAGCAGTTCTAGTCTGTTAGTGTTTTTTAGGGAGTCAATTTTTGTCATATATGTATCGATGTGATCGTGAATGGTTATATATGAATAAATTCGACTAATATTTTTGATATTTGGTTCGATGTGTTCACTTCGTTTGTTGGTAGATTTGATACTCACATTTAGGATACCTTCAATTGGTTTACACGGTCGATTTTTGCATTTGGTGCTCTATACACCGTGTCCTACTTACCCACATGAGGTGCATTTTATAAATACGGTAGTGTAGGTTTCGGTTGGATTAATTTTTCATACGAAATTATACTGCCCGTAATTATCCAGATCATGTTTTGTAGCTTTGCTTGTGGATTTTGAAACTAATCTTTTGCAGAATCGGTGAGTAATGTTGTTTAGTTTCAATTGCTTGCTTATTTCATCATCCTTTAGGTTGTCGTCTACTCCGGCAATAACGCAAGAGTATGTCGGTTCTTGTGTTTTTCTATCAAATTGTAGACTCGGTTGTAGTTCTTTAAAACTTGCTCTCCTAAGTAGCCAATGTGATGCGTCTTTTTCGTTGTTTGATTTCAGTATAAAACTATTTTTGCAGCTTGTTATTGTCACGGGGCAATTTTTCTACGGGGTAAAAGGGAGGGTCGCACAAGCACTTACTTACAACTTCGACGCACAAAATGAAGTCATAGAATCACAGTTTACAAATGTTCTATTTCGTATAGTAAAAACGATGATACATATATTGATCACAATTCTATTTTACAATTCTCTGACATGATTCAGTTGACATTCATTAATAAAAAATTCACAACACCCTATAACAAACACAATGGCATGCGACAATATTCACAATATATGATAATCAATTTAAAGTGATAAAAGTCAATGAACTTCACGCTATAACTTCAAATACAAAATGGCAAATGTAAATATAAAGCACGGTTCAGACAGTAATTACAAAATAACAACAAATAACAATAAAAACAAGGGGCAGGTTTCTGCAATTGCGAGAAACGTTCTTTTTTTTTGCTTAATTCTCAATTCTAAGCAGATGCTGGTAGGGTGGTTCCGACTCTGGACAACTAGGGGACGCATTCGTCAGATACGCTGGTGACAAACGGCTCCGGAAGAGGTAGAACCATCCAATCATCGAGAAGGGTGTGGTTTTGGGCTCCACTACATGTACTTTCGCATGCCGACGGTTTTGGGAAAGTTTTAGTCGTCGTCGGAAGAGGGTTGTGCTTTTTCGGCGCTGAACGGCTCGGGTGTTGTTGCAGGCGTCGGTGTTGGTTTGCGTACTGGTGGAGCGGGTTGTACGTCATACGCATGCATGCGAACTCTTTCTCCGTTTTTTCTACCTCGTTCACCCGTCCTGCGAAGATGTCGCTAATATGATAGGGGCCAAGCCATTTTGGGGCAAATGCCTTTACATGCCCAAGTTTGTCAGTTTTTCTATGATTCCGGATCATGACCGGTTTCCCAATAGCTACTGGAGCGGGTTCCTCTAGCCGATGATATCTTTGGACGTAGCGCAGTTGCTTTTGCTGGATGTCTTCTATTTGCTTGCCGCGGTTGGAATGGTTGGGGGCCTGTGCCGGAATCCGCCAATCCCCTGGTCGAGGCAGGTACCCCATCATCGCGTGGCTTGGGGTATATTCCGTTGCTGCGTTTCTCTGGGTGCGTAGCTCAATGCCGGGGTAGCTAAACTGGTGAAACACCTGCTCCTCCAGAATTTTCGTAACGGTACCGGTCGTGGCATTGCCAATCACGAACGTTTTGGTCCATTTAGTAAACAAATCAACGAGTATGTGCCGTTTCTTGGTTCTGGTCGGCTTCGGATGGACCGCTCGGTTTCGTCTCTTCTGGGGTGTGTAGCCTCGTCGTAAAACTTGTGGAGCACGCTCTGCCGGAATTCTGGCGGGACGTACAAGCACCGGTCAAGATTTTTGGTGGCCTTCCTATATAGAGCCCCGTCTATCACTTCCATGTGGTGTTTGTGTCCACTTGTTACTGGGTTGTTCTTCGTTTTGTTTTTGTTCCAGCTTAATTTTCTCGATCAGGGGCAGTTTTGTGGAATGGAGCTGTGGTGTAACGAGTCGGTCCAAATCAAGGACGTGATTTGTAGGTTGATCCTCCGGGTCTCGACTTAGTAAGTCTGGTAGCTCGTTCTGTTTTCCTGGGCAATGTTCAATGGTGAAGTCAAATGATTGCAAGAACAATGCCCACTGCACCAGCTTCGACCGATGGTCTTTGATTTTATTTAACCACGTCAACGCCTGTGAATCTGTTTTGGCGTAAAGTGACGGCCTTCTAAGAGTGGTCTGTAGCGTCCTAGAACCCACACCAGGAGTGCAACCAATGTGGCAAATTGTGGAATGTATTGCCGCACCCAGTTACATATTCCTTTATATTGATGTAACTGCCGTCGGGTCTTTGGAGGCGGGTAATTCGCTATCTGATTGATGTGTTTTGCGAGAAGCCTTGATACGTCAATATCTACCATGTGCCCCTGGTATTCCAACGTGGTTGGTGAAAATGAGCACTTTGCTCGATCGAACTTCAAATTAAATTCATGAAACCGTTCGAATACTAAGGCAAGGTGGCAGAGGTGATTCTCGTAGGATGCACTGTAGATGATGATGTCATCAAAATAAACCATTACAAACTGATGCATAAATCCGGCCAGCACCTCCTGGCTCATTAGTCGCTGAAACGTCGCTGAAGCGTTTTTGAGTCCAAAGAGCATTACCCGGAATTGGTAATGCCCTCCGTCAGGGGTGCTGAATGAAGTGTATTTCTTGGACGGCAATGCTATTGGGATCTGCCAGTATCCAGCTGATACGTCCAAATTGGTGAAGATGGTTGCAGCTCCTAAGTCGCGGAGTGCTTCTTGAATAATTCGGCGTCGGTTCAGATGAAGTCGCTTCGTTAATTTTTTGGTAGTTCAAACAAAACCGCAAATCACCGTTCTTTTACCTAATCAGCACTATCGGTGACGCGTATGGGCTTGTGGACGGTTCGATGATGCCCTGGGCCAGGAGTTCTCGGACTTGTTTGTCTATAATCCTCTTTTTTGCCTGATTTACCTGCTAGGGTCGTGTCGCAATCGGGTTGTTGTGGGTGGGTTGGATCGTGTGTTCGATGTAGTGAGGCACGTCTGCAAACTGATCTTTTGCTTTGAATAGTTCTGGAAATTTCTCATGCAGTTTATAGAATTCGACGGAATTCCGGTTCTGCTTTCTTCTGGGTTGTTGTTCGGGTGTAGTCCCAGAACACGGTGTCGCAGAGTTGCCTGTCCAATTTTAGACAGCTGCGGGTAAAATCAAAATGACCGGCCTGCGTGCCTAAAAACGGTGTTCCTAGTATTATTCGCATTCGTAGTTTTTTTGATACTAGGAACTCGTCGGTGAAAGTATTTCTGCCTAACTGGAAAGAAATTGTGGTCTACCAAATAGTCTCTAGCTTGCCATCCTTGGCTGCAGTCAGCATGGTGATTTTGTGTGACTGAATGCGGGGTGCCAAGTCTGCGTGTATAAAATTTGTGTCAGCGCCTGTGTCGATCAGGCATTTATAAATCTTGTCCTGGATCGTTACTGATACTATTGGCAACGACCGTCCAATGACGTTGCAGCGGGGTTGGCCGGCTGTCTTTGTTTAACTCTGACATCCGGCCATTCCTACTGTTACGGTCTAAAACGGTGGCAGTACCTAGAAACAAAATTAAATTTACTTTTTATATTTATGTTAATTACTTTATACTTATTGTTGTTGTTGCGTGTTGTCTATATACCATCGTTGGTGCCAAGCTGTTGCTTTGGTTGCCGATGTTATGTAGCTCGTTAGGGGGTCTTACCTACAAAACCCAATATGTTATTATTATTTTTTTATTTAAATTATTTGTTTTGTATATGGGCAGTAAGAATAATGTAGAAGAAAGGACTCATCAGAGAGCTATAATTGCTAAATTAACTGACATTTATTTAATTACTTACGGTTGTGGTTGTTCCTTCACTTTTCTGCGATAATTGTTTCAGCTGTAATACTCCTTGAATAATTATTGGGTCTCTCTTATTTCGTTCCTTAATTTGTTGATAAATTCCTTCTTTAATCCTTATTTGTTTCCATTATTATTATTTAATTCCTGTTTTATTTTAGTTCCATTCCGTGTTGTTGTCATAACCTATACCATACATCAGTTAGTTAATTCATTTGTTCATTTTTTATTCAGATTGTTATTTTGTAGTAATATTAGCTTACCTTAATTATTTTTCATCCATATTTAATTTACTGTCACTGTTAACTTATTCACCTGTCATTAATGCGCGGTGGCAACCGCGGTACCTAACATTAATCGGCCATCTGTTCAAGTTCACTTTTTCACCACTAGGTTCAACGGACTCGCTCGATTTCTCACTCTTTCTTTCAGAAAATTGAGTTGATAAAAACCAAAAGGTTTAATTTTCATTTCCCCCAATTTCAAATATTCATTTAAATTCTTTCTTTTAGTCATTTGTATTTATAGTTATTAACGAATTGATTATGTGTTATTTCTTTCTTGTTTCCTTTTAGTTTTGTCTATTAGTTTATGATTTCTTTTTCTTTTTAATTTTCTTGTTTGGCATCACACATGCGCAAGGTGATATTAATCTGTAGGAGATCCTACAAGGATAAGATCTCAATCCTTTTCTCAACTACCTGTTGGATTGAACAGATCGCATTCGCGGATTTTAAATATTGAATTTAATGCTCTTCGTGTTAAAGGATCGAGCAAAATTCAGTTATTAGTCGAGAAGTATTTAATTTATTTTAAATAAATTAATAATTATAATCTCTTTGCGTGTGTTTGTTTTGTTAGGTGAGTTTTTATTTTTATTTTATTATTTTAATTATCCCCTCATATCTTTTCTTAATCTCTTCCAGATTATTCTGACCCTCACACCTCCCTTATTTTTACCGGAAATTGCGTTAAGTGCATTGTCAGTTTGTTGGTTACTTTTATTTCTGTTTTGTGAAAAGTTATTTTAACTGCACTGTGTGTTTTGTCTACCCTTGTCAGGAGACTGATCGTGAGCCCGAGTGGCCCTAGTTTGCAGGAAGAGAGTCGCGGACGCATCAAAATCCCGGCTCGGCCAGCACGTGTTTGCAGGATGTTGCGAGTTGCAAGATGAAACCTCGTGGCTCCCGTCCACGAGGTTTCACCAACCAATTTGTTTCTGTTTATTTTTTTTTTTTGTATTATATTGTTACGGTTATTATAGGTCTGTTCCAACATACGATTTGGACGGTTTGCAAACCGTTCAAACTGTGCACACAAACAAATACTTGTCAACCTTAGGCAATCTTTTATACACAGTAATTTGTTTGTGTGCATAGTTTGAACGGTTTGCAAACTGTCCAAACCGTATGTTGGAACAGACCTTATATTATTTAGTTGGAAGTGAATGTGTGTGAGTGTATATATATATATATATATATATATATATGTATTTACATCAACCTAACTATAGAGCGTCCATACATTGTTCTTTTACGCACTTTGAAGCGTCCGAGAAGAATAGAGCGTCCGTATACGGACGCCAAAAGGAAACCTTTATAAATCGATTCTGCGCATCAAGGCTAGTCGAAAGATACATATAAAAAAAATTCAGCCCAAGACGCTCTATATGGCGATTTGTGTAAAAATGTATATTTTCGTGCATATTTTTAGTTCACACCATTTGCCGCAAGGAGGCGGTAAAGAGCTTAGCGTATATTTACAAGTATATTTTTCTGTACAAAAAATGCATTACTAAGCGTCCGCGTAATATGGCAACACAGCATTTAAAATATCGATCGCAAGTTAAAATTAGAATTACTTTTTCTATTTATAGGCACGTCGGCATATATTATCTAACGGACGCCAAATTGTATATTTACAGATAAAAAAGCTTTGGCCGTTGGGATAATCATTACAATAATTTATTTTTATAATAATTACTAAAGAATTGAAAACTCCCGGTTACAATAATAATATAACATTTTGAATATTAAAATGGCGTTGTAAAAATTTTAATAATTAAAACACAGGTTGTTTTGCGGAAGCCTGTGCTGCTCGAACTAGTTACAGACTAACCGATATTTATGCCTAAAAGCCTAGCGAGTTAAAGACTGTAAATCCCCGCTAGTTGCAAGATAAATTTGACTGGCAAAATTTGCTTGGCTTGGATGATAGTTAATGCCGGGAGAGCAAAGTCATGTGTTGTATAACTATGGATTTAAATAAAATTCAGTGAACTGAGTTTGCCAACTGTAATGGTATTATCAAAATTTATTAATGAGGTACCAAACTCAACGGTGTTAAAAAACTACATAATTGCAAAAGTGCAAAATTTTAACATTTATCACAAATATTTGGATTTAAATAATAATGTAATAAACAACAGTCTAATTTTGGCATCAAACAAAGAATGGTGGAAATAGCATCGTTCTGGGACGTTCAAAAAAGATTCTGATTTGTTCAGTAAGTTCTAACATTTTTGTCCAAAACTGTAAAGCAATTTTGAAGGCAGCAATAAATTTGCAAGGCTCTAATAAGCCAGAATATTCCCGACACTTATAATCAGAAGTTATCCAACGGAGCTGTGACGGTCAAAACGCATCCGTTCAATTCAAATGCGTCGCGCTTAAAACTCCAAAAAGTGACCCGTCTGACTTGGATATACGTAGCTTGGTAACGGTTGCAGCTCGATAGTTTGTTTGTTGAAAAGCTAATAAACGCAGCTATCTTCAATTTTTTTTTTTAAATTAACTGCCTAAATTTTGTCTAAATTTTGTTCCAAACTTGACCCAAAAAAGTCATCATTTGCACTTCGGACCATAAATCTTAAACCAAAAATTAAAAAAAAAAACTTAAACAGGATGGTTTTTAAAAAATAAAAAAACTTCAACAAAATGTTTGTTCCAATTGGAGTCGTAGTATTTTTAATCATGTTTTCCCGTTTCAATTTGCCCAGCCAAGCGCAGACCCCGTTGCAAAGCCCGAGTTAACTAAAGTATTTCCGACACTAAAAATCAGAAGTGATCCGACCAAGCAGCACCTCTGTGCAATCCAAATGCGTCGCGCTCAAAACAACTACAAAAGGCGACCCGTCCGACTTGGATCGACGTAGCTAAGTAACGGTTGCAGCTAGAAAGTTTGTTCTAATCGAAACCGTCGGATTTTTTGCCATGTCTTCTTGCCTCAATGCTCAGTCAAGTCCAATCGGGACTGGGTGAGGCTCTAATATTTTACCGCCTTGTGCGTATAGATATAATTTTCTTGTCTTAGGATGCAGAGCAAACCCGAAAACACCATTGAATTTAGAAGACAAGTTAGCAAAAATATTTCTGATACTAAAAATTGGAAGTGATCCGACCAAGCTGTGTCAAAACGCTTCAGTGCAATTCAAATGCGTCCCGCTTAAAGTAACCCCAAAAACGTGATTTGCCCGACTTGGATCAACGTAGTTCGGTAAGGGTTTTAGCTAAATTATATTTTTTTTGTCGAATAGTTAATGAACGCAGCATCTTTATGATTTTTTTCTTAAATAAGTTGCCCAAATTTTGTTTTAAATGTTGCTCCAAATTTAACCCAAAAAAGTTTCTTTTTGCACTTTTGACCAAAAATCTGGGCCCAAAATTTAATTTCACAAAAATTCTTTGACAGAATGGTTTTCAAAGAATTACAATACTCCAAAAAAAATGTTTTAATTGGAGCCGTCGGATTTTTGGTCTTGGCCACCACCGTATAAACATAACTTTCTTGTTCAACGTCGCGGAGCAAATCAGAGTGTCCTAAATTGAAAAAAAAAGATTAAAAACAACGCTGGAACTCATCATTACAGGGTAGCTTTGGTATATTACAAAATGCAAAATAATAAAATCGTATTTGCTCTTTCTTGGAAACAGTACCGCTCAAAAGTTTAGAAATTATAAAATTTATCAAAAAATTGGTCCCAAATCGAAATAATGCAAAAATTAAAATGACGTCACTAAATCTCTTTTCTAATGATTAGAGTAGCATGCAAAGATAAAAAAATACTGAATACGAATATTGTATTTGCTCCTTCTTGAAGCACAGTGGTGCTCAAAAGTTTATAAAACTGAAATTTCACAAAACGTCTGACTTGAGTTAGCATAAATAAAAAATTCAACAACAATACGATTATTGTTCTAAGTAGGCTGATACGATACACATTAAAAAATTATATTTGTTTTTATAAGGATTTTGTTGTTTTATTTTAATTTTACTTGATTCTATAAGCAGTCAGTTGTACTTTCTGATCTGAAGGATTTGGCTGATGTGCATAGTTTTAAATATTAACAATTTGATTTTTTAAAATTAAATATTTATGATCAAAAAATTACTTTAGTGAGTATATAGTCAAAGTGTTGATTGATTTGTGATAAAGAATTTGTGAAAATAGTTTCTCATACTACTACTACTACTAATAATAGTCAGTTTTAATTGTTACATACAATTAAAACTGACTATTATTAGTAGTAGTTGTGGATTTTTTTTTACACTCAGAATAGGATTTTTTTTCCACGTTAATAAAAACACAGCTAAATTAATAAGACATTCAAATCCTAAATTTAATACTTAAGATTTATATTTCTCAAAAATTATATGTATCACTTGTTGTTAAGCACTAAAAGATAGAAAAAATTATAATCCTAAAAGAAACATTTCTACAATACAATAATAATTTTCTTAAAGGAACTCGAAATAAAATTGATTGTAATTGCTATATAAGTATAACTGCAAGAAAGAACTTTAGATCAGCAGTAATGAAAGGTAGAGAACATATAAAAGTATATAAACAAAATAAGTTTGGTACGATAGCATCAGTAAATTATGAAAAATCAGTTCAGAAAATGAAAAAAAAAATCTTAAACCCACTGCAACAATTGTCTGCACAAAATGTTTCTCAACCATAGAAAAAAAGAATCCCATAAATGTTCTTCAAAAAAAGCAACCAGTAACATAACAAACAATATAGTTGCGGAACTGTCTGATCAGTAAAGAATTGCATCATACAGCAGCTCTAAAGAAAGAATGAAGAGAATTGTTATCAATCCCAAACAAATTAAAAAGGTTCAGATCAGTTTGGAGAAATTATTGAATTATAAATCTATCATAAATGTGTCTGTGTTATACAGGGTGTCCGGAAAATACGTGTACAACGTTTGACGACAGACTCCTGACGTCAAAATAGGTCGATCTAAGCCGACTTAGTTATATCCAAAATTGTCTCGTTTAGCCGGTAGAGGGCGTCAAAAATTTGTAAATATTAAAAAGAAATTACCTGTAACAATAATTTTTTAAGTGACCTTGTTGCGTTTAATAATTTGACAATTATTGACAAATTGTCACCAGTCTATGAAATTTACTCAAGTATACGATCAACATTCTTGAATTACAAGTTCATTTTACCATTAAAAATGGAAAATTATACAAACTCTCAGAAAGTTGACATGCTCCTGGTATACGGGTTTTGTCAAGGAAATGGGCGTCAGAGTGTTAGGGTTTACATGGAGAGGTTTCCTAACCGTCGAATACCAAACCACCAAACATTTGCCAATATTGAGCGTCATCTTCGGGAAACGGGCAGTTTTGAGAAAAAGTTTGAAGGCAGGGGTCGTATGCGAACAACTCGAACTGTGGAAACAGAAGAGATGATTCTGGAAAGAGTTGAAGAAGAACCAAGTACCAGTACCCGTCTCTTAGAATGTGAGTTAAATGTTCCTAAAACGATTGTCAATGAGGTTTTAAGAGAACAGTTGTTACATCCTTACCACATACAAAAAGTCCATTAACTTTTACCGACTGATCCCCCCATGCGGCTTACATTTTGTCAATTTATTAGAAACAAAAGAATTCTTGTTCCAAATTTTTGTAGAAAAATTATGTTTACTGACGAGGCATGCTTTACAAGATCTGGGGTAACCAATCTGCACAACGAACATATTTATTCCGATGAAAATCCACATGCCATTAAAGTTGCACATCATCAGCATCAATTTAAAATTAATATTTGGGCAGGTAGGATCACTACCTTATTGGTCCCATTGTTATTCAAGACAGGTTAGATGGAAATATTTATTTAAATTTTTTGCAAGACACTTTACCAATTCTTCTGGAGAATTTGCCCCTTTTACTTCGGAGGGAAATGTGGTATATGCATGATGGTGCTCCGCCCCATTTTTCCGTTGCCGTTCGGCAATACTTACATCATCAATATCCCAACCGATGGATTGGAAGAGGCAATGATGCACCAGTAAAATGGCCACCACGTTCTCCTGAGTTAAATATGTGTGACTTCTTTTTGTGGGGCGCTATTAAAACAGAAGTTTACAAGACTCCGGTAAACAGACGCGATGATTTATTGCAGCGGATTTTAAATGCAGGCAAGCATTTTAATAATCCCGAGACATTAGATAGGGTCCAATATCATTTTTTAAAGAGTGTTAATAAGTGTATTCAGCAAGATGGCAGTCATTTTACACATTTGCTTAAGTAATGTTTTTGTTTTACTTAGTTTCTTACAATAGATACTTTCAACTTTGTTAATTATGTTAATTTTGGATATAACTAAGTCGGCTTAGATCGACCTATTTTGACGTCAGGAGTCTGTCGTCAAACGTTGTACACGTATTTTCCGGACACCCTGTATATATATATATATATATATATATATATATATATATATATATATATATATATATATTTATATATATATATATATATATCTAGAAGGTACAGTTATAATACCTAGGTTTTTGACAACATCGTCTCTATAGTTCAGTCCACAAATTACTCTGACCGCTCTCTTATGAATAGAAAATATTCTACTAGCATGAGGGCTATGACCCCAAGCCAGTAAACCATAAGAAAAATTGACTGAAATAGCGCAAAATATGCGGCCATAAGAGAAAAATGTGAAACTGTCTTTTTAAGATTTTTTTGAAAGTTTGCTAGACACATGATTTACTTGACAATCCCGTCTAAGAGTAGGGTCTAAGTGAAATCCTAAAAACGTCACCTCTTTGTGACTGTCATGCAACTCATCTGACCTAAGCAAAAAAAATCATTTTTTTTAGTTTTTGCTTCATTAAGAAAAAGACAATTTGCCATAATATAGCAGAGTGCAATGTTTTATCTATGTCTACAATCAATTCGGATTCATTCTTGTTATAACAATACACTGTAGTATCATCCGCGTATAAGATAGAGTTTGGGACTGCATTATTAAGATCGTTTATATATAACACAAACAATGCTGGTCCCAGAACAGAACCTTGTGGCACACCATACCGAATACTGCCTTCTGTTGATTGATTACCCTTATAATTCGTAGTTTGAATTCTTCCTTGTGGATAAGATTTTAACAAATTGAAAGAGTTTTTGCAAAAACCATAAAACTTTAGTTTTTGCAGTAGACACGCAGTCGAAGGCCTTAGAAAGATCACAAAAAATCGATCCTACATGATTTTATTATCCAGACCTTCAACTATGTGATCTACAAAGCAATTTACAGCCATAACGGTAGATTTTTTTTCTGAATCCAAACTGATTTTTATTCATAAAATTGTTGCTTTCTAGATATGTGCTTAACTGATTATGCAACAAAATTTCATAAACTTTAGAAATAACTGGAATCAAACTTATTGGTCTGTAATTATTACAGTTATCTACAGAGCCTTTTTTAAATATAGGTACTACCTTAGTGTTCTTAAACGAATCCGGAAATTGACTAGATATTATCGAGTGATTTATTAATTTAATTATTGAAATAATTAATAAATCCTTAACATGTTTTATAATTCTTGTGTTCATATATATCTACTACATTTGTTTTTTAATAAGACTATAGCATTATGGACTTCCCTAACACTTACATTTCTAAAACTAAAACGACTAGTACTCCGGATAACTTGTCAGGTATAGGGAGATTATTTAAAATGTCATCAGCTTTGGTTGTAAAATGATTGTTTAAGCTTTCTGCCGTCAAAATACTTTCAGCATTATTGGTTGGTTTTATATTTTGATTGTTATTTATTACATCCCACATAGCTTTTACAAAATTATTAGAGTTTGATATGTAATCTACATTTGCAGAGAGTTTAGCTTTTTTTAGTTTTGTTCTATATAAAGATCTGTAGTCATTATAAATTGACTTGTTGGTTTCAGAATGTGTTGAAGAATTATATAAAAAGGTTAACCTTTCACGCATATCTTTAAGTTTATTATTAAACCAATTTATTTTATTTTTGTCATTTATGATTCTTTAAATTTCAAGAAAACAAAGTTTGATACCCGATATTCATAAATTTATTAATGTTTTTGTTTACATTTCTGTCAAAGGCATTAATAAATTCCCAATTTGTTTGAGCTAGCATTTGATATAAGCTCATCAAGCCAGCTTGTGTTATAGGCCTGCACATGACTGCATTTGATTTAACTTTTGATGATAAAACGTACATTTCTAAAATAATTGCATTGTGATCTGATAACATTAAATCCGAGACAGACACAATAAAATTTATAAAGTTTACAAACATATTATCAATACATTTTTCGTATCATGTATTTTCAAAAACACTTTGATTTAGTCCGCAAGAATGCATTAAGTCTAGAAAGCTTTTTGTATTATTTTCAGTTGTATTAAATTTTACGTTAAAATCTCCGTTAAAAATAACATTTGAGTTTGTAAAATTGACGCAATCAAATAGTTTATTAATTACTTCCATAAAGATATCAAAATTTCCATTTGGAGACCTATAGGTAGTAATTACTAGAACATTGTGAATGGGAATAAAAGCAACTGCTATTTCTCAATGTAATTCAACGGGCATCATAACAAGATCGATTCTTTTTGTGAATTCTAAACCTATTCTAGTTAGAATTAATGCTCCGTCATTTTTTATAATGATCAAGTTTTAAATTTGCAATTTCATCATTATTTAAAAAGTGTTCACTAAAAGGCACCTTACACGATCAATAATACTGTCAATATTCTAAAATATTGACAGTATTATTGATCGTGTAAGGTCTAGTACTGATGGAATGATGAAAATACTGAAGTATTTCCGGATAATCCGTAACAGTATTTCAATATCGTGGCCACGCCTGGCCACGCCCACGAAGTGGTGGGAATACTGACAATAATACTGATAGTGTAAGGTCATTTTACATCAGTACTTCAGTAACAAATGTTGCTGAATTTTAGTAACGTTTGGTCAAATAATCTTAAATTCAGAAAAAAAGCAACAAAATAAGCTACATCAATGCGTGTAAGAATATATGAGCATTTCTTATTTTTAATATTAACTATATTTATCCAGCATTTGAAATAAATTATAAATCTTTTTTTCAAGTATTCAAAATTGTTATCTAAACTTATTTTATATAGCGTTTATTATAATATTCTGCAACTTTAGTGTGCGAGTGTCAAGCTTCCTCAACCAATCATTCATCCATCGTTTGAGCACTACCCTGCGATTTGTATAAAATGCGAGAATTATTGCAGGCACGTTTTTTTTTTTCGTTTATTCATACTAAAATACTTCTATACTAGCCGGTGTATCTTATGATACTGAGGAAAATACTGGCGGTGTGAAATGACCGTGTAAGGTGGGCAAAATACTGATTCAATATTTTGTAATACTGTCAGTATTTTGGAATGTCAGTATTATTGATCGTGTAAGGTACCTTTAAAATACAAAACACTAACATTATTTTCACTTACATTGCAATATTTGCAATCGCAACAAGAATCTCAATATAAATATATATTTTACAATATGTTAATTACAATTGTATATATTGCCATGCTATAATAAAACAAACTCCAACTTCAGTGGCAAACAGTAAGAGTAATATCTAATTTAGAAATTTTTTGCTAAATTCAATATATCAATCTTGCTAACTATCAAACGCCCTAGTTGAATTTAGAACTCAAATAATTAATTTGCATAGATAATTTTATAATAATGTGATAAAATTGATGCTAATACTATTATTATTATTGATACCATATTAGCTTTCAAGAGATAATTCAAAAATGTATTTTTTGTTTCAATTTTGACCACATCTTTTCAAATATTAACGTAATAAAAGAAACAAACAATCCTACCACCAAAAACGAAAATATAAATTTAAAATGGAACATGCTTAATAATGTAGGCAAATTATTATCACGTAAAGGTTTTCTCTGATTATCTCTATACCATTTTAAATAGAGTCCCATTTCAAAAACACTTATAACTTTTTCACACAAATAAAATTTAAGGGGATATCCATGAGGCAAGATAATTACAGTGGATGCACTAAAATAATGAACTGTATGTATTTTCGATAAAATATCATCATTTAAATGCATATTTTCCAAAAGTAAATTATCAATTAATAGTGAGTAATTTTTGTATTTTGCAAGATTGTTAAAGTCATCTCTGCGATAACCAATAATAAATTTAGTTTTTAAGTAGTTATGAGTTTGAGTATTTTTAGGAAAATAATTATTTATGGCATATTTATCACCAATCATAGTTAGTGAAGCATCTATAATATCTTGAACATTGTTTATCTGTTTGTAATAAAAATTAATAAACAAAAGGAATAATATAAACTAATAAAAATTGATGTAACTATCAATCGGGGTGATTGATGACTCTCCGGAAATGCAACTTAAGGTATTAAAACAGAAAATAGAAACTAATACCTTGATACCTTATATGCAAAAATTTAAGAAAATGCACATAATATACTAGCACTAAAAACTGTAAATAAATCACTTCAAGCAGAATTAAACGGATTCTATTTAATAAATTCTCAATTAAAAGTTTTGCTTGAACAAAAATGCAATCAAAATGAAAATCACACATTGCATAAAGAAAATGTTAAATTGCCAGACAATAATAACACAACCATGACAGATATAAAAATAACTAACAAGAAAGTTAAAAATAAAAAGAAAAGGACAGACACCTTTTGCACACAAGGGAACACATGGAGAAATACACTATTCCCCCCCTTACCCCAATGAATATTGAAGAAACTGATGACAACTTTAATGATAATTTACAAATTACCCCGGAAGATCAAACAAGCAACTCATCCGAATGGATAGACCCATATGCCAGGAAAACGAAAGGTAAAAAACAACTTCTATCAACAAGCAGCAATGACAGTGACGTAGAAAATGAAAATATCACCCAAACACAGACACAAACAACGGCACCTAAATAAAAAATAACCCCATCAATTTTTGTTAAAGGAAATGCAGCATGGAGAGACATACAAAAAGATTTAATAGATCTTCAAATTGATGCTGAAATAAAATGCCTCCAAAATTAGCCCCAAAACATCATGATCATAAACAAACTAAAACATATTTAGACAAGAAAGGACATCACTCGCATACATACGAATTAACGAAAGACAAAACCTTCAAAATAATTATCCGTTACTTCGCGGAAGATGTCTTACCAGAAGAAATTGTTGCTGCTCTAGAAGAATTAGGCTACAATGTTAATGCAGTCAGCAGACTACACAGCAAAGAAAGATACTACTCAATTATGTATGTACAACTGGAACAAGACCCCAAAAATACAGAAATCATTCAATTGACACACATACTAGGACTGAAAGTAAAAGTCAAAGAAAAACTTAAGTCCGGAGACCCAGCACACTGTCATAGATGTCAAGCGTACGGATATTCCCAAAAAATGTGTACCAACAAATTTGTATGCGTCAGATGTGCACAAAATCACAAATCTGCGCACTGCAAACTAACATCAACCGACCGAGACCAAACGGTATGTGCTAACTGCAAAGGGAATCATCCAGCTAGCTATAAAGGATGCCCCGAGTACCAGAGGCAAAAGGCCGAAATGGATAAATCACAAAAAATTACAAGACTACAAATGACAGAATCGTCAAAGCCACGATCACAAACAGTAACCTACGCTAAAGCCTTACAACCAATAACAGAAAAAGAACCGGTATCAACAGCAGATATTTCTATAAAAGAGAAACTATTAAAGGCAATCAACACCTCCAAAAATGATAAAGAGTTATTAAAACAAATACTCATGATCGCGCTAATAAACATGAACTGATAATGGCAGCACACCAAAACATACTAAACATAAGCTTTTGGAACTGCGACAGTCTCCCAAACAAAACAGAAGAACTTAAAGACTACTTATTCGAACATCAAACAGACACTCGCGTCTGCATCCTGATTTTTTCCGCCATTTTGATTTTAGCTATTTTGCTGCGCGACTACCACGTGACTGCCACTAACAACAGCTGATCGATAATTGAGTGTTATGTTATGTATACTGAGGTTATGTTACAACTCGGCAACTCGCAGACAATATAATTATGCTATCTACTTACAATAAAAAATACCTATTAATTTTTAAGTAAAATTATTTATGTATAATTATTATATATAATTATTTATACTAGTATTATTAATAATAAATATAATATAATTTTTAAATATTAAATATTTTATATAATTTGTTTACTGTCATTGTCTTGGAAAATGTATTTTATTATTACTAGATTTGAAAATATTAATTATTAAAATAAATATAACTCTCATGGATGGAAGACCACGGTCACTGGCTTTTTCAAAACTTTATTTAATTATACTATTTATTGCATTAAAATTGTATAAATATTTTGTAAACATAATTTCTTATATTATATTATTATAATTTTTTTTTGGGAATCCTTAGAATACTATTTATAGTAAAAGTTATGTAAAGTTCTCATGCTATTTTGATATATAATATAATATAACAGTCCCTAATTTTGTAAAGAATAGTTATTTAAAACTTAATTTCCTAAAATATCAAATAGTAATTGTTAACAAAGCGTATAACGAGTAAGTAAGTATATATTGAAGTAAGAACATATGATAGTACATCAGGTAATACATAGAAGGCCATTACAGTTCTCTGTAATGTACGTATAGATTGCTTTAACACTTCTTCCCAATTTATGGGTACATATAGTACATATTATAAACATTACAATAATGGTTAACACTTAAATATTACATGAAACAATACTTAATAAATCTCTAAGTTTTACAAACTTTTCATGGGATAAACCCTTTGTTAATATATCGGCCTTTTGCCTTTGCGTAGCAATATATATAACATCAATTTCCTTCTTTTGATACAAATTTTTAATAAAATTGTATTTAATATTAACGTGCTTCAAACGTTGATGTTCTAGCCTTTTTAGTGAAGCGATACATGACTGATTATCTTCAAACATTTTAATTGGTTGATTACAAGTGATATTTAGTTCACAAAGTAACTGTTTCATCCACATGACTTCAGTTGTAGCTGTTGCCAATGACACATATTCAGCCTCAGTTGAGGACAACGCTACTGTTTTCTGTTTTCTGATAGTCCAATGGACAATGTTTCCATATACTTCAATCATGAAACCAGATGTTGACTTTCTGTCTTTGGAGCTTCCTGCCCAATCGGCATCTGCATAGCACGTTATTATATCTGCCTTTTGATTGTTATAAACCAAACCAAGATCCAATGTTCCCTTAATATATCTTAGTATACGTTTTAACCCATTCCAATGAGCTTCATTTGGATTAGATTAGAACTGACTGTAATAGCTAACTGCTATTCCAATATCTGGTCGAGTAGTGAACATTACATACATTAAACATCCTATTAGTTCCCTGAATGGTTTTTCAATAACATTTTGTGGATCATCACTTTCCGTTGGTTTGCTTTCAATAGGCGTTCTTGCAATGTTGCAGTCTTCCATTCTGAATCTGATTAATAGTTTCTGTAAATAACTTTCCTGACTTAGATACATTTTATCATTAGTCCTTATAATTTTAATCCCTAAAAATACATTCAAATTCCCTTGATCTGTTACTGCAAATTGCATTTTCAACGCTTCAACTAATTTTTCAATCTCATCTTTCTTATTGCTTGTAATTATTATGTCGTCTACATACAAAAGTAAATACATACAAGTGCCTTTCTGATTTTTATAAAAAAGACAATAATCATTCTTTGATTGTTCTAGACCATATTGCTTTACAAACTTATTAAAGGTTGCATTCCACTGTTTAGGTGATTGCTTCAACCCGTATAAAGTTTTATTTAATTTGTAGACATTGTTCTTTTCATGTGTCGTACATTTTGGAGGTTCAATATAAATATTTTCTTTCAACTCTCCATGCAAAAACGCATTTTTGACATCCAATTGTCTAGCAAACAAATGTTTGTTACAAATTATAGATAGCATAGTTCTTATGGTAGTCAAGCGCGCTACAGGAGCATACGTCTCCTCATAATCCATACCGTGAATTTGTGCAAAGCCTTTCACAACAAGTCGGGCTTTGTATTTGCATATGTCTCCAAATTCATTTCGTTTAATTCTAAACACCCACCTTGTTTTCAGAGCTTTACTTCCTTCTGGTAATTTTGTAAGCGTCCAAGTGTTGTTAATTTCTAATGCTGTAAGTTCCTCATTAACAGCATTTTTCCAGTCCAGTTCGTCCACTCGACCATCCATGTCATCAATGTCACGTGGTAGATTTTCTACGTAGGCTTCAGCATGGAGTGCGAGACAGGAGGTATAGTCCTTCATCCAGACTGGTGGCTTTGTTTTACGTTTTTCGGTCGGTGGTGTGGAATTGGTTACATCTTCTTCCGAATCGGTGTCATCCTTATCATCATCGGAAACGCTTTCCAGATTTTCATCGGATACATTTTCGTTGTTGGTATGTATGAGGATTGTTACGGAGTCGTTCTCGTCACGAGTTATTTCTTCGTGACTCCGATCTTTTTCATTAAGAGTTTCTTTACTGTGCACGAACTTGTTCTCTTGGAACACCACATCATGTCCAACAATGATGCGTTTCTTTTCATCGTCCCACAGACGATATCCATTTCGTGAATATCCTACTAAATATACGTCTTTGATTTTTTATCAAATTTCTTCCTGAACATTTTTGGAACATGTAGGAAACCAATACATCCAAAAATTCTAAACTTTGACAGATCTGGTTTAACATTGAACCACATTTGTGCAGGCGTCTTGTCTTCTAAACAGTCAGTAGGTCTTCTATTGATTGCGTAACATGCGGTGTAGATACTTTCGGACCACATTACTTTCCTCAATTTAGATCCCAGCAGCATTGTCCTTGCGGTGTCAACCAAGGTACGATTCATACGCTCCGCTACTCCATTTTGTTTGGGAGTGTATGGCACTGTTGTTTCCAGCAGGATGTCTTTCTGCTTACAGTAGTTGACCATTTCATTAGAGCAATACTCTTTGCCTCCATCGCATCGGAAACGCGATAGCTTTACGTTGAAGTGTGCGGTAGCCATTGCGATGTATTCTCTAAAACACGAAAAAACCTCAGACTTTTTCTCAAGTAAATACACAACATTGAAATGAGTAAAATCGTCAATAAAGGTTAATACGTATCTTTTGTTATTCCATGATGTTGGGTTGATTCGATGATGGTCTCGATCTGTTGTGTGGTAACTTGGTCTGCTTCCCTTCGTAACATGTTGTACAGTCGAATTTGCCGTCGACCTTCAGTCCACTGAGTCCATGCCCCATCTCTTCTCGCACCATTTTTTGCAACGCACTTCCAGATACATGTCCCAAACGTTGATGCCATAACAATGACAATTCGTTGGATTTCTTCACAATATTTACTTCCGCGCGACACATTTCAAATTCGACAATGTACAGTTTGTTTACCTTCTTTCCAGTTATAATGACACTATTGTTATGGATGATTTTAACTTGACCATTTGCAAAAACAATTTCAAATCCAGACTTTTCCAACTTTTGAACTGAGAGAAGATTAAAGTTCAAGTCTCTCAAATAAAGCACTTTCTGAATATTACACAATGTTGATTTTCCATTGACAGTTGAATTTCCCTTTATTTTTCCGACTTTTGTTGCAAGCATTGAGATTTCCTGCTTTGCCACATGCATTTTGATTGGTTCAGTCAACGTTTCCACTTCACTATAATACTTGTCATTATTAACCATGTGTTCAGTAGCACCTGAGTCGAGAATGAACACGAGTTTGTTGTCATCATTTTCACTGACGTTATTAGCCGTTGCCAAAAAAGAAACACCAGCACTATATTCTTTATTTTGGCTCTTTTTATAAACTTCCTTTTTGATTCTGCAGTCAGCTTTTCTATGCCCACGTTTACCGCAGTTATTACAGCGATACTTAAACGGTACTCCAGTTGCGAAAGCAACTGACTGTTCACCTTGTTTTAGTGGTTTTTCATCACTTTTATTGTGTTTCAGTTTGGTTTCTTCATCAAGCAACTTATTCTTGACGAACTCCATTGTCAACTTGTCTTGCGACATAGTTTCTATCGCAGTGATTATGACATCATACGCTGCCGGCAATGTAAGAAATAAGTGACAAATTTTGTCTTCTGCAGGCATCTGAGCACCTGCTTCAGTCAGTTGGCGTATTAAGTTGTCGAATTTAAGAAAGTGCTCTTCCAAACTTGAACTTTTTAATTTGAGTGTTAGCAATTCCTTCCTTATGATAATTTGACTTGCAATACCCTTCCTTTCAAACACCGCTTTCAACGACTTCCAAATATCGCTCGGCGTTTTCTTATCTCTTACATACTCTAAGTGACTATCGGCAATACTTTGAATGATCAGCGACTTACACTTCCTATCCTTCTCGTGTCGTTTATTCTTTCGATCAATAAGTGCAGAATTTTGCGCTTCTGTAGCACCTTCTTCAGGCTTGTAGTCATCTTCCTTTATTGGTTCAAGGCATTCTGAAAAGCCATATTCCTCCAATAACACATCGATTCGGAATTTCCAATTATCGAAATTCTTTCCGTTGAATACGGGTATTCGATAACGTTCTTCTTCTGAGCGATGCATGGTCTAACCTCAAAGACGACCGGTTACACGTGATTTTACACAAAATGACCAAAAACAACACGTTCGACAAAAAGTCTGGTTTTTCTTATTTAACACACTTGTGGATTACTTGAATAGCATTAATTCGTTAATTTTCCCGCAATGATTACACAGATTAAATCAGATTTCTTTTCGCGATCGAAGGTCCATAACCTGTTAACAAAGCGTATAACGAGTAAGTAAGTATATATTGAAGTAAGAACATATGATAGTACATCAGGTAATACATAGAGGGCCATTACAGTTCTCTGTAATGTACGTATAGATTGCTTTAACAGTAATAACATGAAGAAGATAGAAGATATTAATAATAAGGAAATGAAAATACCCGTTATATAATAACATGTATATATATTTATATATATATATATATATATATATATATAATTAAATTGGATTATATAAAAATATAGATAACTTGTTTTTATTAAAGTATTTTAATAGTTAATTTGTTTATTTTTATCCTAATTTTTTAGCTGATCAGATAAATAACTATGAATAGTATTCAAAGAATTATAAAAAAGAATAACGTTCATTTTATTAATTAATACTTTCAAATCTAGTAATAATAAAATACTTTTTCCAGACAATGGCAGTAAACAAATTATATAAAATATTGAATATTGGGAAAAAATATATTATATTTATTATTAATAATACTAGTATAAATAATTATATATAATAATTATACATAAATAATTTTACTTAAAAATTAATAGGTATTTTTTATTGTAAGTAGATAGCATAATTATATTGTCTGCGAGTTGTAACATCAGCTGTTGTTAGTGGCAGTCACGTGGTAGTCGGGCTGCAAAATAGCTAAAATCAAAATGGCGGAAAAAATCAGGATGCAGACGCGAGTCAAACAGACATATTGCTCTTATCGGAAACAGAGGTGCGATTCCGATAGAACGGTGCTAAAATTGTAGCAAGTTTGTTCAAATAAGCTTAAATTCAGAGAAAAAAGCGACAAAAAATGTTAAACCAATGTGTAAGAATATATACGACGATTTAGGAAGTGCGAGAGAGATGCTTTAAATCACTTTAAATGCCGTAAAAATTGGTGGTGGGGGAAGCGAAAATTTAGTCGTCAATTCATCTAAATCGTGATTTACTTTTTGATGACATTAATTATTTTTAGGTTATCTACTTGTCAAAGTGACTTTTGTGTTGTGTACCAATTAAAGTGTTGTGGATGTTGTGTTGTATCTATTGTGTTAAATGTAATGCTAGTGTTAAATGTGAATTGTGTTTGTAATACATAAATATTTTATATTAATTGTATATTTTGCTTATTTGAATATATTTATTATTAATAAGTAATCTATAGTTTATTTTTTATTACTATTTATTTAGGTTTATAATTTATTAAAAGAAAAATTAAGATAAGTAGAAAAGGTTTGTTCTTATTGTATAATATTACAATTTTAATGAAGCCCAATTTGGAAAAATTAAAATTTTGTGATGCTCGACAAACTACATATTTCAAACGCAATTAACGCTTGTTAATGTAATAATATTAGCATGTTGCAAAAATATCTGCCAGATAAATTTGAGTCAGTTTTGCAGAGTAAAGAGAGGAAAAGCTTCAAAAATTTGTAATAGAAGCCAAAGCAGTTTCAAAGAAACACCAATATATTCATTGATGCTGTCTACCGTTCATAGCAATCTTGTGGTTATTCTTATTGTTTAGTTTAACATAGTACATTCTTTAATATATTTATTATAAATATTGTTATTATATTCTAGGTTTTTATTAGTGAGAAAAAAATGATTTTTTTTTAATAGTTTATTAAATATATTTATTTTGTAGCAAGAACCTATGATTTTTACCAACATTTTACTGATTTTTTATACGTTTTATGTTTTCATTTAGTTTTTGCATTTTTTATTGAACATTTACTCTTTCTATGAAACATATAAAGTATAATATGTATCAAATGTTTATAAATTTTTTTATCAAGCGTTCCTTATTTTTAAAACACATTAACAGTTACTTAGCATTTAAAATCATTTATGAACCATTTAAGACTCTTAGTTTCTTTTTTGCAGGCAAACATTTTTAACTAAAATTTTATTTTAATAAGCATTTAATAATCTAAAATTACAATTTTTAATCGAAATAATGTATCGTACAAATTGATAAACATTTTGTAGCTTAAAAACAACATGAAATCTAAGAATTCAAATGTTTGTTATTTAAATGGCAAGTTATTATTTTAATAATATAGTAGAAACATAGCAGCTAGATAAATTTGCACTAGAAGCCTTATAGTGCGTACACATTTGCAACAATCTGCCGTATCGCAACACCGTCGCGTATCATCGTCGCGTACCATCACTCCGCAACACAACAGCGAACCGCAACATCGACGCTTAACATACTCCCGCAACACAATGCCGTTCCATTGCTGTATTGTTGCGCCCTGCCGTACTAACTTGTAAAGAGAGCTGCAACATCGTCGCGCAACGTTCCTTTGATCCGACGGCATAAAACCGACAAGCGATGGGACGCTAGAAAAGTCCCATGTTGCGAGGAAATGTTGCGCGAGGATGTTACGCGACGGTGTTGCGGTACGGCAGATTGTTGCAAGTGTGTACCGACTATTAGAAACACCAATTACTTTATCGATGCTGTTTACCGTACATAGCATAGCATTCTTATTATTATTGCTTAGTTTAACATACTTCTTTAATATATTTATTATAATTATTATTACTGTTACCGATATGTTCTAGGCATTTATTAGAAAATATGAATTTATATTTTTTAATCGTTCATCCAGTATATTTATACTGTTTTTGTTTTATTCATCATTTTATAGCAAGAATCTATTATTTTAGACCTTGCATTTACTAGTTTTATTAAACGATTCATATTTTTAATAAGCATTTGCACTTTTTGTTGAATTTTTACTTTTTATCGAACAATTACTTTTTTTAGCAAACGTTTATAAATTTTATCAAGCGTTTCTTATTTTTAAAACTATATTTATCCAACGTTTGAAATAAGTTATGTCTATTTATGATTATTAGCATTTATCTTTTTTGTGCAAGTTATATTTTTATCGACCATTTTAAATTGTTATCTTGCTATCTACCAAACATTTAATTTGTAGGTTAAAATAAACATCAAATATATCACACATAATTATTTCAAAATCATCATATTTATAATAACAAAGAAGCTGTGTTAATATGGAGTAATTATTTATAGAGTTAATTTTTAATTAATATTTATATTTTAATTATTGTTTTGTTTTTTTTTACATAAAGTTTTCCTCAAATTCAAAATTCCCGCGTTTACAGTTTGTGGACGCCTACGCATAAATACGATGTGATTGTTTACTACTATATAGAATGATGTGTGAACGCCACCATTAAAAAGCAAACATTTTTCAAATCGGCGGCCGGTTGACAGCTATCGGAATCCCAACTCAGGTCTCAAAACCAAAAACAAAATAAAATTCCCAAACTATCATATTTACAGAAATGACAGAGTGGACCAAAAAAGAGAAGGCACTGCCATGCTAATTAAAAGATAGATCCAACATGCAGTAATCGACCTACCTAAAATGACAAACCAAGAAGCAACTGGGGCAAATGTCAAAGTTGAACCCATAGGAAAAATCAAAACTATAGCAGCATATCATTTACCATCTAAACCACTCCTACAATGAGATCTAAACTCAGCACTGCAAGAAAACATCCCAACAATTCTAGCCGGCAACATGAACGCCAAACATCGGGCTTGGAACTTGTAGCATTCGATAATCTTCTGCTCAGTGGGACAGCAACATCTAAAATAAACAACAAAAAAAAAAGGAATTAATTGAACTGATTAGTAATTGATTAGACTAATTAAATATTAATTATAACAGCCTAAAATTTATTAAGTGCAGTTTGTCGTATCGGTTTTAGTTATATCTGGTTCGGCGAAACCAAATTAATTAATTAACTTTATTAATGATTAAGTTATCTTAGCGCTGGTCATGCTTATAACTTTCTTTTAATTCCCACTAGCAGAGAGAAAGATGAATGTGATCGCCCATTAACTTTAGATTTATTTAATTAATCTTTTATTAGTTTTTACTTACGGTTTATTAGTTTGGGGGACCGTGAATATCCATGGCACTTTGTTCCTAATTGTTCGCGGGCACTAATACACTTTGTTAAACACTCCCCAACCTTGTTTATTTTGTTTACAAAGTTGAGGTTAGGACGTCTTGGTAAACGTCAGATGTTTGAGTTGGTACTGGTGCCGTTGGCACGGACACAAACTCACTACAGCAGAAAGATAGATTCCTGTACTGGTTGTCGTGGGTTGACTCAACTCCCGTGGGATGGCGCCACTCTGATCCGTGAACATTAATTAAATTAACGGTTGGTCACATTTATGATATTTAATAAAAGCGGGAACAATTGAGATTGGTCGAGGTAAAGTTGGCTAGGTTCAGGTGAATGTAAAGGAACTTCTTTTCCGGCCGGCCATGGTGGAGTAAAGTTGTGGTGTATTTACCTACGGTAATTCTTTGATGTGTTAAATTAACCATCGAGATCTACCTTTTGAAGTTTGTTTGAGGCGCGCCTATGTGTCTATAGCCGCCGCCGCGTTTGTGAATTGGTTTGTATGATCTTGAAGATACCCATGAGGTTCTCTCTACTTAACCACGCTCCACCATGCCGTCGCCATATTAGCGAGAAGCAACCATAGTCAAAAGCCAGAACACCAGGTACTTATATTCATGTTTACTTGATCAGTAATTACTTAATTAATAATTGTTAGTATATTAAATTCAATTTGAATTTAAGCTTTTAAGTTCGGGCTCAAACCCAACTTAAACCATTCACCTGAACAGTAGCAGTAAGATCTGGAATGCTCCCAAAACTGGATAACTAGTCTGCATGACCCATATCGCCTTCGCTTAGTACCAGTTTATTTACAATCTGTGTTCGACCCATTTCAAGCTTTTCCCAAGGTTGATGTACACAACACTCACATGCAAGGTGTCTCGGAAAAACTTTTCGCGACCTTCTGGAGCTTGTATGACGGTCCCAGGAGGTGGAGGATTCTCTCTTCGGTTTTCCTTGCAAGATAAGTGGTGCTACAACTCAGCCATGCTGAGCCATGTTGTAAGTTTGCACGCTCCGATTTTAAATTTAACTTCTTAACTTTCACAATTTAACCTTTTGCTTTTTTTGTTAAATTGGAGCGTGTCAAGCTTAAGAAGATTTGCCAAGCAAACTTTTTTCTATGCCAGTGGCACCAAATGGTGTCACAAATTTTAAGTGTTGATTTAGTGGTAGTAGTTGTTGACCGACTTAAAGGGTTAGTTGGCCCTAGTGTGAACCTACCGATGTAAATCTGTAAATTCAAATTTAAACCTTTTTATATTATTGTTAAGGTAGTGTTCACAAAAAAAACAAAAAGATGGACAAATTAAACTTATTAATGCCAGTGGATTTTTATTGTACCACAAAATATTATGTTATATGTATATGTATATGTTGCGCAGTGTGTCATCGTTACACCATTTATTTTTGTACAGGAAATAAGCTTATTCGCCTAGGTTAGTCTTAAGGTTATTAAATATCGCACGGTGTCCAACTGTTTCGGTCAATATTTTTGATTTGTTTTTTATCATCATTGAGGGGTCAAGGGGACTTAGCGGTTGTTGAGTGTTCTTGATCGGTCAGTGGTGTGGGAGAGCATTAAGGGGTTTTTACTAATTTTGGTTGGCTTCTTTTTGTTCTCCGATGCCATTGATGTGGGAGGCCTTTGTTGAGCTTAATTTAATGTTAAGCCGCTCAAGAAATTTTCTTTCTTCCTGAACCAATTATATGTTTTTGTAATGTCATGTCTTTCTTTATTAAATGGTCAGGTATCACAACTATGAGTTTTATACCTCAATAACGTCCTTCCTTCAAGTTTAGTACGTGTCACTAGATTTCTAGTGGCTGAAGCCCAACATTTAGTAAGTACGCCTATTGAGTTTTCATCCCTGGATTTGAAGCGACCCACGACCCGCCAACCGAATTAGAGCTGCCGTCTAGCTAATGGTAAGAATCCAAACCGTTATAAATGTTACCCTCAATGCAAGTGACTTTGTTATAGGTTCTGTACTAAAAATACTAAAAAATTGTCAGTAGCTTTTGCATTCAAAACAAATCAGAAGAAATTATAGCACTTCCCTTGCTAGCAGCAGCTGGTGTTGGAGTTGGAGCAAGTGGAGGCTGTGGACGAGTCACTAGGACCGCATTTTTTTCTGCGAACCATGGATGCTCTTGCGCTGAGGGAACCGTATACATTGACTGCAAAACCAGCCTCGGAGGCGCACTAGGTGCTGGAGTAGCTGTTACACTGGTCAGAGTGTCTGGCACACCGTCTAAAACACCTGGAGCAGCTTTGCTGATACGAACATCTTTAGGAAGGGGCGGCAGAGGACTGATACCGTCTGGAGAGCCGTTGGGGATGGAGGAGGCCAATGATGAGAACAGAGATGGCCAGGTCTTTGGCGGCGTATACAAGCCAAATAACATCGCCTTTCTGAGGTTCCATTGTCCCTGTAAATCAGCCATACGACTCGGAGATGGTGGCAATGATATCGGGGAGGCTTCAAGTTCCAGCACATCCATTTCGGAAATCTGCACAAACCAAAGGTAAGATACTGCACTAATCATGACCATTCCCCAGGTACCTTACAATCACGAGACAGCACAAAAACATCACAGAGGTAAACACAGGACTAACCATTAACAACCACTATCACACTTACTTTCTTTACCATTGTCTTATTAATTAAAATTGCATGGATTAATACCGATGGAAGAATCATCTTCCCTGAATATAAAGGGCCGAAAGAAATGATTAAATAACACCTACATGGTGGTGGAGTATAACACACCCGGAATAGAGGCACTGGTATCGTATATCAAACTAATATTTATCATAACACATAATATCCCTCTTAACTATTTACACATTATTAAGCGCACATACCGTTACAAGAGCATGACGTTTGGGGCATGCTACACAAATATTAAAAAATAATTTTTGAAATGACATTATATGTTTTGTACAAAATATTTTAAACAGCCAAATGTATATGAAAAATTTACAGTTATCGCAAAGCATAGTTTGTAAGTTTGTATGCTCCAAACTAAAACTTATTTACAAGCCAGAAAGTAAATATGATCAAACAATTAAATGTTTTCACACTCTAAAAACAAATCATCGTGGAATAAACAAAACAAAAGAATTAAAAAAACACATTATGCTCCAAATTTAAAACAAAAATAAAACTGTTTATTAATAAATATGAGATATCTTAGAAAGCAAAGAAACCATTTGAAATACTATATATCCATACTCTTCAAATATTAAAAACAAAATTTTTAACCATCATTGATTCTTCAAATATGCACAAGCTTATGCTTTAACTATAGTCAAGGCTATAGAGAAACTAACAAGTTACTTGTGTTTTTTTGCATTATGGTTTACCTTCAAAGTTAGTATCAGATATTGGCACACAATTTAAAAATAACATAATTTAAGACTTAAAATTACACAAAGTAGAAATGCACTTTTGCTCACCAAATAGTCCAAAATCTAATGACTTGATAGAAAGATTACATTTTAGTTCAATTGAACACATACGCTTACTCAAATCATTCTATCCTAATAAAACACCACAAAACTACATGCTCTACGCAATTCTAGCTTATTACAAATTTATCCACAAAACTTAAACCTATGAAAATAGTTAGTAGCCATATTTCTAATAAATCCCTTTTATATGTTAATTTAGAGCTAAACTTTTACAAATTTATATCAAAATAATGTTAAAAATCTAAGAATTAAAACTTTTTTATTTAGCAATTGTAATTTGTCTTGAAAGTGGCGGAGGAGAGTGACTTATCCAACTTAATAACTACAAACAGTTGAGTGTGTGTCTGAGCACTCAGATCATCAATTGCGGATTAGTAGTTTTAAAATGTAACCTAAATGTACAGAAATCCAGCCGGTTTGTTTAAAAATCTGAGTTAATGTTTGAAAATTCGGCTTAAAATAAAAAAATCTGATCTTTGATAGTAAAATTTGGCTTTATTTTTAACTATTTAAAAATAAATTGTTAAAATGTGTCTTAAATGTGCAAGAAACCGGCCGGATTTTTGTACATTTATGTATGAACATTTGGCCTTTATTTTTATTAAATACAAATTGTAAAAATTTTAAATTATAAAAGATTTTATTTTTTTAGAAATCCGGCCTTTTGTTTAGAAATTTGGCTTGAAGTACAAAAATCCAGCCGGTTTGTATAGAAATCCGGTTTTTATTACAAAGTTTAAAAAAACCTTATTTAATTTAAAATAAATATAAATTGTTAAAATATATCTTACATAGACTTAAATTCAACTTAATTGGTTGCAAAGTTTGGCTAAATTTACAAAAATTTGGCTTTTATCAGAAGAATCTGTCTTAAAATTAAGAAATCCGGCTGGTTGGTGCGTAAATCCGACCTAAAGTAACGAAACTCGGGTTTGAATGAAAAAATCCGACTTAAAATTTAAAAATGATGCCATAATTTTAATAAATTTTATTTAATTTTAGTTTTTTTATTATATGTGTAGAAGTCTAGCTAAAATCTTTAAAATTTATCCTAAAATTCGGTCAAAACTACAATATTCCGGCCTAAAGCATTAAAATTTAGCCTAAAATTCAAAAATTTGGCTTTATTTTTGAAAAATTGAATGAAAATTGTGTAAATGTACAGAAATCCAATTAGTATTAAATCTTAGTTATATTTTTAATAAATTAAAAGTAAATAATTGTAATTTTTGATTTCATCAACTTTTTTCCAACATTTACAAAGTTATCGACAATTTGTCCGCCATTTTGTTAATTAATTTTTTTAACAATTTTTAATTTATATTTCAACACGTAACTGACAAATTATTTCGAACAAATTCATTTAATTTCAAAGTTATTACCAATTGATTTGTGGACTTAATTAAACAGCAAATGTGTAACTATTCATTAGTTTTTTTTAGTTAAACAAAAAAATAGTTGTTAAAAAAATTAATACAAACTTTGGATTTTGATATCAACTATCTTTAGAAAACAGTTTTTAAAATGGCGTCAATTAAAATTTATAATTAACAATACATTAACTAATTTAAGAAAATTTAAAATTTATTAGTTTTTAAGAGTAAAATACAAAAATAGTTAGTTTTGGATTCTGATTCAACTTATTTTAGAACACAAATTTTAAAATGGCGTTTGTTAAAATTATCAATGAACAAAACAGCGGTTACTTAACTATTTAAATTAATTTTATAAATTATCAAGAAACGAAACTAACTATCCAAATCAATTTCATTTTGGATTCTAATGTTACAAAAATATTAGAAAACAAATTCTAAAATGGCGTTTATTGAAATTAATAATTAACAAAATAGCGTCTACTAATCTAATTAAATTAAATTTAACAATTATCACTTTTTTTTAGTTAGAATAATTATTTTTGTATTTTAATGTCAACAAATTTTTTTCCAGCTGTTCTTTTCCAGTAATCCATTTCTGTGTGATAATATATCGTAGTGTTATCCGTATATAATTTTTCTTTTATATTATGGTTTCATGTTGATAGATGGTTCTATAACATTATTTGCTAGTTAGATATTTAAGGATATATTTAACGCAAGTTTTGTAATTATTATTGCTGTAGAAATTAAAATTTAAGATATTAAGCTTTATTTATTACTAGTCACTAAGTTACATCTTAAGTCGGTATTATTTGTTTTCAATTTTTTTGAGCTTGTTAAGTAACTTTTCAATACGTTTTAAAAGATTTTACAAAATTGATTATCAAACGATTAACCATTAAAAACAAAAGAACAAAAAAGTAATAATCAATTTATAACAATAGCAGTTTTCACGTCTTCTACCAAATGTGACCTAATTTTTTATCAGCGCTCATTAACGTATTGTTATGTATGAATTTTTCAAATACAATAGTTGTTTTTCTGTATATAACAAAAAGTAAAAGCATTAGGAATTATTATTTTATAATATTGTCACCTCATTTTAACTAAAACTGTCAATGAAATAAGTCGCAAATATGAAAGTTATTAAATGTTTTATATTTTTGTTGCTAATAGACGTTTACCAAGCATCTGTTGGAAGAGAATTACTTAATGAGGTAAAATTTTATTTTATTTATTCATCAATTATTTCACAGAACTATTGTTATAAATCTGCAAGTTAACAAAACACTATTCTTACCGGGTTAATCAATTAGAATGTTAAACATGTCAGACTTTAAAATTTATTTTTATAGGTGTAGTAAAATTTGTTTTCTTATATATTTGTATACTATTTTTACTGATCATTTTAGTTTGTATTGTTTATACAAATTTGCACTAAAACAAACTTATAAAATAGTGAATAAAATAACTAATCAAAAATACAACATTATCGTATTGATTTTGACGGTCGATCAATGCCAATGAGTGTTCAATCTCTATAGAACATGTTCTATATTCTTGCATTAAAACCTCTCGTGTCAGACGGCTCTAACAATCACAAAACATTAGATATTATGTATCAACAACAGACAATTTATTAAATAAATTTTTGAAACTTTGTTGGTAACGTTTTCGACGTCTAAAATATCGTAACTAAACTTAAGTTTTACTTTAGTATCAACTTACTGACTTGTCAAATTCTTTGTATGTGGTTTAGTCTTTACTACTTATTGCTTTGTTACTCTCACTAATAATCATAATTAGGTTTACAATGCTTGCACTCTATTTTTCAAAAATATAGATTTATTTTTATACTTATTGTTTATAGCTTTTTATGCTTAGTTTGTGCTTTTTATCAAAATTACTTTGTGCTTATTTAAAAAAAAAGCTTATTTGTCCGGTCTTTAATAATGAGTAATTAATAACAAGATTGTGAGTTGAACAATTAAATTATATGTATAATAGTGTTTACACAGGAACACAATGCTTTTATGGTAAAGATTCATCATTGCAGTAGCACAATCAATAAAAATAGCACAAGTTGTATTTTCTTCAGTTGTGCTTGAATCAATTTAATAAAACTTTTTCTAATACAAATAAAAATAACAAAATTGTGAAACATAAATTATTGAACTGTACTTGTAGAAAAACGACCCATTTTAAATGAAAAGGTTATTTACGATATACATCAGTTAGAGCAAAGTTTACAAAAATTAATAAAAAAACTATTTGTTCTCCTTATTCTCCTAAAAATACAAATTCCTAAATTTAATAAAAGTTATGAAAAGTTTCCAGCTTTTTGCGTTATATGATAATTTAATACACAATTTTTTTGATATTTTTTAACATATTTGGAGGCTGATTCATTGCGTCTTATACAGGCAGTAACTTTTACTCTTAAAAATTATGAAACGGCTTATTATTTATGAATTATTTAATACATTAATAAACGCAGAATGGGTTCTCATTATCTTTCTAAAATTTTAAAAATAAGTTCTATTAAAGAAGATCAACCTCAGGTCGTGACAGAATTGGTGAATCTTTTACAAGTTAATGTTACGACTCTGAAATCATTAAGTATTACAGATTGAGCTGATTATATTTTATTGGAAATTACTCTGAAATTGTAAGACTCAAAAACTAGGAAAGAATTTGAAACTAAATTTTTATTGTTGGACTTTCCAATCTTTAAACAATTGATCTCGTTCTTAGAGATAAAAGTACCGTTTCAAAATTGGTATCCAATGGTCTTAATCTAGTTAAATTTGTTTCAAACAATTCAAAATAAGTGCAAGTTTATAGACACGGGTAAATATGGCAGCAATTCAAGAAGTAGTTAACAAACCTGTAATTTTGTTTTGTCCATTATGTAAAGGACATCATAAATTAATTAAATGCTTTTTATTTCTGGCCGAAAACCCAAAATTTTGCTAAGAAATTGCTAAAACACACAAAAGATGTTTTGCTTGGCAAACATAGCTTTTTAAGTTATCTATCCACAAATTCATGTAGAACTTGTGGAAGTAAAAGACACAATACTTTATTACATTTTGAGAATAATTTTATTCCAAAAACAAAAAATTCCTATTTGATGGTTTCAGAATCTCCAATTGAAAAAGAAGCAGAAATCACAAGAACTTTTGTTGCTATTTTAGGAACCGCTCAACCACAAATATTATCAATTACAGGACAATGGCATCATTGTCAATTAGTTATTGATTCTGAAAGTCAAGTTAACTTTATTACAACTAAATTGGTAAAATGTTTACGTTTACCAAAAACTATATGTCCTTATTTTGTCAAAGGAGTCGGTCAGACCGTTCTTAATGGTATTACTCAAGGATTAGTGTACAGTTAAATTCACTTACAAGAGCTATTAAATTTAATGCAATTGTACTACCTCATATCACTGCTGATCTGCCAACCGTTCCTTTATCCCAAAAACTTAGAGATCGTTTTTTAAGTTTAACTCTGGCAGATCCTGATTTTTATCAAACTTCACAAATAGATATATTGTTGTGTAGATGCTGTTTTTGATATTTCTCTTTCGTATCCTGCTCATATCAAAAGCTATCTAAGCGCCATGCTTATTAACTTTGGTTGGATCATCATGAATTTAGTCCATCAACATAGCTCAAAACCTACTCTAGTTTTGAATTCTATATTTACCAGCATAGATTCTAACTCTGTGTCCTCCCTTAATGATACACTTATAAATTATTCTGGGAAACTGAAGAGATTTTTTTATCTCTGCATATTTCAACCAAAGATCAGATATGCAAAACATATTATAATGACACAACAGTTTGTGGTGAACGTAGTTGTTACATCACAAGATTGTCATTTAAACATGGAACTTTTTCAATTTTAGGTTTTAATAGAGAATACGCACTTGATGGCTTATTCAAATTAGAAGCTCGTTTTAAATGCGATCCTATATTTAAACAATTATATAGTGATAACATTCAATATTATATTACACAAGGTTACCTCATACCTACTCATTCAGTATCTTTTATTTTGACTTATCATGGGGTAAAGAAAAAAAACCTACTGGAACATCAGTACGGGTGGTTTTCAATCCGGCTAAAAAAGATCCTCATGGTGTTACACTTGATTGACACAATTTACAGTAGACCACACTTACAAGCAGACATAAGACAAATTATTACTCGTTTTTGTATTCCGAAAATTGTCTTAACTTGTAACATTTGTCAAATGTTTCAAGATGTAGCTTTACATAATAACGATTATAAATATTACCATATATATTGGCAATCTTTAATAGATCTTGTAACTAAGTGGGAACACACTCGTGTTGTTTTTTGTGTAACTTCCAGTTGTTTTTTTAACTCAGCAAACAATTGTTCAACTAGTTAAAAATGTGGGCTTAAAGTATCCTGTATCTGCTAATGCATTAACTTCAAATATTTACGTAGATGTCATTTTAAGTGGGATTAATAATGAGTTTGCTGTCATTCAATTAAAAAATTAACTTAGAACCTTGTTAAAGCTTGGTAGATTTCAATTATGTAAATGGATATGTTCAAGATCATTACTTTTAAATTCTGACAACTCTTCGTTGCAAAAACTTCCCATTTTTTCAAAAACTATTAAGTTTCTATTTCTGCATTGAAACCTATGTTGAGATACCTACCAAGAGAAGAATATTGTTCAGAGTGGCACGTATTTTTGATGTGAATGGATATCTTACTCCCTTTGTCATATCTTTAAAAAATCTCTTACAATTGTTGTGGTTAATTAAAATTGATTGGGATTGATTGGTCTTGAATTATAAAAAAATTACATAATTTAAATAAAATTACAATACCTAAATGCATTATACCTATAGGTTATCTCAATGCTCGTCTTGTAGGGTTTTCAGATGCAAGCAATCTTGGATTGGCTGCAGTAATATATCTTAGGATTAAACTTGAATAATCCAATGTAGTTCATTTGATAACTGCAAAGTCACGAGTTAAACCTCTTAAAACGTGGACAATTCCAAGGCTTAAACTTGGAGCTGCATGGTTATTATCCAAACTTTGTAAGTCAACTCTTCTTGCTTTTGAAACATTTAAATTAGAAATACCATTCTGTTTCACCGATTCTACCACAGTACTTGCATGTATTTCTACACCACTATGTAAGTTAAAAACTTTTATAGCAAATAGAGTTGCTCAAATTCACAAAAACTTACGTAATTCTATATGGACACTTGTTTCCGGTAATCAGAATCTTGCTGATCTAGAAAGTCATGGTTTACTTCCTTTGAAATTGTTAAATTGTACTTTGTTGTGGAAAGATCCTGAATTTTTATATCAATCAATAACAGATTGGCCATCGGAAAATTTACCAAAATTATTAACTGTTTCCGAATTGAAAGATAACAATGTAATGATACATATATCATTATTAGCTTTGTCTCCGTTTATTAAATTTTTTAAAATGGGTTTTTTACTTTTAAAGATGCTTTGTATATTTGGGTATATTTTTTGTTTTGTACGAAACTTAAGAGCAAATGTAAAACAAACTGACAATAAGGTGGTAACTGGTTTAGAATATTGTGATGCTCTACAATTTGTAATAAAGATCACTCAAGTTTAGTATTTGAATTCAGATTATCATAAATTACATCATGGTAAATTATGTTCTAAACAATATCAAACTTTCTCCCAATTTCTTGATTCTGCAGTTCTTGTCAAGGTGGGGGGTTGTTTAAAACATGCTCAACTTTCTACACAGAATCATCCAATTTGGATTCCAAGTAAAAATTGTTTGGCAATTATGTTAATTGATCATTTTCATTTGTATTCTGGACATGGCGGTCCCCAATTGTTCCAATCGTTACTACATCGAAATTATTGGATTTCGTTGTCTAGAAATTTAATTAGGCAACGTATTTTTTGTTGTTTTATTTGTTATCGTTAAAGCTGAACCAATTCAACCAATTATGGCTAACCTATCATTTGTTAGAGTAAATCCATCTCAAATTTTTCGTGCGTTTATGATAAAAATCTGCGTTAAGAACTATTAGTACAGTTAAATGTTATGTAGCACTTTTCGTTTGTTTGGTAACAAAAGCCATACATTCAGAACCTGTTAGAAATCTTACAACAGAAAGTTGCCTTGCTGCAGTTGATCGTTTTATTGCAAGAAGAGGTTTACCTAATAAATTTTAATCAAACCAAGGTAGTAATTTCCGTGTAGCTGCTAGAAAAATTTCGGAAATTTCTTTTGCTCATTGTTTAGCATCAAAAGAGATCGACTGGTGTATTAATCTGCCATACGCTTCAAATTTTTGTGGATTATGAAAAGCTGGAGTTAAATCGTTCAAACACCATTTCCGATGTATTATAGAGCAACAAGTATTAACTTTAGAAGAATTTGTTACTGTTATTATTTGTATTAAAGCGATATTGAATTCTCGTTCGCTCTGTTTTAATTCTAATGATCCAAATAACGGAGTAGATTATATAACGTCTGGACATTTTTTAATTAGAGGTCCCTTTTGTTAAAAAAATTACAAAAATTTATGGTGATTTGATATCTGGCGTTTTTTGGTTTAAACATTGGAGTTTAATTTTTTTTTTAATAATGGCAGTAGGATCAAAAAGTACAACTTTTGGAATCACACACGCCAATATTTAGTTGTTGGAGTGCAGTGTGAAAGGATTGAAAACATAATCTATTTAACTCGTGAATGAATGTATAAATTATTATTATTAATTAATAAGAATTATAATTTTGTTAATTATAATTTTCAGATACAAACAAATAATGAAAAAGAAGTAGAATGTGTTGAATCAATATTAAGCATTTACCCTAATGCGGTAACAAAAATTGTAAATTTGCTAAACGATACTAGTCTAATAGATGACATATTAAAACAAAATCAAGAATATTATATATATTCAAATGCAGCACAATCAAGAAGAAATGAACAACAAGAACAACATAATTTTACCATAATCCTAGTTGACGATTCAAAATTTAATAAAGTGGATGTATCAATTTGCAGAAAATGCGAACACGCAAAAATGTATTATTTAATCATCTATAGAGGAAGCAAAAATATTGAATTAATTTTCCTAAAAGTAATGCAGGAGTCTGATAGAGTAATCATAATTGATAAAAATGGAATTGCAAATAGTAAGACATCGCCACTTGTAATCTTCAAACCTGAAAATAACAAAAAAGTAAGAAATACTTTAAAATTTAATTGCAAAGCTACAAAGAAAATCAAATATGTTTACGAATATGATGTTACAGATTGCAATGGATGTACAATTGGTGTAAGTAATGAAAATTATATGCCTCCTTATTTTTTTTCAAGTAATAAAGGTATTTCATTTGAAATAATTAAAGAATTTGCGATTAGAATGAATTTTTCTATTAAATACAATGAAACGGATCACCAAACAAATTTGGAAATTTTGTTTTTTGATTATATTCTTAGTGAAGGTATGGAAAAAAAATTCTTGTCGTATCCTTATCATGTAGACAACTATGTTCTAGCTGTACCAAAAGCAATGCCGTTAAACAATAAGTATGCATTAGCATATGTTTTTCAGAAAGAACTTTGGATAGTTATGTTGTTAGCATTGGTAGTAATAACAATTACAGTATTTGTTATAACTGAATCTGTTACAATTGATTTAGTTTTGTTGCAATCTTTTGGTATACTTTTAACACAATGCATCAGTACACCCAACACTAAACCACTAAACATTGTATTTATAACTTGGGTGATTGTATCTCTTATAATAGCAAACGCCTACACTGGAGCATTCTTATCATTTCAAATTGAACCAATTTATGAACAACAAATAGATTCAATAAACTCACCGGAATTTTCAAAACAGATTAAACTAAGTACAACTTTTTGTTGGACGTCATTAGGTGAAAAAATTAGGTTTGAAACTAAAACTATAGTTACTTGGGAGATATTTTCAATGCGGTATATAGTACAGATTTTTAGAGAAAGAAATGTAAGCGCCATTCTTGTGGAAGCTATAGCAGACATTTATAATAAAGAATTAACGCTCAAAAAAATTGATACGTTTTACAAAATACGAGATATAATGGCTTATATACGAATGTTTTCAGGAAACGGACTTATCACGCCATATTTGAATGACATGATTCATAAGTTAAATGCAAATGGTTTGATTAATAAATGGTTTCGAGATTTAACGTTTTTTTTTAAAGATAATGCTATGTCTGAACCGGAAGTTTTAAGGATTGCGCATTTTACATTATGCCTTTGGGTTTATTTTATTGGCATTGTTATTTCAATATTTGCTTATATTTTTGAGTGGTTAATCTACAAATATGGAGTGGTCTATTCAAGAGTGGTTTTCAATACAAATATTAAACGCAATTCAGCATAAATGTGTTTGAAGATATCAATAATTATTATTTTTGCACTAAAATATTTATTTAGATTATTCAAACTTGTTATCAATAAAATATTTTAATACAATTTGTTTAGCATAATTTACCTAAATAATTTTTTTTTGTTGAACTATCAAACTTTTGTTACAAATAAATCAGCAAAAAATTTATAGGATTAGAATTTTTAGTGAAAATTATGATTATTGAAGACTAAATTTCAGCAGTCTGTAAATATTGAGTTTAAATAAATATTTATGGCTTATAAAACTCGAAAAACCCTGATTTTGGAAGTTAAAATACGTTAAAAAATGTTTACAAAATGCAACTATTGTTTAAGATTGTTATAAATATGCTACGAATCGTAAACAACATTTAAGTTTTTTTTTTAAATTGAATGCTTTAAATTTATCAAAAATTGATCCTTTACTGGAAACTGAAGAAGATAGTAATTGTTGCCAATTCTATAATCTTATCGTCACCATAATTTAATCATCATAAAGTAGATAATAACTTTAATAAGATTGCTTTGAATTTTAATAATTGTCAGTTATTTCACTTCAATAAATTAAATTAAAACAAGTACTTTTATTTTCTTAATCATTCGAAACAAATTACATAATAAATATTGTGCAAACACGTAAACATATGGTCCTTCGAACCGGATGATATTTTAAGTTATCCGAACTTGTAACAAATAAACATACATTAAGTGAAGCATTAATTGAAATCTATATCATGCCAGAGAGGAAAATACAAGAACGCTATCACTCGAGTGCAAACATATTTACAAGATCATCCAGATGCAACTTTAGAGTTTAGAAGCTATGAAGACAACATTTGAAGCTATCCAGACAATAAATTTAAAATTAAAAGATCCAGAAGTTGATATATATCATATTGAAGTAGAAGATCAATATTGTGAGGATGTTGAAGAAATACAGCGTTTATTGAACAAATATAAAGTATCCTTAAATGCACAAAACAGTGAAGAAGTATAGTTACCATCAATTATATTGAATAATTAATTCAATGCTTTTTTTATTAACTCTATGAATAATTAATTGATAATAATCCTCAATTATTTTCTATTTTAAAACTAAAATATTTAAAACGAAGTGCAACAGGAGTTGCATATCAAGTTATAAGCAATCTTACAACTACTGGTGACAATTATGTGAAAACATGAGAATTTTTACGCAATCGATTGCAAAAAAACAAAAAATTGTTAAACAAATATAGGTAGTTTTTGGATCTGCCTAACTGTCAGAGAGAATGTGTAAAAAATTTACGAAAATTAATAAACGCTGCGACAGCTTACTTACAAGCTCTTGATGTATTAGTGTTGCCGCCTAGCTCTGCGGTGATAGCCTGGAAGGCGGTGATCTGGGTATTAGGGTTGATGTTTTAACCCAGAAGAAGTTTCTGTTAGTTGTTTGTTGGTTGGGGGGTCCCTGGGTAATGCTTTCAGGGTTCTTAATGATGATCCAATAGTCAGACTCAGTTTTGACTCCGTGGGGTTTGACAATGATGATTGACATAGTGCGGGTGGTCAAAGATACGTAGATTATTGGGTTTTGTTTGGTTTGTGTTGTCTCTGGAACGATGTTGACTCTGCAAACGATCGGAAAAGTCTGCCGGCGCTTTTTTGTGTGCAAGTGGCTACTTGCCGCCGTTCCCCAAATGGGGGAAGCGTATGTGATCATTGGTCTGATGGTCGAGGTGTAAAGCCGGATTTTATTCCGGAGCAACAGGCCGCTGTTCCGTTGCAGCATCGGGTAGAGAAAAGATTTAGCCATTTCTGATTTGTCCAGAATGGATTGAACCTGAGGCTTGTATTAGACACCCTTGTCCAAGATTACCCCAAGATACTTGGCAGTGTTGGACCACGGTATGGGAACGTCGTTGAAGGTGACGTTCTCATGCGGTTTAAGTGACTAACGCCGAGTAAAGAGTACGGCCTTGTTTTTCTCTGGGTTTACTCCAAAGTGCCATTTATCATCCAATCTTCCAGATTGGAGGTGGCTTTTTGAAGACGTAAGGTGATTATTTCAGTCGACCTTAAGGAGTAGATAAGTGCTGTATTGTCATCGTATTGAGCCGTTTTGACCCCGTGCATGCGCCCTGAAGGCATGTCGGCTACATACAAGTTAAAAAGGTGCGGCGAGAGAATAGAGCCTTGAGGAACTTTGGCCTCTATCTGCCGAGAAATAGAGATGTGGTTATAGAGTTTGACTGCCAGACTTCTGCGTTTTAGATATGAGGCTAGCAGCCTTATATTACGCAGAGGAAATCGTTGTCTGATTAGCTTTAGAAGCAGTCCCTTGTGCCAGACTTTGTCACTCCCGTGGCTATTTTTGTCTAAAACCTTCGACAATGTGGTCCGCCACTCGGTTGAGTTGATGTACGCTCGAGTGTCCCCATCTGAACCCATGTTGATGGGAGGGGAGAAGATTGTTTATATCCGTGAGCTCTTGAATGATATCTAAGATCACCCTCTCTATAACTTTGCTTAAGGTGCATAGTAAGCTTATATTCCGATAACTTTGGGGGGAAATGCCCAGTGCAAAGAATAGCATTTGCAATATTGGTTAGAGCCATAATTGCTTAATGAGAGAACAATTTAAGAGCTTTGTTAGATTTTTATCCGGGCCTGGAGCAGAACGAAATTTGAATTTTTTAATGATTTTTCTGATTTGGGAAGGCTATCAAGTGTAGTGTCATCGTCAGCGGTTCTCAGAAAGTCTTAGATTTTCCTGCAAACCCTTTCGATGTGCTCCAGATCCGTATAATCGGTTTACAGATCGGAGCATTGGAGTTCCAAGCTGTTTGCAAATGCTTCGGCCTTTTCCTTAGTAGTGTATTGCATCCCTCTGTCACCGTGAATGGCGGGAATGGGAACCAATCTGTACCTAAGGGCTTTAGAGATCCTTCACATTGGATTTTCATCTTCCGTGAAAGATTTTAGCGTATCTTTCCAGCATTGGTTTTTATGCTTCCTTATGGCCGTTTGAACTTCATTGTGATTCATGATCTCTTTATCTCTGGGGTCACAATGCCTTTGCCATTGATGTTTGGCGGCATTTCTTGTTCGGACCAACGCCTTTGTTTCTCGTGATAATCCTAGAGGATTATCGACGCGAACCTGAAAGGTTTTAGAAGCCTTCTCCGAAGCTTGTTGGACTTGAGTAGTCAAAAGTGCAACGGCTCTTTTGATATCCTCAGCTTTTCGTACTGGGGTCAGGTTACCAATGCTATTTTCCAGGCATCGAGAAAAAAGAGTCCAATCCGTCTGTGTGACAAATTTTTCCCCTTCTCCGGCCCCCCTTCCGAGTAGCTCCAGTAGTACTGGGCTGTGGTCAGAGCCTAGGCCGTTGAGCGTAGTTACCACTGCGTGCAAGTTGACGTTCTTTAGTATTGCTACGTCAAGAACGTCCCCTCTGTGGCCCGCGGCGCTGTGAAAATTGGGTTTGTCCGAACCCAGGACCTGCAAATCTTTTTGCTTTACGTAGTCGAACAGAGTTCGGTTCTATTCCACGACCCGTGTTTCGAATTGAAGTCTCTTGCAATTATTGTGGGATGTGGATTATCAAAAACTCTATCAAAATTTGGTGTTTCGATGAGGTTTTGCGGACGGATGTAACTGGAAGCGATTCTGACCGTGCCAAGCTCTGGCACAGTCACTACTATTGCGTTCAATTTGAGAAAGACTAGGTTAGGGGTATCCACTTTAGAATGGTCCAATGATTTCTTTACAAAGATCAAAGGATACCACCGGCGGCCCCCTATAGGTAAACGTGTTTGGAATTCTTAATGGCTGATTGGGTTTGTGAACCGACTCTGACACCAGCAAGATGTCTAAGTTCTGATCAATGAAGAACTTTTCTACTTCTTCCATTTTTTCTGTAATGCCATTGGCATTCCAGAAGCAGACTCGGAGTAACACTACGTCAGTTGTATTATTCATTTTAGTCAATGAGCGTAGACAAGAGGTTGGCCATGAACCTCATTTGAGATTTGCCTATTTCTTTTAAGATTTTGGCTATTTTTGCAGCAGATTGCTTTTGTTGCGTTGAAGGAACAACAGCTGTTGGAAAAAATCAGCCGTTTTCTACAGGATTGCGGGGAGCTGTAAGCTGAGACAAAGAAGAAGGGACTTGGGCCGGCGCGGGCTTAGCTGTCGGTCTAGATTTAGCTGTCTTTCCGTGAGCGGCTATCGCTCTCAGGTATGCTATGCATCCCTTAGTAGTTGGCCGAGTGTAAGGCTAAACATAGAGATTTGTATACTCTCGTAGGTCTGCTGGCGCTCCGAGTCGCGGCTTGGTTTTGTTCATGTTGAGACCACGCCCCTTTGAGTCGCATGTATGCAACAATCCCTCACTTTTTTGTTATTGTTTTGTCCGACGGGGAAGCTTTGTGCAACTCCCGGGGGAATCATGCAAATTTCTTGCACTCGCGCATTTAAGTTTTAGCACGATGGTGGACATTAAAGTTTTTTTTTTTTTTTTGAGTTACACTTTTGTCACGTCTGGGTCTTCACTGCTGTTTACCCGGCGGTGCGGGTTGCAAACGAGCGTTGTCACGTTCGGAATTTTCCTCTGGTGGTGGAGCCGGTCGGATGTCATCCACGTAGATTTTCACAGGTGGCCGACGTGGGTTGTCTTTGACTCATTAGCAATGTCTTCTAGCTGATGTAATTAGCCGCTTTGGGCCCATCTATTTAGCTGCCAGTCGGCGTTCTCTTTCTTTTACCATCACCTGGTCTCCAGGTCTGTATTTAATGGCTGCGTTGCGTCGACTAGAGTATAGTCTGCAATACGTGTCTTGTATTCTAGTTGTAGCCTCCGGTTTTGTGCATCCGCGTCTTTCTGGACTTCTGGTTGCGAGGTGTCCCAAGCTCCGGGTTTGGCAATGTTTGCTCCCAGTAGGGCTTCACTTGACGTGGGGTCAGTAGCTGCGTTGGTTTGGCGGCGGAGTAAGAAGGTAGCTAGGTGTAATGGCTCGTCTCATGGCGTGCCAGGGTGACTGTCGAGTAAACATCGCAGTGATTTCTATAACTCCGCGTAGCGTCGTTCCACGGAGTTAGCCTGCGGGTGGTATGCCGCTGTTGTGTGGTGGTGACATTTCCTTTTCTGTATTGCTTCTTTAAATTTGAGGCTCACAAACTGCGTGCCGTTGTCGCTTAATATGATTTTTATGTATCCGAAACGGCAGAATACTTGTTGTTCTAGTATTTTAATTGTCACATTGCTAGTCGTGTAGTGTGTGGCAATTCTTTTCACCCAGCGGGTGCACATATCCATAATTGTTATTATAAATCGATGGTCTGTGGGAGTCGTGTCCAGCGGGCCTACGAAATTGATCTCAATACGTTTCCATGGACGGCTGTCGGGATGAGATTGTAAGGCGGCGATATCTCGGGCTGCACCAGTTGCATTGCGGGTGGCACTCGTTCTGGCTTCTTTTCACCGCGGTTGCTAGTATCTCAACCTCTAGGGGTTAAAGTGCAACGATTTGTTGGCTATGTTGATTTTGCCAAGATAGCCGGTGATAAAGCCCGGTAATGCTAACAGGTGAAACCTAGGTGTTAGAAGGTACTAGTCTGTCCAGGTCGTTAGCTTTGTTGCCGGCCCCTACGTTGTCCGTTGTTTGTCTTACCTTACTGGCGTCAGGTTGTAAGGCAAACCGCAGACCTGGTCGTGGGTGGTCTAGAATCATAGGTTGATCAAGCAGTGCTTTTACGGCAATGAATGCCTGTTCGGCAGCTTTGTCCCTTACGAATGGACGTTTGGTCTCCTGCGGGTCTGTCAGAGAAGCCGCGGTTTCCGCAAAATTATCCACGTACTCCCGGAGCTACGTGCAGGTACCCAGAAAGCTGCAAAGTAGCTTGCGAGTTGTGGGCCGGAGGTAGTTGCGGATGAGCCGCAAGTGATATTTTAGTGGTTTGTTCCCTTCGGCGGTGACCTTGTGCCCCAGGTATTCAATCTCGCGCTGACCAAAGTCGCATTTGTTTGAGTACGGTCTGATCCGTATAGGCGTAGTGTCAACCAGTTGGATTTGGATACAGCGTTAGTAGTGGTTGGCCAAAGGTCCTCAAGAAGTAGGCTGGCAAATTCTCAAGTTAGTTGGTGGAATCCGGTTTGGTCCGGAAAAGCGTGTTTAAGCATGTTTGCTATTGGTATGTCCGCCAGTTGAGTCGTGGGTATGCTCAAGAAACAACCTCTCGTGCGTCGCACCCAAAATGAACCAAATGTTGCACATAGTCGAGTGTGGCTTGGTTCTGTATTAGCCACGGGTGGCCCAAGATGACTTCTTCGGCAAGGTCCAGCGCGTGTAAAAATGTGTCTTTTTGTTTTTGGTTTCCCACCTGGATAGTGACAGTTGTTTTCTTTGTTACTTAGAGTATGTTTTAGAAGTTGGCCTGGTAGACGACTTAGTCAGTCTGGTGTAAGCCGGAAAGTTTTAACCGGGTAAAATTTTGGCTGGCCCCGCTGTCTATTAAGGCCATTGATTTGGTTCAGTTAAGTGTTATTTGAATCTTTGACAAGTGGTGGTAATTGCCGACAACTCTTATTTCAGCAGGGATCGATGGTCGTGTCGTGCTAGCCGGGTAAAGTTTTGGCTGGCCCCGCTGTCTATCAAGGCCAGTGATTTGGTTTAGTTGAGTGTTGTTTGAATCTTTGGCAAATGTTGGTAATTGCCGACAATTCCTACTTGAGCAGGGATTGATGGTCGTGTCGTGTTAGCAATTAATCAACCTGCTGCTTGTTTTCTGACTAGGAAGAAGTTGTGAGGTTGTCCTTTTGTGGCTGAGTCCGGAATTTGTTGGTCTACCAGGTTAATTAATCTGTTTGCCATAGCCATTTTTGACGCCTCAAGTGCAATGCGCTGGTAAAGCGCGAACTTGCGGCGCAGGAAGCTGGCAACCGGCTCCTTTGCCTGGTGTTTTTCCGTCTACAGCTGTTGGCTTAGGTCCACGATAAGATCAGGGTCTGCATATTTTTGCAGTAGAGCTCGGTCACCGTCCGATTGCTCTTGCCAGATCTTGGCTTTCTCTTTCAAGGCCTTCACTAGGCAACTATTGTGTATTAGTTCTGGCACCGTAAATACTCGAAAGTGGTCTTTGAGTTTATTGAAGAAACGGTGAGGGTTTTCGTGACCGGGTTCTTGAAACGTCGACAAGTGGTGTTGGTGCCTGATTTTTCTGTGGAACTTTGCGTTTGCCGGTTCCAAGGCCTTTGTGTGCGACACAACCATCTTGGCAATGTCGCTGGCCATGTTAGCCTCAGCGGCCGTGTCACGTAACGGCGTGGACTGCTGTGTATCTTTTCACCCTAGCCAGGTGGCTGCCGGGTTGGTCTCCCGTGGAGAGAAAGATCCGGTTTGGTCCACGGGCATTCCCATCTGCCAAAAGTTTGACTGCCAAGTAAGTTGCGGCTGTGGTGGGAACCCCGGCGGGGGGCAGTGGCCAAACATCCCACGCAATCAACCCATCACCTGGGGGTGTCTAGGTTCTGGACGGTCCAGGCTGGTGGTATGCTTGATACTCCGGCCAGAGTTGCAGAACCGGGGTGTTTCGGTTGGTTTCGGGGACATTCCGGTTTTGTTAAGCATGATAACATTTTTTTCTACCGGATTGAACGTTTTATTACAAATTTGTAGGTTTCTATTTTTTTGCGACAGGAGTACCTGTTTACATGTGCAAAGCCTACGTAGTTTTTTTTACAATAATCCAAGTATTACTACTGCTCTAGTCACTGCTCGGGTTATTTGAGGACCAGTCGATTAGATAATAGTCCAATCAATGGTTCTGAAAAGGTTTCCCAGGTCTTGGGGAGCTCCCTATGTTGGGTCGGTACTAGTTGGGGCGCCTTGTCCTAAGTTGCTCTATGTTGGGCGCCAATTGTTGCCGCCTAGCTCTGAGGTAATAGCCTGGAAAGCGGTGAGATCCGGGTATTAGGATTGATGTTTTGACCCTGAAGATGTTTCTGTTAGTTGTTAGTTGGTTGGGGGTCTCTGGGTATAGCTTCCAGGGTTCTTAATGATAATCCAATAGTCGGACTCAGCTTCGGCTCCGTTGGGTCTGCTCCAAGTTGCGGCGGGGTTTTGTTCATGTTGAAGCCACGCCGCTTTGAGCCGCGCTCCTGCAACATTAGAATGTTCAGTGAAAGAGTGGGTCGATCTGTTAATCAACATAATACTAAGGAAAATAGATGTTAAAACTGTTGCTGATTAAAATTTTTTGTAAAAAGTGAAGAAAAGCTTTATTTTGATGAGTTAAATAAGTTTTTAAATCAAAGGTGCACAGGAAAATCACCGGTCTGTTACAGTTTTAAATGACCATCACTTTTATAAAAACTATTTGCCATATAAACATGCTTTATATGGCAAATAGTTTAAAATGTTTTTTATGAAAAAAATCCTACGCACCCGTGCTACAAATGTGACAAGTTTAGAGAAATGTCTTCAAACGCTCGATTGGAATATGTTAAAAAAAAAAACAAACTGTGTTATAATTGCTTGATTTCAGATCACAGTTCTAACTGTTATTCTAAGTATAATGTTACCGTTCTCATCATACAATGATACATGCAGAAACGCAAGCATTGACCACGACAAAAAACGTTAGCTCTGGGTAGTCTACTTAATGGATAAATTCAATCAACTAACAAAATGCCGAATGTTACTGAATGCAGGTACATCATCAAATTTTATATCAAGTTCTAAGGCACAAAAACTTGGAATTCCAACGTCTGAAACACCACAAACTATAAATGGTATAACTTAAACTAAAATTATACCAACCGGAATTATTTGCACTAAAATTGCATCACAAAATTCAAAGTTTAAAAACACAATCAAATTTATAGTGTTACCAACTTTGACCAATAAGATGATGCCGCAAGAAAATTTGAAACAAGATAAAACTAATATCCCACAACATATTTATCTAGCTGATCCGGAATTTTACAAAAGTAAACCAATTGATAGAATATTGGGTTCTCATTTATTCTGGGAATTACTGCAAGTGGGAAAGATTAGATGTGGAATGATAAACTTATTTAAGACAACGATTGCAAAAGAAAGTATGACGGCTATTAGCACCATTCCAAATGAAATCAGCTGTAATAACGCTCAACTAACTAGACTACATAAAGAAGTCAAACAGTTTTGGAAACAAGAAGAAATAAGCACAATACAACATGTAAGTAACTCCGCAAAAAAAAACAAGTAAAAGATGATTTTAATAAAACCATTAATCAAACCAAAAAAAGGAGATTTATTGTGAAACTACCTTTTAAAGACAACTACAATATACAATCAATTAGTAAAACAAAAGGTATTGCCACGGAAAATTTATTATTAATGGAAAAAAAAAAAATCAAAAATCCACAACTTTGAAACCAGTACAATCGTTTTATTAATGACTATATTATTAAAGAACACATAAGAAAAGCAATCTCTACTGATGTCACAGGATGTTATTTACCTCATTCAAAAACTCTAAAATTCGAGTAGTGTTTATTGTATTGACAAAAAGCTCCAATGGAGTATCATTAAATAATACATTAATGGTTGGACCTACTCTGCATTCAGAGTTATTTTTAGTTCTGCTCTAATTTAGTATTAAACCAGTAGTAATTATATGCTATATTGAACAAATGTATCGTCAAATTCTGCTGGATTGTAGTCAACATGAGATGATACGTGTCTTTTGGAGAAATAACCTTCTAAAGAGCCAATGCGTGATTTAGTGTTAGTAACAGTTACATCAACAAGAGTTTTCTGTAGCTTCAAAAGAGATATTAAATAATTGTTATGTGGATGACATTCTAACAGGAACAAATTTTATTGATGAAGCAAGGTTATTAAAAGATCAATTACAGAAATTATTAACAAAAGGAGGTTTTACTCTTAAAAAATGTGTAAGCAATGTTCCATCAATTATTAAAAATGTGGACAAACAGAATGGTATTATGTTTATATTCAATGAAGAAAAATTATTTAAAACTTTAGGAGTTTAATGAAATTCTAACTCTGATTTATTTCTATCAATAATGAACAAATAACAGAAAGAGTAAAATTATCCAAAACTAGTCAAATCTTTGATCCATTGGGTTTATTGACTCCCGTTACTGTGCAACCCAAAATGATATTACAAAGCCTGCGGAAAGTAAAACTGAAATGGGACAAAACCGTTCCATTAGATATCTATACAAAATGGATTGAATTTAAGAAATCTTTAAATTAATTGATTCTGCGATTGCATTAAATTGGATAAAAGCTACACCTGCTTGTTGAAAACATATGTGGCCAATCAATGATAATGATCAATTAAGCAATGGCATTTCCACAAACAACAATCCTGCTGATATAGCGTCGAGAAAAATCAAAACACTGGATATTATAAAATATCATTTATGGCATAAGCCCACTTGGATGATTAGCAATCTAAAAAATTAGCCATTTTCAGTATCCCTCATTGAAGATACATTCAAACAACGGGAAACTCAAATTATTTGTGCTCATCATAAAATATATAATTGGTCAAGTTTTCATAAGATAATAAGGATTATGGCATATATTAAACGATTTGTCTACAATATTAATTTATCTCCGGCACACCAAAATTGAGTTTTATATTGGCAGATGAAATCATAGAAGCAGAATATAACTATGCAACCAGACACACATAATAGTAACTTCAACTACCAACAATGCAACTTTGACTAACACCTTCTACTACTCATATCATATTCATAACATCAATACATATGTAATCACAATTGTAAGTCTTTTTATCTTTTTATATTTATATAATAAATAATTTTCTTTTGTAGTACACCGAAGATACAGCCGAAACCGGTCTGTACAAAATAAACTAATTACACAGCATATAAAAGTATAATAATAATACACCCACATAACCTATATAATAAAATAAATGCACATGATCAACTCAACTAAAAAGTTAATTACGTCATTTGACACACAACTAGAGATGAAAACAATTAAAAAGATAATAAAAAGTGTTTGCATTGACAACCTGAAAATTAGTATTATCTAGAAAGAAAAGTAAAATGCAGGATTTAGATAAACAAATACACTAACACTAAAAATGTTGACAAAACTTATGTTAAAACAACAACAAAAATAAGAAAAAAAAGCGTCTCCCATCTGTACCCCACACCAACCAAAAAGAATAGAAGGCCTGATGTTATCCAAATTGACATCAAAAAGCTTTGTACTCTAAAAATGTTGGAAAACAAGAAAAAGAGGTCAAGGAAGATTAAACTTACAATAATTCGGCTAAGAAAACAAGAAAAAATTTGATCACAATATAGCTGAAAAGAGATTTTGAAATAAAAAGTAGACAAAAAAAAGCTAAAAATTTAAAACTTTAATGAGCAAGACAATGCGGCAGAAATCTTCAATCCGAATGAATGATGCTAGCAAAAATGCAGAGTACTGTAGGTGAGAAAACAACAAACACTTAAACATTGCACTTGTCAAGATGCCTAAAACCATAGAATTCTTCTTTCTAATCAATAAAAAAATAATAATAAATGAAGCTTTAACCGTTGCCGGGTAAAATAATTAAATGCATTGATGCATCAACCACGCTCACGCACAGCATGGTATAGATCAAAACTAAGATGTAAATTTTACATCTATAAATGCTAGGCTTTTTCTAAATCAACAAAAAACAAGTTTAGAAGGTGACTCAATAAATTTGGGTGTAAAAAGTGGGAAAGTAATTGTAAACGGATAATTAAACACCAACACGCTTTAGTGCTAATCGCTCCATACGCTTACAGCAGATCAAAGTGGTTTCTGATATATTAACAAGCCTGGACTTGGAAACATGCAACCAAAGCAGCATTTTATTTTTTAGATAAAACTTTAGCAGCATTCTGATAAACAATAGTATCAAACAAAAAAACACTTAGCAACCGCCGGGACCTTTGTCATAATGTTGCAACAAAAATCTTACTCACCGACAAAAACAGTCTTAATAATTATTAAGTTAATGTACTGATACTTTCAAAGACGGTGCCAGTAGTATAGGTACTATTCAAATAGCATGCATAGCAAGAAAATCAAGAAAACACACAAAAGCGTTGCCCGGTGTACAAAAAAGCAAAAAAAATTGATCTTAAAAAAAAACACATAACTCGCCAGATCACAATTGGAACTTGGAAGAAAATGACGGCTGTTGTGGTGCCAAAAGCAAAAACAAAAATAAATTAAAAAAAAAACTTCAAAGCAAAAACAGTAGCAAACAAAAAAAAATACGCTGGAATAATTTATGTTGCAAGGTAAAAGAAGATAAGCGCTAAATTACCAGTCTAGAAACACGTGTTGAACGTAGTAAATTTTTTTAAAAGGCCAGTCAATAGCATAGAAAGCAAACTTGTGTCAATTATCAAACATTTAAAAAACTTAGAGGTTTTCCTAAAAACCAACAGATAGCACATTTGGCAATTGCTTACTTGAAGCCCCTCCAAGTAATGCTAAACGTAGGAGAACCCAGAAAAACAAGTCGGCAGTTGCTTGTTAGCGTAGATAGATCTATGTTGTTATACGTCGCACCAACGTAGGCAGCATGAGATAGTGAGCAAATAAACCGTAACAAATTAAAGAAAAAGTTGCGCGGGTCAGTTATTAAAGTGATGCAATTTTACCAAACAATCAGCACAAACCCGGTTAATAGTAGTACCAGTTAACCTAAATGTAAAATAACGCAAAAGAATTTACGTCGTAGTCAGGTAAAGATTTAAGAAATCTTTACCTTATCAACAGCAAATACATGCAAAATAATGTCAACAATAAGAATGTTGTAAGAAAATGATTTGTCACGGACTTTTGCACGGCATTGTTTTTTTGTTGACTAATTTTATTCTAAATGATAAATGATGATTCTATTTGTATGAAAAAGCACAAAAATTAACTCAATAAACTCACCATTGTTAGAAAATTCCATTCATACACAAGCCTGCAGTTGATAATAGCAACAATTAATATCAGTACTTTCATTGTGGTTAAGTTTATTCCATTTACGTTGTCAACGGTTTAGTCCAGAACGACAACTGGTGTGACTAAATATGAAAATAATTAGTTTTTATATTGTATTGATTTTTAAATTAATATTAATAATAAATAATTATAATATATTGTGCTTAGTTGATAAGGTCAACTATTAATATATTTATTTAACAATCAATTAAGTATTTATTTTATGTTTTATACAGTTATTTTTCTATCTCTAACATCAAGCGTAAAATCTAAAAGAGCTTTTTCTAAAAACGCTTAGTAAATGACGTAAACCATTTTATGGTATGTTTGTTTACAACGCATATTTTTCTTAGGATTATTAAAGGTATTGTTAATTAGATGATTAAATTAATTAATAATTGCGTAGGTTCCTAAATCATGGCGTAGGCCTCGTATGCCTATCATTTGAAAATACATTAAAATTATAATTTTTCTAATAATTTTGTAAGTAAATTTTCTAAATATTAAAATCCCACTGACAAAAAAAACCTGGTATCTTTTAAAGTTGCAACACAAAAAGATTAAACTGTAAAAATTTACAAACTTTCAACAAAGTTTCTAAATATCAAATTACTACAAAACATCCAAAGAAGTTGACAGTGCGGTCGTTGACATGACTAGCTTTTTATTGCTAGCAACAAAAATGTTTACTAACTCTTTTAGCAATTTTTAAACAAATTGATTGAGTTTTAATAGAAAGGCTAGAGACCTTACTAAATTTTGCTAGACATAACTAGCAAAAGCCACATGACTTAATGAACCAAATCAAGCTAAACCAGTGCAATTGTAAAGTAAAAAAGACAAATAAAGAACACACAAATTAGTGCTAAAAATCTGCCCAGTAAGTCCTCTAACAGCTATGATATTCTGATATTTTAATTATTAAATTGATTTAGCCGTCCAGAGTGAAAGGATATCATCACACATCTCAAAATCAAATAGGCTTTAAGTCTGTAAGTAAATTTTTGTTTATATTCATACTTGTTTGTATCACTGTCTGATGATGGCCTTGTAAAGGTTGCAACTAGTTTTTAAATATATTCGTGATATAGTATACATACAAAATTTGTTTTATTAAGTATTTAAAATTAAATATAACTTACCTCTAAAGTTAGTTTTTAAAATGTGTCAGTAAAAACTACTAATCTCACAGTAGATAATAATATTAACATTGTTGATTTTAAATTATACATTACTACTTGCAAAAATGTATACTTGATAAAATAATCAAGAACATCGACCCAAAACTATAAATATTTAATTAAAATGCAGTAAACAACATTAGTAGTGATGCAATACAAACATAATAAAGCTTTTTAAAACTATATCTTATTAGATTAATATTAATTTTTAATTAAATGATGAAGAAATATGATAATAGTTTATATAAATATAGCATTAAAAAGTATGAAATAAACAAATTAATGATAACCTTATACGTACGTGAGTTTGTGTTTCTAAATAAGTGGTGAACTTGAAGCACAAAATGTTTTGAAAGAACCTCAAGCTACATCAATCTCTACTACAAGGTCGATACGGTAAAGTTTTCTCAACACTATAGGTTATCTGTTTCTTGGGTCATAAAGACCTTAACTTTTATTGTACCTAAAATAGTTTAAATTATTAAAATTAAAATTAATTTTATAAAATATAGAATGAAAAAATGTTGTAGATTTTTTTTAAAACTTGAGTTTTATTTTTTATTAATAATTTCTAACTACAACTGGTACATAATAATTGGGATGTTTGTTGGTAATAATGGTGCATTTAAATATTTGATCAAAATTTTAAAACGATACTTACTATTTGCTCAAATGAACTTAAAGCTTGTGGTAATCAAAAAATTATCATTTATGCAGAATATTTCATATACGTGTTAACTAAATTGTAGTATAGTGAATACTGACAATAACAATAAAAGTAAAACTCATTTTACTTAATTTCTTTATAAATAAATAAATTATCGTTTATATTAACTACTTGAATTTTTTATATTACTTCACTTTGTATTTTTATTGCTACTAAATGAGGGCAATTTACTTTCTTTAAAATAAATTAAAAAATTATTAAATTTAATTCAATTAAATTGTTGTTACTGGTTTTGATGCATTAAAAGCATCATGATTAGGCTAATTAAAATGTATAAAACTATAAAATTATTTGTATTCAATTAGAGCTAAATAACAAAAAAAAGTTATAAAATATCATTAATTTTTAAAAGGAATGTTAGAGAAAGTGGAATGTTATATTTTATACAATAAATTATAACATTGCCCTTGGTAGCATACATATATAACCTTTAACTTATGATTAAAGACCAAAAGTCTAGCTTTTCTTACAAGTTATATTAAAAGCACACAAATATTTGTTTAAATGTGAAAAAATTAAATGAAATAAAATTTGACAACGTTTAAAATAATTTTTGCCTTTTTTGGAGTTTTATTATTTTTAAATTATAAGATTTTTTAGAGCTAAATTGTGTAAAATTTGCCACAAAATTGATTTTTATTTTATCAGCGTAAAAAATACAATACAATAACAAGCAATTTATTGCTAATATTACACAATTTTTGCGCTTTGTAACAGATTTTTAATTAATTTTAAGCGATAAATTTGTTTTTAATGCAATTTTTGATTAATTTTAAACACTTATTACGTTTCTTAGAATATTTCCAAATGATGTTTTGCAGAAACTATGTTTTTTGAGTAATTTATTGCAAATATTACAGATTGTTTACGTTAACTAGCCAATTGCATTTTTAAGCAACTTTGGATGTTTTGTAACTGAACTGCATTCATATTTAATGCTGCCGTATTGTTCAATCATGGTGAATGAGTAACACGATGAAAATATTGCTAATAAAGCAGAAGCAAATAAAAAGTTGTGTTTTTGTAGTTCATATGCCAAATCTGATGTACAGTGTCAAACTTGTAAAGCAATTTACCACTAAGCGTGTTGTAAAAAAGTGAAATTATGCTGCGGGGTTAATGTAACTTCAATGTCCAAAAATGATGTCAACTTTGAAAAAAAATAAAATAGATTAACTTGAAAGACTTGGTGAGTGAGTTAAAACTTACTAATTCTTTATAAAATCGTAACTCAAAAATATGAGAATAAGCAATTAAAAAACCAACTCATTAATTGTTTACCTGAAAAATCAACAATAGCTATTTGTAACTTAAATAACAATACCAAAAATAATAATACTCAATTATTAGATGTAAACGTATGCAACCAATCAAAAAATAAAAACGTAAACACAGCTACACGCAATTCGGTTACACCAAATACACCTAAAGTGATAACTTTCAATATTACAAAAATCAATGCTGACCCTATTATTAATATAGAAACCAATAATTGGGTTGGAGTAGTCAAAAAGAAAAACATCAAACGCAAATATGTAATGGGCTCTAAAGATGTAGATAGCAGCTTCAAAATCATAGCAAAAGAGAAGAAACTATTAGAAATTTACACCAAGAATGCACGAATGCAAATTTTTTTAAGTAGTCTACTATCTCATAAGAATTTTGAAATTCATAAAATTGTAACAAAGTATAACTCCAACTGCATCAGACTAGGTGTTTCTCAAATAGATTTTAAAGTAATTATCAATTCAGTAAGTTGGTCTACGAGATTAAAGGTTTAATTCTTTCTAAATGTACTGGTAGAAAAGAGCATACCGTCCACCTTGATTTGTAGTATTTTAACAAAAACGACAACTTTGGCTTTATCGCTGCTTCTACAAATAATTTAATAACCAATTTATTTTGACCAGTACATTTAGAAAAGATTAAACTATAATATGTAAAAGTCTACACAATAGAGAAAAAGTATACTCACTCATGTATGTCCTGCTTGACCAAGTGCCCAAAAACGACGAGATTATAAATATGACGCACATCCTCGGCCTAAAAGCCTAAGTAGAAAAAAAGCTAAAATCTGAAAAGCTCACTGCCACAAATGCCAGGCTTATGGTCACACCCAGAAAATGTGCACAAACAACTATTTGCGTAAGATGTGCTTAAAACCATCCCTCAGCACACTGCACATTAACATCGGCTGACAGGGAGAAAGCCCTATTCGCAATGCCATTTGTACCTAAAACAAAAAACCAAACTGGAAAAATCAACATATAATTAGACACGCACAAGTTATGATCAACCGAAGGCAAGTCCTCAAACGACTTCGTACGCTAGAGCCGTCTAGCCCCCGACGGTAGCAGAACCACAACAACCAAAAAACAACTCTTTCAAAAATGACTTACTCAAGGTCATCAATTCATTCACTAACGGCAAAAATTTGATCAAACAAATCCTAACCGTCGCCTTATTATATATAATTAGCATAATGTCAATACACTATAATGTACTATCTTTAAGCTTATGGAACTGCGACAACCTTCTAACCAAAATTGATGAACTGAAACATTATCTAACATAGCATCAAATTGACATGCTATTATCTGAAACTAGCCTAAAAAACAAACATAAAATAAAATTCGTCTATTACAACGTTTATAAAACCGATAGAGACAGCAAAAAAGAAAAAGGCTCTGCTTTGCTGATTAAAAGACCAATAGAACAGGCAGAAATAGACTTGCCAAAAATGGTACACCTCAAAATTACCGGGGTAATTATCAACTTGGAATCTATCGGAAAAGTAAAAATTGTATCAGCTTACCAACCTTCATCAAAGCTACTCTTCTACGCTGACTTAGACTGTGACCTCAACAAAAATATCACAACCATCCTCGGAAGCAACCTGAACTCAAAGCACAAAGTTTGGAACTGCAATACTATCAATACTAGAAGCAAATTGCTGTTAAAACACAGCAAACAGCATAGAATCAATCCCAAACCAGCCCAGACACGTCTACTTTTTTTAGTGCTCAAGGCCATCCACCCAACATCTTTGACATAGCCATAACCAATTTTTTTAACAACAACATCACCATCCCAGTATTAGATAAACTTTAATCAGACCATCTACTTGTGCTTCTACAAATTTCAAACGTCCTAAACCCTAACTTCAACAACTGCCAAAAAAAGACCAACTGGTCAAATTTTACAATGCATATGCTAGATAAACTATGCCCGCTTTTAATAATAAACACAAATGCAGATATTGCAATGCTGTCCAAAACCTAACATTGGTGTACAAGCTGCTCAACACAAGGTTACAACAGTTTTCCAATATAACACTAAAAATCTATTAGAATTACCAATTGTCTTGAAAAACAAGTGATACTCCCAAAGTATAGGACATTTCCAAACGGCTAAGAATGATTCAAGCCACCATCCCAGCTTTGGATAACAAAAATGGTATGGCTTACACTAAATGGAAAAAGCTAAAGCCATTGCCATGTCCTTCAAAAATCCCAGCGTACGACATTTTTGTTACTAACAACATAGAAAAAATCAAAAATAGAATTAAACAGTCATATCAAAACAAAAATATCTTGTATAACCTCAAATAAAACATACATTAAGAATTCTAATAATAACATGAAAGCAATGTGGAATATCACAATGTCAATAGCTAATCTAAAAGTGATGTAACTAGTCAAGTTTTACCAAATAGTTTTAACTTAATTTTTACTAATATTGCTAAAAATATTATAGAATCGCTACCTAAACCTAGCATTAATCCGCTTATTTTAACGTGTTTTTGCGCTAGTAAAACCCCAACAAACTATTTTATATTTAAAAAAGTTATTTGGAAAATGTAAAAATAATAATCAATAGTCTCAAGAATATTAAAAGTAAAGATATATGGCATCAATACAGATATTGTTAAATCTGTTGTAGGTGCAGTATTGAAACCATTGAGTGCTTTATTTAACACTTGCATTAGAGAAAATTGCTACTATTTATAAGAATGGCAATTTTAATGACCCAAACTCATTTAGGCCTATCTCTCCTCTTTAAATTAAAAAAAAAAAAATTCAAACAATATTAAAATATCAACTATGTATATACCTATTTAGAAAGCAATAAGTTTTTAACCTACAAACAATATGAATTTAGATGCAATTGTTTTACGACAGATACTTTATTAGACTTTGTCGATAAAACTATTGATAGTTTTGAAAAAAAAATTATTTGTTACCTACTTTCATAGACCTTTCTTAAGCTTTTGACTGTGTGTCTCATAAAATAATAATTATACGCATGTAATTTACATCCTTCTAGTTGCAATCTTCTCTTGAGTAATAGAAAACAAACTGTAAATTATAACAATAAAATATAAAACACTCTTAATATTAATTATGTTGATCCACAAGGGTGAGTTCTTAGGCCATTGTTGTTTTTAATTTACATATATGATTTGCCAAGTTGTAACATGAACGCAAAAACAGTATTGTTTGCTGATGATACTACCATTATAAACACTGCAACTTCAGCAGATAATGCACGTAAATCATTGCAAGACACAATCTTTGGTAATGATATGGTTCAACAGTAATCAATTATCTCTTAACAAAAGTAAAACCTGTAAACTACTGTTTACACTAAAGAACCAATCAGCAAATTTTGCCACCAATACAAAAGTTTTGGAATTGTATCTTAACACAAATAAAAGAGATGCACTAATATTGATCAAGAAGACGTTTTTTCTGAGTAATTTTGCTTTCCAAGTAGATAAAGATGTTTTAAGGAACGCTTATTTTTTTTTAATACAATGTTATATAATGTATGAAATTCTACTCTGAGGTCACTCTTATATTAGACACAGAAGTTTTGCACTACAAAGAAGAGCGGTTTGAATTGTAGCTGGCGTTGGTTACAGAAATAATTGTAAACTGCTTCATTTTCTAACAGTCTCTACATTTTAGAATGCTTATTATATATTTAAAAATTTTGCATTTATATTTAACACATTTAAATGTGCATGACCCTAACACTAGAAACAAAGCAAATGTGTGAGCTTAAGCTTTTCGATTAGTTAGATTACAAACCAGCCAGAAATATTATGCAATCAAGTTTTTTATTGTTTTACCGCATTCTATTAAAAGTTTACCATTGCCAAGCTTTAAAATTACTATTAAGTCATAAAAGTCATTCTATAGTTAGGAAGACTATTTTACTTTTATTTTTAATGCACATTTCAGCATAATGTTGTTTGTTAGTTCATTTTAAAATTTGTTATTTCTTTAGTAATAATTTATTGAGAGATTTTATATAAAAGTATCAATTAAACAAACTAAAGTGTATGGGTCATAAAAATATCAACCATGTCTTGAAGATAAACCGTTTACGTTGTACACAAACAACAAACAACTTAGTTTGGCTGAAAAACCTAACAAAATCTTAGGCAAAATTTGCACGCGGCTTTTACTGCTAGCAGAATTTACGTACTAATTAAAACACACACTTTAGTATAAAATCTATTTTCTAACGCGTTGTCTCGCCTTATCGTTAAACTGGTAAATTGTGACATCAAAGAGCAAGAAAAGTTATTGCTTCTAGAAATGAAGATTGTCAGACAACTTACGACCCTAAACGTATTGTATCAACAACTGAGTTAGAAGTATTAAATTACCCGTTAAAAATACATTTTCTAAAAGCAAAAATTTCGACAAAAACGGTACAACTGCACACACACTTGTACACCTTGCAGAACGTAGCTACGTAACAGGCGACGCAGGATATTGTTTTTGACATTGCTTTACTTAAGAACATCTGAGCTAAAACTGCTTTTTTGGTTATTAACGACCTTAGCTCAGACCACAGCACAGTAATCTTAAATCTTTATGAGAGGTGTGAAAATATTAGTCTTATATTTAAAAAAAAAATTATCAAATCACTACTTGACATTTAAACGGCTGAAGGAGTTGATAGCGCGTCGTTGACAATAGTAGTCTTATTTTACTAGCAATCAAAAAGTCTACTAAGGCTAAACTGGATTCAATCTATTGGGTCTTGACAGAAAAACTAAAAAGTTTATTTGTGCTCAAAATCATACTATACATAAATGGCAAAAGTCTCACAACTTAACTGACCAAGCTAATCTTAACTAACTTAATAGTGAGGTAATAAAAGCATTTAAAAAGGACAAAAATCAATGCCTTAGTTACGGGTACTTAAAACCCTTACGTAGCATAAATTATAGTAAATATTATTGTCTACCTGATTCAATTTAATTGTAAATATTTACGTCTGGATGCTTTTATCAAATGCTGAATTGACACTTTTAATACTATATATTATAATGTAAATGTTGTTTACATATAAGAGCATTCTTTTGTTTGATTTTGTACCATAATTAATTAATGCGTTTGAATAAAGTTAATATTATTTATTCGATGTTATTAATTTAATCCACTAAGTTAACCCAGTAAAGTAATTCGTGAGTTATCTAAGTGAACCATTGACATCTCAACTTAGTCCTGCAATTAATTCTTTCGAATTAATCGTTAAACGGTCTTCCATACTCAACCCGCCACGACTTGAGATTTCTGGAAGGCTTAACTCCTTCAAGCCTTTCAACAAAGATGACAATTTAATTAAGTGGATAGCTAAAGCCCTTTAAAATAAACGCTTTTTTACATTTATAACAAAAACGGCCTTGAGCACACTTTGAAAAACAAAACCAAAACATTTGCTGACATCCTTGATAAAGACTTAAATTTGGATCACGTGGTCTACAAAGAAGAAAAACAGTATTTACAGCGCACTGACACACCGCTTCAATTCTAGAATTAGTTTTGCCGTCTAAGGTAAGAGATATCATCACTCATGTAAAACCCAAACTAGCACCTGGTTCAAACAAAGTTATAAGAAAATTTTCAAAGACTAAAGGCGGCTCATTTTTTGTCTGCATGGAATAAGTCTTACGTCATTCTTATCTTAAAGGTTGGGAAGGATAAACTTTTTTACACTAAATTACCGCCCAGTTAATCTTTTAAAAAAATTTAAACAATTTTTGCACATACCAAAGTGTCGAAAAAGCTTTTGATAAAGTTTGGCACTATGAACTACTCTTGAGACTATATTATTTTAAGTTTAATCTTAGATTAATAAAACCTTTTGTTTTTTTTTATCTTGAAGGACACACATGTTTACTTTTGCACAGTCCAATACTCTTCAATTTGTATGTAGCAAACATATCATGCATCAGGCCAAGTGTCAAAATTGATCAGTACGCTGACAATACAGCACTGCTATACACTTCAAGACATTCGAAAGTTTTTACAATAAGACTTTAAATTGTAATAAATACATTTAATTGCATACTAAAAAAAATAATTAAATATACCTCACCTTTAATGTTGGTTTTAAATGTGTGTAAGTATGAACTACTGATATTACAGCAGATATAAATATGAAATGGATCATCAACATTGTTGATTTTAAATTAAATATTACTATTTGCTCAGCATGAGAATGTATGCTTGTTGAAATAGGCAGGAAGACTGCACCAAAGCTATAAATATTTGAATAAAATGAAATGATGAAGAGCTATGATATTAATCTATTTAAATATAGCGTAAAAAGTATAAAATCAACAAAATTAATAAATTATTATAACCTTTTACACACGTGGACTAGTGTTTCTAAATAAATGGTGGTTTTCAAACACGGCGTATTTTAAAAAGACCTTAATTCAGAACAATCTTAACTATAAGGTGGATGTGGTGAATTGACTGTTATTCCAATACTATATGTGTATTGCACCTGAAATAGATTAAATTATTAAAATTAACAATAATTAAATATAACATATATATAATATAACTAATGATTAATATAAAATATAAACAAAATAAACAAAAAACTAACGTACATAAATATAAATATAATCAAAAATTTTGGGCAAAAATATTACATTGTAAATTTATAATAATAATATGAATGTTGAAAGTTTTATAACATGTAAATTATGTTTAATAATAAATTTGTATAAATAATTATGTTTTGTTGATCAGTTTAACTGTTATAATTTATTAAACCATCAATTATAAATAATTTAAAATCTACTCCTTAAAAGAAGAGTAATACTTGCATAACATAAATTATTTCTGCTACTAGATGAAGGCAATTTACTTTTTCTAAACACGCCTTGAAGGTAATAATAAAATATTGATTTTTATTAGACAAATGCTGTGTAGTTACCGTTGAAGGTGTGTATTTAACCCCAACTATAAATCAAAGTAATTTTTATTGGGTAGAGTGGAAATAAAATAGTTTAGTCAATTAAATAAAAATGAGCACGTAATTAAATTAATTGGGAAAAAGTTTAGAGGCCGTACCACCGGGTTGGGTTATTTTGAAGACGAAGTGCGCGGTGAGGAAAAGGAAATGTCTACACCACATATAAATTTGTGTACGTAAGCCACGCATGACGTTACCGCAACTATATTACAAAATATTTTTACTGTGTAATGCGGCTGCGCCGTCAGTCCACGTGCTTTTTCAATTGCTAGCGTTGTAGTATTGTGGCTGTTAAATATTTTATAATATTGTTTCTCGAAATTATGCGTAGGAAAATAAAGTACATCGGCACAAATGCAAGGGGCAAAAAAAGGTTAATATCATTTTATTTATTTTATGTTCGATTGTGCAATAAACACTTTATTAATTTAATTGTTTTGCGGCCGCCCATAACTATTTTCTACTTATATTATTGGGCAATTCCACGTCAAGTGAGCAGTCGATTTCACGCGACCCTCTCCGATTTAGTTCAAATTTTTTACACTTTTTTGGGTACCCAAAATATGACTTCATGCCAAACTTCAGACCTCTAAGTCACATAGTTTGCCTTGTAGAGCAAATTGAATTTTACGGCAATTTTTTAATTTCAACTTGAATTTCATTTATCTTAATTGCATTTTAACCTGGAAATTTTTTAAAATAGTTATAATCGATGGGAAATTTCCCAAGGAATCGAATGCAGGGGTCAAATTTTTGATACCTTGCCGCGCATGCGCAGAAAACGCAAAAAACAAAATTTTCCACACTAGTGGTAGTTTTTGCTCTAGAGCTTCTTGAACGCACAAAACCAATTTTTAATCAAATTCTTTGCACATATTGATTAATATATACAGGATGTTAATAAATAAGAGTAACAAACTTTTAGGATGGGTAGGGAGATACATTTGAGACACTTTTTATTTATTAACTTTTTTGTTTTTAGTACAAAATATTCGAAATATTTTTCTTAAAAGTAAAAAAAAATAATAAAATTAATAATTATAGGCAATTAAATTGTCCATCTTTTTTGAACAGCATATCTGGATCTATCTCTTACCGTACTCATGCCATAAATCAAAGAATAATCTTGTTTATTTTTTTTTGTCATTTTTCTTACAAATCATGCTTAAAAGTCAAAAATTTGAAAAACAAATTGATATTCGAAATTAAAGGCCATTCAATTGCGCTTCTTTCACCTAATAACATGTTTCAATGTAGCTCCTACTAATTATGTGCTATTAAAAAAAACTTCAAGGGGAACATTTTTTGAAACATTAATGACCAACTTTGATGCAAACATTGCACCTTTGCAGCATATTTTTATAAACCCTCTCAAAAATTTTTGATCTTCTTTAGATTAACCCCACAACAAAAAAAATTAGGAGGTGGTAGAAACGTTACTGGCCCCTTTCGCCCAATCCATCTATCCTCAAACTGTTTGTTGACGTAGTCTCGAAAAGCAAGCTAAATGTGCCGGCGCACCGTCATGTTGCACCCACATATGTCGGCAAACCCCCATTAGTACAACAAATCTGGCAAAACTCATTCTAAAAAGATCTTGTAAATGGGACCGGTGAGACAAGGTGAAAAAAGGTATAGCCCAATCAAACAACCGTCAACAATGCCAACCCACACGTTGGTTCCGAACTTCTGATAGAATTTGTATTGTCAAATAGTATGAGGGTTTCTGTCAGCCCAAATATGGTTGTTGCGAGAGTTAAGAATGCCTTCTCTGTTAAATGTTGTTTCATCAGTAAAAAGAACATACCGTAGAAATTAAAGCTGTAAGCAACAGCGATTTACAAATCAACGAGAAAAGTTATTACGTGGTGGAAAACCGATTGGACTTAAAGCTTGAACTCCGCAATTTACCTTGTTGACTGCAAAAGCTTGGAAATCTGGGAGTATACAAGCGTGTCGCAAGTCTACCATTACAATGTGCTTCGCCGTCAACTAAGATCAATTTTTATGTTTAAATTCTAGTATAGACCAGGTTCAAGAAGAAGACTAGATGAATGTTACTACATTCAATTTAACCCATTGCCCAAACATTTGTTTTTTTATATATTTTTGTAATTATGTAATTGTTAGGATATATATTTGTAATATGGGTAATAAATGTATTTATTATTATCATTATTATAATCTTAAAAAGTATGTTAATTTATGATTTAAGTAACAAGTAACACAAATTCAACTATATCATACGTCAAAATCATAAGCAATTTAAGACATGAAACATAGCCAACTTGAAGCCAAGTTTTTGACGTGCAACTTCTAGGGTGAACATGGTAGCCTATGAGTTTATAAATAAAAAGTGTCTTAAATGTATTTCCCTAACCACCCTAAAAGTTTGTTACCCCTATTCATTAACACCCTGTATATATTAATAAATATGTGCAAAAATTTTGATTGAAAAATGGTTTTGTGCGTTCAAGAAGCTCTAGAGCAAAAACTACCACTAGTATGAAAAATTTTTATTTAAGCATCTTAAAGTACATACTTTTGGCTATCTTTGCTCAAAATTTGGAGTTTTAATCGGTGGCAACTTTTGAGAAATAAATTTAAAAAAATACAGCGGTTTTTTGCGTTTTCTGCGCAGGCGCGACAAGATACCAAAATCTGACCCCTGCATTCGATTTTTTGGGAAATTTTATTTTTTAGAACTGTTTTAAAAATTTTCCAGGCTGAAATGCAACTAAGAAAAATTAAATTAAAAAAAATTAAAATTGAACTTAAAATGCCGTAAAATTCAATTCGCTCTACAAGTCAAACTATGTGACTTAGAGGTCTGAAATTTGGAAATGAAATCATATTTTAGGTACCCATAAAAGTGTACAAAATTTGAGCTAAATCGGAGAAAGTCGGGTGAAATGGACTGCTCACTTGACGTGGAATTGCCCTATTAGCATTGTAATTTATTTTTGAGTTTTTCAACGCTGATGAAGATAACGATAAATTACAATCCGCTAGTTTTTTTGTTCGAAACTAATGTTTTCATCTTGATTAAAGTGATATAACTATTAAGTTAATTATATTATAATTATTTTCAAATCCGAGTAGTCAATCTAAATTATTTATGACAATCTAATAAATTCCGATTATCTTCTCAAGAACTCATTTGCTGACTTACTAGGTATATGTATCTACATTCACAAACAACTAGCAAATTCCAGACTTACGACTTACGAAATACAAGGCAATGGTTATAACAGCGTTTTTCATAAACTCCTTTTACCTAATAAAATTATTTTTGTAATTGGTATTTATCGCTCCCCAAATAAGGCAACACTAAACTTTTTCGATGATCTTACTGATAGTTATGATAGGCTTCTTCAAAATAGGAAACATAAGAAAGCTGAAATAATTTTGTTAGGAGATTTTAATGTTCATAATACCAAATGGCTACCGCATTCATCTCTTACAACTAAATCCGAGCAACAAGCTAAGTTCTTTGACAATTCTCATAATCTTACTCAAATGATAAATCAACCTTTTTCCCCCCGACATTATGGAGCACCTAAATTATTAGATCTCTATCTTACAACTATTCCACTCATAACGTAAAAAAAATTGTGATTTCAATGCACAATGCCTGTATTCCGATAATCCACATATTGCTGCCAAAAATATAACAAAATCATTCAACAAATTATAAAAGAATTTGTACCATTATTTGTTATCAAACCAAAACAAAAATACTTTTATTTGATTTAAGTCAAACAAGCAATTAATAAGAAACGTAAAGCATTCAACAAACGCATCTTTGATAGTCCTATACATAGTTTTGCAGATGTTAATACCCTTCACACCTCTTACTTTCCAAAGTTAATTTTCACAAACATGAATGAGCGTCTAAATATTTCTAGGTTAGAATCTGTAACATCTATAAATAATGACCTCCAAAAAATTTCTGAGTAGGGCGTTTTCAATATAGTAAACATTAATTACAACTTTATCAAGTATTAATATAAATAATTAATCGTGGTTCGGAAGTCACGTATTAAGCTGTTGGTCCCATCAAACCACTTTAAACAAGTCGTAGACTTACTGTGGCGATGTAAAATAGCCGTAAAAAGCGTAAAAGCATATCAAACACATCAACGATTTGTCTTCTAGGAGTTACAATTTTAATTAATTTTCTTTGGAATAAACATGTCGTAGATCTGGCTTCTTAAGTTGCTACAAAACTACGATTTTTTAATAGGTGCAAAAAGTTCTTCACTTCTAAGCAGCTAGTCCATATATATATAAAACTTACATACGTTCTTGTATTGAATAATGTTCCCAAGTTTGGGGAGGAGCGTCCGAATCAACACTATCACTTTTAAATACTATTCAAAAACGAGCTATTAGAACCATTGCCGACCCAACATTGATCAATGACTTAGATATCTTGCAACAAAATTCAAAAATGTAGAACCAAAACTTTTAAAAGAGATTTTTTCAATAGGACTATTGACAAGTAGAATAAACTTCCAAATTCGGTTTTCCCTGAAAACTATAATCCGCAATGTTTTAAAGTAAATTTTCACAGACATATTAAAACTTGACTTCAGTGTAGTTTCAATGCAGGTGTATTCACTCGTTGAAATTCAAATGTTTTTATATGTTGTTGTGACATATAAAGTAATACCTAAATATTACACTTTGAAATTAAAATAAAATTAATTATGACTAATGCTTTGTTATTATCTTTCTTAGGGGCTTTGCAGTAAACACAAACAGAAATAAAACAAATTTTAAGGGTCTTGTTCAAACACAAGCAACGATCAATGTTCCTCCTACTGAAGTTGATGAAATTAGACTTGATGTTGATGAAGATCTAGCCACTACATTGGAAAATGTAAATATTATTAATTCCGACAATGCCACAAGTCAACAAAAACCTTATCAGGAGGAACCTACAGGTTTAAGAATTTTTGATCCCTTATATTTTTTATTAAAATTGAAAGATTTTGAAATGCATGGTCGGCAATTTGGATGCAACCTTTCCAATTTTAATATTGTGCATGAAAATCGAGACGGATTATTTACTTCGTTAAAATTTGTATGTAATATGTGCAATGCTGTTCAGCACATACCTTTGATAAATCCTCTGGATGAAATGAAGTTAAGCATTAACAACAGCTTTGTTGCCGGTGGAATGAACGTTGGTGGTGGCTACAACATGTTGTGCGAACTACTATCTTCTATAAATATGCCATTTATGTCTTCTAAAAAATATTCTCAAGTCCATAAAGAAGTATGCCGCACATATGAGAAAATAGCAATTTCTGAAATGTCAAATGCTGCCAACGAAGAAAAACAAATAGCAATTGAAGAAGGTCATATTGATAAAGACGGTATTCCTGAGATAACGGTTGTTTGTGATGGAGCTTGGTCCAAACGATCATACCGAACAAATTATAATGCATTGTCTGGCGTAGGAGCAATCATTGGATATAGAACAAAAAAAGTTTTATATGTTCACGTAAAAAATAAGTATTGCCATGTTTGTGCTAGAGCGGAAAATGCTAATTTGGCAGTAAAAAGGCACGATTGTTACAAAAATTGGACAGATAGTTCACCTGCTATGGAATCTGTTTCAATTGTTGAAGGTTTTAACAAAAGTATTGAACTTCACGGATTAAAGTACAAGACAATGATAGCAGATGGTGATAGTTCTTGCTACAAAAAAGTTTTAGAATCCCGACCATACGGAATGGACGTTGTGGAAAAAATTGAATGTAGAAATCATTTATTTCGTAATTTTTGTAATAAACTTTGCGATCTTAGCAATGCAAAAATAGGACCAAAGGTAATAAGAAATGAATTATCTAATAAAATTTTAAAACTGCGCTGTTCAATATACAAAGCAGTTAAACACCGAAAAAACGAAAATATTGACACAGCTAGCAAAATTTTGAATTTAAAAAATGATATTTTAAATGCTCCCAGTCACATTTTTGGTAAGCATAAAAACTATGCAAATTATTTTTGTGATAAAAAAAGACCGGATAAAAAAAACGATGGAAGATTTTAAATTGGCAGGTCTATATGAACGTATAATGACAATTTTTAGATTACTTTCTACGCACGCTAAAAGTCTAATTTACGATGTAGATAACAATATTGTTGAGCAGTACAACTCCATTATTTGTAAATTTGTAGGTGGTAAACGCATTAATTATAGTTTAAAAGGTTCATATCAAGCAAAATGTTTTGCTGCAGTGATTTCACATAACTCAAAGAAACCATTCTACAAATTTTACAAGTATTGCACGAGTGAGTCGCCTAAGAAGTACGCAAAACGATATGAACATTCAAAAGCTACAAAAAAGAGCGTTAGGCAAATTTTTTGCCCAAAACACAAACCTAAAATGGCGTCCAGTAATCGGCACTATGGCGACTTTTGTGAAAAGCTTGATATTTCTACCGAAGATTTTGAAATTGCAAAAGAAATGTTTCTATTTTCACTGAAGAAAAGTGAAAAAGAACGTGAGTTATTTGAAATAAGAACAAGGGACCAAAGTAATGTGGAATGGTTAGAAGAAAGAAGGAAATTGCTAACTGCTTCTAATTTTGGTACAATTTGTAAGAGAAAACCTTATACCAGTTGTGCTAATCTTGTAAATACTATTATTTATAAAGACTATGCCAAAGGAATACGTGCTTTGGACTACGGAAAGCAAAACGAACCGTTAGCAATTTCAGAATTGTCCGCTTTACAAGCAGTAGAAATAGTGCCATGTGGAATGTTTCTTGATAGTGAAATTCCATATTTAGGTGCTACTCCAGATGGTTTGGTTAGAGCTGATGGCATTGTTGAAGTGAAATGCCCTTATTCAGCAAGAGAAATGACATCAGATCAGGGAATATTGACAAAGAAAATATTGTTTTGGAAAAATGACACTGTAGATAGAAAACATAAATAGTTTTTTCAAATCCAAGGACAGCTTCACGTCACTCAAAAACAATATTGTTTGTTTTGCGTTTGGACACCAAAGGGGATCAAGACAGAAATTATTTGCAGGGATGATCAGTTTTGGGAAGATCAAATGTTGCCGCATCTATCATTTTTCTATTTAAACTGCATTTTACCGGAACTGCTTGATCCAAGAAAATCAAGGAATATGGCAATACGAGATCCAAAACAAATTTTAGAGGCGCAGGAAGAATATAGAAATAAAAAACAGAAAAAAAAATAATTCAAATAAATTTTTACCTTACATTTTGGTGGATAATAATTAGTCCTTTGTTTGTATCGCAGTTTGGATTAATAAAAAATTATTGTGTTGAGTACTGATTTTTTTTCTTTCCAGCTGCTTTGGTGATGTGACCGACTTGTAGCTCTTGATTGGTAGAATTAGATGTGGAAGGAAGCGCAGTTTTTTATGATTAAACATATAATAAAGATTACTAAAATAGCAATAACATTTATTAACACATACATAGTACTTAAACATTATTTTTTGTATGTTGATAATATCAAATTAAAAACATTAAAATATAGCACAATTTTCAACTTCCATACAGCACCATTAGAATAGTATTTATTAAAATTTAAGAATATTACAGATCTTTTAAATTCAATTAAAATTTTTACTAAAACTATTATTGATGATTAATTTTTATAATAATATTATTAATATTATAACTTGGCATAAATGGCAGACAAGACCAAGAAACCTACTCTGTCTTTTTCTAGCACCGCGCGACCTAGTATTTTAATTTATTACTTTAAAAGTCGTTATTTTGGCAGAAGTGTTGTTTCAATCAAGTTTTTTTATAAGAGTTTTATTTTTTAAATATAGAAATAAAGAAAAAATATGTTTAAGATAGTTCATTTTCGATATTTTTTGACATTTTATCATTTTTCTCCGTTAATTATGGGAAATAAAAATTTTTGCCTCGGAAATTTTCTTGCAAATTAAGTTCTTGAAATATTTTATAATAAACTTTTTTTGATAAATCCGATAGTTTAGACACAAACTCAACTACCAGTTGTTCGATTTTCCCCTCAAGCAACATGACAAATCCTATCATTTTCAGCACCCCGTTCCGCCGCGCCACTCGGACCATGGAGCCTTAATAATAAAACGTAAAATATAAAGAGTCCGGTCAACCAAACCCCGTAGATTGAGCTAGCCGGCACGGCAGCTGTAGAAGCCGCCGTAAGTACCACCAGGCTCGTGAGTTACAAAACATGATTGTTTATTTAATGTGGTCAATGTTTGTGAATTATAAAATTCAGCAGTATTTATGACTTTTTCACCTTAGACACTGTTGAAATTATTAGTCATGTTTGCTATTATTTTTAATAGTTTGTGAAAGTTTATTTTATTTTTCTTATTTATTTTTATTTATATTATGCTATTTCACAGCATAGTATTTAAAACAAAATGTATAGTTAGAAAAAATAATTGGCATTAATAGTCTTTTTAGGCTAATATGCCATAAATCTAAACTAACTAACTAACTAACAAGGCATGAAAAACAACTATTATTAATTAAGCATACATCACTGTGTTCTGATGCAAACAAAGAAAAAACAAGACAAATTCTTACCTTTAAAGTGTGTGGAAAAATATTTATCTGCACTCTGGGCCTGGTTGTTTTTAGGTTATTAACCCAAAGGTAGTTTTCTTTACCAATTTTATTTTAAATCAATAAATAATTTGTATGTAAAAGCACAGAATTTAATGTAATAAACTTACTATTGTTGAAAAAGCAACATTTAATATAATATTTCCATTGCGGTTAAGTATATTCTATTTACGTTGTCAATGGTTTAGTTCAGAACGACAACTGGTGTGGTTAAATATAAAAATAAATTGGTTTCATAACGTATTGATTTTCAAATTAATATTAATAATAAGTTAGTTTAATATATTATGATAATTTGGTCAGGTCAACCATTAATATATTAATTTTATTAAACAATCCATTACATATTTGTTTTACTGTTTATACAGTTTTATTTCTATCTCTAACAAACACGCGTGGAGTCTAAAAAAGCAAATATAAATTGTATTTACAATATATAAATTTAAAAAAGGATTATTTCAGCGGATTTATGTTTGGCGGCCGCCTTAGAACCCGCATGTTTGAAAAAAATAGTATCATATTTTGTTAAGGGGGGAGAATAGTTGCGCTATTATAAGGGTTCACAGCATCCAACTCAGCAAGAAAACGCCTGAATATAATTGAATAAAATTTCTACACATTGTAAAAGAAAGTCCAATCTGTGTCCTCAAAGTTGTAGAAATTTGATGCAATAAGTCGTTTCTTTGCAATTAATTTTTAAAAAGTGACGTTTTTAATTGGTTCTTTATTCATTTTTTACTCGTTAAATATAACTTCAAATCTTTAACTAAAAACATGAAAACATAGAATATTGTATGTAGTTCAACATATAAAAAGAGTGATGACTAAAATCTTATTGTTTTTATAATGAGTTGGTTGGCGTTTTGTTTTATAAGAACCAATTTTAATTTAAAAACGGCGCTGTACGAGTCAAAATTTTTCTAGAGAGAACGGTTCACCAATATTCTCGTACATGAAATAGGATTTAATATTTTTCTATAACAATACTACTAGTGGCACTACAACAAGACGAGGCGACTAAACACGGCAATTCTCTAGCGTTGAGGTCTTAAAGTTGTTGTAGTTAATAGTGTATGAGTAAATTTTAGTGCTTTTTAAAAACAATTTTTTTTGCATTTTTCAATAGTTTGATGTTTTAAGAGCGGATTTTAATTTTTCAACAAAATATTATAATTTTATGATTTAGTTGCTAATTTTAACATTTTATTAAAACAAGTTTGAAATTTTTATTAGTTTATACTGGAATTTAGTTTTTTCTAACATTATTTTTAATATTTAAAGTCGCCATAGTGCCGATTACTGGACGCCATTTTAGGTTTGTGTTTTGGTCAAAAAATTTGCCTAACGCTCTTTTTTGTAGCTTTTGAATGTTCATATCGTTTTGCGTACTTCTTAGGCGACGCACTCGTGCAATACTTGTAAAATTTGTAGAATGGTTTCTTTGAGTTATGAGAAATCACTGCAGCAAAACATTTTGCTTGATATGAACCTTTTAAACTATAATTAATGCGTTTACCACCTACAAATTTACAAATAATGGAGTTGTACTGCTCAACAATATTGCTGTTTACATCGTAAATTAGACTTTTAGCGTGCGTAGAAAGTAATCTAAAAATTGTCGTTAAACGTTCATATAGACCTGCCAATTTAAAATCTTCCATCGTTTTTTTTTTATCCGGTCTTTTTTTATCACAAAAATAATTTAACGGCAGACATTCCGTATCCTCTCCTTCATTATATCCCTTGTAGTTGAAGCTCTTTATAGACTAGGTCTTTGATACGTCCTTACAAGAAGAAGTCAAGAGGCGTTATCTCAGGAGAACGAGGTGGCCATGAAAATGGTCCTAGCCTTTCAATTCATCGACCAGGGAAAAGGCGATCAAAGGTTTGACGAGAAACTTTTGCGTAATGAGCTGGACAACCATATTGTTGCAAATGCATTGTTAAACGTGTCGCATATGGAACGTCATCTAGAAGGTCAATAAAATTATTTTCAAAAAATACAGCTCCGTTGTTTTTGAATGTCGACTCATCTCTCCATAAAATTTTGTGATAGAAATTATAATTTTTATGAGACAACCATTCACAAAAATTCAACCCATCTTGAAAATCCCGCTCTTCAAGTTTCTGGTGTGGAGAGATATGGTATGGATGGAATTTGTTTGTTTTTAAAACTCCCCAAGCAGTGGAGCGACTTATTCCAGCATCAATTTCAATTCTTCTAGCCAAGATATTCGGGTCCAGAGCAATTGCTGCAAGAATATCTGGTGCTCTTTTATCTTGTACACGTTTTCTGATACTTCAACCTTTGTTGTGGTTGGGCTGCAGCTTACCAGTTGTTTTAACTCGTTCTGCAAAGCGCCGAAAAACATTTTTTAATTGATTGGCTCTTTGAGGGTATCGCTCAGCAGCACGATAGTTTTGGCCGCATTCACCTAATATCATCAGCATATCAAAACCTTCGAGGTTTGTAAAAACCATGTTGACACATTCAATACTTTGACAATAATAATTAATTTTACTTCAAATATTCACGAACGTCAATTATTTTGACATAACAAAAAAGCAAAGCCAACTTGAGAAAATTGAGTGTTGAATGGATAACTAATTTTCAATTTAACTGTTAAAAAGTGTACTATTGTATATAAAATTTAAAAAATAAAAAAATCAGGCAATAAAATATCAAAATATTCTTAAATAAACCAAAATAAAATAAACAGTTGAAAAATATAAAATTCTATTTATGAAATGTAAAAAATAGATAATACGGCCATACAAATTTAAAGATTATCAGAAAGTACCAAAACCGGGCTTTAAACTGGTGATAAGTGCAAAATTCTTTTCACAAAACGTCAAAAATAGAAGGATTCTGCTATGAAGTATAAAAAATGTTATGTAATATAACCATGTTGAAAAGAAACAAAATCCAAACATAACTGTTGAAAATGCAAAATTTTATTGATTCAATGTCAAAAATTAAGAAACCTTAAAAATTGGTTATTAACTTTTAAAAAATGATTAATTACAAAATCCGGTTATAAAATATTGAAGTATTAAAATAACAAAATTCGACTAAAACTATAAAAAACTACAAAATTATGTTCATAAAATTTCAAAAATCCGTCATGAAATTTTAAACAAATGTCAGAAAGTGTAAAAATCTTTAAATCTCTGTCAGTGAAAATTAAATCATAAACTGTCTTATCTAAAAGTGCAAAACTGGCTTAAAATATAAAAATACTGTCAGAAAACACTTAAATTTGTTCATAAATCACTGTTAAAAAAGCAAAATTTTATTTTTGTAATGTCAAAAATTGTTAAATCTGGTCATAAAACAATAAAATAATTTTAAAAATAACAAAAAGTTGTAAAATTGTGATTATAAAATGTCAAAAACTGTCATTTTGACAGAGCACAAACATCCTATAAACTGTAGATAAGTGTAAAAAATCTATATAAAATCTCAAAAAATAGCAAAATTATGGAATGTCAAAAATGTCAAAATCCGGCCATAAAATATACACATATTGTTTTATTGACTTTGTAACTTTTATCAGGTTTTGAAAAAAAATCAGGTGTCCATTATCAGTAGCAAAGCTAGAATTTTTGGGCAAAACATTGAAAAGGGTCCATAGTTATAGACAATTTTAAAAGGAAGAACTGTTTTGTTATTTATTTAACTTTTTTTTTGTAAATTTTGAACGGCCCCAGGTTTTCAAATAATCGTCAGAGGGCCCCCTATGCTTGTGGGCCCTTCCGCATTGCAAACCCTTGCTTACAGGTAGCTCCGCCCCTGTCCTTTATGCTTGTGAACCTTTTCGCACTGCAGATCCTTGCTTACATATAGCTACACCATTGGCGAGAGTTACAAAGCTTACTTTTCCATTAGCATCGCATCATCCAATTCCGCCCATAAAAAGACCTGCCATGTAATAACTTGCAAAATATATACGATTTCAATAATAGTAAATTTTAGACAAGAATACATTTTAGCTATAATTGTGTGTTATTTTTTGTGTACATTTTTTTATGTATGTTTTGCATATAAAAAAGAAACATTTAATTGTGCAGAAAACAATAAAGTTTAATCTTTATTTGTAACTGATTTTTATCATAAACAAATTATAGAGAGTATTATATATTATTGTATTCTTATCTAATAAAATATGTTTCCCGGTAAATTTATCTAGCATAGATAACTAGTTTTAATACCTTTATAGAGATATATATTTAAAATTTATTTATAACGCGTTAATTGTTTGTGAAACAAAAATAATTTTTTAATCGTATCAGCTTAACTTTTGGCTGTTTTAGATTAAGTTTGAAAATTTTTCACATTATCTACGAGTTGTAAAAATGAAAAAATCTATTTATATAATGATAACAAGGTGATATTAAATAAAGTCATATTTACTTATATAAATATAATACATACATTTCAGGTCATACAATCATTTATATTCTCAACTAACTTACTGCCTACTAATATCTTATCTACTTGTCAAAATTACAAACATACATACTGAAAAAACAATATAAATAATTTTAAAACATTATTGCCAAGAATGACATACAAATTATAAAATTATCAACATGACTATTAAACCCCTAAAAAACTATATTATAATAAGGAACTAAGCAATACTTCAACTAAATTAAAGTGTTTAAATTGGCTAAAGAAAAATAAATATACAAGATAACAATATGAATGAACAGTATAAAATTTTGAAAACAGATTATATACATTGTATAAACTTGCAAAAAAAAAATCTACAAGAGAAATTAATTAAATTAAAAAACAAATCTAAATTTATATGGAATGTAGTTAGCAATAAAAAACAAAAAGTAGTAGTAATAAAAGTAAAATTGCAAATGATTTTGCTAATTATTTTGCACAAACCGAACAAATAAATAATTTTAATGATAATATTTCAAAATAAAAGAATGTTTTTACGCTTATCAACGCAATATTAAAGATTCCTCGAGTCTTGATAAAATACCTTCTAGTAAACTTGTGCTAATTTTGTTATTTGAGATAACACCGTTATAAATTTGATGGACAAATAATTAAGAAAATAAATTAAAAAAACACAAGGTACTGGGAATATTTTTTAACTTGCCACATTTGAATTTTATACTAGAAGAAATTTGCAATTGATTTTTGATGATAAATAAAACATATAGATTATATTTATGGGACCCCATATTTAAATTATTCTACAACTTGTGGAGTGGCTTTATTTAGAAAAGCTCAAACCTACCTAAGTTTTATAAGTTATTTTTTTTAATTTTTTAAGAAAACTACTTAAACATCAAACAACCGCTAATAGAAAAAAATAAAATTGACAAAGCAGATACGGTCACAAAATCAAAGTAGTAGAATACTTTTGTAATCGGTTATAAAACAGATACCAATCAGACTATTTTAATCATTAATTTGTTTTTAATACATAATTTGGGTAATGTGTAAGGACCATTACAAATTACCCAAACTATGTCTTGTGTGCGTATTCAAGTTTACTACAAATTATTTGGTTTTTTTTGGTTTTGTACAGGTTCAGGTCTGTGATTTTCTTTAAAAATTCTTTAATAAAAATATATCATAATGTCAAAATAATCAATGTATTTAACAAATTAAACATTTTAGATAAAAATAATTTTAAACAAATAAATAAAATCAAATTTATTTGCTTTATATTTTTAATAATAATAAAATTGTATTTAAGTGACTGAGTACTTTTTCATTTCATTTACAACCTTAAACAGAAAATCAATTAATAAATTATAAATAATAGAAATATACTTATCTATCAAGTACCATCTAATTTCAATTAAGATTATGATTTGTTAAATCATTTTATCAGTCCTAACGTATTATATAAATATGCGTTACAGTTCGTAAATAAATTTATTATCAATCATAGTCTTTCCAAATTTAGTTGGTGCTACAAATATATAATAAAAGAAGTAAGTGATTGAAATTATTTAAAAAAATTATAATAGTTTTATTATAATTATTTTAACATTGTTGTTAACTGATAAAATTACATTTAACCAATCCGGTACATAACTTTCAAATATAACCTAGCAACTTATGAAAGTGTTAATTATCATAAAACAATTCATCAAGATACTTGAATGATTTTATCACCGTCCAGCTACACCTAATGATCGACGTAATCTATTTGTTTGAAATTCAAGATATAATCATGTTCTAATTGTTTTTAATATTAAAGATGCTAAATTATAAACTAATTAATTTAAATTTAACTTCTATATTTTGTATTTTAAGTTACCTGTTGTAAATAGGAGAAATAGATTGATATGTTTAAAACTTCTGACTAAAATTATGATTTTAATGCATAAAATATACCTAAATCAGTTAAAATTTGCTTTTCTATTAAAAAATGCTTAATAAATGTACGTAACAATTTCGTCTCCACAAAAACCGTATATAATATGAAAACATGTTTTTTTTTAACTTTCAAATTTATTTTATTATTATTAAATTGTATTCTAAAAAAGTTTTACCGACAGAACGATTTCTTATTTGAGAATGATACCAAAAGCTAATTTAGTATTAAATAATATATAAAATGTCTCTAATTTTACATACAAATTTCAATTAAGTTTATCTACAGAATAAACAAACTGTAGGTATAAGATTAGATAATCTGGAAATTTTATTTTAAACATCAATTTGATGAGATTAAAAACAAATAATTTTATTTATTTATTTAATCCTAAGCCTTTCTACCGTTACAGTGTAAGGCGCAAAATAATAATAATTGTTATTACAGTCAATGAAATTTATCATACAATATAACTTTAAAATCATGTGTCGATAAGTACAGTTAAAAAAATCTCTTTTATATATATTAAAACTCCAAGCAATCCTTGACAAGTAAATATTTGTTTAGATGGTAATATGTTTTCTATTTCATTTGAATAATCTTAATGGAAATATCTATAGAAAATGCAAAGATCTGCAACATTACGCCGATGTTGTAAAGAATCTAAGTAATTAGTCAATTTTGAATCGGCAATGGTTTGAATAACTCGTTTTTGAATAGAATTTAGAAGAAATAGTGTAGTTTCTGATCCTCCGTATATACTTGGGAACAATATTTAATACATGGACTATGTAAGCTTTACATACAGGGTGATACAAAAAACGTACGGTTGAATAACCGATTTGAATGATTCAAAAACCATTTTAATTGACTTTTTGAGTACTATAAAGGCAGGTATACTTATGTAGGTTTTTATTTTTAGTATATTTGCAATGACAACATATATTTTTCTGTTTTTTTTTTTTTAATTTACATAAAATATTGCGATAAATGTTCAATTTAAAATAATCATAATTGAATGGTTGGCAGTGAAGTGATTTCTGGTGATGTTTAATTTCTGGGGAATTTTTATGTGATTAATGTGATTATGCATAATATAGTAACTTAAAAACCACATTTTTAAAATACCTTTTGGTCTTGAAAATTCTACAACTTAACATAACATTTCCCTTAATTTACTAATAATATACTATATAATCTCAATAACCGTAAACTCTGTTTTTAATAAAATATTTTGTAATTATTTAATTTTGTTTAAATTTTCTATTTTCTTTTTGTTTCATCAATTTCATTATTTGTCCATCTTCTTTCAGTACTTTATTTTTTCCCATTTGCCCTTCTCTGCTTTTCAGGTGTTCTAAGTTTTCCTAACTTTTCTACACATTTTACACATATTCTTTTCCTCGTCCATCTAAAATTTGCACACTTTCTTTTCATTTCCAGATCTGAATCTTGCAATCCTTCTTTTTTTTATTTATCCATACTTTTCACTTTCTAGGTACTTTATAAGTGCATCAGCTATAATATGTTCATAATTTAAATTGTGATTCATTTATCCGTGTTCTTCGCTCTTGCACTTGTATATCTCTATCTGTCATAGTAATTTCTTTCGATATACTTTTATCTGTTCTCAATATTTCTACTTCCTTACTATCATATCCATTTCTGTTAAAATGCTTATCTCTGCATGTTCCCATTTTCCGCATTTTCTCTTCATTATTTCCTTTAGGCACTCTTGTTATATTTTACATTCATTTTTTTCTCTCAATTTTTCTTGATACTTTATTGCACGTTTTCTTACTTCTACTCTTAACTTATTTTTAATATTTTTTATTACAATGTATGTCTTTCTTTATCTCTCCCATCTCTAGTATTTTGTTTAATTAGCCTCTAATCTTTCTTGCTTTTCCCGTTCTCAAATTTCCGATCCGTACAATAACATACATCTTACTAAACTATCAAACATTATTCCTAATGTAATTTTATATATATTTATGTAAAATTTCTTATTACAGTACACCGACGATGGACTAATAGCCAAAACCGGTCTGTATAAAAAGAATAAAACTTTAACATATAAAAGTATACAAATTTAAATATAAAATCAGAACCTTACCTATTTAATAACATATATGCATAAGATCGACACAACTATTATTCTTTATATTTTCATACATTCAAATACATTAATATTTAAATGTTTTTACTTCTTCAATTTCTTTTCCATCCCATTTTTTGTTTTGTACTTCCTTTTCGGACATCATTATTACATTTATATTAACATTCAACTTTTTTTTTTAATATCTTTCCAAGCATCTAATCATTTTGTTAATTTTATTTGCTTGTTTTGCTATAATAATCATGTCGTCTGCATAAGCCAACGACCACACTTTTTCTCTGCCCACTACTATCCCACCCATCTGCGCCTTTTATAGCATCTCTTCTACATCTGCAATGTATGCCGCAAACAAACGTATCACTTATTTTACCATTCACACAGACCTTCACAAAAGTTTCTAAGTATACTTTTAAGTCCAAGAATAACGCATACAACGTTTCTTCTTTTTTTGCTATTTTTGTTTCTTCTGTATGGTGTAGTATGTATACGTTAGCCATGGTCCCTCTTCCTTTTCTAAACCCTACCTGTCTGTCTGTCAATATCCCATTCATTTCTAGTTTTTCACTCAGTTTTTCTTCTAGTACAATCTATACTCTTGGTTTACCAAGAAATCTATCACAAGGAAAATATGTATGTTACGGCTCTAAATGAGTCGCCTTAATATAATCTCTAATGTATTTATTGAGGGCTACCAATGCCAAATTTATTGGCCATACATTTATCGCAGGCTTAAAGGAAATTTTCATCATTTGGTTCCGGAGAAGAGAATCTGATAGATTTTGGCAACATGGCTAATTTGGTGTTAAATTTAACATTGATTATTTTACTGCAGTATTTATCGTTACAATCAGTTAGCTCAAGAGCAACATTTCTACTCTGAATGAAATTATTTAAAAGTAACTGCACTTGGCCAGACGACATTATTCAGTTGAATTCAGACAACAAAATGGTAATTGTTTTGTATTTTCTTTTTAATTAATATACATATATATTTTGAAAATAGTTTTTTAGTTGTTTAATTACGCCACATTGTTGCTAAGTAAGTTGAATAAGGTAATAAGAACTAACAAAAATCATAGCTTATTGTCTAAAAAATATTGTAGATGATGAGAGACTTAACGATTCATGATTACAAATTGTTTGAGTTGCCTATTTTATAGAATGGTATGCTTGTTACAAAAACTAAAACAGTTTGATCGAGAAGATTGTGTTTAAATGTTATAAACAATGTCCCCCGAATAATGTTGTCTATCTAAAATATGTTTGTTGTTTGTGGATGTAGGCACAAACAGCTTGTTGGTTAGTCAATGAATGTTCAAGATGATAATAAGAATCTACTAGATTAAAAATCAGATTCTTTATTGTTTACTTTGGTTTCAGTCAAAAAGAGGATATGATAGAGATAGGATAAGTCAATGTTTGGTTAAATAGTGAGTCAAGGTTAACTCAAAATTCTCAAATTGAAAAATTAATATACGATACCACCGGTCTAATGGGCAAATCTTCCTTTTGTGTTTTAACCAAACTGTTAATTATAGTTAATATGTAAAGTAGTTTATGTCAGAAGTTTTACGCTTTGTCAGACAGTTTACAATTGATTTGTGATACTGACAGATATGAGAACAGCAGATTTGATAAGAAAGAAGTTTTTTTTTTAGAATAATGTTTGAAGCTTGATACATCAAAATGACTGCCCCAACATTGAACATACAATTATGGGTTTTAAAGTACATGTAATAAAAAATAATTTGAGCCATTCTGGACTTTCTTATTTTTTTCCAGAGACCCAAAAATTGAGATACAAAATAAGCTAAAAAAGACATTTTATTGTGAAATTTCTGACTTTCCCATGCGGAACCATTTGGGTCATACGGCACCGGGTGCTGCATGGGTTTGATAAAGAAGTACCCACTCGGACCCAACCAGCGCCTACACCAATTATGCTATTTCGTGTGTAAGTTGGGTTGTCTAAATATTGATTTATATAATATTTAACGGCAAATGCAAATAGATGCAGAATAACACTCCAAGGGCCTCAAATTCTTTTACTATGAAAGGCCAACGCGCTCAACAATTTACTATTATGGTTCCCAAATATGTTAACTGTTTACATTTTAAGAAAATAGTAAAATATTATATTGCATATATACAATTTTAATATATTTAATTAATTTATGAAACAAAAAATGATATTATATAAAATAATTAATAAATAAAGGATATAACAACAAAACAAAACAAATATAAAATCACATTATAAAATCAAATTTATGAAAAAATTATCCTAAACTAAAAACATCCATAGACGCGTTTCGAGGTTTACCTCTCATCAGTATGGTTTCATTTATTCATACTTAATAATTGATTTGTAACTTACTTCGTCAACATCGTTTTAGTTAAGGATAATTTTTTCATAAATTTGATTTTTCCATGTTATTATTGGGTTGTTCGATTGAACAAATAGTAACGAGCGCTACATATGTCGTTGTGGCATTCGTATAAATTTACCTATTTAACTAGGCTTTATTCGAAATTATTGCTTTACAACTGTCTCATTAGAGGACATTGCGTCTCTTCTTTATATATTTTAAAATATAAAGTATTTAAATTTGTTGTACTTTTAGTTTTAAACACAATAACAAAATAATAAATAATAAAAACATCAAGAAGATGATACATGACAAGATGATATATAATAACAAATCAAGAAGATTCAGTATTATTTAATAAAAGTTATTATAATGTTGTAATAGTACACGTTATCATGTTATCTTGTTATCGTGTTATCATCTTATCATAATATCATTTTATTATGTTATCATGTTATCAAGTTATCATGTTACAATGTTATTGTGTAATAACTTTATTATGTTATCCTGTTAATAGGTTATGTTATTATATTATCATGTTATTAAATTATCAAGTTATCATGTTAATTTGTCGTCATGTTAATATGTTATCATGTTATTATGTTATCATGTTATCATGTTATCATGTTATCATGTTATCATGTTATCATGTTATCATGTTATCATGTTATCATGTTATCATGTTATCATGTTATCATGTTATCATGTTATCATGTTATCTTGTTATCATGTTATCATGTTATCATGTTATCAAGTTATTATGTTATCATGTTATCATATTATCATGTTATCATGTTATCATGTTATCATGTTATCATGTTATCATGTTATCATGTTATCATGTTATCATGTTATCATGTTATCATTTTATCATGTTATCATGTTATCATGTTAATATTTTGATATGTTATCATTTTATTATGTTATTTTGTTATAATGGTAACATGTTATTATGTTATCATTTTAACATGTTATCATGTTACTATGTTTATTAATAACATGTTATCATGTTAACATGCTTCATGTTACCATGTTATCATATTACTATTTTATTATGTTACCATGTTATCATATTATTATATTATCATGTTATCATGTTACTATGTTATTATGATAGTATGTTATCATCTTATTATATTATTTTGTTATTACGTTATCGTGTTATGATGTTATAATTTTATTATTTTATTATGTTATCATGTTATAATGTTATTATGTTATCATGTTATCATGTTGTCATGTTATCATTCTATCATTCTATCATTCTATCATTCTATCATTCTATCATTCTATCATTCTATCATTCTATCATTTTATCATTCTATCATTGTATCATTGTATCATTGTATCATTCTATCATTCTATCATTCTATCATTCTATCATTCTATCATTCTATCATTCTATCATTCTATCATTCTATCATTCTATCATTCTATCATTCTATCATTCTATCATTCTATCATTCTATCATTCTATCATTCTATCATTCTATCATTCTATCATTCTATCATTCTATCATTCTATCATTCTATCATTCTATCATTCTATCATTCTATCATTCTATCATTCTATCATTCTATCATTCTATCATTCTATCATTCTATCATTCTATCATTCTATCATTCTATCATTCTATCATTCTATCATTCTATCATTCTATCATTCTATCATTCTATCATTTTATCATTCTATCATTCTATCATTCTATCATTCTATCATTCTATCTTTCTATCATTCTATCATTCTATCATTCTATCATTCTATCATTCTATCTTTCTATCATTCTATCATTCTATCATTCTATCGTTCTATCATTCTATCATTCTATCTTTCTTTCATGTTATCTTGATCTCATGTTGACATGTAGTCATGCTATTATGCTATTTAGTCATTATGTTATAACGTCATATACACACATTCATACACTATCATTTTCTGATTACTTGAAATTCCTGTCTAATAAACTTTATTTAAATATTTGAATGTACATTAATGTTATAGTTGTGCCGCTTCTATACCGGGTTAATCAAAATTACCGAAACACGAATAGTTTGTTTAAAACCAAACTATTTGTGTTCAAAACTTTTTTTGAAATTTTGTACGGTTTGAGAATTATTTAGGTGTTCTGGTAATTTTGTCTAACCCTGTATATAAATAATAATATTATAAATTTAGACATTCTGACAATAACATCTTTGGCATGCCTCCGGCTAATAAATTTTGTTTAAATACTTAAGGGTTTAATGCGTTCAGTTTTAAAATTTACGGTTTTTTACGAAATTATTGTAATAGAAGTATGTTTACTAAAAATCCTTAGTTTTTATAAGAAATATACGAACAAGCAATAGTAGACCTTGAGGATTTAAGGTCATAAAACAGGAAAACAGGTACGGGACCTTTTTGGCTAGCGGTTAATTTATTTAAAAATTATAATGTTTACTAGGTACATAGTTTATTAATTGTACTTAGAAACTCTGTTTACTAAACTTTATTTATTTTAAAAACGCTTTAATATAATGTATTGAGTCTCTTATGTGTCTTTTTTTGTAAACAACATATATAGGAAATTAGGTGGCAATTAATATAATTTCCGGTATCTCAGCACTATTTTAATATTTTGTAATTTTGTATAAATAAATTACATCAATATTCAATTTCGAAACATAATTTCTTTTATGAATTAATAATTTAACAGCTGTTTAATAAATGTTTAATATGTGAATCTATTTATAAATACATACAATAGAATAATAAAGAGAGACCGGTTTTTGTATAAAAATTGTAAACACATAAATGGTTTGAGCGCGCGCTTTTATTAAGTAAGTCAAGCCAATTTTATTTTAAATGAACTAACATAGGCAACTTTATTCACATGTGTGTGTTTATGTTTATGTATTTTGGTTTATATAACAGATTTGACAAGAATAAATTTGACAAGTCATATTGCGATGCTTTGCTTTGAATAGACAGTTGGATTTCTCTAGTAGGATCGTTGAATCCGACATAAACGCTTTGCAACTAACAAGTTACGCGGGAGGCCAAAACACGAAGTTTGGATTGACGTTAAAGCCTTACCCAGGCCCAGCATATTGCTTTCTAACTAACTCGTGGCTCATCTCGGTTGACAGATGTTTTAAAATTATGTCTCATTTTATGTCATCTTTGACGTTAACGACACTTATGCATAAGCCTACAAGACAAAAGCGACGCAAAAAAAATGAAACAGCTCTAAAACTTCTGGTTTGATAAAGCATTCACAGAAATCAGTCCAAACCACAAAAACAATCGCATCTCTTTGTCTCAATATCAATCAATACACTTTTTTTTATTATCTTTGTGTGTTTATGCAAATTACTCAATTTTGGATTGAAAATTGAATATTGACTATTACGTGCTTCAATAACTAATTTAAAGCAAAAATATATAAAATTTGTTGACTTTTTGTTATAGATATTTGCTGATTCCAGTTCTTCTACAACTTCAAGTGAACGATTTGTCTTCAAATTATAAGGTAATAAATAAAATATTATTTAAGATAAACATAATTTTTATAATTTTTGTTTGGTAAAATAATTGCATTCACTAGTTGAGTATGATTCTATTGCACGCATTAAGAAAGATAACAATTAATTCTATTTTGATTAGTTTTTAATCTTATCAGTTGTCGCTTATATTAGTCTTTATATTAAAATTATAAACTTTTTTTTAATAAAATTGATTTAATGACGTTTCATATGTTATATATATCTATATATATATACATATATCTTCAGATTAAAATTAATTAATAAGTAAATATAAAAATTAAAGATAGATTTTAAAAATTGACAAATATTTGGTGATAATAAAAAATAAACATAAAATTAACAATTTTTTTTATAAATAGATGAAGTATACTAACATGATATAAAATAAAATATAAAGAAGAATATCTATTGACATTTGATGTTATTAATTATTTATATTATGATATATTATTACTAGGTTTTGAATAAGATATTATATATAATTTTAAAATATTAATTTATAAATTTGTTAATTAATATTTTCTTGTCTGGACAATAAATAGCTATAAATACTACTCAACCCTAATATATATTTCTTTTATTCTAGGCTTTCGTTCAAATTGTACACTATAAATTGTCTACGGCTTTAATACTTATAAAAATATTAAAAGACAAGTTATATCAATTATCTGTCATTTTTTAAATTTCAATAATTACATAAATTATGAAGTAAAACGATTAACGTATAATTATATTTATTTTGTAGTTTGATGATGCATTATAGAATGATGTAAATAAAGTATATTAAGTTTTACAAAAAAATAATACAAACTAAAAAAGAAAACATATAAATAAAATAAATAAACACAAGTTTTCATATTCTAGACAATGATGGAGTCTACAACTGCAAACACATTGTTACATCTAATAGCAAAATGGTTGAATCATACATTTAAACATAAATCAGTTACAGTTGAACTGTTGGAGGAATTTTGTGAAAAATTAAATAATCCAATTTTGACTTCTTGCTACATTCAAACGTTTAAAGATGTTGTTAGTTTAATAAATAAACACAATCGTTGGGATTTACTGCCATTCATTTTAGAACAAGATTTGAAATTCATGCAGGATTTAGAAATCGAACAAAAATTAAAATTAGTTAAGCAGTTGAAGAAGAAATCTTTGTATGGTTTTGATTTGTTTTATACCGTCATACGTTGGGGTGATGTTGAACTACTAAACATACTGATGAGAGAAGAAAAATTCGATAATTATGAGAATGATTCGGACGTTGCTAATCAGTTGGATAGATTGCTTTCGGATAGTTTAAATAAATTGGTATTCAGAGGTTTGGTCATTGGTAATGAGATTAAGCGTAGATGCGAAGAATTATTATGCGACATTCGATTTTTTGATAAAAATCCTACCAATAAAAGTAAAAATCAAAATCAAATCACTAATGTTATCACTGAAGAAAACCGAATTAACTTTATAATTGATTTAATTGAGCAATGTGATTACAACAACAATTCTATATTTTTGCTAACAATCAGAACTATAGCTGAAAATTTGTTTTTGCTTATGAAGATTAATAAACAAGAAGCGGATATTTTAAATAAAATGCAATTTCTACTTGCACTTTATGTTAAAAAATCAGAGAAGCAGTACAACTTAAGTTTGACTTTTAATGTGAAAAAACTTGTCATTTATTTGGAATTATTTAAAACCATTTTAATAAATATTAGCAGTAAAAAAAATGTCAAATACAACATGAGTTTTGACGAAAATAAACTTTTACAAAACTTTTATGAAGAAGTCCAATTGAATAGAAGTTTATTTGCGTTAAGCAGAATTGCTCATTACATAGAAATTATTTATACTTCAGATGAAATAGAAAATAAAGAAGAAGAAATTAAGAACAAAAATAAAGAAGATATAATGATATTGCGCTACGCTATTGAAAGATGTTTGCAGGTTACAGGAGAGTATCTAAAAAGCAGCAATGAATCTCCAAATATCTCAAAAGAAATTGAAATCGTTTTTGAAAATTTTGCACCAGAGTTTTTAGAAAATATAAGAAAAATCCGTGATGCATTATCTCATGTTAAATGTTTACAAAATCGGTTAAGATTAAATGATAAAGATTATTTAAAATTAAAAACAGAATTGAAAAGTGTTTACCCAAAAATATTAAACATAATTTATATGCAAAGATTTATGCAATTTAAAAAAAAATGTGTAAAAAACCAAATTTACAATACCAGCACACTTAATGAAGTTAACGAAACAATGTTAAGTTATCAAAATTCAAATACTATTCAATACACAGATGATTATTTAAGTCTTGAATTGTTGCAAACTTGTTTGGTTTCAAATCAATTAGAGTCAAATGAAAAATTATGGAATCATTTTTGTAAAAACATCAAAACATCAAATCAAGAGGATTTACTTAAATTAGTGTTTAACTTTATTGATAACATTCATGATATAAACAGTATTGAAGGAACGTTCGTTTTAAATACGGCGGAAACTACAAACAAATTAACAGAATTATTTGAAGTTTTGATAGAAAATAACGAATTTAATTTCTCTGATGTCAAAAATAATTTGAGTCAAATTGTAAATATTGAATTTAAAGATAATTTTGAAAATGAAATAGAAAAAATTATTAGAATAATTTGTAAAGAAGGTAAACTCAATGAAACATTATTTGATGACTGTTTAAATCTTCAGGATTCTATAAATTCCTTAATTGAAAGTATTGAAAAACAATCAAATGATATTGAAATAAAATTTAATGAAATTAAGAAAAAAACAAATATTAAGTTATTTTTGGAAAACGTAACTGAAAATAAATGGATTGAATTTAATGAAAAATTAAAAATGTTGAATTTTAAGAATTTTTGTTTAAATATAAAAGAAAATCGAAACGATGTAGATAATGTAAAAAAAAAATTTAATACATTTCTTGGTCAAATCTATAAAAAGGTAATTTTTTCAAAAAGTATTATTTCCGACTGGTTAACAATAAAAACAGATGATTTAATTCAACCAGTTATTAATAATCTGAGAATTTTATTAAAATTATCACAAAAAGGAAATATGCATAAAGCAGCTTTAGAAATGTGTGTTATGGATATGTTGGAACTCTACAAGGGTATGCTGACTCATAATAACAATGGGCCATTTGATGAAGTTTATGCAATGTTATTGGGCAAAGAATTGCGTAACCATTTAGCTCATCATAACATTTTATTTGATAGACTTTCAAATCATTATTCCGTCGAATTTACAGCCAAAATGTTAATTAATCCTTTCGAATCCTCTTGGAAATTTGGATTAATTAAAGCTATTAATTTTGAAGATTTAAAAAAAAACTTTGCAGAATCAAAAGAAATAATTTTGGATCAATTTCAATTATCTAAACTAGCAGAAACAGGTTCTTTAAGTAGATTCAAAAACCACTTACAATCAGGTGATATTACATCCCATCAAATTAATGTAGTCAAATCTGCTGTAATTGGTGACAATTTAGAAATATTTCTATATCTTTTCAACACAACAAAAATTAATTTGAATTTAAAATCATTGGCTATTAAAAATAACAGCGTAAACATTTTACAATTTCTCACAAAACTAAATGGATTTGAAGGAAATGAATTGCATCTTGCTGTACTCTATAATCAACTTGAAATTGCAAAAAACTATTTGAATTTAATTAATTCTAAATCATTCAAAGATGGTTTATCCCCTTTGCATGTCGCTTGCTTATTAGGGAGGTATGAAATTGCCGAATTGCTTATAGAATCGGGTGCTGATATTGAAGCCCAAGATTCAAATTACAATGCTCCCATACACTTGACTGCAATAATGGGTTACTTAAATATATTAAACTTACTTATAGCAAACAATGCTGAAATTAGTAATTTTGGTTTTAAAAATAAAACCATTTTGCATTTTGCAGCAGGTAATGGATATGAAGACATAGTCAACACATTAATTTCACAATCTAAATTGATTGACATTAATAGTCAAGATATCAATGATCAAACTCCTTTACATCTGGCTGCGCGTTGTGGTTACAATAATATAATAAAATTGTTACTAAAACATGGTGCAAAACTTAACTCAAAGGATGTTGATGGTAATACTCCAGCACATCTGGCGGCTATTTATAATCAAGATAAATTAACATTAAAACTATTGATAAAACCAAATCTCAAACTTGAAAGCAACAACAATGGAGACAATCTTTTACATTTAATAAAAGATTGTGAAGCAGCACTATTATTACCAATTAAAGAGTATGTAAATTCCAAAAACATGTATGGTCAGACACCGATACATTTGGCAGTGATTAACAACAATAAAAAAATGGCAAAATTATTAAAAGAAAACAACGCAAACATGCATATCATTGATAATTTTAGTTATCATCCATTAGATTATTGTACAAAAAAATCAAATATAAATAAATATTTTAAAAATTTTGGTTTAACTGATAAGAAAAGTTTGGTATATGAAAATTTATTAAATAAACATAATGGATATTTAATGAAGAATAACATTACTTCAAAAAATATTATAAATGTTCTACATTGTAATCAATTAAAAGACGTTGAAAGAAGAATGTCAAAAATTAATATTATCGTTTTGCCATTAACAATCAACGAAATGTTAATTCGTGCAGCTTTTAATGGCGAAATTGAACAAATGAAGATATTGATTGGTAAAGGGGCTGATTTGTATACAAAATTTGAAGATAAACTTAATTTATTGGACGTTGCTGCCTTTAACAAAAAATTACATTTATTTCAAGAAGATTGGATTAAACAATTGCGAGGAGATGAAGCTTTGATTATTTCAGCTTCTATTAATTACTTGAAAGGAATTCAATTATTGGCGAGTAATAATAATAACTTAAATTCATCTTATGGTCCCTTGACTGCTTTATTTTCTGCATCAGTTAGAGGACATATCGAAGTAGTGCAGGTTAGTAAGCTTCATTCATCAAATATGTAAGTAAATATAAAGTATTTTTGGGAATAAAATTGTTAAAAATAATTATAAATTTTTTTCTTCAAAAAAATAGATATACTTAAACCTAATGTTACGATGAAATAGTTGATAAATAATTTTTCAAAAAGATTATTTTTGTATTTTAATTAATTTTAGTTTTGCGTTTATAATGTTGAAACATATTCTCTAGTAAAAAAACACAACTATAATAATAATAATAATAATAATAATAATAATTTATTTATTCCATTGGATCTTACAGATATTGATATCGTCACATAGAAAACTTAATTAATATATATATATATAAAATAATATAAAAATAGTTTAAATCTAATTACTAAAAAGTTATTTAAAAACACATTAAAAAAATATTTACAATTAAAATTAACAATTAAAAAATAACATTTTTACCACTTATCTTCTAAAAACTCAATGTATGTATAATAACATTTACAAATTAAAATTGATTTTACAGTTTTTTTTTTAAATTTCATGTTTAGGTTTCTATTTTTTTCGGGCAATTTGTTAAAGCATTGAATAGCTACATATAAAGGACTTTTTTCAAATAACGTTAATTTGTGTATTGGAGTCTCTAACTTAAATCCATGTCGTGTATTATATGAATGTGTGCTATTCAACGTTTTAATATCAGAATAGTTTTGTTTTGCGTATATTAGAGCCGTGTAAATATAAAGCGAAGTCAAGGTAAGAATTTCTAGTTGCCTAAACAGTTCCGCACAATGTGTTTGGCTAGGTTTGTTTAGAATATAACGGACAGCACGTTTTTGTAGCCTAAATAACCTAATAGAGTTTCCAGATAACCCCCACGCTAATATGGCATATGATATTGTAGCTTGTATTTTTGCGTAATAGAATGTTTTTAATACATATAAATTTACAATAGGTTTTAATTTTTTAATTATATAACAATATGAAGCTACTTTTTTACACATGCCGTCTATATGTACATCCCATTTGCCATACGTGTCAATAGATAATCCTAAAAATTTTGTATAGTCACATTCCTTTATACAAGCTTTATTACATTTTATTAATAAAGAATCGTCCAACTTTTTATTGTTCATATTAAATCGTACTAGTTTTTAAATGATTACGGCATGATGAGATCCTTGTATATCTGTATTAAAACAAGAGCAAATATTCTATAAAAAATGTTGTGAAATACTTAAAAAAAATTGTAGTGGAGTCTGTAAATTTAAAATAAAAATAAGTAAAATTAAGTGTTTAGTTAGTCAATTTTGTTGGGTCAAACACCGGACTAAAATATGATAATCTCAATGCATTCTCATCGACAACATTAGACAAATCTAGTCAAATTGGAATATTAAAATAAACTTGTGATAAGAACATAGTAATTTGTTTTATTATTTTACCATTAATTATATTAAATTGGTATAAGTTGGCAAAACACTAATTTCAGTTTTACGTAAAGCTGTTTAGTCAAAAAAATTTCGGACTAAAATATTATTATTTTAATCTTTTCTAGAAAAAAAGACAATAAAGCAGCATTATTTTAAAAAATGTTTAACAATAAATTAATCAAACTAAATTAAATTTGTGTGATAATTAAGTATTTTGAAATATATCTGCAATCTTATTGGATTATTTAAGTTACCAACATTTTCAATAGCTATAATAATTATTATTCTGCTAAAATCTTCAATTATCATTAAATAAAACTTATTGGAAGTAAATACTTTTATTCAGTCAGTTATTGTAAAAACTATATAATGATTTTTATCTACAGTCTTTTAAAATCAAATTGTATTTTGTTTTAGGAATTAATTAAAATAGGAGTCAATTTTAACGTTGGTATTAAAGATGATTGGACTCCGCTTCATATAGTTGCAGCTAATGGCCATTCAGATATCGCAAAATTGTTATTAGAAAAAGGAAGCAACATTCATGCTGTTAATAATACACAATGTACTGCTCTTTACCTAGCTGCAGATAGCGGTAACTCAGATATTGTGAATATGTTATTAGAAAAAGGAAGCAACATTCATGCTGTTGATAGTATAAAATGGACAGCTCTTCATCAAGCTACATTTAAAGGTCACTTGCATATTGTTAAATTGTTATTAAAAAATGGAAGCGACATTCATGCTGTTGATAATGAACAATGGACTGCTCTTCATCAAGCTGCTTTTCAAGGTCACTTGGATATTGTAAAACTGTTTTTAGAAAAAGGAAGCAACATTAATGCTGTTAATGTAGAACAATGCACTGCTCTCCATATTGCTACATCTAAAAATCACTCAAACATTGTAAAATTGTTATTAAAAAACGGAAGCAACATTAATGCTGTCAATGACCAAAATGAAACTTCTCTTGATATAGCTATAGCTGAAGGTAACTCATATATTGCAAACTTGTTAATAGAAAAATTATTAGAAAAATAAAACAACATTAATACTAATAATATATTAATTAATAAAAAATAACATATAAAACATTAATACTGTACACAATAAAAATTTACTCTACTTTATTTAGCAATTACCAACAACCTATAGACATTATTATAAAAAAAATCAAAAAAGTCAACAATATTGGTTCAAATCTTCTTCACTTAGCAACATCCAAGAGGCATTGTGAGACTTTATTATCAATTCATTTGACAGATAAAGAAGTCAACAAACAGTTGTATTTCAAGATTATCTAAAAACTGTTTAATTGTTATTAGAAGACGGAGCTAACATTGATGCAACTGATAACTATCAATAATTTTTATATGAACATAACAAAAAATCTATAGTAAACATTCTGAAGTGTAATGGCGCTGATGTTAATGCAAAAATTATTAATGGAATAACAGTTATTCACAACGCCGCTGAGTTTGGTTCTGACAATATTATTAGAAAAGTTTAAAATTTTAAAGCAAACTATAATAATGCAGATATTTATGGCAAAGCTCCACTCCTGTTAGCTGCATCTAATAGTATCGCAACTGTATCTCTGCTGCTAGAAATGGGATCTAATATCAATGCGACTGATGATGATGAAATGAAAGCTACACATATGGCAATTAAACGCAACAAAGAAGATTTATTAAACTTGTTAATGGAAAATAGGGACGATTTTAACGATGTGGATAAATATGAAAATACAGAACTACTTGAACTAGGCATGGACATCAATATCACTAATTTAAGTGGCTGCAGACATTCGTTACGCTGTTTTTAACGGAAACAAAGCGTTTTCATGGTGGTGATGCAAATACCGTAAATATAAATGCTTTGCATTATCTGTAGTGATTGGACATCTCGATTTTGCTCAAATGTTATTGCTTCATAGAACTGATACTAGTTTAATAGATGCTAATGACGACACTGCATCATCAAAAATTGATTCAATTTCCAAAATGTTGCAGTAGTTAAAAGTTGTCAATTTATTTACATTTGTTAATAATAATGCGATTTATTTTTGTCTAAGTTCCATGTAATGAAGTATATCTTTCCATTTCCTAGGAATAAAGATCTTATTGTGTATGTTATCATTATTGTTTTTATTAATAAACAATTAATTTTATACAAGTTACTATATTTTTTATAATCTATAGGAAAACAGTTGTGTGCAATGCACATAGGCACCAAATGCTAATAGACTCAACAGAATTGTCATCAAAAGTCCAACACAAAACGTAGAACCGGTCTTGGTCCAAGTAGAAAATAAATTTAATTAAATATGAGCAAGTGAATTTAAAAAAAAATCGCTTTTTGCTGGGCCCTGGCTAGTCTCAGTGAAGAAGAGCTGTTCGATTTGTCCTCGTGATTGTGAACCTTTCTGCAAGAGTTTGGCTATCAAGTTGCTAACCACGAAAGAATTTAAATTATACAACTGTCTAAACAATACAAAAAGAAACAGTTCAATCAAATTATTTGTATTTGCTTATGTAGAATTTACATACAACAAATTATTTAATTTGCAAAGAGGATTAATCATTATAAATTAAAGCGATAATTATTACTAAACCGACAAGCAATGGGACGCTGTTGCGGGGTGATGTTGCGCGTGGATGTTACACGACGATGTTGCGGTACGGCAGATTGTTGCAAGTGTGTACGCAGTATAACAGTCTAAACTTAATATCATAGACGGACAAACAAACTCACTAAAGAAGTCTTGAAAACAAATGCAAAATATTGTATTAATAAATTCGCAACACGATTCGTCATTGTTAATAAAAAACATTTCAAAACTTTTGCAAAAAGTAGAGATTATTAAATAAAAAATTTCTAAATGTGACCTTTTAACAACAACACAAACAAAAAAATGATAGGTAGACTTTGAATATTTAATTAAGAATGTCATATAACTGGATTTCTCTATTGCTTGTACTTTAATTAAAAAAAAAAAATTGTTGTTGAAATCATAAAAGAAGAAATTCTTGTTTTTTTACCAATACCAGTGAAATTGATTTGGAAATTAATATACTTAACTAGAATTAAATTTTTGTAACAACAGTATATAAATATACTGATGTAACCTTACGAGTCATTTTCGGATGAAGAAATTTATTTGCAAATTTAATGAAATAATAAATTAAGTTAAAAAGTTTAAAATCAATTATTAAAACTTAATACAACTCCAACGGCCAACCAATCCTTGTCAATGTATTTTATTTATTTTATTAAACCAACGGAAAATATTCCAATTACAGATTAAAGTCACTTACAAAATGTACAATATAAAGTAATTAAGTTAATTATAACTAACTAGAAATAATTAAAAGTAGTAATTAATAATAAAAAAAATAACATTTAATTTAGATTCAGTATAATTTGATTAAAACATGCTTTAGGTGAAGTACAATTGAATCGGTTATTTCAAAAACAACATAAGCCATGTTTTTTCAGAAAATGATATTATATTAGATTTGTGGCGTAATGAGATATTTACACGTTCACTGTAAAAACTACATTGGTCACATTCCGCCTACTACGAGAAACTAGCCATTCCATTTTGAAGTCCCTGCAAAAACAGCATTAGTCAGTGATTTATGTAGTTTTTGCAGTCACTTCCAGGTGGCGCGCGCCGGTATTTAGTTTGTGTAGAGTTCGTATTATACAGAAACCGACACTTTGTGAATCTTATGTAGTTTTTGCAGTCACTTCCAGATGGCGCCCGTATTTAGTTTGTGCAGAGTTTGTATTATACAGAAACCGACACTCAATGAATCAAACACGTGGACGTCAGTTTATTGTAACATTTTGCGGAGTTAATTTGTGTATGTTATAATGTCCTCAACTGAATCAGAAGATGAGCATGAACCGAAAAAGAAAAGGACTTGTAATCCTTCAAGTTACAAAAGAAATATTATTAAAAACTCTAAGGTTAAAGGCAAGGAACACACTAACTGGAGAGGTAACAAGGTGACTGAAAGAAAGACAGGCCCAGACTGCAAGTAAGTAATTTATGATTTTTTACATGTATTATTTTGATACATACAACCACCATATATCTTATAGGTGCAAACGTTTGTGTTTCATTAAATTTCACGAGGAAAACTTCCAATTTTGCATAAAGACCATGAATAATTTTTCCAGTAAAGACGAACAAGATATATATCTACAACAACACATTGAAAAAGGCGATGTAAAGCAACGGCGAATGCGAACTGAAAATGGTCTTCCAAGGCAGGGTAGTTTTCAAATATTTGTATCAAGGACTACAACAAAAGTGCAAGTATGTAAAAAGGCATTTACAAGTGTGTATGGAATAAGAGAAGGAAGAGTTCGCCGACTTTGCAATTTACTTATGTTGGGAAAGAGTCCACGTGATAGAAGAGGAGAACATCCTAAAGCTAATACAAAATTACCAGAAATTTGTTATAAAATTCATGAGCATATCCTTTCTTTTCCCAGAGAGAAAACTCATTATTCTGGAAAAGATATCGAATATCTTGACTCGCGTCTGGATATTAAATTAATGCACAGTATGTTTAAGAAAATATACCCTGATTTAGATATTAATTACAAATTTTATTTAAAGTATTTTAAGGAAAATTTTGCACTAAGATTTGGTAGACCTCAAGTCGGTACTTGCATAACTTGTGAACAACTCTCTGTAAAGATAAAAAGTCCTAGTCTTTCACAAGATGTTAAAAGAACCTATGCAGGAGAACTAATGGTCCACAAACGAAGGGCTAAGAAATTTTATAATAAAATATCTTTTCTGCCTAATGACCGTGATTTTGGAGTTATTAAAAAAAATATAAGAAAACACGATCGTGTGTATGTGCCAGATGAATACTATAAGATAGTAAATGAATCGAGTGCAAAATTTTCCATAAAAGAGCTTCAAAGAGACGAAGTATATGAATTCAAAAAATGGTGGACATCCTATTATAAAAAAAGTTGTCTGTCCGTTGAATCGTACGGCAAAAAAGTTCCAAAGGACCAAAAATACACTTTCTCTTCTTCTTCTTACATGAGTTTTGAATATGATGCAACAAGGAAAGGTACTGTAGTTACCCATGATTTTATTGATGGTTTGAACAAACACACGTTCCAACTATTAAAAAATTACTCGGTTAATGTATCACTTCCTTCCATTAAGGCCTACAACAGCAAAGTGCCAATAAATTCTAAAAAAATTGATAACTTTAAACAAGCTGAAGGCAGCATAATCCACGAACATAGCCAGATTTATCAAGAAATTTTTAACTGGTCTACTGAAGAAGATGAAACACAAGGAAGAAACGTAGAATCTGATGGGGAATACAATTACGTACCGTAATAAGTAAAAAATGTAATGTATCTGTCTTAATTTAGTTTAGTTTGTTAAAGGCTTCTGTATAATAAAAAAATGGACTTAATTTTTGTGTGTTTAGTTATCATTCCCTTCAAAAACAACATAAGTCACAGATTTTTAAAAAAATCTATTTTCAAATTTTGGAATAATAAAATTACAACAGTTACGGAATATATACCTCACAAACCCCATAAACCATAATCAATGGGGTAAATTTTTAAAATATTGCTATTTATTAAGTTGGACAGTTTTTATTGGTTTCTGTAAAATGTTACTTATGTGACTTAAGTTGTTTTTGAAATGACCGATTCAATTAAAGACATCGCTTAATTGTAATGATGTTGTATTACTAATAGTAGTTCTTCAGTTATTACAACAAGATGGAGCTTATTAATGAAATAAGTTCAAATAAATTATTTTGTCATTTTATTTTACAAATCTTCTTGAAGGTTATAACTTTTTATCAACATTCAAACATTCCGACAAATTTCTGATCGAATTCATATATCGTACAGTTCAGCAAACCGACTATTGACAAGTGCCGTTAACATTCTCATTTTAAGCAGTACATATATAAAGTTTCTAAATCAAGTAGAAGATTTGCATGACAAATCAATTAAAAAAGTAATCAATTTATTACAATAGCTGTTTTCATATAATCTGAAAAATGTGATCTAATTTTTTATCAACGCTCATCAGTGTATTGTTATGTATGTATCTTAAATGGATTTTTGGAATACATTGTATGTTAGACAATGGTTGTTATTCCGTACTTAATAAAAAATGAAAATATAAAAAAAATATTTTTTAATTTAATTAAAACTGTCAATGAAGTAAGTAGCAAATATGAAAATTATTAAATGTTTTATAATTATGCTGCTAATAGACATTAGTAGATAAGCTATGCGGGTTCGGGGTCAATATCCCATAAGAATTTACACAGGGGTCTCGAGGCACTTTACTTCCGGTCTAGCAGCTCAACTCGACATGTGATAGAGAATACTGTTGAGTGCTGTCGGGGGACACCAAATATAACGAGAAATTTCAAAAATTATATTAGATTTGGGGTAGGACCACCCCTAACCGAGATACCGCGCAAGGATGTCGCTGTCCAATAGATGAGTTATCCGCGTCTTTGCGTCGATCAGTAGGTGACGTCATTGTCGCAGCCGCTTATCGGTCACACAAGTCGATTTTATAATTTAATAATGATATTAAAAATGGTATGAAACATTAAAAATGAGAGGGTGCACGTACCCTTCTTCCAAACGACGAGATTTGGTATCTTAATAATGATATTAAAAATGAATGATTATAGATTTATAAACAAATGGGTTTATACAATGATGAGATAGTAAGATGATGTAGAAAATTGTCGATTTTCCAACATAGACAGATATTAGTCGACTGATATGAATTATAGAAAATCGCTATCGCAGAATATCCTGTTTATCAAAAATCGACTTGCAAATATAGGAAACAGCTCGAAATTATTTGCATGTTACATATTTTGTTATACACGAAAAAGAAATCGCATCAAAACCAACTTGCGGTTTACCATTGGAATCCGATACAAATTATTTTCATGTACATATTTTGTTATGCGTGAAAAAATCATCACAACAAAATCGACTTGTGGTTTATAGCAAATGAGACAATGTAGAAATTTTCCATGTTGATTTTTATTGTTAATTATAAAATCGCTATCGTACAACATCCCGTTCATCAAAATCGACTCGTAAGGTACTACAGAAAATGTTCAAGGCTGTGTCTCGATTTACATGTATTACAATGCAATTATAACCCTTAATATATTGAATTTCACCATTGAATAATTTCTATTTACAATAAACTATACATATACAAAATTAAAAAACATTCATGAAACGTATTACGTCATCGGCGCCGAGTGTGTAATCTCAATATGTGGTTATCAAAATGACTTTACTATTGTTAAATATTTTATCTGTCAAAGTGGTTGTTGGGGATAAATTCAAATATTTCAAGATAATTGTTTGTACGTGCGAGGTGTGATAACGTTGATAAAGAAATTACACACCTATAAAAACTTTAAGTATTTATAAAATGGAATGTTTATTATTAAACAATGAATAAATAAACGTAATCAACAGTTAAAATTTATTTAAACAAAGAGATTATTGTTTCATATATCAATGTGCTCCATGCTGACAACATTCAGTAATGATGATAATTAGGATTTCAATAAAATTTTTAATAATAAAATTAAAATTTTTGTAACATATTGAACGTTATTAAATAAATTTACATATATGGTACATATAAAAAAAAATATAAAAAAATTCAAACATTTATCAAATTGCGCCTCCTCAACGATTTTGAATACTACTGATAAGAACTTACTATTAAATATAATTAAATTACATTAAATAAATATATATATATGTGTCTCGTTTAACATGTAATCTTATGAAAAAGTGTGACTTGTCGCTAGATTTATGTTAAATTACATTGTTTCTTATGGAAAACGAGCACAAAATTGGCTATTTTAACCGATATTAGGAGGCCCTCACACCAACTAATTATCTCGATTCTGATTGGTTGTTTGAGTTTCACATTAAACTGTAAATTTGTCGGTATGCAATAATTTAAATTAGTTAGCAAGATGCATGATTTTGATATTGACATACCGTATATTTCGGAATTATTTTCTAATAAGGTTGATAAAATGTGCGACAACTGCGAAAATATTGAAACACCATGCATTTCAATTGAAGACAGTAACAGCAGTAGTGACTACGTAGATGATTGCTTAGAAAAAATGTTAAAAGAACGTGAATGTGAATTAAGAGGTGGAGATAAATTGGTTCATGAAATCCATTACCCGTTGAACAATAATATGAAAGTGTCTGTTTGTTAAAAACGTACAATTTAAAATTACGTTAAAGAGTATATCCAATGAAAGATTCATGCACAACGTTACTACCACATGCACTTGTAAAAATTATCATTACTCATTACAAGTAATATAAAACAATTAAAATTAAAAAAAAAACAGTGTAGTGCCTTTATTATAAGTTAAAATGTAAACAATTATAATTTAGAGCGTCTACACGTTTAATAATTTATATAAAACAATAGAATTATATATACAAATATTATAACTTGAAGGGATGAAGATCTCTTATCAGAAAAATCCGGTTGTAAACCAACGAATCTGCTATGTGCGCATAAATATCTCAAAGAGTTTGGTCAAATGACCAGTTAAAAAGGCATTACTACGTCACAGAGCTCGGGTCTGATAATCTCCCGGATGTTATTGAGATAAAGTCGAACTCATATATACTCATGTGTTAATTATCTTTCATGTTTCTCAAATTAAAAGAATAAGTTTTTGATTGTTTGGTATAAAATGGTCATTGGGTGTTGGGTGTTGAGTGAGAGAGAAAGTTGGGAGTCGTAGAAATTGTGTTGTTTAATATAAAAGTGGTAAACAAATAACCTAATTGAATAATACAGACATTTATTAGTATTTATCAGTTTAACAAATTTGGTAAATATTAACAAAAATCTGATGTTCACAGATAAAGATAAGCAATTTACTAAACGTTTGAATTAAAACATGGGGAATAATAAACTAAGGCATCACCTACTATCTATTAAATATTATAAAGAAAATATATTAAATTGTAGCAAGTAAACGCAAAAAAAAAAATCACTATTAAATTTAATTTTAAACTATCCCCCCCCCCCCCCCATTTTCTTGCATCATCGTTTTCAATTGTTTGTAGAAAGCATATAATACAAAAGTATGCAGCCCATACTGTCTCTGATATAGAGCATGCAACCAACATTACATTCAATAAAAAAAATTTGAATGCGAACGCTAGCATTGTTTGCCCGTATTCTGTAGTCTGTATTGGTGAAGGTGGGATGGGGAAGAGGAAAAATGGCTAGGAATAAAATGTGACTATTGGAAGAACCTTTAGCGGAGCTTATCATACCACCGTGGATTCTTCCAATTAGCGGTGAATATTTTGAAACACAAATTATAGCCCCCCTGCCGCTTCATGGGGTGCGGTTGGTGGGGGGTGAAGGTGTAGGTGCAAGAGGTGTCAGTGTGGGAGGTGGAGGTGTTGGTGTATGTACAGGAGGTGTGGGAGGTGGAGGTACCGGTGTGGATGCAGGAGGTGGTTGTCGTTGTGTGTTACCTCTCAAGGCGCATACTATACACGGATGATATGCTCCATGTTTGCTTCTTGAGAGACAACCAGCACAAATCGTCCAAATTACATTAGACGCCATTGTCGAATGATCTGCTGCATTGTAGTTCAACATGCTAAGCCATAAAGTTAATCAGTGTGAGAATGTTATAGTCGGTACACACTTGCAACAATCTGCCGTACCGCAACACCGTCGCGTAACATCCTCGCGCAACATTTCCTCGCAACATGGGACTTTTCTAGCGTCCCATCGCTTGTCGGTTTTATGCCGTCGGATCAAAGGAACGTTGCGCGACGATGTTGCAGCTCTCTTTACAAGTTAGTACGGCAGGGCGCAACAATACAGCAATGGAACGGCATTGTGTTGCGGGAGTATGTTACGCGTCGATGTTGCGGTTCGCTGTTGTGTTGCGGAGTGATGGTACGCGACGATGATACGCGACGGTGTTGCGATACGGCAGATTGTTGCAAATGTGTACGCACTATTAGACACTGCGGTTTGTTACATTGTAGGTGTCTATCCAACTATTATTTTTGTACTTATTTATTTTGTTAGCGCTTTCCATAAACTGTTGTAATCATACATGTGAGTTTTACATACTAATTAATAATTGTAATAAATTTATAATTTAGAACTTGGGTTCTATCCCCGAAATGATTAAAACAAATTTCAACCTGCGAAAATAGTAAATACTTTTATCTCATTTATGAATTTTACAATAATAATATATATTAATTATGGAATTTATGAAAACAAGTTACGTAAATTAATCGAATATATTTTATTATCTAAACATCTATAAATAATTTTATTGTATTGTAAGTAATATGAACTATTATCACTTCGCAACTTCCGCTGTAGTGTAATAGTATGATCAATTTTATAATTGCAGTTTTCATATTTGTTTACACTCCTGTTGATAAGAGATTGCAGATTATTAACCTCCGTTATTTTTGCATCTTTCTTTTTCTACCTGTGAATATATTATTATATAAAAGAATAGAAACATGAAAATAAACATATTATGCTGTTTATTCAATTAATGAGAACACCCTAGAATGTAATGTTATAAGCACATAACCGGGCGTTATTGAGCGTAATTTTATTATGTGATCATTTTATTTGGATTTCTTATTGCATAGTCAGATAAAAAATTAACATGCAGATTGTATTAATATATAACTTTCGACTGAATTTATCAACTTTTGGGACATGTCACTATTAACTCAACTTAAACTTGAATTATACATGTAAAAGATGGTAAAAAAATATTTTCTAGATAATCAAATAAGGTTAACATGTTTTAATATCTGTAGGCAATATTATGCAGCGATACATTTTATATTTAAAAATAAGGAACGCCGGACGTTATTAAGATAAGTGAATTAAAACGCGATATAAATTACCTTTAAACACAATCAAGCATAATAATATAATTTTTAAGTTAATACATCATTTGATAACATCAGCTTCCAACAGTTTTTTCCATTTTTAAATACGGTTTGGCTGAGTAATAAGATACTATTATTGTTCAGCTCGCCTTGAAATTTGTGAATAAGATAATTAGTAAATTAAAAACAATTTTCATAAAATATTGTATATTTCCTGTTATTACATTTCTAATTTTCATGTTTATCTTCAAATTTATTGTTAGACGAATGATTCGCTGTGTTATTTAATTGTTTTTCCTAATCGGATGTTCAGCTTAGAATCAATCATTTCCGGTAGAATATTTACAATTTTATTTGTCCTGTTCACAGCTGCACCTACTTTCTCTTCAAGCAGTTGAAGGTAAATCTTCAGTTCGGTATTCTTGCTCATAACGTTAACTTTTTCTACCGTCAGTTGGAAATTATTTTCCAAGATTTTCATTTCTTGTTGAAGATGAGTCAAGTCGGCTTTATAAGCGTTTATTGTTGAATATGTTTTATTTTCCATTAACTTCACATTAAGTGCAATGTTATTCACTAAACGGTTAACATAGTTTATTCGGCATTCCAGCCTCTTTATACGTATGTTTGAAAAATTTCCATTTGATACATTGACAACAATGTTGTTTAAAGTAGGGTCTGTACAGATTAGTGTTGGAAGCAGCATAACAACCACAGGTAACAACATCTCAATGACAACTGATGTTAATTAAGAGGATCAGCTACAAATATTATTCGATTATATTGGCTACTCTTAAAGCGTCTTCGATGGTTTGAATCTCATAATTGTTGGATGTATTTCCAAATTGTTGCGACTTTTTTAACAGCCATAATCGTTCAATCAACTCGTGAGGATCGTTCCATGTAATAAACGGAATAAACGGCTTCCCGTTTGCAATTTTTTCATCTAGGAAAGGTATGTTCTCTTCAAAATCATAGTCCGTAAAAACACTTTCTTCCTCATCTTCTTTCTTATGACCATCTCTTGGAAATTCTAAGCTGATGTTCTGTTTAGATGTTTGAGAATTATTGATACAAAATTGATGTTCCCACAAATCCATATAACTTAACAAATCTTTAAAAATGCCAGTTAACATTAAGACGTTTGTTCTGTTCTCTTTTATTTCCGCCATCAAGTCATTGTATATGCTTTAGTTTTTGATTACACCCGCTTCAATGTCTTCAGCTACACTTTCATCCAAACTGTTTTTTCCTATTAAGTCATTCTCTATGGCATGATTGTCAGGTACTTTGACTTCCACTTCTGGTACGCTTTCCTTCAACCTATAATCATTTTCTGATTGTTTCAGTCGTTGTACTTTCTTTAATATAATATTTTTTAATTCTTTCAGTTTGTCATTTTTAATTATTAGATCATTATTATTTTGATACGTTTTTCTTTTTGAGGTCATTAAGAGCGTCTTGTGATAGTTCTTTGTGATCCACCGGTTTACTCATCTTAGTTGCATCGTGCTTAGTCGACAAATGATGATATACAAGTCTGGGTGGGAAAATAATTTAAAACAATAGGCACATGTGAGTTGAGTATTTTTGCTGTGGCTTCTTTCGTGTCTACGCAAATTTTGTATAAATAAATATTTTTTATTACATTCTCTACATTCAAACATATTGATGTGTGTGTGTGTGTGTGCTCTACAATAGTTAATTTAAAACTAAGTAATAGACTATGTCTGCTACTGCTATTTATACATAATTGAAAATGGATGAAAAGTGGATGAAAAGTGGATGAAAGTGGATGGAAAGTGGATGTAAGTGGATACAAGTGGATGGAAAGTAGATACAAGTGGATGGAAAGTAGATGGAAGTGGATGCAAGTGGATGGTAAGTGGATGCAAGTGGATGGAAAGTGGATGGAAAATGGATGCAAGTGGATGGTAAGTAGATGGAAAGTGGATGCAAGTGGTTGGTAAGTGGATGCAAGTGGATGGAAAGTGGATGTAAGTGGATACAAGTGGATAGAAAGTGGATGGAAAGTGGATGCAAATGGATAGTAAGTGGATGGAAAGTGGATGGAAAGTGGATGGAAAGTGGATGGAAAGTGGATGTAAGTGGATGGAAAGTGGATGCAAGTGGATGGTAGTAAGTAGATGCAAGTGGATGGAAAGTGGATGTAAGCGGAAAATGGATGGAAAGTGGATGCAAGTGGATGTAAGTGGAAAGTGGATGTAAGTAGATGGAAAGTGGATATAGCCACCGTTAGCTACCGTTTAGCCACCGTTAGCCACTGTTTAGCCACCGTTAGCCACCGATTAGCCACCGTTAGCCACCGTTAGCCACCGTTAGCCACCGATTAGCCACTGATTAGCCACCGTTAGCCACCGTTAGCCTCCGATTAGCCACGGTTAGACGACGCTGATAGGACAATTGACTTACTTAAAAAAATAGAAATAGAAATAATAATACCATCAACATTTTAGTATTGAGACAAACGTGTTACAGTTAAGATGGGGATACTGTACAATGTAAACAAAGCTAATGACTTAAATATTCGGTACTATGAAACGACAAATTTGATGAGAAATAATACTGCAAATTTAATTACCCAAAACATCTCTTAAGTATCTGACAAAGGATGGTGATGTGCCATATAACAAAAAGCACAAAAGCGGAATGTTTGTTTGTTCAGTGTGTAAAAGAGAACTTTCAAATACTAAAAAAACATCAGAGAAATCACAACAATAACATCCAAATCGCGTGTGTTTATTGCACATCCACATTTTCACGTAGCGATGCTTATGGCAGACATTTAAAGAAGAAGCATAATGATCAAAGAAAAATTGCCGATAAAGGTTCTTCTAATGATACCGCTGAAAATGTTAATAAACGTGTTGATATGCATAATGCATAAAGTAATTTTTACTTATCTCAGCTCTCATCCCAGTACTCAGTGTTAATATGTGTTTCATCAAAGATGGTTGTAATGAGAAGAGCACCAGCTGTGAAAGAAAATGTTAAATATACACATTGAGATATCATTGCGTAGCCCAATGCTTCTATGATATCTGCATAAATTACCCCACTAACTCGAGATAATAAGACGTTTTTTGACCAATGTTACAACGTATTTGAAGATGAAATAAGTCAAATGCATAAATCAATATTATAAAACCGAACCGATGATAGAAGTTACACCCAAACACACTAAATATACGGTCAAAGTTTTACAAAATGTAATTTGAACAATGAGGATGATGAAGAGGTAGCGCATCAAAGCGAAGAGGTAACGCATCAAAGCAAAGAGATACCGCATCAAAGCGAAGAGGTAGCGCATCGAAGCAAAGAGATAGCGCATCAAAACAAAGATTTAGTGCATCAAAGAGAAGATACGTAAATCTTTAACACCACAAAACGAGCAAACCATTAAAATTAAAAAAAAATTGGAATTGTCCCATGAAAAACCTCGAGAGTACATCGCAAAAAGATTTGGTGATCATCAGAGTTTAGATAAGACCGCCGGTATAAAAATTAATTTACAAACGAAAAAATGGCAGATTGGAAATCATAAAGTTAAACAAAAGAATGGAAATAAACGTAAAATGGTTGGGTTTTGATGCTTCGCACAACAGTTGGATTAATAATAATTTCATAATTATACTTTAGTTTTAATGAGACCTCTATACAATGATGATCTTCACACTCCTTATATCACTTTTCGATGGTAATAAGTATCTAGAATTGTATGAATATTTAAATGCTAATCCGTGGTTATACCGCTAGCTATTGGTGGTTATGATCCTCATAAAGAAACATTTAGAAAATAAGTTCGTTATATATTCGTGAACAATTGATTTTAGTTTTTATATTGTTAAGTGTTGAAATCGTAATGTCGAACGCAATTCTAACGCAACGTCTGATCGACATTAAAAAGGTCATCAGGAAAAAACTCTTTGCAATGAAAATAAATCGATCCGAAGAAGATGAAATCTTAAATAAAACTTATAAGCCTTTATTGGAACCGATCAAAGAGTTCATAAAGAGTTCTACGATAACGGGTCCAACAAATCTTAATATAACACCTAATATTAAACAACAAGTGACTCCTTCTAAACCTAAGAAAAAACATGGTAGAACTTCTACACCTACAAAACCTGAGCAACTAGAGAACCTCACACAATATGAACCCAGTATGATGTTTTAAACGTGATGGACATTTCAACCTTGATGGTAAAAGAATAAAATATTTGGAATTACCGGTTAATGAGAGCGATTTGCTTGTTAAAGAGAAGAGATATGTTGAAAATTTAATAATAATTTAATAAAAAAATTGAAAAATGCCGGTAGAACACCGAAAAATATTCAAAGTGATCATGGCAAAAAAATTTATAACAAGCAATTTTCTACATTAATGAAAAAATATAATATTAATCATTATTCAACATATACAATAATGAAAGTCCCCATTGTCGAGCGTCTAATTCGCACGTTAAAAAATAAACTGTACAGACAATTTAGTTTACGTGGGTGTTACAGCTGGTATGATATTTTGAACAAGGTTACGCTAGAATACAACAATCAACGTCACCGTACGATAGGAATGCGACCAGCTGATGTACTCCCGGGCGGTGATAAGGAAACCGTGCTATTGAAAACTGTCTACTTACACAAAAAAAAATGTACTTATTTAAATGATAATAATTCCAGTAAATAGTTTTTTGTAAAGATTATTTTCTAAGACTGTATGTAATTTAATTTCCAATGTTCATTTTTTATAAATGACCAAATTAGTTTCTATTAGCTGTATATCTGGAAAATCATCAATTCGGCATTTAAATCGATTTTTCTGTGATCAATACAGATTTAAGAGCCGGAAATATAACACAACTGTTAATCACTTCTGATAAAGCTAACAAGTTTGGAATGACTTACCTTTATGATGTAATTCAATTATAACCTGTAAAATGCATGTATGAAATAATGAAATAAAATGCTGTTTATTATAATATTGTTTTTTATTTAGTTTTTGTAAACATACCTTATATATAATTTATAAAGCACATAAAAAAATATAATAACATTGGTAAGCATCAGTTTAATTTCTAAAATCAAAATTACATTTTTATCATTATTTACAACATTGTCCATTATTAATTGATTTGAAACATTTATTACACTGCGTTTTTGATCGAGGAACATAAAAGTTGCATTCATCGCATTTAACACTCCCGGGATCGAGCTGGCGTTGACTTTAAATGTTCTTAGGTTAGTGTTATTATCGAGGTACATCATTTTCCATTCCGAAGGCCAACTATCATTGATTCCTCTATCGATGGCGGTTATGTAGCATTGTCTGGCATCTTTGGGTTTCGTGATGAACAAAGTTCCATTAAGCAAAGTTGATAATAGTATGAATGCGGTGCTATTCATTTTTCGATACTTTTGGCACATTCTCTAGTTGATCGGTAATCTTGACACTTTTTGCAGATACACTTTTTTGCGATGCATCTAAAACAGTTTTTTATGGGTGGAGGTGCCCCGTCTATGTGGTTCTCATCGGTTGGAAGGTTAAAATGCTTATGACAAGGAAGTTTTATTTGGAAATATAAATCACTCTTACATTTTTCAAGCAGGAAGTCCCAGAATCTTTCTAAATTTAGTCCATATAGCGATCGCAAATATTTTTCCGGTAGATATTTTACGTATTCACCAATTAACTTGTATTCATCATACAATTCGATAGCTTTATTTAAATTTTCAAATAAACTTCTCTCGACTTCGCTAATTTCATCAGAGCTGCATCCCGTCAAGTTTTGCACACAGTTGCTTTTGCAATTCATAATCACAAATAATTTTTTTAACATTTATAATTTGCTGCAGTAGACGATCCAATCGATAGTTTAGTTGTTGACGATTTCTTAAATAGAGTCGTTTAATGGGGGACGTTCTTGACATCACCATTATCAGTGTATAACTGGCTTTTAAATTCATTGTCTCTACTTAAACAACGTATTGTTTGTAAATCGTGCATCAATTTTTTGCGGTTATACAATATAGTTTCCCGCATGCATTCGATATTTTCAAAATATGAATTGTTTATTGTTGGCAAAACATCAACAAACTCCTCATCTGTATCGACATTTAATCTGGCAAATTCGTTAAGACAGTTATTATAATATTCAAAGAACTGCAAGGCATTCATGCGTTGTAAACAAAATTCTATCAAATCTAGTACATTCCATAATTGTTTTATTGCAATATTATTCAAGGTTATTACCACACCTCTTTGTTCGATGCACACCGACTTTGATTTGCGACACTTGGATAGGTCAATGTAGCACGTATCAAAAACATTGATCCTCGGTTTTATGTTAATTTCCTCTGCAACATTGCTCTCTATACGCGGTTTTTTCTAACACCTGCACACACATTTTTGCTCGGTCAATCGCAATAAACTTGCTTTAATGGTGCTTTTATACTGCATCAAACTATTCCATTCTGCTTGAATGAATGAAATACTTTTTTTTATAGAACTGAGACGGACGCACTTGTAAAATCCTCTTGCGGGGCTCAAACCAACGGACACTTTATTGTTCAATGAATAATAAACTTCATTTACTAATCTATCTTCACTGTTTAATTCTTCTTCGCGTTCTTTTATCATTTGCTCCAAGCCAGGGTACTATCACTGCTACTACTACGGTCAACGATTGAAATACATAGCGGTTCGCTGTTGTCTCACATCTTATCAACTTTATTAGAAAATAATTCCAAAATATACGTTATGTCAATATCAATATCACACATCTTGCTAACTAACTTTAATTATTACATGTCAACAAATTTATAGTTTAATGTAAAACTCAAACAACCAATCAGAATTAAGTTAAATAGCTGGTGTCGTGGGGGCTATCTAATATCGGTTGAAATAGCCAATTTTGTGCTCGTTTTCCATAAACAATGTAATTTTGCGTAAATCTAGTGCCAAGTCACACTTTTCCATAAGATTACATGTAAAACGAAACACACATTATATTTATTTAATGTAATTTAATTATATTTAATAGTAAAGTTCTTATCAGTAGTATCCGCAAATAAAAATGAGGTGTGTATCGCCACGATTATAACACTTTTCCCATTCCTTATCAGCAATACCGTTTGGCTTAATTGGCGCCTCTACAACCGGGCGGCCATCTTGGAAAAAACATTCAAACACTCAGTATGCAAAATTTGAATTTACCGCTTTTACCGATCATCCTGTATAACAATAGATGAGGTATGCAACCAATCATACACGTTGAAATAGGGTATGCAATTAAACACACACGCGACACTAACGACAACAAACACTCTTGTGGCCAAACTTCAAACTAAAATCCTAAAAACGACATCCTGTTTTTTGAACCGGAAGTCTATGTATTTCTCCATAAGAAATTGAACTTCCGCCGCCAATTTATATCTACTGACAATCCATCAACTAGCACTAGAAGAATAGCTTTAAACCTAAATTTTAGTCACGTTACAGTGTGGAGGATAATAAAAAGCCAGATGTTAAATCTATATCACAAACAGCAAGTACCAGCGGATTTTCCGCAAAGATTGGCTATGTGTCAATAGTTTTAAGAAAGAATTGCGCAAAATTCTTGATTCTTAGAACAAGTTATTTACGGACAAAGCAAATTTTTCTCGCGATGCAATTATGAACTTCCATAATATTCATGTATGGGCCGTCAAAAATCCACATGCCATAATGGAAAGCCATTATCAGCAAACATTTTCCGTTAATGTTTGGGCAGGTGTTGTAGGAGACCATTTAATAAGTCCATATTTTTTGCCGTAGAGCTGCCAGGAATTTTAGAAGACGTTCCGGTTCAATTAAGAAACAAAATGTGGTTTATGCACAACATAGGAACCGTTGAATAGGTCGAGGAGGCTCACAGGCTTGGTCTCCTCGGTATTCAAATCTATTGTTTTTGTGGGGTCACTTAAAATGTTTAGTTTACACTACATCAGTTAATACTGATGAAAAACTAAAAAATAGCATTATTGCAAGCTGCATTACAATACAAAACACTCCAGGCATTTGCGAACGAGTACGTCAGTCACTAAGACGTAGGTTAGAAGCTTGCGTTAACGCAGGAGGAAGTCATTTTCAACAATTTTTGTGATTTTTCTTGTTTTTAATGTTACTGTTTAGTTTTGTAAAACAAAGGTTTTGTGATCATGTTGCTACTTTTTCTTTTCGTTCCTTAGATAACGTCAAAAAATTAAAAAAATTAAAAAAATTACACCCTGTATCTCGAAAACGGTGCGTTTTCGGAACCATGTTAATGAGAACTTTCTTTATAATATGCCAACCAATCCCACCCTTTATTTTCCGACACATAATTTGAAACACCCCGTATATGTATATGTAAAGAAAGTATTATTCTTTAATTTAAATTTGCCGTTCTTCTAATACTGAGCGCCTCTTTAATTGACAAAAATAATTAAAAAAAGATATATAAAATTAAACTTTAATTGTCGTTTCTCGCACAAAGAAAAATATTTTAGTTAAAGTAGAATTAATTATCTTATAAAACGACAATTTTTGTTTATAATGACAAAAAAATTGCAGTTTGCAATCCAATATGTGGCATTGCCAAGAAACAAGAAGACAAGTATTGTTGCCATAACCTCAATTACAACAGAGGATAACAAGGAATATGTGTTGTCACAAGAAATGGGATTTGTAAGTGAACATAAAGAACTAATAAATACGGACGTTTATAAAAGAGTGAGAAAAAAATTTACTCAAATAGGTCAACACAGAACTCTGTGGATCACACTAACAAAGAAAATAAAGCAGAAATACTTTGATGAAGAGAGTATTACATTGTTTGATGACTTATATTTAGAACAAATAATAAAAACAGACGTAGTATACTTTTGCTTCTTATTAACAACCTTTTTGTATGAATTAAAAACAAGTATTTTTGCTTTGGTTTAATAACATATAATGGGACAAATTTTCTGAATAATATTTTTGAGATTTTCTGCTGCAGTATGTAGATCCTTAGAATTTAAGCACCAAGTATTAAAATCAAAATTATTAATATTTTTACTATGTTTATCTTTGAATAATGATAGATGAAGTGATATTTAGGTTTGGTACTAATAGAAAGAGAAGTTTTATCAACAGAAGTAATAAGTAAATAATCAGAATTTTCTAAAGCAGCCTCAACATTAGAATAGTTAAAAAATCTATTAATATTGATTCATCATGAGGAAAATATAGCATCCTTTTTTGAACTAGAATCGTTCTCCCGATATATTTTCCTACTTGATTATTACAAGTTTTTTATTTAATACCATTAACAGATTTTTGCTGCTATTGTACTAATTAGTAAATTTTTAAATATTTACAATTTTCAAACTAATTCACAGTAACTAATAAATATTTCAATCAAAATTAATGACAACCAAAAAAATTATTATGCTGCAACGCAAAATTGTAAATCAATTCCTCATAACTTAGTTATACAAAAAATAACTATAACTTTGTAAACTAATACTGAATTGTTTGTAGTGAACGTTGTTACGTGGACATTGAATTATACTGGAATTAATTTATATTATAAAACTAAATTATAAAAAAATTAATTAGAGGTATTGCTTGTGGAAAACACATATATTATTAATTTAAACGATTGCCGCTACGATTCCACAAAAGCGGATCAAATCAGTTTAAGCATATTAAGCAGAGCTTATAGTAAAAATGATAAAATTATTAAATTTGTTGATGGTTATTGGTTATATAGAAATGTTGACTGTGTTTACAATAAAATATACCCACAGGTAAGTTTAAACTTGACATTTATTGTCATACTTTGTTAATTTGAATGGAATTATATTTTTGTTGCGTTATATCAAAATTAATTTGTTGTTTTACAATTGACTGTAGAATATACGTGGCACCGACAATAGTAGTTTATACTGGGTTAGTCAAAAGGAGGAGAGCGTGGCGCAGTGGTCTAGGCATCCGGCCGCTGTACCGAAGATCGTGGGTTCGATTCCCATATACCGTGATATATTTTTCACGTTCTATACGCTCTCCCACTCCCCAACCCGTCTTGCCAGCGTGGGGTTTTACGGCTAAAATATACCTTCTCTGAGGAGTGATAATTCTCTCCAGTGGTTCGGAATCCACTTAAAACTGTAGGTCCCTTGTAATGTAAGTTGCCAGCATACAAGCAGAGAAGAGGCTTATGTCCTGCAGTGGACTCAAACGGCTGAAAAGAAAGAAAAAGAAAGTCAAAATTACCGGAACACCTAAATAATTCTCCAATAGTTGAAAAAATCAAAATAAGTTTCAAATAAAAGTTTGTTCGTTTTAAGCAAACAAATTTATAAAAAAAAATTATGTTTATTTTATTGTGGAAATTTAGTAAACTTTTTTTTCAAATAAAACACCCTGAATTTTTTTTATTTTTTTATTTTAAAATTAATTTTGAGTGTTTTTGTAAAAATATTTTTTTTTATAAAATGAACAATTTTTAAAGTTATAAAACAAACTTCTAATAATTTTTAATGATTTTTTTAACAGTTTGGTAAAATAAATGTATTTGTTTGTGGGAAAATGTTCTTTATTTAAAGTTCAGGAGTTTGCTTTCAATTCAAAAATGATGCATTTTAGAATCATTATTAGAATAAATAAATGTGAAAATATACAGGGTATTCCTTTTGATTTTTTTTTTCAAATTTCCACAATAAAATAAACACCCTGTATATTAAAAATATTTTTATAAATTATTTTGTTTACAACCAAAAAACTTTTGTTTGAAACTTTTTTTGAAATATTTAACGGTTAAAAAATTATTTAGGTGTTCCGGTAGTTTTGACTAACCCTGTATATGTATTGTGAAAAATTGTTGATACAATAATAAATATTGAAATTCTATGTTAGATTAATAATTAATACAAACGTTGTATAAGTTTCTAAGTTTTATTTAATAAACAAACAACAAGGTGTTCACACAGTTGCATAATCAAGCAGATATATAATAAAAATACAAATTCTAAGTTTATATACTAAAAATTAAAATAAAGCTAAGTAAGTGAGGTTATTTTACTAAAAGTGTGATCAATATTCAAAATGGGTTAAAATATAGTTTATTATAGAAAGTAAATTAAAGTAAAGCTGTAATTTTAAAAGCAGAAATGAGACAAAGCTTTAGAATTATAAACAATATTTGTATTTCATTTCTAAAAACAATACTTTTCCAAATTATTATTGAAAAATTTGCTCTAGTACTTAACCAAATATTGCTTTTTATATTTTTTTGCTCGTACCTCGTACGTGTGTTCCGTTAACCAAAATGGTACCGACCTGCATTGTTTTTAGGTTTCTTTATATGCCCAATTCTTTTGGTCTACAACTTGTTTTATTAGGTAACTTCTAAACCACCCTGATAGATAAAAAGCAAGTTCTTAATTTGTCCTGTCAGAGATCAAACCTCGGACTGCTCGCATGATATGCAAATGCTCTCCCATTAAGCTATCACACCATAACCAATTTACATTTTATTAGTAGCAAACTATGTACAGTAGTGATTAGATTAGTTATCAAGTAGTTATCAATCTGTTAGAATACAATCCTGACTTGATCATGTTTCTGGCATACCAATTAATAGCAGCGTATAAAAAAAAAAACCTAATGCATAGCGTAATCTGATTTTCTTTGGTTTAAAAAAAATTACCATAGTTAGTCCTACTATAGAACATATGCAAAAGAGGGCAATTTCTAACCGCACGTTAAGGAACATAAATATCTATCATATCCAAGATCTGCTGACAGCAGATTAGCGCGCTCAATACTTTCATGTTCATTTCTTTGTTTTTCCAATGCAGACAATCCCAAACAAATTCCGATATTTTCAAAAGATAAATACACATCAGTAAGGCTGAGTTTAAATGATAATAGTTTGTAAAGCTTATTTTGAACTGACTCTAATATGTCAATAAATGTTTGGTAGGATAGGGACCATGTTACGCAACAGTACTCTAGGTGTGATCTCACCAGAGAATTGTACAAGATGAAAAAAGCCCGTATTTTACTAAAATCAGCCGTAGACCTTTTAAGAAAACTGAGCATCTTGTTAACTTAATTAATAACAAAATCTAGTCAAAGATTGAATGACAGTTTGGAATCAAGCAAGACTCCTAGGTCACGGATTGAGTCGACTTTTTCTAAACCGGTACCGTTCAGAGTACAGATGAAATTAACAGGATTTTTGCTTCTTAAAAATAATATATACAAACATTTTTTAATATTCAGATCCATGTGGTTAAGAACACTCTATTTATTGACCGCTAGTAAATCCTTTTGCAGCAATAGCGCTAATTTTACGATATATCTTTACATCATCTGCAAATGACAGGTGGTGATAGTTTAAAATATCAGATATGTTATTAAAAAAGAATGAAAACAAAGACATTGTAGCGATACTAGGTAAAAAAACGCTTTAATGTTGAGATTTTTTTGTTAAATGACAATTTTTTAGTTGTTGTTTGTTACCGGCCAAAGGAGTTTGTAAAAAAAATCTTTAACCGTACAAGTTTAAAAGTTTTTTTGAAAGCTACACCGGTGACCTCGTTGATTTGATTTCCCATAAGGAAAAAGCAATAGCTAATCAAACGCAACGCTTTTCTTCCTTTAAAAATTGTATCCTTGCCGTGATTATAGAGCTTGCGTGTTCCCCCTTAGACGTAGTCAGTAAGTCCAGTTGGAAAGAAAACTTCTTCATATCGTACAACAAGCTTCTAAGCGACCAAGAGTAAAATTCCAAACTAATTACTATCACCCCGCAACGTAGTAGTCCTGAGATACTGTGCTATAACTACTCACGTGTTTGTGCCGTGCGTGAAAACCAAAGAGTTCTATAAACAGAGATTCTAAGCTGCCGTTTAAACAATGTATAAGCATCGTACGTTTACCGGTATCTCCGTCTTTGTTGCATCATGACGTTCTTTCAACTACAACCAATAGCCGCTCGATCATTAGAAAAAAGAATGAGAGGGTAGGGTTAGTGTTGTGCGACAAGAACAAAGATTGTACGGCATTGTACGGCAAAACGCTAGCTTGGAATATATAGTTATAAATTTTTTTGGTGGAAACCCGTGAGAGAGGACGAAAGGATCTTGGCAGCTGAATCACCCTATAGATGCGTCTCCAGGGCGTGACAATACTCTATTTTGGCTTGGATTTCTTCATAAACAGGGGGTCAAGACTAACCTACTTCAATTAATTGGCTGCGTTGTCCAGTCAGATAGCCAACTTCACTTGTTTGTATACAACCCAACTTCAAGGCTATATTTCTCTAGTAAACCTGGCTATTTAGTGCAAACGTCTCCAAATTTGCGGGCCCCAGGACCAAAACTCTAAAACCAATCAGGTAAATCTTTAAAAATCTTGAAAATTACAGGCTCGGTGAGTGCGTCTACGGATACTTCATGGACGTCTAAAACTGTTCCGCGTTTGAACAACACTCCCCAGATCGGTGTTAAAAAACACAGAATTTGCAGGACTAAAGCAAAAAAAACAAAGAAAGACTTGTTTGGCTGCTGAAAGAAACGCAACTGCTAACCCAAAACATTATGCGTTAAAACCAAACTGAAAAAACAGAGGCAATCGTATTTATACTAAAACCACTGCGTAACAATTACACCTTTGCAAAATCCTATTGCTCAAACAACCTCACGTCTTTTCTCTTAAAGACATTAGAACAATTGTGCAAAAAATCAATTTGGAAACAGTCTTTATAACTAAGCAATACACCCAAACTAACATGCATACACCCAAGGATGATCTACAGAATTGGCCCTACATTTTGTAACAGTCCAAATCAAAAGATCAATAAAAAACAAAATGTCTACCTTGGGCAATAAATCTGCTCTTGCAACACATATTATAGTGTAGACCCCACAATTAATAATTGGATAAAACACATGTTAAAAAATAAACCGTTACTGTTACTGTTAAGAATTTGACAGGCCGGAAAGTCGTTGCTAAAGATTGTCCCCAAGAAGATGGATTAGCTCCACTATTATAGAATATAGTAATTGGCAGCCTTATACCGCTACTAAATAATCATGGTTTCTATACAATTAGTTATGCAGATAACATAACAATGCTATTAAGCAGTAAATTTGAAAGCATACTCTGCAAAATTGATGCAAGAGGCTTTAAGAATAAAAATAAAATACAAAAACCAGGCTCTTACGGTCAACTCTTTAAAAACCAAACTTGTTCTCTTCACAAAAAAAAAAAACAGAAATCTAAACTCATAAATACTGCACTACCGCTATAAATCAAGATAAAATATTTTAGGTAATTTTTGACAATAAATATAAGATTCAAAAAAGGTCGTATGTCTTTATGGCAATGCAGACAAGCTGTAAAAAAAACATGAAGACACAGCCGTCATAAGACTTATGTTCACATATCGGGTACTAATATGATGGCCAAAAGTTAGACAAAAAAATTCTGCAAGCAAACTGAATCAGGTGCAACAAATGGCATGCTTAAGTATAACAAGTAGACATTTTTGTTGAAGAGATAGCGACAATGGCAGCTTTGCGTTTGAATGCAGCTGAACTTTGGCACACTGCAAAGAATGGTTGGCAAACACTGTATTTTCCTAGAAGAGGCTGTTAAGAAAACACCTCTGTTAGGAACGCAAACAAATAACATTTCATCCTTCTTCGTGTTCAAAAACCTTACAACTTGCACACACATAAACAAAAGTGGTCAATGATTTGATTAAAATCTATACGGATGGCTCAAAAACCAATAAAAATTCTAGAGCGGGAATCTTCTTGCATGATTTTGACCTCAAAATATCTTACCACTAAGAGCGCACAGAATCCAGAGTTCAGAATCCAGACTTCGTTAATTAGGATCGATCGCTACTTGTATTGCAAATTAAGTGTTGTTAAATAAAACAATATCCAGCCTAGGGTGCACCGAGTATTTTACTTCTAGTGAGCACCGCGGTCATATGTAATGATGTGCAATTATACGTTAGGACTAGTCGTTGGCGTGACCTTAAACCGGTTATATTTCAAAGGTTTGCTTTTAGTCGTTACAAGATTTATTGCGCCAACGTATACTCTCCGCTCCGCGGACGATGCGTTAAGAGCAGTTGCAAAGGTGCAAAAAAAAGTTGTGCAATATTCTTGCTTCTAACGATCAAAGTTACCGCGTTAATTGCAGCAACGGGATTGATTGCGGAATTGAAAAATGAATTCCTTTTACGCACTTCGGTAAAGCGTAATTAGGTATAAACTTAGAAAAAAAAATGTTTCAACCCTCAAGTCCAGATGGACAAAAGGATTGACTGTATTATAACAAATACTAAAAACATTGTACTGTATGTAACAGTACTTAACAACTGACTACTCCTAACCAAGTGAAGAGAACAAAAACTAAAACCATCAGAAATTAAAAATATATAAATGTATGTATATATATACATATATATATATATATATATATATATATATATATATATATATATATATATATAAAACTTAATTAAGTTAATATTATTTAAAAAATAATCAATTAACTTTTAATCACTTACAAAAATCTCGGCCCTAGTAGGTTTTAATTGATTGTTTTATTTCTTTGTTTTATTTTTACACAATATTTACTGTAGACATAATGGTTTTAAAATAAATTGAATTTTACAACAGATGTAGTTTATAAATGAATTCAAAATGCAACCAAGAATCCTATTCTACTTGGATAGGTAAGTGTAACACTACAGTTAAAACTACTTGTCCACATTTAATAAACTGATTCAGAAAAAAAAATAATTGTAAATTAATTTGTATACACCACCGGACCTATAACAAAATGAGATCATAAAGGATCACTATATAAAAAGCATAGAGATATTTCTCAGCAAATAAAATAATATTTATTGCGTTTATGATACTACAAAAACCAAAAATTAGTGCCCAAAATTGTTACAATCTATTTTTGTCTTTTCTGACTATTATTTCATTCCAAAATTTAGAATATCTTTAAGATGACATTGTTTTAAAAACGTTGTAAAACATTTTGTAAAGTAGGCAAATAAAATATTTATGCACGGTTTGCTGAATCTCGACCTATTTATTCTAATTTTGACTTAATTTGATAAACATTAACCTTAAGCAAGTTAAAAGAATAATAAACATTATTGCACTCAACAAAACTTTTAGTTGAATATTACACAAAATTACAATCGGGGTAAGTTGTTTTTGGCTAATTTATTATATTTATCATCAACGTTGAAATTAAATAAATTCAAAGAGCTTTATTGCAAACACAACTAGCTTATTTTAATAAATTTTTAATACAGAACGTAATATAGTAACATTGTCGCAAAATTTCAATGAATAAGCAATTTTTGATTCGTATTTGATGTTTTTCATGACATGGATTAAAATTTTACAGATCCATATTGACTATTAATTTTTAATTACTGTATCAATACTATGTGGCTTTATGACAAAAACTTATTTTATTATCAAAAGAATACTTCCGCTAATCCCATTTCTGGTCGTAAAAGGCGATCAATAGGCGAGGAGAAAACCTTGTTAAAAAACCCCCACTTTGTCAGGGACAAGTCAAACTTAATTGTGAGTTTATTTTTAACAAATTTCACATAACACCTTGTGTAACTCACTTGCGTGTTTGCCGTGCGCGGTGTCCCAAAAGTCAGGTTTAATTTTTTTTTAGTTCTAACGCACTACTTTGGCCCTAGCTTCTGGTAAAACGGGAGTTTAAACCTAACCCAATTTTATCCAACCGGCTCGTTATTTAACTTAAGGATGAGGAACTATTTATGTGGTGATAGATGAAAGATAGATAGATAGATAGTATTCTTTGTGTTTGCGGAAGATTTTCATTTACATTTATGAAACCTATATTGCTCAATTAGCTTTGGCGACTGCATTAGTAGCGTCCCATATGTGGTTCCGTGGTGAGTGGAGAGATTAAGCAATGAAGTTGACAGAGTTTATTATGGTAGATTGTAAACCTTCAACCAAACGATCTTGACTGTTTATGAACGAGAAAGCTAAAGAAGACAGTAGTAGTACAAGTAGAAAGTTTGTTAGATATTTAGATGTTAAATGTTCTGAAAATGGCCATAGTCTAAAAGAGGTGTTTCCCATCTTAATTCATAGGACCATTTCCAATATTAACGGAACTTTGAAATCGTGTAAGAAGTTAAGAGACGGTACCTTGTTTATTAAAAATAAATAAAATGCAAAGCAGTAGAATGCAGGAGTGCACGTTGTTAGATAATACTGCGGTGACAGTTGACCATAAATCCTTAAATAGTTCTAAGGAAGTCATTTCATGGTATGAATTGTTATACACAACTGTTGACGAATGCAAACAAGAACTGGCGTCGCAAGGCGTTATCAATATTAAAAAGTCAGAGATACAACATATATAATCTTAACATTTGATTACGAACGGTTCCTCCATAAAGTTAAGGTGACATATGTTACTCGTCCGGTTTAATTGTTTATTCTTAACCCAATGAGATGTTTCTAATGCCAACGTTTTGATCACACTGCAGTTAGGTGTCCAGGTGTTGCAACATGTGCAAAATGCAGTAGTGACCCCGAACAATGCAACAGTTCACCTTTATGTGTGAATTGTAGTGGTAAGCATCTTGTTTATTCCCAATCAAAGTAACAGACAAACTTCTTCCTTCTACCTTTTCTAGATCGTTTTCTGTAGTTGTTAAAACGCCTATTGCTCAACAATCACTAATTATGAAATTTACTGCTAGTGCAAAAAAGTCTTTAAATATAAATAAGAACTCTAATGTAAAGGGTCAAAAATTCGGTTGCGGGCCATCAAGCTTAAAACCAAAACTGACTACGGTTCAATCTGGACCAAAGTTAAACAAGTGGGATTTCAAGCAAAACCACTTAAGATAGGCAATGGTTCAAGCATTAAACAATGAAACTGCTATGGATACAATGCACATTACAAATCTTTTAAAATATTTATTAGCTAAAATTTTACCTATCTGCGTTTTCTTACAAGAAACAATTTTTAAGGTTAAACGTTCTGTTAATCTTCGTGGTTAAAATATTTATCGGAAAAATTGTATAAATGTTGATCGTGCTCAGGGTGGAGCGGCCTTATTAGTATACATTGTGTCAACACTTCATTAGAAGCAGTAGCCGTTCAATTACAACTTTTTTTCTTACTCAATCTTATTCAATCTATATTTTACCAAATGTCAATTTGAGCATTCGTTTGATTAATCAACTACTTGAACAACTTCCGCCTGCACTCCTTCTTTTGGGTGATTTTCTCATAACACTATGTGGAGCTCAAGTCAAACCAATGTCAGAAGTTGTAACTTGACCAGTCTATTTTCAGAAACTGATGTAGAATAAAGATAACAATATCTACTTTTCCGTGGCCAATAGATCGTTCTTGGCCATTGATCTTACTATTTGTTTTCTAAGTATTGCAATATTGCTGGATTGGAAAGTCTCAGAACATCTTTATGATAGTGACCACTTTCCAATTATATTTCGCGTGCTTGGTCATAAAATCTATGATAACCGTCATTAGAATTGGAGAATAAAAGACGCTGATTGAGACAGTTTTGCTCAAGTGTTTGATTATGAAAACAGTGTCCAGGCCACTATCAACGAAGATGTTAATACTTTCACCGAGTCCATCATACAAGCAGCTCATGCGAGTTTATTTTCAGCAAAACCTCGCAGAGAGGCCGTTTCTTGATGGAATTTTGATTGTGAACAAGTTAAATTAAACAAACGCCGTTCTTTTTAAAGGTTTAATCACTCTCCAACAAAAAAAACTTCTTAGTTTATGTGAAGTACAAAACTGTTCCGCCGAGAACTTGCAGAGCTAAAAGAGAATCATGGTCACAGTACGTTACATCTATCAGTTCGCAAACCAACAGTGGAACGTCAGTTTCAAATAACTATTACCCGAATTTTGAACTGAGCTAACAGCAATGGATTTACGTTTTCTACAAGCAAAACGTTGTTTATCTATTTTTGTAGAAGGCAAACTTTACTTTTTATTATATCTTAGGGGAGAACCTATTTCTGTACAAGAAAGTATTAAATTTCTCGGTGTCACATTTGACCGTGTTTCAACTTGGCGTCGCCATTTAATAAATCTGAGATCAAGATGTGTTCCGGCTCAAATCTTTAAATAGAAAGTCATGCATTGCGCTTAGATTATGATTTCATAATCTAAGCTTCTGCAGCACTATTAACATTACGTATTGTTGATCCTGTACACCATACAGGAATTCGTTTAGCAACTGGCGCGTTTCGCACTAGTCCTATTGCTAGTGTTTTGTGCGAGGCATCTGAACCATCACTCTGTCTTCGGCGTAAAATCTTAACTGTTAGCGTTGATTGAAAGAGTATATAAAGATGCGCGACTTCATGTTAAAAACCGCACTCCTAGACTTTTTCTATCACTTTCTACGGATTTTCTTTTTCGCTCACTCTCATTTCTCATATGACAACTCGTTTTGCTGTATGCTAGCGCCACCATGCTGATTTACGTCATTTGTCGGTACCTCAGTTGCGGGACTTGTTTTCTATTTTAATTTAATATTATTCGGTGCGTAACAGGGTAACAGGCGCGCATTAACAAGCATGAAGCATTAACAAAACAAACATTATTTAAAGTTAAGAGTAGTATTTAATAAAAATAAATTAAAATGTTTTATATTTAATATAGTAATAAAGCTACGATCAATGGCCATTTCAAGAAGGAATCAGTTATTCATTTTAAAATTCTATAATTTATTTTATTGTTTCTTAGGGCCGCTTGCACCACCTCGCTTAACTGCTTATGTGTCACTTTATTTCCAAGTGGAGCTTATATTCGTTGCACCATCTGCTAAGTAGAACATAAAAACCCTTAAGTGGAACTTATCGTAAGCCGAACCTTGAGTTCGGTTTACGCATATAAGGTGCAGAATAATCTAAAATTTGCTTTACAAAATTGCATTGTCTTAGTCATTAAAAAAAAAAATCTTAAAATTCTGTGTATTACACACTACTTCAAGTTACAAATAGATAGATTTATAGATGCTCCTATTGACTAGATTTGATTCAATATACAAGTGTAGGGAGCTTTGCAGAAGTGCACATATCTAGAGTATCTCGCATAATAGACAAATGCAATACTTGAATAAAATTATTTTATGTCCTTTTTGAGCATTAATAGTATATAAAAGGTTAGGTAGCAATAAGGACTCAGTTAATAATAATAAAAAACTTTAAAAATGCAGAGGTTTCGGAGATTTATCAGTGCAATTATGTAAAACTTACTTATATTGAAAAGTAATATTTAATATCAAAACCACGTAAGACCCCAATTAATTAATAATTCTATTGAGAATAAACGTGTAATAAATACTTGAAATAAAATGAACCGATCGTGTTTACGTATGTCGGGCGAATGAATCACCCATATGAGTAATTAAAAGTTTTTATTACCATTAACTAGGTCTTTTTTGCTACCTAACCTTCTATATACTGCAAATGCAATAATATTAGTTGTTCAGAGGCGGTCTGCCTTCTCTGCTGTCAAAAAATTATGACAGAATAGAGCAAACTTTGCTGTGTTGCCACATATATCTGTATCTTACGTGAGTGGACCTTAAAATCTAGTGGTGCAACAAAATATATTTTTAAGCTTCACTTGGACATAAGTGATACTTGACTAAGGTCTAGTTTTAAGCGAGGTGGTGCAAGCGGCCCATAGTTGAATAAAAATATAATAATCCATGGTTAATATCTATTATTCAATTGAGAACATAATAAATATCAAGAAATTATAATAATACAGCAAATCAAAAGAAAAACATAAGATATAAAATATATTTGTTATTAATAACTAACTGCCGGTATTACGAAATAAGTCGCTACTTAAATTTAGTATCACGATATAGCCGTTGATTGAAATATTTTACATTTAAACAAACTAATTGTACAAAAAAAGTTATCATAAGAATTTTTTATATATAGTCGTTCTGGGCGCATTAAGCAAAAACAAATATCTTTAAGTCTATTATTTGAAAACATTGTGATAACAGATAATATAAGCGTGTATAATATGTTTGCTATTTTTTAGAAATTTTTATAAAGAGCCTAACAGTCATGTCACGTTTGATGTAAAATTTGAACTGGTTGTATCATATTGATAACGTCTGTTCAAAACAAGCAAAGACCACTTATGCTATCATAAATCTAAGAAAAGAACTAGCAGCATTACATTTTATATCCGCATTATGCTCTTGTTTATAGTGCAGTTAATTATAATATTATAATATTATTCACTCTTTCAATTTCAAGACAGGCATAGAATATTTAATAATAATAATAATAATAATATTTATTGGTGTTATATATACAATAGTATTTACACAAGTCATTATTTAATAATATAGCTATCCAAAATTAAATTGAAGGAATTCATTAACAGAATAAAAAGCATTTTCTAACAGAACATGTTTTACATAGGTTTTAAACTGTGGTAAATTTAATTGTTGAACAAAGATAGGTAGACTATTAAAAAAATTAAGAGAGTGATAGTTTATCCCATCTCTGGATTTCTTTAGACGTTTGTAGTCTGGTCGTAGATGGTGGGTATATCGTGTATTATGATTATGTATAGTGCCTTGCATATTATAATTATCTAAATTACTTTTTATAAATTTTAAACATTCGTAAATGTATAAACATGGTACAGTTAGTATACCAAATTTAATATATACATCTCTGCAATCATCTTTATATTTTAGATTACCAATTATTCGTACAGCACGTCTTTGAATTTTAAACACATCATTTAAATGTGGTGCATGTCCCCAATTTAATATAGCATAAGATAGAGTAGACTGGATCTGAGCGTGGAAAACAGATATCTGCAGTTTTTCTGATGTTGTTTTTGATAATTTTCTTATTAGATATATTTGTTTTGCTACTTTTTTAATTATGTACCCAGTATGTTTATCCCATACCAATTTGCTATCGAGCATAACTCCTAGGAATTTACTACTACTATTATCTTGTATACTAATTCTCTTTAAAGAAAATATTAAGTGATTAGTTTTATCTACATTTAAACTTAATTTGTTAGCTAGAAACCACTGGTTTGCATGGAACTGGGTATCTGTTATCTCTTGTTTAAGCGTTTCTATATTCTTATGTGTTTTTATTATAGTAGTATCGTCCGCAAACAACGTGAAATGAGAACTAGTATCACATGATGGGAGATCATTTATGTATATTAAAAATAATATTGGACCTAGTACAGATCCTTGTGGTACACCCAGAATCACTTTACGTTTTTGCGATTCAACAGAGTTTACATTAACATATTGGATACGGTTTTCAAGATAAGAAAATAAAAGTTTTATGCAACTAGTGTTAAAATTTAAAGAATTTAATTTTTCTAACAAAACAGGACGAGAGACACAGTCAAATGCTTTGCTGAGATCACACATTAAAGCATGGGAATGGGAACGTTCTTCAAATCCATTAAGTACTATTTGAACAAGATTATTTATTGCTAGCGTAGTTGACTTTTTATTGCGAAAACCGAATTGGTTTTTATACAAGAGGTTATTGTTCTCCATATGCATTGATAGCTGTAGTGCAAGACATTTTTCGTAAATTTTATTAAATATAGGAGTAACAGATATTGGTCTGTAATTTGATAAGACGTTATCTCCTTTTTTAAAAACTGGCACTACTTTTGCAATTTTTAAGCAATCGGGGAATATGTTTGCCTGGATACTAATATTGATTAATTTAGTCAGTGGTATAAGAATGAGATTTAATATTGTTTTTATTATTTTAATATTTAGATTGTAAACATCTTTGCTATTTGTGTTTTTAAGATTTTTAATAATATTTCGCATTTCAATAAAAGTAACCTTTTTAAATGTAAACTGTTCTATAGGTAGTACATGGTTTAAATATTCACTAAAATGGTGGTTTGAAGATGGTAGCTTATTTACTGTGTTTGTAGCAATATCTGCAAAATAATTGTTAAACTCGTTTGCAGTGAATAAATTGGTATCTTGCTTGTGTTTAGTCGTATGAGAGTTCACAATATCCCACATCGCTTTTTGTGGACATTTAGACCTTTCTATGAAAGTGTCATGTGCTTCTTTTTTTGCAATTAATATTTTATTTTTATATAAACATCGAAGTTTTTTAATTTCAGATGTTACAATATCTGATTTATGTATGTTATTAAAAGCAATAAGATTATGCAATTGCAATCTCATTTGATGCAAGTTGTGATTGAACCAGTTAACTTTTTTGTTTGTGTTTAAAAGTTTACATTTTAAAGGAAATGCAAGATTGACAGCACTTGTAATAATATTTATAAAATTATAAAATTTAAATTCAATTAATAAATTTGAGTTATTTATAAAATCCCAGTTTTCATTTTCGATAATTCTGTATAACTTATAAAATCCCTCTTCAGTAAGTGGCCTATAATTTACTCGTTTTGCAGCATATAATTGTATGTTTATAGAAGCATGTACACTCAGTGCCTTATGATCTCCAAACCCTAAATCTTTCCCACAGACATTATAATCATTATCATCAATGTTTGTAAATATATTATCTAGTCTATTGTTTTTCCGAGTGTTGAAATCGACTTTGGTGAACAAGCCGTACGAATTCATTAATGAAATAACTTGAATGGTGTTTGCATCATTTTTGTAATTAAATTTTACGTTAAAATCACCAGAAATGATAATAAGTTTGTTTAGGTTGAAGACTACATCTAGCATTTCGGTTAGTTTGTTTAAAAATATTATAAAATCGCCAGTTGGTGGTCGGTATAATGTGACAATAACTAAATTATTACAAAATACAGCAGCAAATTCAATTTCAAAAGGAACTGACAATGATTCTATTTGAGTAATTGCTGTACACGATATATTTTCCTTAGCCAGTATCATTGCTCCTCCGTGTTTGCCTTTTTCCCGATAATAACCGGATATATTGTTATAACCCACTAGTCTAAAGAAATCCAGTTCTTCAGCACATAGCCAATGTTCATTAACACTAATATAACTATAATCTAATTGGATTGCATCTTCTGTATTGCATTTACATTGCGTCAGATATGCTTCTAGCTCATTAATTTTGTTGTTTAAGCTTTGTGAATTTATGTGTAACAATTTTAATTGAGTTAAATGATTATGTTTTGTTATTGTTGATTCTTGTTGTTGATTCCATCGGCGATGTATTGATGTTATTGATCTGTTTGGTTTTTCATCCATTTTTTCCGAAAAAAATCGTATTTGTCTACTTGAATTCCCGCTTCCCACGAGTCTGGATTTTGCAAAGTTTCAAGAAGAGATATGTGAGCTCCCACCATAAAACTATTAAACGTTGGGTTTGGATGCCTACTAACAATTTTTTTACACGTAAAATCATTTCTATTAAATTTTTCATTTAGTTGTTGAAAAAGTTGCTGCTCGGTAACATTAAGGGAATATCTAGATATATGGAACCATGCTCTTTTTTCTTTTGTAATTGCTTTAAATATTGGATTTAAAGATTCTCCCGTGCCAGTAATTTTATTATCATTTCGTTTGTTTTGATTTTTATATGTAATTGTTCTCCATCCAGATTCTTCGTGTGGATTATTTTCAGGTATATTATCAGAAGTCGATGAACTGCTATCCTTTTTATCACTTTTTGTATTGTTTGTGGCCTCGAGTGTTTGATTTGTAGATTTATTATTATTTGTTTTTACATTTTCAAATATTTTATTTATTTTTTGCTTAAGTACATGACTATTTGAGCTATTGCCATCTATTGTTTGTAGTGCAGTACTGTATGTACTTTTATGTACAGGTTTCTGTAAATCTGTTTGGTGTTTTGCTGATTTATTTGCATTATTATAATCTTTTGGTTTTTTTGATAGATTGCTATTGTAACTTAAATCGCTTACTTGTTTAACTAGGTAATCAATTGTATTGTTTTTCTTATTAACAACTTTCTTCAGATCAAATATTTCTCTCTTCAAGATGATTAATAATTGCAATGTGTTTTTCTGCACGCCGGTTTTGTCACAAACCCCACATGCTGCTACTCCTAGTTTGTCTTCCGATTTGTTGCATTCTAGATGATACGGAGCATCACAAATAGTACACACAAATTCTTTATCGTCTATTAGATGTTCACAACTAGCACAGATATTGTTTATATTTATTACAGTAGTATTTAGGTCACTTTCCGAGAGCGATCTACTCGCCGCCGCCATTATAAAATATATTTGTTATGCAAACACGTATTTTACGCATTATTTACAATATACCTCAGAACGAATCATGTAATATATTTCGGAACAATAAAATTTTAACAGTATATGGGTAATTCCATTACTTTTCGACTAATTTAAAAAAAGTCAACCTCATTGATTTTGCTCAAATTTTCAGGGATATATTTTGATCAAAAATAAAATGAGATTTCCAAAATTTTGGACCTTTGAATATTGCCTGTTCAAAATGACACACATTTAAACGTCAAAAATTTCACAATAAAACGTCTTTTTTAGCTTATTTTGTATCTCAAATTTTTTGAGCTTCTGGAAAAAGATAAAAAGGTCCACAATGGCTCAAATTATTCCTAATTACATGTACTTTAAAACCCATATTTTTATGTTTAATGTTGTAGCAGTCATTTTGATATATTAAGCTTCAAACATTATTCCAAAATAACCCGTAAATTTAGCAAAATCGCAAAACTTTGCTTTCTTTAAATCGTTATCATTCGGTGGGGTTGGTGTACTTTATTTTCAGAGCCTTTTTTGGAAACATACTGATCTGATTTCCATTAGATTTGTGGTATTTACATTGAACATTTTCATTACAATTCTACCAAATCTTTTTTAATGGTTTTTAAAACATTTACATTACACTTGTGTTTATCAAACAAAACGTTAAACTTCTCTAACAAAAACGATACTATAACGAGAAAATTCAACTGAAGGTCGTTTTAAATATTTAATATTTGAAGAGCACTAATAGTCTTTATTTAAGAGAACAAGTTTATTTGCTTGTAACAAATCAGTATCATTTAAAAAATAATAAAGAACAATGTTTACAATCTGTTTTGTTAATAATATTACTTGCAGGATAGCCAGCTACATAAATATTTGAACAGGTTTCCAAGGTGTTCTCTATATTTTCAATTTTGATAGGCCTAAACTTTCTTCTCTTTGTTCTTCAGTTTTGTTTTGAAAAGAAACATCAAGAGGTATGTTGTCGCTTGTATCTAAATTGCTGTTTTCAGTAGCAGAAGAAAGTTCAAGAACTTTACTGTCGTCAATTTCACAATTTCCGGTATCTAGCGCCATTTGATGTCTAATATTCATATTATGCTGATTTGCAATACGGCATTGAGAAACTGAAGAAAAAGGGTTGTATCCTCTTCTGTTTCTGATAACAGAAAAAACAAATTTCAAAAGGATCTTGATTAAAAAAGTTGGTCAGTAAATACTTAATCCCTTCATTTTTTAGCTTCGACGATAACAAACTACAGCTTTTATTGTCCACTGTAGTCCTTCTACGTAATGAATGTATGTTCTCAATACTTTATTTTCATAAAACTCGATATTTTTAAAATATTTTAATCTGATCTTCAAAATATATTCAGACAATCTTCTATATACAGAAAGAGCACATTTATTTGGGTTCCAATCATTAAGAACTCGACTATTTAATGAATCTAAAACAGTGTTTAGAGTTTCTATGAAATCAGCTGTTTCCAATGACGTACTGCTAATTAACTGGTTGGTTTTTGTTGCAGTTTAAATTGCCGCGGCAACCGTGTGCAAGAATATTTGAGTTGCATATTTAACTCTCATTTTTTAGAAACTATTAAGACTCATATGAACTGCTTTTAGTTTTATTATTGCTTTTGAAAGTGTTTTAAGTTCATAAAATTATTGCGTAATAATTTAATTAAATGAGGCGCATCAAAACAGGTAAAAATAATTTGATCATTAATATTAATAATATAGTGTTCTTTTGTAGCTCCTAATGATAATATTGCACTTCGATTGCTGGTTCTTGATTGCATACACTAATCCTAGGACTAAAAGACATTTTTCTCAAATTGTTAACAAGATCTACCATTATGTGTAGTACTGGCTTTTTTTACTAGTCTTCCAATTATGAAAAAGACCACGAATTAGAAAAACTAACGCATGAGTGCCCAATTTATTTTCTCTTTTTAAAATTTTAAGATCCTGATACCATTTAACTATGTCTTTAGTTTGATTGAACTCAAGTTTTTTTTTTTTAGAACAATTTTATCAAACATTACAACACACAGTTTCACGATCTGTCATTGTTTTGGCTTTTAGAGTAAGTTTTATCAGTTAAAGTTATTTTTATTCCCGCTCTTAAACTGAATACTTCCAACCATGACTGAATAATTCTAACTAAAGCAAGACATAGTTTTAATTTATTAATCATAAATTTATAAGTCCTTGGGATTTATAGTAAAGTGAAAAAGCTAGTTGTTGCTCTGATTTTGACCGAAGGGTTTGAGATTTATGAAAAAACTGCATATTTATCAAAATTTTAACCAAATTACTTTTAAATCTTAATAAATTATTTATTTCTGCAATTGTAGAAAATAAAGTTTTTTTTTTTCTATAAGTTAGGAATATTTAGCTTTTAATTTTATTCGCAAACTTTTTATGTTGACACTTAAAATTTTGCAGTTTTTTGTCGTTGGTGACAAAGATGGCATACTCAGCAAACATTCACTAACAACACTGTTGCTAGAGCTACATTAACAATTTTGCCTGGTAAAGCCAACAGATGTACTTTCGGAATCTTAATCTGTTAACGTGCTCGTAGTACTTATTGTCCTTTTCTTTCTAGTATATATTTTCGAGTTGTCAGATTTGTTAATCGTTTTTGTAGGACTAGTGGGAACAAGAAATTGATGGTTTATACCTAAAAACAATATATACACAATAATTTATACGATTTTTTTAAATTATTATGCAATAAAGCCAAAAAACGTTATTTTTGTTTTTAATTTAAAACAAGAAAAACAAGTCACTACAATTTGTTTTTTTGACGCATCACTAAATTATATTTTTTTAAGTACCACGTAATTATTTATCATAAAAATGTTTGCATTTAGTGGGCTAAACATTAAAGTACTCGCACGACTACACTGGGCAGATGTAAGGTCAGTTTTTGATTTTGCTGCTTTTATAAGTTTTTTTTTTTTGCAATTGGTAAACATAAATTGCCTTTGCTAAAATCTTAATAATGTGCGCATTCACAATATCAGATCTAATATGATAATTGTAACGTCAGATAATAAACAAACCAATAAAAATGAAATCAGTAATAAACACAGCAATTACATAATTTCTATCTTGGCCAATTAGAAATAAAATTTCACAAGTGAAGATGACATTGTACCCTTGTCGGTAATAAAAAATCAAGTGCAAATAAAATGTGTAGATTTTCAACAACAAAATTAAAATATTTGGGCATGGAATAAACAAATTTCAAAAACTTAAAATGGCAACCAACTTCAAATAACGCATCAAGATTTTGTTTAGAAATCATTAGAAATAGTGTTAAACATTTTTCAAAATTTAAAATCACGACTGGAATGAATATGTAAAAAATGGTAATTTACATTATGTATTAAAAAATAGCTTATTTTAAATAGTTAAGTTAATTTACCAAAAACATATTTTTTTAAATTTATTTACATCTTCCCAGTGTATTCGATCGAGTACACTCATTTTTTTTAAATAATTAAAACTACTTATTACAAAATATAGATTGGCTGAATTGTTGTGGGCAAATTATGACATTAAAGCCAAAATTTATTCAATTGTCTATGATCTTTAATAATCAAATTTTTATTCTTTATTATAAAATTTTAAATATTATATATTATAAATACTAGCGGCAGCTAATCATTAATTATAAAAAAATAAAACTTTTAAAATATTTAATGTGTTCTACAGTTTATAATAATAATTGATGGTAATCAATTATTTTGATCACTGTCTTTTAATAATCAATTCAGTATTGATTACTCGAACTCGAATTACTAATTAAATCGAAATTATATATTATAAATACATAGCCGAATTCTGAACATTTTTTACAGCTGTGTTAATTAACATTTTTAACGTTGCTAAGTAATATAAGAAAAACTCATTGCCCGATTGGATAAACAGTGATTTTAACGTCAATGTTAAAATATGTTCAGAATAGCACCAATAATTTTATATTATGATAGATCTTTCGATCTAATATGCTAAATATGCCAGTTTGCATTTTTAACACAAATTTCAATTTTTTAAGTAATTCGTGTAAAAACACTTACTTTTTAGTACCAGTTTTCTGTTTATATTAAATAATAACGCTTGTTTATACGATAAAAACTTTGTCAAAATAAATCTTTAAAATCATAATTACTTTCGATATAAATTTGATTGCAACAGCATAGGAAAATAACAATTATCGAACACTATTAATTTTAAAGTCAGTAGGTAAAAAATATTTTTCGCATATTTTTTTTTATATTTTAACAGTTCTTTGTTCATTAATGCAATTTTGATATTTCAGCAATATTTCTGCCACTTTTTCAAACTTTGTTCATTTTTTATAGGAAAAGTAAAATAGCTTATTGCATATAGTTTGTACAATTAATGTAAACACACATATTAGATATTAGAAATTTTATCAACCGTGCGGTTAATATCAGGGTCGCAGCAAGCTGTAGACTAGAGGTGGCCAACCCGGGCCTTTAATATTTTTGAGGCCAGCGAGATTTATCACACTTTTACAAAATGTATTTATTTTATAATAGCCAAAGTAGTGAAAACCAATTTATTTATAAAATACATTATTTGTGCACTCATGTATTCAAAAATTAACTGTAGAAATTGTAAGAAAAAATTTACTTTAATTTTAAAATAATATTTGTGCGCATATATGACAGATATGGCCTGTTTTATTTATTTAGTTTACAGTTATGAGCTCCCAGAATAATTGAATTATATTCTGAAAACTTATGATGCGCGCGCATCTTGGAACATTCAATCTAATATAACTGGTTCTATGTTTCAATCTTAAGTGACTTCATTGACGCAGTGACCATCCCTAGATACTTTCAGTTTCAGAATAATAATAAATACAATAATAATAACTCATTATGTATCAATTCTTCACTCCAAAAAAATGACTACAGTGAGTCTAAATCTAATATATAGGTATAGTCCCATCAAATTAAACATTTTTTAGAGAATTTTTACCCACAGCTTAGCGACCTGTACATTTAGGTGTATTTGGACTGTCTGAAAACTATTTTCACCTAGCGCACGCATGAAAAGGGTTTTTTTTCGAGTAGTAGATACATATGGCCATGTCCGAGTCAAGTGTACGGAACAAAAATTTAATTTTGCTTAAACCACTGAAAATGCCTTTCTCTACATGAGTCCTGATCTTGTGTTTTTTTTTAAATTTCAATAAATCATTTTTAAGTAATAAGGAGTCAAAATTTGAAAAAATCGATTTTTTGCATTTTTTTACATTTTTTTATCGTTTGTAACTTCTTAGTATTGCAATTTAGAAAAAAAACTGTAATAAACTTATTTTTTCAAAATTGTTCAAAGAATAATTTTTTACACCCAAATTTTTTTCCCTAAATTTTAAAAATTTTGCAGAATATTAAAAACCATTTTTTTTACGGGTTACGGGTTTTTTTTTTAATATAGAAAAAGACGTGCTTTTATATGTGCAAATGATACTCTGAAAATTGGATTTCTGCATTTTTAGCGAAAACTATGCATTGTAGAGCAAACAATTTCTAATTGACATAGGTCATTTGATTTTTTCTATAATTTCCTATGTTTTCGCTAGAGAGAGTGGAAAATAAAGTATATATATATATATATATATATATATATATGTAGGATTTTATTTTTTTAAATTAATTTAAATCGATCGGAAATTTTCCGCTATACATCTTCAGTATCTTATAATTTTTCTAGAAAATGCATAATGCAGAAAGTCACAATTTGCAAAATTTGTCAACGCTCTTTAGCGGAAAATGCGCTCACTATCGGGAAATCTAAGTGGCCAATATCAATCAAAAATTTTTTGCTTTACTACTTTGATCTTCTGTAATTTTTCACCACAATGCATTGTTTTGGCTCTAAATATAAAAAAAATGAAATCATATTCCTGCCCTCTAGCCGAAACCCGGAAAGTTATAGGAACATTCAAATGATCTTTTTTCATGCAAACGCCAAGTGAAAATAACCTTCAGATAGTCCAAATACACCTAAGTATGTATACGGGTCATTAAGCTGTGTGTAAAATTTCTCTAAAACGTCATTTTTTTGTCTAATTTGAAGGAACTAATTTATAATTTTATATGTGATGCATTTCCAAAGTGGCCCGCAAAATCATTTGGGTTGGCCACCTCTGCTGTAGACTAACGAGAACGTTACTCTCACAGCGTCTGTGATTGACTGACCGGCAATATTATTTTATAAACTTTAAAGTGTTCAAGTAAGAGACCACTCGCGCCACCTACAACTGAAGTCGGCATTAGTTGACGGGAATTCGCATATACGTCGCGCATCTTTATATACTTTTTCAATCAACGCTGTTAGGTACGCCGCTAAACTAAATGCTAAACGGTTGCATTCGACATTTTCTGTCGTGCATAATAATGATCTCGACGATTTATACAATATCAGAATACAGTCTCAAAAACCGGTTGCTGTAAGATAGATAGATAAACTTTATTTGCATAAACATAGTAAAATAATGTGGTACAAAAACGTCAGGTACAAGTTGTAAGTTAATATTAAAAGAAAACATTTTTACATGCACACTTATGAACATTAACAAAACAATTTAAAAACTTAAACTAAAATAATCATTAACATGATATAATTCATTATTTAATAATATTTTTTTTAGAGATAACTTAAATTCTTTAGCTGGTAATTTTTGGATTGTATAGGGTAAAATATTATACATTTTGACTGACATATAATGAAACGAATTTAATGTTTTTGTTAGTCTGCAGTATGGCAAGCAGATGTTTTTACTTGATTTGGTACAATAATTATGCAATTCATTTTGAAACTTGTAATTTCAGAAATTGCAGTATACTGTCGCAATCCCCTTTGGACCTTTCAACGTCCTAAGTTAAATACAAAATTATTGAAAATGAACAAAACATCAACTTTACCAGTTAAATATCAAACTGAATTTGCAAGAATTCAAAAGAAGCACGTAAATGCAAATTGAGTTTTTACCGATGTCTCAAAAAGAAGCAACGGTGCGTGTTGTGCTTTTCTGGTAGATGAGCTGCAGTTTACATTTGGCTTGCAAAGTGTTAACAGTGTTTATACTGCAAAACTGTATGTTATCTACCAGGCTATTCTCTACATCCAACTAAGTGCAGGTACATTTTATGTTATAAGTACAGACTCGTTGAGTGCATTAAATGCAATAGATGATCAATATCCTGATCATTATTTGCTGATGCAAATTCATTTGATTTTGCTTCAGGTGTCTGAATTAAATGTCACTGTTTATTTTGTTTGGATCCTTAGGCACGTTGGTATCAGTGGCAATGAAAAAGTTGATACGCTTGCTAAATTGACTATAACTAGCGCTGATAACATTACAGACAAAACTCGTATTAGAGATGTTTGTAATTTTTTACAACAATCGATATTGTCTAGCTGGCACACGGAGTTGTTTGCTATTCAAGACAACAAGCTGCGATGTACTAAAAGCGTCATTACACGCTTGTTTGTGATGTCTGTAATGTTCCATTAACTATTCCTCACATCTTATTGGATTGTAGACAGTTTTCGTTATATAGAACTGCTTCTGAATTATCACCCAGTCTGTCTATTGTTTTAGGCTATCAGATCGTTGAAGTCGATCGTCTGCTTGAGTTTATTTGACGGAACAGACTGGGTATATGAATATAATTGTTAATTTATTGTGATTAATGTTTGTGTATCGTAAAATCCAGCAGTATTTAGAACCTTTTACACTCTAGAAACTGTTGGAATTATCTAGTCATTTTGCTGTAGTCTTAATAGTTTGTGAATGTTTATTTTATCTTTGTTATTTATTTATTTATTTTGAAACACGTATTTTTTGTTAGTATTAATTATAATTATTAATGTACTGTATATGATGTCATTTACATACATTGTCTGAGAACCTGCGGGTTATTCACACATAGATCAAGTGGACCTTTGAGGTGTGAAAAACAAAGTACATGGGCATTGAGGTCATTGAGGTACTTGACATTTGGGTTGTACTAGGCTGTAAAAGATAGTTATTTATACACTGGCACGAGGGCTTGGGGTTGTATGTTAACACCGTATTTGGCTTGTGCACTGGCAATTGAGGCCTTGGGGTTGCACAATAACTGCAAAAGATTGTCAAGCTTACACCTGCCAGTTGGGTCATGAGGTTGTATGCAGGCCACATTACATTGATAAGGATAAGTTATAAACACACTGGTATTAGAGTATACCTTGGGGATATGTTAATTAGGTGATTGATGTAATTGTAGAAATTGCGGTATGACTACCACCAGTTATATGCTGCAGATAAATTATATGTGCATGGAACATATCAATAATTATGTGCAGGTTTAATTAATAGAAAAGCAGCGCGGGAACAATGTTACAATGACGCGCTGACAATGAGATGGACCAAGCCGGCACGAATGAAATGGAGTGGGGCATAGCAGTTTTGAGCAAGGGTCGGGCGCGAGACGTACAAAGGAGCTTCAGTAACTTTTGCGCACAGAAGCGATGCGGTCAAATGATTTGACGACTGGCCGCTCCTTCATTATTATAGATATAGTGTTAAGTTAATTAATATACATTGTGGTGTGGTGTGGTGGTTGGGAGGATCAACGTGCGTTGCGTCAGTTATATAAAAAAATAAATTTGTATAACAGGGCGTAACAATTTATTTAATTTTATTTTTTAATATGCCATTTTGCAGCATATTATTTTACACTTTTTATATTTAGAGGAAAAAATTTGCATTCATAGTTTTCTTAAGCTAATATGCCAAAAATCTAAACTAACTAACTCATTTTACTACATTAACAAAATGAAGTGTAAATACCTACATGTAAATACTTAATAAAATTGTGCACTGTTCTATAGTTATAAAATTATTTATTAATACTTAAACTAAATTATTAATAAAATGTTTATATAACAATTTTACAAAATAAATAGCATATGTTACTAGTGGTTTTGTTAGCATTATTTATAATAGTTAATGCTACATAAACATTGTTATTTGCCTACAGATAGAACGTATAAAGTTGTGTTAAGGGTAGATAACTAATCTACTAGTTATAGATTGTTATAATTGTTGATGAAAAGGTTTGATAAATCTTTACTTTAAGAAAGAGACTTAATTACACAATGGCTATGGAAGCTTTTAGGGGTGTAATAGAGATTTAATTACACAATGGCTAGGGGAGCTTTAAGGAGTGTAATAAAGACTTATTTACACAATGGCTAGGGGAGCTTTAGTGGGGTGTAATTTAGCTATCAGAGGTTATTTACACATACACTGGTCATAGAGATGTGTAATACAAAGTACATTGGCAGGAAGGTCATTGAGGTACTGATAGCTGTAGCATGTTTAGAGGGCTGAAAAGATTGTTATTTCACACATTGGCAGCCGAGGCCTTGGGGTTGTTAAAATAGAAATTAGATTAAATAATTTAATCAAAGAATATACACATTTTTCTTCAAAATTTAGAGTGTTAATTTGTTAGAACTAGCTAATAATTATAAAATTTCCAATTATTTTAAATTTATCTCTTTTGATATCAGAAGTATATGCTCTCTAACATTCCCTCAAATAAATGCATAAGATATACTAAAAAAAAATTTAAAAAAAATATTTGTTTTCTTCTTTTAATTTAACAAATACTGTTTTTTCGGAGTATGCATGCAAAAAAATCATTAACAATTGTTTTGGGTTTAGTCCTGAAATTGTCTAATTTTTTTAAATAAAATTCAAAAAAGATTCTAATTCAATTTTAATTTTATTTCAGTAATAAAAAATGATATATTTAATACTAAAAAAATATAAGTAATAAATATATGAGTGAACGTAATATCTATAAAAAAGGTTTATTTATTGCTATTATTGTTGTAATATGAAATAAGTTTCTACATTATAATAAACATGTATAAGTTTTATAATTCTAGCAATATTTCATAGTTCTAAATGATATCAATTTGTTTGTAAAAAAATGTATTACTAGCAAGTTAATAATTCTTTTACATAAGTGCTTTACAAAACGTCGAAACTTCAGTAGTTAATGTAATAAATAAATTTTGAGCCGTTCTCTAAGGTGAGTTTTAATATTAAGATAACTATACAATTAACATTTCTTTTACTTATCATAGCATTATAGTCATGCTATAAAACAGCGTACTTAATAATTTATATTATACAATAATTAAAATCCATTGATCTTATCATTTTATTTCTATGAAGTTCATTACTACAAATTAATATCTAATGCAAAAAATGTCAAAATATGAAGTTTAAGATGTTTAAAATTTCAATCTAATTTATATTTGCAATTATATTGATAGTAGCACGGATTTTATACTTTATTTTAAAATCTTTTGAATGTATGCTGCAGGCAATTTACAACGATGTTAATTCTAACTAATAATATTTAATACATACAAATACGATAGATAATAAAATTTATTATTGGTCATTATATATTTTATATTATCACTAAAGCTACTAAATAAAAATTATTAATGCATTATTTGGTCAGGTAATATATTATTTCAGTCTAGATTATGTGTAAATGTTCTTACAAGTAAATATATTTTGTTAAAACTATAAAAATAGATTTAAACATAACCAATTTAATAAGAAAAAAATATTTTCTTTCATAATACGTTATTATTTATTTAATAATAATAATAGTAATAATAATAATAACTATATTTATAGTATAAAATTTACATAAAAATAGCTACGTTCAGTATTAAACTGCTCTTCCAGTTAACCTTAAATTTTCACAAAAATTTGTTTTCTTGTATTTGTAATTTGCATCTTTCTCCATGGTCTTATGTTCATACTTCATTTTATTGTATAAAATAAAATAATAAGAAAAAAATGGTTTCGTCCCTCTCTCATCGTCCTGAGGTTTGTGGGTATTCATTCCCGTCTCAGGCTATCGGTATTGAGGGTTTGTTTGAGTTGTTTTCTTTATTTATTTAATTTATATTTTGTCATGTAGTAGCATGTGTTTTATTTTTAGTTTAAATGGTATGTAGTTAAGACTTTTTATATATGTTGGCAGATTATTGTATTGCTTTGTAGTTTCTGTTGTTAGTGTCTGTCTGCATTTAACAGTTGTATATTTTGTAGCCCTTATGTGCGATTTTCTTCTTGTTTGGTGGTTGTGTATTTCTTTGTTTGACTGTATTTTTATATTGGTTTTTATCATTTTGTGATTTATTTTATTTTGTAATTTACAAAATGTCATCTGCATTAATTTCGATTTACACAAGAGAAAATAATTATGAAATTTATTTATGAATTCACAAATAATAGCTATTCCGGTAATAAAACAAAATCGTCCCCTATTTTCTAAATATTTTGCCTATTATTAAAATAATATAGTTTTCCATCATAGACTCTTACATTTATAGCATTTAGTGTTTTCCTCAGTAGATCTTTCCACTAACTACTCAGGCCGACACGAGTTAAGTTTAAAGCATTCTCGGTATTTATACATTTATTTATCAAAAGTTATGCCAAATCAGACTACTGGAATTGGTTTTACACTATATTTGTCAAGTTTTGTATTGTTGCAATTTTTAATTATTATTATTAGATTATGTTACGCACTCTTTTATTGAAACAACTTGCAGAAGTAAAATAAAAAAAACATCTAAGTGCTAAGATGTCTAACTAACCAAGTTTTAGGTAAGATTGAGCGTGCTTTGAAGAATTTTGTTGTGCCGTGATAAATGAGAGACCACCATAATGATTTTAATTCAAATTATAGTTGCAATTGGAGTAATACCAACAGTACTAAGCAAATTACAAGCAGTTACGTATGTAAGTATCTATAATAATTTCTTATTCAGTTCTAAAACTATTTGAGCTAATGCTTTGATACAATGCGTGTAAGTAATATGAAGATCTTGGTATGCATCATTTTACTAATTGCTCATTTTATGTAATAAACTTGTTATTTTTTTCTTATAATTCTAGGAATGCCGATAAACACTTTTTTTAAGATAAAACAAATGTAAACATAATTAGCATGCATTCTTATGTCTATATTTATAGAAGTAACATTTAATAACAAAATTTATTATTTTTAAAAATCAATTATATTTCTTGTATGCAATAAAATCGTATTTATTGATCGGAACGTTCGAGGCCGGCCATTAAAGGGGTACTGTGGATACAAATTACTTTACATGTTTTCAAAATCGATTACTTTGTTTTACAAAATATTGTCCTAATAGTTAATTAGTATAATATATGAATAATGACAAACTATTGCATTGCAATATAAAGCATAATTTTTTAGTCTACTATTATTAACAGTTTAGAATTTATTACTTCTACAATTTAATTAATATGTTAAAATCTTATATTTTAAGGTATTTTTTAAGCGTTATTTTATTAGCATCTATTTTGGTCTGTAACTTTTTATTTAAAAATGTGATACTAAAAATTACTCAATATGTCACAACACAAAAATACTTTTGAATTTAATCAAGTGAAACCAAACTCTTACATTTAAGACTAGATCTAAGTAACCTGTAAACATTGACCTTGAATATTTGAGGATTATAAGTTTCGGGAAAAATGTTCTGTTGTAAGATTCAATCCTAATTCTCTAAACTATCCAGTGAAAATTTGTTTGAATTCCTAGCAAGCGTTCTAAAATATTTAAGTCATTAGTAAATTTTAAAAAAGCATTAATTGAATAACTTGTACTTGAATAGAATTCAAAAGAAATAGTTAAGTTTTATATGCTCCTCTTCATATTTGAGAACAATATTCTAATACAAAAGTGTATATACGTCTTATACATACAAGGTTATTCAAAATTATCGAAACACTTAAATAATTCTCCAACTGTAAAGAATTTCCAATTTTTATAAAAAAAAAGTTTTTTGGCTTTTAAACAAGTTAAATATATTTTTAATCTACAGGATCTATTTTATTATAAAAATTTGATAAACTCTGCTTGAGCAAATCCTATTCTTTGAGCCTGGAAGTTAATAATTTTGAGATTGTTTTTTTTTATCACCTAATATACAGGGTGTTTCAAAACATGTGTCGGAAAATAAATGGTGGGATTTCTTGGCTAATTATAAAAAAAAAATTCCTAATAACATGATTCCGCAAAAAGTAGCAACATGATCTCAAAACTAAGCAATAACTAAAAAAACAAGAAAAATCACAAATGTTGTTGAAAATGACTACTCCTACGGTAACGCAGGCTTCCAACTTACGTCTTAGTGACTGACGTACCCATTTGAAAATGCCTGGAGTGTTTTGTATCGTATTGCAGGATGTAATAATGCAATTTCTTAGTTCTTTATCAGTATTAACTGACTAAACGAAAAAAAAAATATAGACCTATTAAATGGTTTCTTACAACACCTGCCCAAACATTAACGGAAAATGTTTGCTGATGATGGTCTTCCATTATGGCATGTGAATTTTTATCGGCCCATATATTATTATTATGGACTTTCATAATCCCATCGCGAGAAAAATTTGCTTCGTCCGTAAATAAAACTTGATTTTAAGAACCGAGTATTTTGTGCAACTCTTTCTTGAAATTATTGACACATAGCCAATTTTTGAGGAAAATCATCTGGCTTTTTATTATTCTCCACACTGTAACGTGACTAAGGTTTAGGTTTAAAGCTATTTTTCTAGTGCTGGTTGATGGATCGTCTTAAAGAACATCTTCTTGAATTTGCGGAGGTAGCAGGCGAGGTCTTTGAAATGCCTTAATTCTCTGAAACGGTTTGCGTTAGAACTTTTGACTAGGAGTACCTTTTTATGTGTAGAAATTATTGGTAGTTCACAATGTGCTTTCAAAATGTTAATTTCCCATAAGACACAAAAATTAGAGCCATAAAAACCTCACGCAACCCTAAAATCTCCGTCAATGGCACATAAAAAATTGAATAAGCGCTTAAAAAGTAGCTAATATTAATGCTAAGATGTGTACAAAAGCTGAGTTTTGTATCTCAAACGGTTCCTGAGATATCGTCAAAAAATTACATCAATATACTTTGTTTATTTTTTTTTATTAACATATTTTTATAATATTATAGATTTTGAACATGAAATTAGACTCGCAAACAAAAATTATTAAAATTTGAGGCCATGTCTATATTTTTTTTTTTAATTTAGAAAACCTTTAAAATGACGAATTGTACGTATTTTTTTCATTTTACAAAACTTGTAACATTCTAATAATATTTTTTTAGTAAGGTAATGGGTTTACTTTTAAAACTTCAAAAGCATTGCGACACGTGTTTTTTTTTAATTCTTAAGTTCTGAAATTTGGCATGGGTTACTTTTTTTTGCATAAAAATCACTTACTGAGGTTGCACACAAAAAAAATATTTAAGAACCAGTCTAATGTACATATATTATATCAAAACTATTATAATTAATTGTAATAAATGAATATATTAGATATTTCTCTCAAAATCTCACTTTTTGCATTAGAACTTTAGAGGTATTTTTTTAACATTAAAAAATTAAATTCATGAAAAAATTATCCTAAACTAAAAACATCCATAGACGCGTTTCGAGGTTTACCTCTCATCAGTATGGCTTTATTGATTTAAACTTAATAATTGATTTGTAACTTACATCGTCAACATCGTTCACCACCACAATTCAAAGTGAATATTTTAAAGGGTGTATTGACTATTTATACTAACTGACTTAATGACTTTATTTAATGGCTATGGTTAATAGCATTCTGAGAATGAAAAAAATAAACTAATTATTTCGGGATATTTAGCTGATGGTAATGACATGAAAAAGAATTAAAAAGGAAATTTGAAAATTAAAAGTAGAATATGTATTTTTTAAATAACACAATTTACCTGACGTAACACCAGAAGCTAATAGCTAAAAAGATATGCACTAAAATGTTACATTGTAAATTAATAATTAAATATCTATTGTAAATTTTGTTATACTTTTGTTTTTATAATTTATAAATAATAAACGTTGTTATTCGTTACCGTGAGCATTTAATAAAAATAATTAAAAACAGATTATTTCTATAATTAAAAAACGAAATAAATAATCACGGTATGCCGGTTTAAAGATCATTTATTATTTATTTAAATAATTTCTGAAAACCTAATGGAGTGTGTTGTATAAAATAACATAATATAACTATGTATATTTTCATTATTTTTGATTAATATTGTTTCATATTATGTTATAAATTATTTTTATTAATTAATATATTATTATACAACTAGTTTCAACAGCATGTTTAAGTATATTATATTTTAAATTAAATATTTGATTGATGTTCCTATATATATATATATTATAAAGATAGGGGTTATATCTGTTTATAAAAAGATACCAACATTCTATTAATTAATTTTGAATTTTGAAATTTTTATTTCTTTTTCATTTTATTAAAATATCCATTAAAGGTGAATCATATAGCATTGTTCATTTATAACTTCATAATTTTGATTTTTAATATGTTTTTTTAATTTCTTAGTCTTCCAAAAATATTAAGATTTTTATCCGAAATGTATAAAATTTCAAGTGTGTTATACAGTGAATTTAGTTTATGTTTATTTAATAATAGATGTTTTGCAAAATTTGATTATAGTAACAACATGATTGTACTTATTTTTTACTTTTTTATAGAACGAAGAACCAACTAATATTGTCCAATGTGCTTTGAAAGTGTACTCAAATTTCAAACATTTAAAGACACTACTGGCTTATAATGAGTCTTATTATTTTATAACAGAAAAACTATTGAAGGCAGTTTATGTCAAAGAAAAGATAATAAATATAACCACTAAAGTATATTCATATTTATTTTTGGTTTATGAACATTCTCCACAATTTGTACTTGCTATTATAAATAATATGAAAGATTTCTCTGAATTGATGCAAACTACTCATGACTATTTCAATTCTAGCTCATATAATTTTATTATACATATGGGAGATGAAGATATTAATATACTCTTTCAATATATTGGAACAAGTTTTATGTCAAGAACAATTGCTTTGGATAAATATGAAAATCTATTTTATATTCCAAGTTATCAAGATAACTGCGGTAAGAATTATGATAAGATATTTTTAAGTACTTGCACTAATATGAATATTACTGATATTATAAAATTTTATGAAAAATTAACCTCGCATAACTTAATGGGTTGTGTAATACCTCATGATTTATCTAAAACTGATGATGTGTATTATCGTTTAAAAGATATTAGTAATAGTGTTAATTCTGCATTATTTGTTGAGAGAGTTTTTGCATTTTCTATGGAATCATTTTCGAATGTACATTACATAAAGCAAGCAGATTTTATTTACCCTTATGATACATTTACATTGAATGTGATTGTACCAAAATCAGGTAAAGTACCCCAATGGAAAAATTTGTTACACATTTTCCAGAAGAATTTATGGTATGCAATTATTTTTACAACATTATCTACATTTGGAATATATTATTTTGGAAATAAATATACAAGTTCACATCAAAGTGTTACGGATACTGCTCTGCAAGTATATTCTATACTGATATTTCAAGCAGCCAGAAGACCAGTTACATTACCCGTAAAAACTGTATATATTTTCTGGATATTATTTACTTTAATTGTAACATCTGCGTTTTCTGGTTTATATTTTTCATTTTTATTTATACAATATGAAGAAAAACAAATTCAGTCACTTCAGGATATAATTGATGCTAGATTAGTAATGACTGGTTCTGCATACGATATAGCATATTATTTTTCAGAAAATAATTCAATCAGTAATTATTTCTATGGAAAATCAAAAAGAATTCGTTTTTTAGATACAAATAAAATAACTACTGAAATAATTGATATTGCAATATATAAAAATGCTGCATTTATGACAAACTCTTTAAATATACAAGCGTGTGCTTTCAATTCCTCTGTATTGCAAAATCTGTATATTTTTCCAATAGATAATTTATATAAAATATATTCATTTCCAAGAGAATACCCGATTAAAAATTATTTAAAAAAAAGCTTTAGCACTTATTATGAAATGGGATTGAATTTGAAGTGGAAAAATGATAAAGTTGAAATTCCTAAACTTGATAATGATAAACCGATGCCATTGAATATGCAACATTTTGCGTTTATTAGTTGTTTCTTGTTATTAGGATTAACTATATCTTTTACAATTTATATTTTAGAATATTGTTATTTTATTATATTCAATGCAATATAAGCACAAAGATTTACATATATAATGTTTGTTAATTGCTTTAAGAGTACGATTCTATAATTCAATATAAACTTGAGCAAAAACTAAAAATTAATTAGATGATAAGGCAACAACCCAAATAACATTTAACTACTAAAGGTAGCGGTAAAATAATTAATTTTATGTGATTTTTTTTGGAATTGAAAACTTAAAAAGTAATAGTTTACTAATAAAGATATGGTTGTAATGTACATGGAAAAAATAAAAGCTTTGATGGTTGTATCTACTTAAATTTAATTAATTAAGAAGTACTTTACTTTTAATGCTGTAAAGAATGTATACTAAATTATGCAGCATTGAAAAATTATAGCCGTTAGATTAGCAACAAAAAATTTAACAATGTTAAAATTAAGATGTATGTTTTAACTCTAATTTAAAAAATAAACAATTAACTTTTAGTTACTTACAAAAATCTTGGCCCTTGTTGGTTTTAATTGATGTTTTATTTCTTTGTCTTATATTTGCACAATATTCACTGTAGACATAATGTTTTTACAATAAATTGAATTTTACAACAGATGTTGTTTATAAATGAATCCAAAATGCAACCAAGAATCCTATTCAAAATTAAATTAATTAATCAATTAAAACCACATGTCCACATTTAATAAACTGATTCAGAAAAAAAAGATTCTATTAAATTTTAACTGGAAATTAACTTGGATACATCACCGGACCTATAACAAAATGAGATTATAAAAGATCAATATATATAAAGCAAAAAGATAATTCTCAGCAAACAAAATAGATGTCTAGGACGCGAAGAAAATAATATTTATTGCGTCTATAATACTACAAAAACCAAAAATGTGTGCACAAAAATAATTTTTACAGTCCAATTTGACTCTTTTGATTATTATCTAATTGTAAAACTTAGAAAACTCTTGAGATGACGTTGTTTTAAAAACGTTATAAAACATTTTGTTAAGTGAGCAAATAAAAAATTTATGCACGGTTTAAACGGTTTGCTGAATCTCGTGTGTTGGAACAGACCTATTTATTCTAATTTTGACTTAATTTGATAAACATTAATATAAATTGCGTCTTTATATTAACTATGTATTATTTTACACAACTATTTTAAAACATTAACATAAACCCTAAGCTAGTTAAAAGAATAATCAATTTTAGATGCACTCGAAAAATATTTTAGTTCAATATTGCACAAAGTTGCAATCGGGATAAGTTGTTTTTGACTAATTTATTATATTTGTCATCAATGTTGAAATTAATTAAATTGAAATAGCTTTAATGCAAACAAAACTTTCTTATTTTAATAAATTATTAATACAGAGCGTAATATAGTAGGATTTTAATAAATAAGCAATTTTTGATTAATATTTGTCGTATTTCATGACATAGTTTAAAATTGAAAAAAAAAATTTAATTGTTTAAAAAATAATAATATATTTATTTTGGTGATGATATAAAAGTGTAAGCGTCGCCTAGAATCTGTTAATTATTTTCTGCCAATTAGACCATCGCGTTGTAGGTAGATACTAACTACGCATTGAAGTTTAAGTGAAATGCTTTTACTCACTAGAAATTTCAACTTGATATGCAGTTAATTACAAAGCAATAATTATATTATTAACGAGTAAGTTCTGTACTATTTGACAACAATTATTTTTAATAGTTTTAATTCTTTATAAGATTTTGACAACAAATAAAAAAAAAAATTTCTAGTTGTAATATGTATTGTTTTTATATCTACTATATTTTTAATCTTTATATTTACTATAGAACATTTAAATTTGTTTTTTATTGCAATCAATATAATTGCGTTTGAAAAATGATGAATTATTTGTTTCACAATTTTAAATTTGTTACATTTTGTGTTAATATTTAAAAGTAAAATTGTACATGTAAGTAGTGTACAATGACGGGTTCTGGGCCACTCCGGCACTCTGTAGGTGGCGCCATCTGTCGAAACAGCGCCACCTGTGCGGCCAGAGGGTGAACTACAGCCTAGCGGACGATAGGTGAACTAAAGTTGTCCACCTATCGGACGATAGTTGAACTATTACTTGCAGAAACCTGTGCAGAAATCTGCTCGGCCGATAGTTGAACTATCACTTGCAGGAATCTGCAGGTTGAAAAGTTTGTAAAGTTTGTCCACCTATCGGATGATAGTTGTAGTCTTATCGGATCAGAATCTTGTAATAAATTAAAGAAAACTGTGGAAAAGATTGGGGATCGGGGCCGGGGAACAAGAAACAAAAAAAAAATGAATGTTGAAGTGATAAATTTAATTTTTTAATATTATTTATTATCTGATAAATAATTGTATAACAATTTTACATTTTCAACTGCACAATGTGGATACATTATTTTATGAAACGAACAGTTGACGTATTTTTTTAGTGATGGTTCTTGGGCGCTTGGATATTCTTCAGCCAGAATGAATTGTTGCAGGTAATCACATTTCATTTTTCCCTTTACGTAAACGATTTCGCAATTATTCTTTCTCAATATTTCACTCAATATTTCACAAATATCAGCTACGTTATAATGCCCTGTGGTATTTCATTGCAATCCATGGTAATGAGTATCCAACCAATTAATATATACGTTCTTTTGAACTGACATCTTTGAGTTCAAAAACTGGATTGAAAATAACATGAGTTATCATATGTCCATTATATGCGGCATTATTTAGGTACAAAATTTTTATTAATCATATATCCCTGAAGATCTATGATCACTACTATATTGACTTGCTATCATAGATAAACTGAATTGCATTTAATAAAACAAAATTATTTATAAAGTTAAATTTAAGGTTATGTTATTTATTGAAAATATATAAAATGATGGTAAGTGATGTACGTTAGTTGCTTACAGATGACATGGGGAACATCATGTCTAAACCTCTTCTGTTCGAGGCTGCGTATGAATTATCTAAACATGAAAAAGTGCTTGTGGAATTAAGTGTGATGCGTGATTATCAATCGGCCATTGTATTACGTCGCGGAAATGAATGGAGCATTTTAAGTGCTGTCGAATGGAGAAAACTGTTAACAATTCAAAATACAATTTTAATTTTTTGTGGAAAGATTCAGATTAGTGTTTGTGAATTTAACTCATACAATTTTAATTTGGGTGATTCGTACCAAATAAAATTTATTCCACTACCCTAGGGACCTCGAAATGTATTGTTGAGAGATGTAAAAAGAAATTTCAATTTTTACATGAGTGCCGACAGTGTGAAGATTTTATTTCAACTTGCCGATTTGATTAATATAAATATAGAAACATTGGATCAAATACAATTTAATAACGTTTACGTTCATTATATGTATAATTATATGGTGAAAATGCAAGGTGAAGAACTGAAAAAGACTTTAATAGAAGTAGTTCCGTGTTCAACCAACCTAAGAGGATTATTGGAGATGATTCAATTTTATGATGCTGAAATTAATAAGGATACACGATTAGTAGGATTATATAATAATGAAAAGACAATGTTATAAGATTTTTTTAATTAATTTATTTTTATTATAAGATAAGATAAGAAAATAATATACATTTTTTTTTCAAATTACATATTGTATTCTATATTTCTAATAGAATAGTGCCCCCATGCATAGGTTTTAACAGAATTAGGTATTACATAGCGTTTAGTGTCGAAAGTTGATAATGCCACTTTGTTAACTAATTGTATGTACATTTTATGTAATATAAATTTAAATATATATTGTTTCTTAAAAATTTTTGTTTGATTAAAAAGTGAATCTAAATAATCTTCCTGAGTAATTTCATTTGCAACCACATTCCGTTTAATACCTTTTGCTTTTTTTGTTAGTTTACCCTCTATATTATTACAATAGAGTTTAGAGCGTAAACTAACATGGGACCACATGATTTTTCCTTTATTTTCATCTTTCATTAGCCCTAAGACAGCTTTATTTTGTAAGGGAATATCGAACATGTTGTTTGAATCAAAATTTGATGTATCAAATTTATCTAAATTTTGTTTAATATCGTTATAAATGTTTTCGGTTTCAATTAGTAAAATAAGGCTGTCCGTATCTACGTAACATAAAGAAACTTTATCTCTAGAGTATTGTTTTAATAAAAAGTTATAATAAAAATCGTACAATAACCATTTAGATAATTCTAACACGGTAAATCCTATGTATATCGGTTTATCGTATATTATTCTAGATTTTGTTAATTGAACTGCACAAAAATTTTCGTTAAAAATTGAAACACTGTGAAAAATTGGTTTTGAGACATACACATTAGCACCCAGTTTTTTACCCACGGTTTCCCAATGTGTCAGTAGCTTCACTATCACTCTTTTGTCGACCGATTCTAGTGTTTTTCCGTAAGCCGCATTATTCATTAGTTTAAAAAAGTCTTTGTCAAAGTCATTGGTAGCCGCTTGCCTCAATTTTGTGTTAAGATGGATGTATGTTTTTAGCCACGCACTTTGTTTAAATTCCAGCACTCGGTGAATTCGTTCCAAACGCAAACCTTGAGATAGAGCCAGCTTTAACATTTTGTAGTGCATCACATATTTCTTTTTGGGATAAAAATCCAGTATTAGTCTAAAAGTAGTGTTTCCAAAAGGTTTTTTATTTTCGGGACAAAAGGGTAAGTCATTGTGCAGGTCGTGTATTTCATCGGGGTACGATAAATCAACTTCCAGGAAATATCCCTTATCATCGGAATCACTCATGTTGTTTACGTCAAGTTTTGAAATTTCCTCGTCTGATAACCAACAAAAATCGGATTGCGGTAAAACCTGAGACATTGCCCATCCGTACAAGTTGTTAAAGTCCCAATACGCAAGATACGATGTCAGTTTGTCCGGATTAAATGTCAAGGATTATAGGCTATTGCGTATCGCAGACAACTTTGAGAGACTACTCCTCGTATTGATTTTTTGATAAAATGAAGCATATCTATGTCGGTTAGTAGCTCCAACTTGATTTTGGTATATTTTAACATTGCTGACCATGTAAGTCCGGGAGTTGTCGTAAATTGTGCTGGATCTAAACTGTACGTTTTCTTACATATCGAGCGAAAATTTTCAAATATATCGGTCAATAGCAAAACATCTAATTTTACATACAAATCCGAATATTCGCCAATAGTTTTGCAATTGAAAAAGTTCCAAACTTGTTAAGCGTGTTCGTAATCCCCGTCGCTTATATTGTCATTGTTAATTTTATCGAAGAAATCATTTTTTGGAGGCAACTGGGTTTCCGACAGTTTATCGATACAATCTATATAATGATACGGAAATACTCCCTTTCTTGTCATTAATTTTAAATCGTTAAACATTTTACCAGTTTCAACAAACTGTTTTTCTTTTAAATTTGATGCAAGTTTGGCAATACTCGATGACATAAACCTGAACGAATCCAAAAATCTTAATCTTAAAAACTTTTTATTATAAATGTCGTCAGTCTCAATTGGTACATGTTTTGTAAACGATATGTATTTTTCTTTGGTTAATGGAATAATGTCAATTTGATTTTGATCAGCAGCTAATTCCTCTAAAAATAAATGTGCGTCAAAGTTTGTTAGATTGTGAAAAAATATTGGTATAAAATTGGGCACTTTATAATTTAGGTTGCATTTGGAATGAGCCAATCCACGAAATTCTCCAGTGAGGTGATCGTGATACATAACTTGTTCATCGTCAACTAAAAATTCCTCTTCACAAATGCGACAGTTGGTTAATTGTAACACCTGATTTAATTGTAATTGTGATAGGGGTTTCATTGAAACATTTTTTTCTAAATATTTCTCATAGATCTCAACACAATCTTTGGTGAGGCGTTCCACAAAAACTTTTACACAGTCCAGACCTCTATAAATTTCAAGTTTTGACAAGGAATCATCGTACGAACATTTGATGTTGTACGCAAAACTATAGGGAACGTGCTTGTGTGTGGTTTCCGTGTAGGATTCTCCATCGCTTTTAGAGCACGTTGACAACGGCACAAGCATTGTTTCGAAATCTGCATACACCACAAATGGCACGGTCATCTTTTTTTCAAAACTTTCAAATTTCAAGGTGTTACATGTTGTTTTATTGCCGCACTTATCTTTTTTAACATCGTTTGTTGGTAGTTCCGATCTGATGTGATTACAATCTTCAACAATATGTTTCTTAAAATTTTCTTTGTTTGAGAAATATTTTAGACATCCATCACATAAATGTTTTTTATTCTTTCTTTTAGACAATTGAGAACTGATCAACCTTGACATATTTGTTATCAAACAAAAATGTTGCAATTCCATGTTATCCAACAACAATAAATTAACGTGAACATTTTTTCTTTCTTTGGTAAAATATAGAGGTCCAACAACTTCATAATCATTTTTTACTTCCTTTTTTGGATTTTCCAATTTATATTTTTTGTCTTTACATATTTTTTCCAAGCGGTAAACGTTGACACTTATGTTATTTTGGTTTTCAAATTTACAGATATCTTTCAATTTCATCGGAAATTCAATTCCATCTAAGTTTAAATGATTACTATAGTGTGGATAATTTGACGTTCTGTTTTTATTACTTAAAGCAGGAAATAAGTAAGCCATTATGTTCCAAGCAAAACAAGCCTGATCATTGTTTTTGATATTGACGACTGCGTATTTATTTTTAATAATCGAAGGCAATTCAATAAATGAAGATCTTCTCAATGGATTATACTTGGTGACATTAATGTCTACATGTGCTAAACTTTGTAGAGCCCATCCCGAATCCTTTTCAGCAAATTCTTTACTTTTGGCTAATATTGCTTTAGACATTTCATCCAAAATTGGTGATAAAGACATGGAATTGTCGATTACATGATATTTTACCATAAACGATTTTAACTCTCTTACATTGATTCCATCTGCACCTTGTTTGATAAAATATGCAAATAGTTCCATATTCATCTTAATAGACACATGCTTTGGTAATTCACCAATTAGTTTGATCACCTGAGGTTCAAACTTCTTTAACGATGATATGATATTCAAATCATTGGCTCTTATTTTCAATCGATATGTAGCAATTCTGTTTTTAAAACAAGATTTTAATGACCGTTATATTTATCAACGTGAACAGAAATATTACATAATTCGCAATATTTTTCTGGTTTACTAGTTGACGGAACAACCAATCTCACTTTGCTGTGCGATGGAGTTGCTCTCTTCATTCTTAAATGCTTTAAGTATTCCAAACTGTTCGAAGCAAGATGACCGCATGTACTACATAAAACTGTATCACTGTGTTTGTCTTTTATATGTTTTTCGAAATATTTTTGATTTAAAAATTCACTGCATATTACACACGGCACTAAAGCTGTACATCTACTTTTTTATGACGAAGAAGATTGTCTTTTCTTGTAAATTGTTTGCTACAAAAATCACAAATATGCATTTTAATAGTTTTACAATATTCATATCATTTCTTCATCACAAGTAAGGAATGAAGCATAATCATAACACATAAACAATTTTCCAATACAATTACTACAGTAATTAATTTTGTTTATGATAACTAGATCTTCATCTTCATCTTCATCTTCACCTTCATCAATTAAATTAAGATTTTGAAATTGTTCATTAACTTGAAGTTCTCCTCTTTCATTAAACACATTGATTTCTGTTGAATAAATTGAAAGGAATTTAAAACGATTTAATTAAAAACAATTGATATTATTCATTTATAAAAAGAATAATATATATGAAAATAATAATTCTTAATTTATATATTGAAGTTAAATTCTATTACGGGAGTTTTACCCGTAGATGTATTTTTAAAACATTTAATTATCATTGAAATATTTTGATTATTAATGCTTTCTAATTCATGCTCAGAAAAACGATTAAACCTTTGCGGTAAACAAAGCATGGTGTCATCTGTAATAACAGCAGTTAATTTTGGACCCCAAGGGGTTTCCTGCACAAATATTTTTTTTAAGGGGTATTCTTTTCCGATTTTCAAATCAACAAACTTTATAAATTTTGATTCAATTAAATTTAGTTCATTTAAAAGTTACATTTTCTAATTGATGGAAAAAAAAACATCTAAATTAGATTACAAATTATAAATAATTGTATTAACATACCTGTTTTATATAAGCGATAGATACACTTATTTGAAATTAACTTCGTTATACACTAGCTATCGAGCAACTGTAACTTGTAAAGAATATTATGATTATTTATATACATTTCAAACCAATTAAATCCACGTGCTATAGGTATCATTGTAATTATTTACTTGCAATGTATTTATAAATTTTATGATTAATGCATAAAAATTTACATATGACGATTAATAATAATGATAGTTACATTTTTTTATTTATAACTACATTTCAAGTAAATAATTACAATGATACCTATAACACGTGGATTTAATTGGTTTGAAATGTATATATATAAATACTCATAGTATTCTTTATCATTTAAATAATAATTTTCAAAGAAAATGGATTTAATTAATTACCTTTATAAAAGCAATATAAAGTTTATATCCAAATTTATCAACATTAATGAAAGGATGAATGAAGATAAACATATTTTAAATGAAATAATTAAATTAATGAAGTGTGTATCTGGATATTGGTGCATTTGTGGTGGATATGCATCATATTTACTAAAAAAGAACAAATTCCTATGGAGATATCGATATATTTATTAACACTAAAGTATTATATTTATTTAGAGAAAATGCAAGTAGATTGGGATATGCTATTATTACAAATAAAACAGAATATTATCCTGAAGTTCCTCTCTCTCTCTCTCTCTCTCTCTCTCTCTATCTCTCTTTATGTTATGTCTAGATGCAATTATGTAAAGATATTAATGTATGGGTATTAATAAAATTATTTTAAAATTTTACATTTATTTATTTTTTATTAATAATCAGAAGTACTATGTATATTATTTACATATTTTACATTTCAATATTTGGTAACTATCAATATAAAAGATAATATAATGGTAATTAGTGACAAGAAAATCACAGATATCTTATAAGGAACTAACTCTTTACAGTTATTTGGAACTATTTTGTTTACAATTTAACATACACGAAATTTTACGTGAGATTCTGTGTGTGGTTCTATTTGGTGACACGCACATAAATCTGAAGTCTTCACCGTTGCTGAGCAGCGTCTTGTCAATCTTAAATGTTGATGGCTGGGTTGTCTTATCGAGTTCCATGTGATGCCATAGCGAGGGCCATGTCTCGTTGAATAGACCATCAGCTGTTGATACATAACACTCTTGGAAGTTTGTTGATTTTGTTATGTATAACGTCTGGTTAAATATGTTTGCTAACAGAATAAATGTGGGCTTCATTGTTACAAGCATGTACTGTAAATGAGAGCAACCTTCTGATGCACAAAGTATATATTAATTAATTATTTGTTAGATTTACTAATCATGTTTTTCACGTCATTTAACAACTCCTCTTTCTGTGTGCTTAGCATTAATTGTATATTTGATTGAAGTGTCTCTTGTAAAGTATTCTCTAAGTGAGTGTGCAAGTTAAATTTTTCGTGCAGTTTGCTATTTATGTTTTTATCAGTTTCTAATTTATCATCAATTCTGATTTGTTCTAAATTGTTTTGAAGCGATAGAATCTTAGATTCAATTATCTCCGATATTCTCTCCGACATCTTTTCCATTTTGTTTTCAAGATTTTTATCCATCCACAATCTTTCAAACAATTCATTTATTTTCTTTTCGATGTTATTGCTATTATTCATTATTAAAGTATCTACGTAATTTTTATTTACTCCATCCTGATTTTCAATTGGAGCCATTACCAGTTTTAGGCGTTTATTATCGATGTTGTAATGTCCATCTGATGTTCAACAAAAATTATTATTATCTTCTCCAAATCGATTATCTGCCGAACTTGTCTATACTCATTTTGTAAATGAGAAAAATTTAAAAAAATTGATTGTTTATATATATTTTTCTCATCATCATCATTTATAAATATCAAACTCGATTAACAAAGTTTGACAATGGATTGTATTCAAAGTATGAGTCGTGAATTAGTAAGCAATAGGCTACACTTTCTGCGGGGAACTTATCGTTAGCTTCAAATTCAATTTGCACATCTACCGTTCCTGTCTTCAAATCGTCTTTTTGTTTGGAACAGTCGATCACAAAGATCGGACAACTTTTGAATTCTGCGTACGAAATGATTGGATCGGAAAAATTTCTCTCAAAATAACTGGGTTGAAAACCGACGTACGATTGAAAAACGGGTGCATTCTTGGCAAGTCCAAAAACCATTTCTTGTTTAACATACGGAAAGTTTATAGTATTTAAAATTAAATTTATGTTTCTAACAGTTACATGATCAAAATTGGACGAATCAGCTTCTTTTACGTTTTTTTTTCTTTTCTTGAAACGCAATAATGACGTAACGAGGTTTTTCAAGTTCTTTTGTGGTACGGATTGCCCATCGGTCCGATGAATTCGTGTTTAAATTGGGCAGTTCGTGCAATTCCCATTTTCTAAAAGCTACTTTTATGGGGCTATCTGCTTGATGTGTCGCATAAGCTGCAACTTTAGAAGACTTTCGTCGCTGATTTTTATGTGAGGGACATGCCACTGTATCTTACTTAACACAATTTTGCCATCTTTTCCATTATAAGCGTTATCATCGTTATGCGATCGACGCAAAATTATCTCTTGTTTTGAATTTATGATTATTTTCCTATACATTTCGGCAAAACCGAGCCACATTTTTAGGGGAATGCATGCCAAAAATTTAGTAGCATTTATCGTGCTTGTAACTGCATTACGTTTCCATCCGGATCCTTCGAGGGCTCGAGCGTCTGCGTGAGTAAACGAACACAGTCCTTTTAACGTGCTGGTAATTCCCACATTTCTAACTTGATCTATTTCTACTCCATTGATTTCATATTGAACCTCATCGAATAAGAACGAGTATGCATTGTTTATGAGCTTGGCTGTGGATTCTGTTGTAAATGTTCCCTCTAAATAAATGTAACTGTCACATGGCAATGTGTAGAGATCTTCACTGTGGATGCATATTCTAATTTCATCGTTGTTATTGTATCTATTGGATAAATACGGTTGATAAATGTGATATTCCTTCTCGATAATCGTGTTGTCGATAGATAATCCGTCGTAGATGCCAAGTATGTTAGCGTTATCGTCGTCGGTAGTAGACATTTTTAATTTTAAATCCAAGAGATTGCAAAAATCTTAAATTTGTAGATGTTAGATGTTCTACTTTTGAATCACGTCTTATTTGTTGTCTCAAAATTGGTGATTTTATATACTCTGCAAGCTGCTTAAATTTCAATCCCATTCCTTCAGTTCCAAACGTACTTCTATTAATTCTTCTTGGAAATTTATAAGTTCACCTTTCTCGTTCTTTATTTGCACTGTAATGTTGTGAATATTGCGTGTATTTATAGGCAAATAAATCACTGGATTTGGATGTTCGTTTATGGAGTAACCGGGACCGACTTTTGGAGAAAATTCATAAATTGTGTGATCTGCGCGATGATTATGATATGCACCGGTAGTGATGTTGCATTCTATTCTGATCGTATTGCCTTTAACAATTTTCACATGTTTGCTAGAAGTGTGTTTATGATTAGCTCTTAGGTTTTCACTTTTAAATCCTAAAAGATCACCAAATGAATCATTTTTGGTAAAATCTACATCATGTTTTGACAACAATTCACACTGTAACGTGTTGTTGTTTGCAACAAGCGATATATTGTCCTTGCCCAATTTGTTTTGTAAGACACGATTTATATCTTCTAAATTATAGGAACCAGTCGGAATTTCCACGTACGTACTATTGTAATAAAATTTTAAATTGATTTCGTTGGCTATACTGTTATAGGTTTTAAAACGAATCATTCCAAGTCCATATTTCTTTTTTTTGTTCAACTCAATTGGAAAAAAATAGTTTGCAGATAATATACTTGTTCTGCCGCTAAGTGTATATGTTGTTGACGTCATTTCTTACTTAGAAATTGTAATCATAGATGACCGCATACGTACGTATCGAACTCTTGATGTCTTTCGGCGTTATAAACAATTTTGCAGTTGTCAAAATAGTTTATAACTTCTACGGGAGGTTTCAAATCTCCAAAACTATCGAACCATTCAACGTGCAAACCTTTTTTTCGGTAACAACACCAATGGGTTCCCGGTCCCGCCATATCATCTAAATTAATAATTCCTGATTCATTTTTAAAAGGTATTTTTGGTAAATTATTCCGCATAAATACTCCTCGAAAATGGGAAATTTTTATAAGTTTTGCAAATTTTAGTAGATCTACGTCTGTAAGGGGTCTCCGAGGCAGATCTATTAGTTTTTTGTAACATTTATACCAAACCCTCTCTTTGTTTTTGTCATCTTAATTCCTTTGCCTATAGATATTGACTACATAACCTTGTTATGTCTAACAGATTCTTCCAACTCTTTTCTTGCAGCTTTGGACTCATTTACAGCTTTTGCAATGCCAGCAGCTCCTCCAGCCAATGCACCCAAAGCTGACAATCCGGCAAATAGTGATATTAAAAATCCTCCAGTTTTTGGTACGGGTAGAATGCGTAGAACTCGAACACGCTTTTTTCCTCCTGCTCGTTTGACAGCTTGTCTTGCGGCACTTATTGTCTTTCCAATATTTCCTCCATTTTTTTTTAAAGCCTTTAATGTCGGCATCACCACAACTTGCCGAAAAGACTTTGTCTTTGACTTCAATCCCATACCTAATTTGGATTTTGCTTTCATCAAATTTGTTACCAACCAAGCGTTTGCTTTTTTTAAGGACGATTTTGAATCGGATGCAACTTGCCAAGCCAAATCAATCAATTTTTTGTCTGCTTCTAGTCGCTTTGATACTTCTCCCGACTGTTCGTACGCAATATCGTGTTGTTTGCACGCTCTGTCCAATGTATTTATACCCAAATCACCACGAGCTAATCTTTTCCGTAGTTTTGTTTTCGGTTCGCAGTACTGATAGCCGGGCAAATACTCCTCGAAAATGGGGAATTTTTATAAGTTTTTAGATTATAAGCTAAGGTGGTGCGATCAGATAGACTATGTAACTGCAAAATTATCAGCTGGTTGTTACGCTATTAAAAGAACCATTAAACAATTAGGTTACGATGTGGCTAAACAAGTGTATTTTTCTCTTATTGAAGCGTACTTACGATATGGTGCTGCATTCTGGGGTTGCTCGTCAAAAGAACAGATTAATCAAATTTTTATTTTACAAAAAAGATCATTAAGAATCTTGTGTTCTATAAAAAGTAATTTAATATCTTGTAGACCACTTTTTAAAGAGCATAAAATATTAACGTTGCCTTCTTTAATTATCTTAGAAACTGTTTGCCTCATAAAGAAAAACTTTAAATGTAGTTCTTCAGATGTTCTCGTGACTAGATTAAATGACCTTAATTTTCAACTTCCCATTTCTCACACTACTCTTTGCAAGAATTCCCTTATTTACAACGGAAAAAAAATGTTTAATGCTTTACCTGTAAATATAAAGTCTGAAAATACTTACCGTAAATTTAGAACAAGTGCCAAACATTATTTACAAAATAAATTATTTTATAGTTTAGATGAATTTTTAAATCCTTAATAATTTTTATATTAGCTTTATATTTTATATTTATATGTATGATGTATGTTGTATTGTATTGTATTGTTTTGCAATGCGCTGTATTTTATTGTATTCTATTTTATTGTATTTCTTTATATTGTAAATAATTAGTTTAAGTTAGTTTTAAAATTTATATTGTACAACGTCATGTTTGTCAATAAATTCTACTACTACTACTACTACTAACTTGTTGATTATTGAATTAAGTACACTCTTTGACTTTGGCATTACTAATAATATATATTTCAAAGTGTTCATACATTTATATAGAAAATCACATAATTTCACAATATTTTAAGATTTAAAATTTTTGTTGTTGTGACCCAAGAATTGTGTGAAGCATCCAGTCCCAACCATTTGACGTACAATTTATTTCCTTTTTTTCTTATCACCCGTTCAATTAAATAAACATCATTATATTTTGCCTTTAGCAGTTCATGTTTATAGAAAAATCCTTGAATCACTTGTCCGTGCGCGTCCTTAATGTTGTAGGTCACTGGATTGGTTATTTTTACCTTAACTATCTTGAATAGTTCGGTGGTCCAATTTGGAGTGTATCCTTTTGAAAATATTGTTTTATATTTACTTATTCTGACGTAATCACCAACGTGAAATTTTTCTTTTCCAGCAATTTTTACATTGGTGTAGATGTTTTCATTTTTCCTATTGACTTCTACCGGTTTCATTCCAATCGTCGAATGCTTTGTATTGTTATATTCTTTGGTCACATCTCCCAAAATATCTATTCATTTATAATTGCCTTGCAAACTAAACTTTTTATAAAGTTTGTTCTTTAGTGTGCGTATTACTCTTTCCACAATACTTGCTTTAATAGAACTGAACGTTGAATACATATTAATTTCATGAACTTTGCAAAGCTTTTTAACATGTGTATTCCAAAACTCCTTTCCATCATCAACTTGAACGTTTTTCGGTTGGATTTTTTTGAAAATATTGGTAAACTGTCTGCTAACCTCGAGTCCCGTTTTACTTTTTAGCGGTCGTGTCCATACAAATTTACTAAAGCAATCTATTGCGACTAAAATATATCTGTATCTTTTGTTCACTTTAAAATATGGAATAAATTCGGCCAAATCTATTTGAATTAGATCAGCAACCCCTTTCACTATAGTTCGTCTGCTAGGAAATTTTTGACGGGCTTGTCTGTGCAACACTATTTTTTTGTTAATTTTTTTTATATCAATTGTATCTACTCATATTTATTGTATAATATTTGCTTCACGCAGCTCTTCAATAATTGATACAATGTCGTTGTTTGCAGAAGTGTTACCCGCAAGTTTTGAAGCGTATAATAAACGCAATCTATCGACAAGTTCATTTATAGAATCCCAATAAACATGTTCAATTTTTCGATTCGTTAGTTCTTTGAGCTTTTTTAAACCCACTCCTGCGTGCAAATATAATTTTAATTTAGCAGGATGTCTTGGTGGAAATAGTGATTGTAATATTCTTAAATATTTTGGACTAGTTCTTAATATTTTTTTACCCCGACCATTATTTTCATAATGAGCTCTAGTAGATTTCATTATTCCTTTGTATTCGATCAAATCATCCGAATTATAATCGGTAGGATCTTTCATAAATATTAATTGATACAATCCTGCAGTTCCTATGTACTCCTGTTCATCAATAATAATGTTATTTTTGCTGAACAATATCGATTTTACACCAAGCATCCATTATCTGAGTACATTATCAAATCTCACACCACTGTCATAGTCAATATCTTCATCTCCTGCAAATAGTTTTAAGATATATTCTTTGGGTAGTTTGTTGAGAGAATTCAGATATTCTCGACCTTGAGCTGTGGTAGACACCAATTCTCTTAATTCATTTATAGACAGATCGGGAGTTTCTTTTTCTTTACTTTTATCAATATTTGTGGACACAGATACTTCATCATCATCATCATCACTTTCTTTGTATGTATTTTTAACAAATTGTTCTGATTTGATTCTTCGACTTGGCCATCGTATAGTTTCGGTTTTGTTTTCTTTTTCTACATGTCTAATTTTGTTTTCATTATCTTGTTCTTCTTCCTCTTCTTTTTTAATTAATTTTTCTTTTACTTTTTTCTTAAATTTTAATTCTTTTTTAATTTCACGAATAGGTTCTATTAATTTTTTCAGTCCGTGTTCTAAATAGTTTGCTTTTCTGGCATTGATAACATTTTTCTTAATTTGAGACATTGTTAATAAACTTATAATCTACTGTTTTGTTCCTTATATACTCTGTTAAAGTTCAATAAATTAATCTAAACCACATCGATATCTTCCGTTGATTATTGATTCATCTTTGTTGATTACCAAAAATGCATATATTTCCTTCCAACACCTTTTGCATAAATCGAGAAATTGAGAATAACTCATATCGGTATAGACGTGGTCATTATAAATATGTTTGATATTTAATTCGTCTTGTTTGAAAACCATAATTAAATTTGCGTTGTCTCTAACCAATTGTTTGGAAATGCGTGCGTAAGATTGACAGAGATAAAAACAATCAACAGTGTTATGTCGACCCATGCTAAAATAATTTCTTATATTACTTTGAGGTGAACAACTGACGTCATCAAAAATGATTATCGAATTAGGTTTTGACTCTGACGGTAATAGAATTTCATCGGATTCATTATATTCATAATAATTTCTTATTCCTTGTAAAATTTGTTTTAAGTAAACATATTTTGGTTGATTCAATGATTTGGAGTAAATATATATATTTTCAAAATTTAGTCCATTTGCATTTTCAATCATGCTGAGCATTAAATTTGTTTTTCCACAATTACTCGGCCCAATAATTATACATCTTATAGAATCAGGTAATAAATTACCATGACGCGAAATTAATTTGTTTTCAATTAAGCAAATTTTATCGTAATTTTTAATTATAAATTTATTTTTTTGTTGATTGACTTGCATGTTTATTGTATGTACGTCACAATACTAAATACTTAAGTAATTACACCAGCTCTTATATACTCGCAATTGTTATTAAGAATAAATATTACATTTAAATTTATCATTAAAAAATTAAATTTATGAAAAAATATTCTAACTAAAAACATCCATAGACGCGTTTCGAGGTTTACCTCTCATCAGTTCGAAATTATTGCTATACAACTGTCTCATTTGAGGACATTGCGTCTCTTCTTTATATATTTTATTTTTAAATTTATCATTAATTCATCTTAATTGTTACAATTAATACTATTGATGTTAATTCAAATAATACATTGTATGTTTTAATTACTACACGTGCGATGATTATTCAAAAAAAAAAAAAATATATATTGTATAATATATATGATAATAATAATTCTTAATTTATACATTGAATTATCATAAAATTAATTCAATTTTAATTTATTCAATAGAAATCAATGTGTTTAATGAAAAGCATTATTAATAAAATGCATAGGTGGACAAACTTTACAAACTTTTCAATCTGCAGATTCCTGCAAGTAATAGTTCAACTATCGGCCGAGCAGATTTCTGCACAGGTTTCTGCAAGTAATAGTTCAACTATCGTCCGATAGGTGATAATAGTTCAACTATCGTCCGATAGGTGGACAACTCTCCGGCCACACAGGTGGCGCTGTTCCGACAGATGGCGCCACCTACGGAGTGCCGGAGTGGCCCAGAACCCGTCATTGTACACTACTCATGTATTCAATAACTTATCATTATATGTGTTTCTATAATCAATAACAAACATTAAAAAAAATATTGTGGCTTTTTAATATTTGTTAATATCTTTTTTCTACTCCCTTCTATATATTGTCACTTTTATCCACGCCTAACTGAATGGATATGTATCATATATCCACTCTAGTGTGGATATGATATGCCGTACCAACCATAAAAACAAAAATTACAAATCACAATGTTTATTTGATTACGTCGCTAAATACAATTGGTTTTTTTATTTGTAAAATGTCAAAAATAGATTAAGAACGTCTTATTTATTAACTGTATTATACAATAAAGCTTAAAAACATTTTTAATTAAATATTTTAACTGCATAATTTAACCAAAATTATAGGTAGTTCTGAATTTGATAATTATGCGAAACGTCAGATGTCAAACATAACCTGAATTTATTTCAATATAAAATAATATAATTGAAAAGTTTTAAAATAATTTTTAGATTTTTTTCAGTCGTAGAAAAAGTAAGCTCGAGTGGAATGCCTATATTACACTTATACGTTTGGAGCACTCCGCCTGCAGCGTCGTGCTCCAAATTTGACTTGGTGCGATATGAGCATACTATCCACTCTTGTTATACAAAATACTATTATTTGCACAGCCTGAATTTTTAGATTTTTCGAGCTTGAATTGCTAAGCAAAGTTAAAACAAAAACTGTTAGAAATCCTACTACGAGACAAAGGCTTAATAATCCAAATACAGCAACAAATATTGAAAATAATTAAGTGGAAATATTATATCAAAGCGGGTCTAAGGAGAATGAGAGTGTAAACGATAACGTGATAAAAAACAATTGCAAAAATAAAGGTACAATCAAAGATAATTTGGAAAAAATTTGCATAAAAAATTCAGAGCAAAATCAGGAAACAAAAGTTATAGAATAATCTGTGAGTACTTATGTAAAAAAGATATAATGCTAAAAACAGACAAAAAGACAGGATGAAAACATACAAGTATTGCAAATGCTGGTCAAAATAAGGCTTAATAGTCATAACTTAAAATGAAGCGGGTGCTAAAACATATTTGAAAAAAGTAGACATAATGGAAAGAAGCTTTTCCACTATGTCTACTATTTTTAAATATGGTAAACATAAAGAAAACAACTGAGATAAAAGAAAGTAAAACTAGTAGGGAAAGAAGACGGAAGTAAATTTGTAAAAAAAAAACTTATCAATTAAACCGTCAGAAAAAGCCTACCTACGGTTAATACAAATAAGTTGATCCAAAAAAAAAGATTAAAGTTGGATGGCAGAATTAAAGACTGGGAAGGTGCTATAACTGCCTGAAATATGGCCACAAAGAAAAAAAGTAAAAAAAAAGGCGTGGAGAATATGGACACACGATAAAAGGATGCAAAAATCTAGTGAGAAAATACGAGGAAAATAAATGAAGTAAACAATGGCAGTAGTGAAAATACTGCAAACAAACGTAGATACAAAAATGTGCCGTTTACCGATTTTGACAAATTTTGAATATTAAAAAATTCTTTATAATTCCCGATATACCATTTTTTATATAGATAACTTTCTCTCTTGTGTTCTAAAGAGTATTTACTGAAATTTTGACCAAAATTGACATAGGGTGAAAGCGCTTTTTTGGGAACTGAAAATTACAAGTTTTGAAGATCGTATAAACATGTGCAACATCTTGCATCAAAATAATGGTGTATACGTATTGATTCTATAAGTATTGTGTGATCACTTTAAAAAAAGATTAAACACGAAAAAATATAGACCTTGCGAATCATATTTTGTTAAGATTTGACAAAGTTAGAACGGTTTAAAGAAAAAGAAAAATTTTGCGATTTTGCTAAATTTACGGTTTTTTTGGAATAATGTTTAAAGTTTAATATATCAAAATGACTGCCACGATATTAAACATAAAAATATGGGTTTTAAAGTAATTGTAATAAAGAATAATTTGAGCCATCGTGGACCTTTTTATCTTTTTCCAGAAGCCCAAAAATTGAGATACAATATAAGCTAAAAAAAAACGTTTTATTGTAAAATTTCTGATTTTCAAATGTGTGTCATTTTGAACAGGCAATATTCTAAGGTCCAAAACTTTGGGAATCTCACTTTTTTTATCTATATTTTGATCCCTGAAATGTTGAGCAAAATAAAAAAAAAAACTTTTTTTAAATTAGTCGAAGTTATAGAATTATATATATATATATATATATGGGTAATTCCATTACTTTTCGACCAAACTCTAAAACTTGAGCCAGTTTGGAGATACTCAGTTATCTCCAAACTGGCTCAAAATTATATATGTGATAGTAGGTACCAATAAAACATTTTTCCCAAGTTTTCAACTTTTTAAGTCATGATCTTGATTTTTGGGGGTCTCTCAAACTTCAGAAAAACGCCTAAAAATCACATTTTTTCTTTCTCAGCGTAAGAACATTGGAAAAAGCTCTGCAAGGTCTGATTCTTTTTGTAATTTCTTGTACTTTAACTTGTTTTTTTTTTAATGTAGCCATTCTCTATTTCCTTTAGCGTAGGACGTTGTAAAAATAGCCTAAAATTACAAAACCAGGTCCACATTGAAAATGCCGTAACAAAGTCAAATTTTAATCAAATTAGGTCTAGTTTAGCTTAATTTGTTTGTTTTGAATTGCTCTTTAAAATTTTGTAAAGTTTTTTCCGATCGAACCAATAAATCGTGAGATACCACTTTTCAAAGATTAGTAATTTGGTCAAAAATGCTCATTTTTGTATACATTGAAACCGTTGTAACTTTTTTCTACCTATTTTTTTTGCTGAAATTTTTAGTAAACCTTTCTCATATATACCTGAAACATTTCTTAAAGTTTTGTTCTTGGGAATGAAAATGAGCCCAAGCTACAGAACTTTCAAAATTTGTAAAAACAACGATTTATACGTTAATAACCTGGTAATAATTTTTACTTACGCTTTCTATTCATTCCCAAGAACCAAACTTTAAGAGATGTTTTAGGTATATATGAGGAAGGTTTACTGAAAAATTCAGCAAAAAAAATTTAAGAACAATTCAAAACAAACAAATTATGCTAAACTAGACCTAATTTGATTGAAATTTGACTTTGTTACGGCATTTTCAATGTGGGGCTGGTTTTGTAATTTTAGGCTATTTTCACAACGGCCTACGCTAAAGGAAATAGAAAATGGCTAAATTAAAAAAAAAAAAACAAGTTAAAGTACAAGAAATTACAAAAAGAATTAGACCTTGCAAAGCTTTTTCCAATGTTTCTACGCTGAGAAAAAAAATATTGAAAATTACTGAAAAAATGTGATTTTTAGGCGTTTTTCTGAAGTTTGAGAGACCCCCAAAAATCAAGATCATGATTTGAAAAGTTGAAAATTTGGGTTATATGTTTTTTTGGTACCTACTATTACATATTTAATTTTGAGCCAGTTTAGAGATACTCAGTTTTTAAGTTTGGTCGAAAAGTAATGGAATTACCCATATATATGGCTTGTTTATGAAGAACAAATCAGAGGGTTACCCGGGCCGTTTGGCGAGGAAGAACACGCTAATTTTTTTAGTGTAACGCGCGTGCGGCTCAGAACATCTAAGGGCATCACAGACCTGTTAAAAATTTAATTTTAAGTTAGCAGTTTTGTTTGTTATCGGAATTAACCTGACAGATTGCTCCACTAACTATGAACGGCCATGCACCACTACCCACTGAATCAAGAAAGAGCTCTCAATAAGTTAATTCTATAATTTTACTATTCTCACACTGTCATTCTCACATTCTCGATACTTTTACAATCTTAATACTCTCATATTTTCACTATTTTTCTATTGCCGCTTCTCTCACATTTTGATTATTTTAAAAATTTTACTACTTTTATTTTTTTTTATTCTCACATACTCATTATTCCTACATTCTCACTACTCTTACATTTTCATTATTTTTACTTTTTCACTTTTCTCACATTCTTACTACTCTCACATTCTCACTATTTTCACTTTTTTTTACTCTCAGAATTTCACTACTCTCACATAGTAGCTTCTCCCACATTTTTCTCACTACTTTTATATTATCACTGTTCTCTCATTCTTACTACTCTCACATTCATACTACTCTCACATTCTTACTAATCTCACTATTCTCAAATTGACACTATTCTAACATTCTTACTATTTTTCTTCTTCTTGAAGTGCCGCTTAGCGGACGTTGGCTATCATGTTAGCTATAATAATTTTGTTGACAGCGGTGCGAAAGAGTTCGGTTGATGTTTTTCCAAACCATTGTCTTAAGTTTTTCAACCACGATGTTCGTTTCCTTCCGGGCCCTCTTTTACTTTTTATTTTACCCTGCATTATTAAATGCAGGGTACCGTATTTTTCGGGATGTCTCATGACGTGCCCGAAATATTGTAATTTTCTTATTTTGATGTTTGGGACTACTTCTAGATCTTTGTTCATCCTTCTCATCACGTCTTCATTACGTACGTGGTCCATTCAGCTGATTTTTAGCATACACCTGTACACCCACATTTCGAATGCTTGTAGTTTTTTGAGTGCGGCTTCCGTGAGAGTCCAGGATTCAACCCCGTAAAGAAGAACCGAAAAGACATAACAACGCACCAACCACATTCTGAGGCTCAGGTTTAAGTCATGCCCGCACAGTATTCTCTTCATCTGATTGAACGCCGCTCTTGCTTTTTCTATGCGGCATCTGATTTCGAGAGTATGATCCCATTGTTCATCAAGCGTGTGCCCAAGGTAGGTGAATTTCTTAACGCGTTCCAGCTGTATTCCGTTGACTTGAATACCGGTATCGATTATTTGTTGTTTGCTGATAACCATGTACTTCGTTTTTTTTGTATTTAACGTTAAGCCGGAGAGTGAGCAAGCTTCAGTGACGCTATGGAGAAGTTGTATAAGTCCTTCGTGACTATCTGCCATTAGTACAGTATCATCCGCGTAACGTAGGTTGTTAAGTCTTACTCCATTAATTACTATTCCTTCTTGTGCCTGCTGAACTGCCTCATCGAATATTTTTTCGGAGTATAGATTAAAAATTAATGGTGACAGAGTGCATCCCTGTCTCACTCCTCTCCGGATTTCTATTTCTTCGGTTGAGCGTTCAGCTACTCTGATAACTGCCTTTTGCTGCCAATATAGGTTGGCAATGATTCTTAGATCTTTGTCATCAATACCTGTTGTCTTTAAAACCTCAATCATCTTTTCATGTCGGACTCTATCGAACGCTTTTTCAAAGTCGATAAAACACAGAAATACGTCGCTATTGACATCCCTACTTCTCTGTACTAACACTTCTATGCTAAATAGTGCTTCTCGAGTTCCCAGTCCTTTTCGGAACCCAAATTGTATCACCGACGTGGTCTTCTATCTTATGATATATTCGTTGATGAATGATGCTCAGAAATATCTTAAGGACATGGCTCATCAAACTTATTTTTCTGTGATCACTACAATTTTTTGCGTTGGTCTTCTTTGGTATTGTGATGAATGTCGACTGCAGCCAATCGTTCGGAATAATTCCAGTGTTATAGATTGCATTAAAGAGTTGCAACAGTAGTTTCTTTCCCTTTCCTTCTAATAGCTTTAACATCTCTGCTGGGATTTCATCTGGTCCGGTAGCTTTTCTATTCTTTGCATTCGTAATTGCTCTTTCTACTTCTTCAGTTGTTATAGAAGGACCAGTTACTGCATTTGTTACTTCGTGATCTACATTTCTCTCATCGGTAAAAAGCTCTGTTACATATTCTTTCCACCTGATCAGTTTTTGGTCGATATCAAGGATTATGTTACCTTCGCGATCTGCTAGTCCACTGTTGGAGTTGCTGTTACGTTTGACACCAGCTAATTCTTTGACTTTTTTGTGCAAATGGAGGCTGTTATATTTTTTTTTCAAGTTCTTCGATTTCCCTACATTCATTGCTGAACCATTCTGCCTTAGCTCTCCTTATTTCCTTTCTGACCTCTTTGTTTACTTCCTTGTATGCCTTTTCATCTCTATTCTTGTATTTTCTTCTTGTCTCCATTAGGTTCAGAATCTCGGTTGTCATCCATTTCTTTTTATTTATGCTAAGTTTATCGTTTTTTAGCTTAGTTTTTCCTGCGTCCATCACCGTTGTTTTGAAATGGTTCCATGATGTCTCGATATCCAATGTCCCTGTACTATGTATCTCCAGTAGCTGACTTTCCACTATTTTAGATATTTCCTGTGCAATGTGCACATCTTTTAGCTTTGTTAGGTCTAAATGTGTTGTGTGTTTGGCATTCTTCAGTTTTTTAAATTTAATTAGCATATGCGCTACTAATAAGCTGTGGTCTGTAAATACATCAGCGCCTGGATATGTCTTGACTGCTTTAATTGTATTCTTGTATCTAGAATTTATGGTAATATAGTCTATTTGGTTACGTACGATCTTTATGGGTGTATGTACAGGGGATTGCCAAGTGTATAAGCGGCGTTTTGGAAGCTTATAGAAGGTGTTCATAATGGCTAATCCGTTTTCTCCACAGAAACTTACAAATCTATCGCCTCTTTCGTTTCTCTGCCCAAGTCCGTATTCTCCGACCGTTTCACCCTCTTTTTGAGATCCAACCTTCGCATTCAGATCTCCAAGTAAAATTGTGATTTCATTTCTCTTACTTATCTGCAGCACTTGATCTATTCCTTCGTAGAATTTCTCTAATTCTTCCTCATCACTATCTAAAGTTGGTGCGTAAACTTGAATGAAGTTTATATTGATTGGGTTTGCCTGAATCTGTAGCATAATAATCCTGTCTGAGAAAGGAACAACGTTTAAAACGGCCTTAGCAACGTCTTTGGTGATTATTATGGCAACACCATTTCTGTGATGTTTGCTATCTTCTCCTGAGTAATAAACAACGTGCTCTTCCACTTCGCATCGTCCCGATTTTTCCCATCGCATTTCACTTATACCAAGAATTGAGATATCTAGTCTTTTCATCTCCTTGATAGTGTTGTGTATTTTTCCTGTCTGGTACATGCTTCTGACATTCCATGTACCGATTTTCGTAGGTATTGTTTTGTTTAATTTGAGAGTGGCTGTCCGGGAGATTCTTCGCACCCCTGTCCCATTTAAGGGACTCCCGTACTTGGGGCCGTTTGTGTTTGCAGCCATTATCATGATTATCCTGGGGAAGTGTTGTGTAGTGGTTTCCCGTTGCCTTCTACACCGCTGTACAAACGCCGTTTTCGTGGTTGCCACTGCGCCGTTTGCTGTCCAGATACCAACCATTCTGATCTCCATGATCTCAGCTTGATATCCGGTACTGGATTGCCCTCTGCCGCTTTCCAGTGAGAATACATTTCCTTTATTCTCGTATGAATGGTTATACCGCCATGACTCGGTCGCCAGAGCCTCGTTCGTTATCTAGCAGCGGGCACCGCGTGCAGGAGAGGTTGACATTTGGGTCGGACTTACTTGATGGTTATTGCCGTCACCCCTTACCCACAACTATTACTATTTTTACATTCTCAATTCTTTCACATTTTTTCTATACTTTTATACTCTTAATACATTCACATTTTTTTTACTTTCACATTCTACTACTCTCACATTTTTACTATTCTCACATTTTCACTACTCTCATATTTTCACTACTTTCTTATTGTCGTTTTATTCTCACATTTTCACTATTCTCAAATTCTTACTACTTGACATTTTCTTTATTTTTGTTCTATCATTCTTACTACTGTCACATTCTTTTTACTCTCACTATCTTTCTACTCTTACAACCTCACTACTCTCACATTCTTACTACTCTTACATTCTCATAATTATCACTTTATATTTTCACTATTTTCACTATCTAACTTCTCTCACATTGTAGCTTTTTTCACATTTTCAATATTTTTAAGTTCTCACTAATCTTATATTCTCACTATTCTTACATTGTCACTACTTTTACAATTCCACTACTCTTAAATTATCACTTTTCTCAAATTTTTACTACTCTTACATTCTTACTATATTCATATTTTTACTATTCTCACATAATCACTGTTTTCCCATTCTTACTACTCTTACATTTTTATTATGCTCACTATTCTCACATTGTTAGTATTCTAACATTACTATTCTCACATTTTTATTACTTCCACAATCTTACTACTCTCACATTTTTTTCTACTCTTACATTCTTTCTACTTTCACATTCTTACTACTCTCAAATTCTCACTACATTCACATTCTTACTATTTTCACATTCTCACTACTTTTACATTTTCACTATTCTTACATTTTCACTACTCTCATATTCTCAATACTCTCTCGTTATCGATTTTCTTACATTTTCACTACTCTCAAATTTTTACTACTTTAAATGCTTTTTATTCTCACATACTTACTATTCCCACATTCTCACTACTCTCACATTCTTACTACTCTCACATTATCACTACTTTTACATTTTTACTATTTTCATTTTATCACTGTTCTCTTATTCTTACTACTGTCATATTCATACTTTTCTCACTATCTTTCCAATCTTACAATCTTACTACTCTTACATTGTCGTTTCTCTCCCACTACTTTCATATTCTCACTATTCTTACATTTTCACTACTCTCACATTGTCACTACTCTCATACTCACTACTTTTACATTGTTGCTTTTATTACATTCTCACTACTTTTTTATTCTCATTATTCTTACATTCTCACTACTCTCACATTCTCACTAATTTCATATTCTCACTATTCTCATATTTTTACTACTCTTACAATATCACTACTCTCACATTATCGCTTTTGTCACGTTTTCACTACTCTCACATTTTTGCTACCCTTACAATCTCACTATTTGCACATTCTCATTATTCATTTCTACTCTAACATTTTCACTATTCTCACATTCTTATTACTCTCACATTCTCACTAATCTCACTAATCTCACTTATCTCACATTGTCACTTTTTTCACATTCTCATTACTTTCACATTCTTACTATTCTCACATTCTAACTACTTTCACAATCTCACTACTCTTACATTTCTCTATTCTCACATACTTACTATTTCTACTACTTTTACATTGTCGCTTCTCTCACATTCTCACTATTCTGTCATTCTTATTACTCATACAGTTTTACTTCTTTCACATTCTTACTACTCTAAAAATTTTAAACATGAATATTAACATGCTGTGACCTTTACTTTTATAACTTCAAAACTGTCTTCATATTGTAATCCGCATATTAAAAACTCTATGTTTTGATTAATTTAAAATTCAGTTTTAGTTGAATCAACAGATTTTGAAAATGAATATTATAATATGTTTGTTTACTAATATTTTTAGTACTATCATTAACTTTATATCCCGCCGCCTACTTTAAAATTTCTGTTCAGTTAATTAAATCTAAACATTTTGTACATTTTATTTTCTACGCCGTCTTGTAAGAGTAATTAAATATTACGTTTTTTTTAAACAATTATTGTTGTAATTAAACAACTAAACAACAAATTTTTCTTTTATAAATTTGTTTTTTATGATTTTTTTCAACTTATAGTGCCACAATTAGATATAAAAATAATTATAATTTAGGTCATATTTGTCGATGTTGTATTAAGCTTTAAACAGCCAAGAAATAATTAATTAAATGTTTGCTTGCATAATTTAAATGACATTTGCATCCACTGCGATAAAATGTCTGCATTTTTCTTATTATTTCCTACACAATTTGTATTTGTAAAGATAAAGTTGTAAAAACGAATTCCATTCACATGTAAACGCACGTGTACAATTTTATGGAGCCATAAATCTAAACGCACTTTAATCACTTACTTTAGAGCTACACGGGCAAGAGACCCGTTTAAGCTATTGATCCCAAAAATGTAGCGCAAAACCATATAAGTCGCAAAACTATCGTCCTACGTAGGAGGAAAATCTCATGGTGGACTACTCCAGAATAGACGTAACTAATGTTGGACGAAAGTATTTAAAATAAACCTATATATCTAGCCATGCAGCACCGTAAAAGTATAAATTTGTAAAAAAATATCATGCCACTTTATTATTGTAAAAGTTATTAGAATTCGATGCATACAAATAACGTATGAGTTTAAATGCATATTAATAGAGATATTAACAAAATAAATAAACATAAACACTCATGTAAACAAAGTTGTCTACGTTAGTTCATTTAAAATTACATTGGGCTGACTTAATGAAGAGCGCGCGCTCAAACCATATATGTGTTTACAATTTATATACAAAAACCGGTCCCTTTTTATTATTTTTTTCTATGTATTTATAAATAGATTTACATATTAAATATTTATTAAACAGCTGTAAAATAACTAATTCATTAAAGAAATTAACTTTTGAAATTGAATATTTATATAATTTAATTATACAAAATTACAAAATATTAAAATAGGGCCGGAGATACCGGAAATTATATTAAAGAGTTCTTATCATAAATAAAATTTACTAACCAGAGTTTCTAAGTACAAATAATAAACTATGTAAAGATTATAATTGTTGATTAAATTGGCCAAAAGAGTCCGGTACCGGTTTTCTTGTTTTTGTTCGTTTTAGTAAACATATTTCTGTTACAATATCTTGGTAAAACACGCAATTTAAACACTTAGGTAATTAAATAAAATTCATTAGCCGGAGGTATACCCATTACAATGTTATTGTCAGAATGTCTAAATTTATAATATTATTGTTTATATATAGGGTTGGTCAAAATTACCGAAACACCTAAATAATTCTCCAACCGTAAGAAATTTCAAAAAAGTTTCAAATAAGTTTTCTTGTTTTATTGAAACTATTGATTGAAAATATTCTTAATATACAGGGTGTTTATTTTATTGTGGAAATTTGTCAAACTTTTTTTTTAAATAAATCACCTTATATATTTTTACTTTTTTTGATTCTAAGACTAATTCTGAGTATTTTTTGTAAATACATATTTTTTTATAAAGTGCACCAGTTTTAAGTTATAAGCAAACTCTTGAACTTCAAATAAACTACATTTTCCCACAAAAATTCACATTTATTTTAATCAAACAAATAAAATTTAAAAAAAACAACAAAACAATCATTAAATTATTAAAAAGTAAAAATATACAGAGTGTTTCATTAAATTAATCATCATTGAAAAAAATCTCCAAATTACCATAATAAAACAAACAAACAAATATTTTTAATCAATACATGGTGTATTGATTAAAAATATTTTTAATATACAGGGTGTTTATTTTATTATAGAAATTTGGATATTTTTATTTTTTTTAACATGAGAACATGATAACATGATAACATAATAACATAATAGCATGATAGCATGATAACATGATAACATGATAACTTGATAACATAATAACATCATGACATGATCTGATAACTTGATAATATGATAACATGATAACAAACAACACTATAACTACATAATAATATGTCAACATAATAACATAATAACGTAAATGGTAACATGGTAACAAGATAACATAAAAACATGATAACATGATGACATGGTAATATGATAACATGATAATATGTTAACATAGTAACATAATAACATGGTAACATGATAAAATAGTAATATGATAACATGTTAACATGATAACATGATAACCTGATAACTTATTAACCTTATGAAAAAACAACCAACACAATATCATAATAAAATGATAACATTATAACATGATAATATAATAACATGATAACATAATAACATGATAACATAATAATATGATAATATGATAACATAATTACGTGTAATATTACATACAACGTTATAATTAATTACTTTCTCCACCAAACATTTTTGAAGAGTGTAACTTTTCAACAAAGTTGTTGTGTATTGTTTCCCTAAAACTTTTTAATAAAATATTTTATATGATCTGTGGTAATTTGTTAAATTTTTGTATTAACTAATTCTAAGTCTTTTTGATTTGTTATTATCTTATCATGTTGTCATGTATCATCTTCTTGATGTTTTTATTATTTGCTATTTTGTCATTGTGTTTGGGACTAAAAGTACAATAAATTTAAATATCTTATTTTTGTTTTCTTTGTTGTTATATCTTTTTTTAATTATTATTTTTAAAGTATTTATATATTTACATATTTTGTTTCATAAATTAATTAAAACTATTAAAATTGTATACAGGGTGTTTCAAAACATGTGTCGGAAAATAAAGGGTGGAATTAGTTGGCTAATTATAAGAAAAAAAGTTTACATTAACATGGTTTCGCACACGCACTGTTTTCAAGATACAGGGTGTAAACAAATTATTTTTTTTTAATTTTTTTACGATATCTCAGGAACCGTTTGAGATACAAAGTTTTTGTACACATCTTAACATTAATATTAGCTACTTTTTAAGCGCTTATTCAATTTTTTTCATGTGCCATTGACGGAGATTTTAGGGTTGCGTGAGGTTTTTGTGGCTCTAATTTCTATGACACTTGGGAAATTGGCATTCTGAAAGCACATTGTGAACCACCAATATTTTCTACACAAAAAAGGTACTCCTAGTCACAAGTTCTAACGTAAACCGTTTTAAAGAAATACGGCATTTTATGATGGAAAACATAAAAAAAGTAGCAACATGTTTTGTTGTTGATAAAATCATTTGTTTTTGATTTAGTCGTCAGCATTCATGCATTTGTTTTATGCATTGTCTTATTGAAAATTGTAGTTTAGTTGTTAAATAACCTGTTTTCAAAAGGAGTTAATATCGCGGGAACTTATTATCTTTATTACCCAATTAATTTGCTTATTCTTAGTATTTTGCTTGCGTGGTGATAGCAAAATGAATAATTACACTGATAGCAAGATGTGCATTATGCATTTTGTTTATGGCGTTGCCGATAGAAATGCAGCAAAAGCTCGTCGAATTTATCAAGGTTTCCAAACCGACAGGTACCAAATGAAAGAACATTCATTCGTATTTACGAACGTCTACATCAAACTGAAAGTGTACATAAAAAAGCTGCAGGATATGGGAAACCTGGCCTGCTACTTCCGCAAATTGAGGAAGATGTTCTTTAAGAAATCGAAGACGATCCATCAACTAGCACTAGAAGAATAGCTTTAGACCTTAATCATGTTACAGTGTGGAGGATAACAAAATGCAAGATGTTATATCCTTATTAGAGAAGACAAGCCAGCGGATTTTCCGCAAAGATTGGCTATGTGTCAATGGTTTCAAGAAAGAATTGCGCAAAACTCTCAATTTTAAGAACAAGTTTTATTTACGGACGAAGCAAATTTTTCTCGCAATGCGTTTATGAACTTCCATAATAATCATGTATGGGCCGACAAAAATCCACATGCTATAATGGAAGGCCATCATCAGCAATCATTTTCCGTTCATGTTTGGGCAAGTGTTGTAGGAGACCATTTACTAGGTCCATATTTTTTGCCGTTTTGGCTAAATTTTCAATCATATCGTAATTTTCTTAAAAGAGAGCTGCCAGGATTTTTAAAGGACGTTCCGGTTCAATTAAGAAACTCCTGCACATTTTAGTTTAGTTGCGCGTTAATTCTTAAATAAACAGTATAGAAACCGTTGTATAGGTCGAGGAGGCCCACAGGCTTGGTCTCCTCGGTCTCCAAATCTATGTGTTTTTAATTTTTTTTTTGGAGGTCCTTTAAAAAGTTTAGTTTACACTACATCAGTTAATACTGATGAAAAACTAAAAAAATGCATATTTTCAAACGGGTAAGTCAGTCACTAAGACATAGGTTGGAATCCTGCTTTAGCGTAGGAGGAGATCATTTTCAACAATTTTTGTGATTTTTTTTTTTTTAAGTTATTGCTTAATAATAATTATGCTACTTTTCATTCCGTTCCTAAGATATCGTAAAAAAAAACATTTTACACCCTGTATATCAAAAACGTTGCGTTTGCGGAACCATGTTAATAGAAACTTCTTTTCTTATAATTAGCTAAAAAGTCCAACTTTTTATTTTCCGACACATGTTTTGAAACACCCTGTATATACAATATAATGTTTTACTATTTTTTTAAAACGAAACAGTTAACATATTTGGGAAGCAAAATAGTAAATTATCGAGCGCGTTAGCCTTTCATAGTATAGGAATTTGAGGCTCTTGATGGGGAGTATCATTCTACATCTATTTGCGTTTGCCGTAAAATATGATTAAAATCAATATTTAGACAACCCATACATGGAATAGCATAATTGGTGAAGGCGCTAGTTGGGTCCGAATGGGACCTCTATATAAAACCCATTCTGCACCCGGTACCGTATGACCCAAATGATTGCAAATGGGACCATTCGTATCTAATTTTGGTGCTGCATGAGTATGTATATATATTTATATCAATAAATTATTTGTGGTAAAAACTTAGTTATCGATTTATTTCATCATTATTATGGATTATCACATAGTAAAGGTTTCAAGCATTTTTTATATTAGCTAATCTTAATTTAGTTTTATTGCATTTTCTTCTCCAGACCGATCATTATTTGAACACGTGTGAGATATAATCAGTAGAAGACTGTGCCATCTGCAGCCACCTTTATTAAATTTACCTGATGTTTGGATTCATACTCAGGAAGCTTGGGATTAAGTTTTAATCATTTCTTAATGTGAATAAATTTATATATCTGAAATTTTCATAAAAAATTAGCTTTAGGTTCTTAGCCTTCTTATACATTCGACGGCCAGTATGTATATAAATGCTTCTAGTCTAATCTTTTTGGATGCACAACAAGATGGAGCAACAATCACTTTGCACCAATATTCATTAACTAACTCAGTGTTAAGAGCACGTAAATCAATTATTGTCTCTCACTATTATATGCCGTACTACCAAGATGCACTGATGAGGATTCGTGAAAACCAAAACAATTCTCTGTATTTGATTGGCCGCTTTGGTGTTAGATTAGATTTGAGTAATTGATTTTAATCTTTTGTTATTTGTTGTTGTTAAATTCAGGAGTGACAGCACCGTTGTGAGTGAGTTCTGACTTATCCTGGCTCGTACGTTGCTTCACGCTTTCGTACATTGTTGCCAAAAACCGTCTTTACTATACACTAAAAAAATAAATATCACTGGTTACCGCCACATATAAAATTATGTACATGTGCGAGAGCCAGTGATTACATTAACAACAAGAAGCAAAAAAACATAGGATGAGTACTCTTCTCGAGTCTGAGCTCTGGTGACTCTGTCACAACACAGGGGGGAAGCCTCGGTCGGGATGAGTTAATAGTAAATTTTAGGATGAGTGAAAAGGATAAACGTGGAATATTACAAAACTATCTTAGTGTGTTTTAAGTACTGCAGTAGACAACAGTATACTTTCACGTTTTTAGAGGAGACGAGTAGTGCCATGCTCGTCGGTAAGTGGATGTCCATTGAGATAAGGTTTTGCCATAGAATAGATTGAGCATTAGTGAATCGAGAGCATTCAAAAAATAAATGATCGGTAGTACTTACTTCACCACAGACGCAGAGTGGGTAATCCACAATATTGATTATAAATAGATGCCAAGGGGACTTAAAAGACATACATCTATTTTAGAGTGAAATAGAAATTTCTTAAACCAGGGCTTTTGGTTTACCACTTGATTTATCTGATTGAAGTAGGTAGTTTCTTTACTTTGACTGATGATATTGAATTGTTGTTGCCAAAAATTTAAGCTGTCCTGTAGAAAACTGGCATAGAGGTCGGTGTAATTGATAGTGATATCATTATACCGCCTCCCATGTCCCAGTCCCGCCACATAGTCTGCCTGTTCGTTGCCTCGTATGCCTTTGTGGCTTGGCACCCAACAAAATTGAGTTACCAGACCTATGCTTCGTAATTCAAAGATCATGTTCTTAATGTACGAGATCCAAATGTTGCCTTTGATGCTAGACGCATAGGAACATATAGCATCAAGGGAACTTTGGGAGTCAGAAAATATTATAGTTTAAGCCCAATTATTAGCCGAGATCAAGAACAGAGCCCAATAAATGGCATATAGTTCAGCAGTAGAAACAGATGAGAGATTAGAAAGTTGTCCTGTTTCTTCCAACTTTAATGATAGAATCTTTACTCCAAACGCGGCCGATCGTGGGTTAAGTTGAACCAAACCGTCAGTAAAAATTTTGATGTAATTAGGCCAACGTTGAGATGAAAACTTCTCAAACACTACATTGATTGCGAACGGAGATAAGGATTTATGAGGAAATCGTATCTAACTTGTATGGATAGGGATTGGCTAGATACAAATAATTTGGAAAAGGAACTCTTATTAATCACGCGGTCATGTTGAAAGATTTCATTAAAATCCAAAATTATGAGAGGACAACCTTTTGCTGGCCAAAAAAGATGGTTGCCAAAAATGTTACATGTTTGTGACAAGACATCAAATGTCATGCTCCTACCCATGCCAAAAAGTTTGGCAACATATCTCTTGGTAAGTAGATTTCTTCTTATTTGCAGTGGCATAATACCGGCTTCTACTTCCATGACGTTAATAGGAGTGGAATTCATAGTTCCCATACAGATTCTTATTGCCCTGTTTTGAATTCTGTTCAAAATTTTTAAGTTAGATTTACTGCAAAAAGATAGGAGGTGGAAGGCAATGTCAAAGCAGGAGGATTTCCGGGTCTCCTCCCCAGTAAGTGCCTGCAACACTTTTCAAAATGTTAATGCATTGAGAACAAGATTTTTAAAATCCATTGACGAGGATACTCCAAGACAATTTGTTGTCAAAAGTGACACCAAGAAATTTATAGAAGAGTACTCGGACAATAGGAATGTTATTAACACTAAGACAAACATTATTAGGTATGACATTACGAGACCGGCCTGAAAAAAACATTGACCTGTATTTGTCAAGAGAGAGTTCTAAGTTTCTACTAACAAAGCGACTGAAAGTCTGAGCTAGTACTAGATTGATATTTCGGAAAACACTATCTGGAAAGTATCCTAATGAATAAATAGCAAAATCATTTGCATAGGAGATGATTTTTACAGAGGTAATAGAGGAGTGTACTAGGTCTTGTATGTACATGTTGAAAAGCAGGGGGCTAAGTGGGCTACCTTGAAGGAGTCTAATAATCAAAATAACAAGCCCTGTCAAGTATAACCGTTTTTCAGACACCAGTTTGATGATAATGTTGATAAGCAAAGAGAGCAGATTCAAATTAATTAGAACAGATTTTAAGTAGGCTATGCACACATTATCATAAGCTTCTTTTATATTTAGAAAAATAACACATAGACATTTTTGTTGGGCCAAAGCAGATATAACATCACATTATAGAGTCGTGACGTTCTCATAAATACTGTTGCCTTTTCTGAAACCTGTGATAGAACCTGTAAATATAGAGTTCATCTCACACCATTTTTCCAATCTCACTTTGATGATATTTTCAAAGGTTTTACGAACACAGGAAGAAATGGCAATTGGTCTAAAACTAGACTCCATGTCCGGAGAAGGTTTCCCTTTTGGTATTGGTATAATCTTGATAGTTTTCCAACTATCAGGAATTGTTCCATATTCAAGGAAGGAATTAAATATGTCCACCAGGTGAGCTTTAGTGAGCAAAGGAGCTTCTTGCAACATAGAATAGGAGATGTTATCATTTTTGATAGCTAAATCCTTTCTGTAAGCAAGGACAATGTTGAGTTTGCTCATTTGTATAGATGCAGTTAAGGTATGAGGAGGGGAATTAGCAACATCTAGCAAGGAGAGCACCGAATGGTGTCAAACGTATAGAGAGGCTAGTTTTGACAGAAATTCTGAAACCCAAGTCTCATCTTTGGTGGGAGTGACAGGTCTAGGGATTCTTGAGAATTTTTTAATCGTTGACCATACGTAAGACGGTGAAGAGGTACGGCTAAGAGTACTGCAAAAAAATTTAAAGCATTCTCTCTTTTTGCGAAGCAAAAGACTTTTTGCTTGGGCCATAGCATTTCTAGCCGCGTCAAAATGCACCAGTTTCCCTGTAAGGCGGAAAATAGTAAGGAAGCGCTATCTTTTGTTGACCGCCTCAGAACATTCCTTATCCCACCATGGACAAGCGGCTCTTTCGGCTTTATGAGGAAAAGTCGGGAACTTTGGAGAGGAAGATTTGGGAGCATCAACAAACCAGGTGACTAGTTAATGGTAATTTGGATACGGGATGTTTTTGAGTTTGGCAGAGATAATATCTCTATATGACACCCAATCTATTTTCTTTTTTTTGACATATTTGTTTATAATGAGTTGACGGAGCATACTGAGACTGAATGAGGTGGATTTCGGTAATGGTAGGGAAATGAACACTTCCATAGGTATCTTGCAATGTTACCAAATGACATTTTAAAGCAATGTCAGGTGAGGCTATGACTAGGTCGATTACGTTCATGTGGATGTTAGTAGGCAACCCATCATTTAGAATAATGAGACCCAAAGAATCTATCGCAATTTCTAATTCCAATCTATTGCGGTTATGATAATGGTGGCCCCAGAGAAGATGGTGAGCGTTAAAGTCAACAATAATAAAAGGGTATGATAAGGACGAGAATATTTGTTTCCAAAGATTCCTATTCAACGACCGATTAGGGGTACAGTAACATGACAAAATGGTTAGGTTAGACATAGAGGACTGAACAAATTGGAAACAAGGTAGGAATTTTGGATTTAACATAGATATCACGGCTAAAAAATGAGGATACTCCTCCATAGCCATCATCTCTTATGTTGTGGAAAGAGCTGAACCGAGTAATTTCAAAGTGTTTATTTTGAACGAATCCAAGTTTCACACAGAGCAACTGCATTAGTTTTTAATTCATGCATCATTCGTAACAATTCCGGTTTTTTGTTATATCTAGATTGGCGCATGAGTCATTGTTTCATTGTTATACCAAGTTGTTCAGGGACGTGATAAGATTAGACATAGACGGGATTGATTTGTTCGGGTTTTGAAAGGAAAACTGTTCAAGAGCTTTAATTAACATTTCTACCAAGTTATAAATAAACAATGCATCGGTAAAAAGTTTTGCATTTAAGAAAGGGTACGCTAGAGGATATAGACGTATACGTCAAGGGACCGGGCAGGGACTGAAGAAATAAGCTTTTTTGGGAACGGAGTTTTTTCTGATGATTTACCATACAATCTTTTCCGCTTTGGAAAATTCTCGCTAGATGGTTTGTAGTTAGAAATAACTGGGTCTCTGACTGATCGATTATGGTACGCAATCTGATTGATGGATTGGGAAACAGCTGAAGAAAAGAGTTGACGGAGAGTTTGCCGGGGGATTTTGGTCGTGGGAAGGGATTGGGGAAAATCTCTATCTAATTGCGTGGTAGGGTTATTAAAATTAGAAGGATTCAGTTGTGAAGCTTGATGGAAGGAGAAGCCATAAAATGCCATAGCTTGCTTGATTTTGGAACTGCCGAGCGTATTTGGGGCAAATTCGATTGGCCAATGATGACTTAAACTCAGTGGAAAAGTGCGGGCCTTTGCAAAAATTACCACACCAGGTTTGCTACAAACTTCTATTTTGTGTTGATCAGAGCACAAGGGGCATTTAATACTGCTTGTACACACCTTGGAAGTGTGGCCATACCGCATACAGTTAAAACTTTGAATAACTTTGGGGACATACACGCTAATAGGAAGGGAATTGAGGTTAAATATAAAATTTTTGGGAATAACATGCTCTATAAAAATGATCAATATAGTGCTTGAGGGCTCAATTTTAAACCCGTTTCCATCTGGATTTTGTACTTTTTAACCTTTAACACGTCAACATTAAGAGAGTTACTGGCATTGTTTTTAATTTCGGAAACGTCAAACTTGCAGTCGACGGCAGGTAGGACGGAATATAAGACTTCAAATCATGGCTAATACAAAAGTTGCCTCTCAACAATTCGTTAGCATCTACCATTCTAAAAAAAACTGCTACTCTATTTTTGCCTCTAGCCTCAACCTTAGTAGCACCAACCACCTTAGCTTTTTGAATTTTACTTCCAATTGCTAGCGGGGAAATATTTTGGTTGTTGATCGGTTCTATATAGACTTGGTAAGGACCAATGTCAGAAGTAATAAATCTTTCCACCAACGGAGTAATAATTTGATAAGAATTAAGAGATAATCGGGTGTTGAGATATGGGGTTGAGTAGGTAAGCTGTTGGTTGAATTATCGTTTGCTAAAACCATGTTAACGTTTTCATTGCCGTTATTACCATCCCCATCACCTCCAGTGGGGGCGGTGGGGTCTCTTATGCGGGTGGCTTGTCTGAACTATTGTCATACAAGCTCACTTTGAATAAAATCACTTAATAAATAATTGTCACTCACCCTAAGGAAATAAATTAAAAGGGAATAAGGATGGATGTCACGTTGTGGCTTACACTGTAATAAATAATCAACGAACAACACGACTAGTTCGGTTCGAGGTTCGAAGCCGAATGGCTTTGTTATTTATTAAATTATATTTGATTGTTTAACTTTAACTATCGATAGAATTTGTTTTTTTATGCACAACTAGATAAGATAAGATAAGATAAGATAAGATAATTGATAAGTCATATACAGACAAATTAAAACATGATAATCATAAATAAAATAAAACATAAAACATAAATCATATATCATAAATCATAAATCATAAATCATAAATCATAAATCATAAATCATAAATCATAAATCATAAATCATAAATCATAAATTATAAATTATAAATCATAAATCATAAATCATAAATCATAAATCATAAATCATAAATCATAAATCATAAATCATAAATCATAAATCATAAATCATAAATCATAAATCATAAATCATAAATCATAAATCATAAATCATAAATCATAAATCATAAATCATAAATCATAAATCATAAATCATAAATCATAAATCATAAATCATAAATCATAAATCATAAATCATAAATCATAAATCATAAATCATAAATCATAAATCATAAATCATAAATCATAAATCATAAATCATAAATCATAAATCATAAATCATAAATCATAAAGCATAAATCATAAATCATAAATCATAAATCATAAATCATAAATCATAAATCATAAATCATAAATCATAAATCATAAATCATAAATCATAAATCATAAATCATAAATCATAAATCATAAATCATAAATCATAAATCATAAATCATAAATCATAAAAAATTATAAATCATAAATCATAAATCATAAATCATAAATCATAAATCATAAATTATAAATCATAAATCATAAATCATAAATCATAAATCATAAATCACAAATCACAAATCATAAATCATAAATCATAAATCATAAATCATAAATCATAAAACATAAATCATAAATCATAAATCATAAATCATAAATCATAAATCATAAAACTAAAACAATAAATGAAAAACAGTAAATCACATTTCTTAAATCACAAATCATAAATCAAAAACAGTTAAAATATTTAAAAATCACTCGTGATGAATCTAACACTATCACTGTGTTAGTGTTAGATTCATCACTGTGTTTGACAAAAACTAACAAATTCGTCAACTTAATAAAATGAATGTTGCAACAAAGGGTTTTTTAGTAAAGTTTTACAGTTTTTACATAAAGAAGTGTTTTTAATTTCTACCGGCAACATATTAAATAATTTGGCGCCAGCATTTAACGTAGCTTTCATGAATTTGCTGGTTCTGCATTTAGTTAAGTGTATATCCATAGAAGTTCTTGTGGGATAAGAGTGAAAACTACTATTTGATGGTAAATTATTTCTGCATTTATAAATGTAAGATAATAACTTGTAAATATAAATAGACGGAGCGGTAAAAATTGAATTACTCTTAAAAAATTCCCGACAAGAATCTGTGGGATTTAATTTATACAATAGTCTAATAATTAAATAAACACGAGGCTGAAATCAGTGGACTGTCCCCAAACTAAAATATTGAAAGACATTGCAGAATACGCATGAGCATAGTAAATGTTTAGCAACATGTAGTTGCTTACATTATGTTTTAAATTTAAAAGAATGTAATATGATTTGTTAAGAGAATTACATACGTTTTTTATATAAAGACTCATATTTAAATTTGTGTCTAAATTAGTTCCTAAGTATTTAATGGAGTTGCTGTGTAGCGACGCACTACGTAAATTAACATTGTTATGTAAAGAAAAATGAATACATTCAGTTTTGTTCTTGTTAATAATCAGTTGATTGAAATTACACCACTTAGTAAATTTGTTGATAACTGTTGATGTTTTAGTTTCTAAAGCTGCAAGATTATCGGCAGTTATGATAATTGCAGTATCATCTGCATATAGAAAAACCGATCCTATGTCAATAAAGTCTGCCAGGTCATTAATATACAGTGAAAACAATATTGGTGCAATCACACAACCTTGTGGTGTACCCAATTTTAAATTAAATTTTAATGATTCTTTATGATTGTAAATTACTTTAATTTTTCTATCGGATAAAAAAGAACCTATCCATTTTGTTATACTTCCTCTAAATCTCATTGCTTCTAATTTATGAATTAATATTGATGGATTGAGACAGTCAAAAGCTTTTTGTAAGTCAAAAAACAAACCTGCGACCATTAGATTATTATCTAAATGCTGTAGTATGCGTTAGTAGTGCACCAAAGAGAGTTCTGGCCCAAAATCCCATAAGGTTTACATGGGGGGTCTAAATTCACTTTTTGCAATCGGCCCCCCTACTTTACCGACATTATTTTTGGCGGGAAATTCAAATATTTTGCCGGCCCTAGTTTACCGACATTTTGGAAAATTCAAATGAGGTGAGTTGCGCATATGGTAAAACCCAAAACGGCCATAAAGATGGAGTGTATCAAAACCAAAATGGCATTAGGGTGGGAAAGCCATAGCGCGACATAGGGGTAGGGGGAAGCTAAAGGTGAAGGGGACGAGAGGATGCCAAAACGGCACTATGACTTAAGGGTGGAAGAGATGGGTAAAAAAATCAAATCCGGGGTCAGAACGGCTCTATCATGCACCCTAACCGCTGGGCCACGAAACAAACGCGTCGCTTGTAGCGTCAAGGACGCTGGGAGCGTATTTTAGCAGCGTCAAAAACAAGGCCACGAGCCTGTCAACTTTTGTTGTAGCTTTTATTTTGACATTTCTATTTAGGGTTATGATACATTTATATTTATTTATATAAACTTTTTAACACTTTTTTTTATTTTTAAATATTCATTCTGCCAATATATTCATTAAAGATAAATTATATTAATGTTACTTTTCAATATATACAAAATTTTAAAAAAGTAAATTATTTACATAAACAAAAAACAAAAAACAAAATGCGGAAAAAAAACAAAAATTGTATTGCCGATTATAGCGTCTAAACACGAGTAGCTCAATTCGTATTATATTTGACATTTCTATTTAAGGTTATGATACATTTATATTTGTTTATATAAACATTTTATTATATTTTATTTCAAATTTTATTTATTCTTCCAATAAACTATTTAAAGGTAAATTATATTAATCTTATTTTCAATATAATATGTAAATACAAAATTTTAAATATATAAAAAGTATATATACAAATAGAAAACTACAAAACGCGGGAAAACTAAATTGATTTTAAAAACTAAATTAATTAATTTTTAAAATAATTATATTTACGTATTTGTCATTTGACTTATTGAAATATGACATGTAAAACTATATTATTCATATTATTGAAGTAATGATTTTATTTATTAATTTATTTTATTTTATTTCTACATACATGTTTTGATGATTTATCATCATTTTCAATGTATTTATATAATATAATTTTTCAAACTAATTGATTAATATTTAAAAAATTGTTTTTTCCCGCTACCCTGATATCCGTTTTATTTATTTAAATTTCTATATTCCCGCTGACTTGAATTTTGATTTTAAATATTATATTATATAAATACATTGAAAATGATGATAAATCATCGAAACATGTATGTAGAAATAAAATAAAATAAATTAATAAATAAAATCATTACTTCAATAATATGAATAATATAAAAGGATTTTATAAAATAAATATAGAAAATATAAAATGTAAAACTATGTGATTTTTGTTACTATTTAGCTTTGTTCTCCGATCTTTTCACGTTAATGATAAAAAATAATAAAATTTTAAATTAAATTTCATTTCTTCAAATTTAATAAGAGAATTTAAGGCAGAATTTGTTTTGGCAATTTAAACTTGATAATTGAATATAATCTACCAAACAATGCAAGTTTTATCCATTTAAAAATTATGCTAGTTTAAATTTTTCATCTGCCAGTACTATTAATATAAAATTTTGAAAACTGGCAAAATGTGTTTTATGTAGTGCAAAATTTATACAAACATATCATCAAATTATACATTATTCTTTACTTAACTAATAATTTTACAAAAAAAAAAGTTTAATAATAATTTATTTTATTCAATATAGTTAAATAAGTTAAATCATAATAATGATAAAATTCAAATTTCATTTTAGACAAAATTATCTATAAAAAAAAAGTTCTTGCGTCTAAATTTAGGAGCGTTTGAAACAAACCGATTTGTTTCAGACGCTGATGCTCAAATAATACGCTCCAACTGTATAAACAGTCAAATATTTCTGTGCACGTACTTGATTATTTGTATTAATTTGTTTTTAAGAGGCATATAAGATGAGCGTCAAGCGCAACGAACGCTCGTGTTTGTTTCGCTAGAAGCCAACGACGCTGCATCTTGCAGCGCTATTTCGTGGCCTAGTACATATAAACTCATGCATTTGAATTGGACGCTTGACGCTCCTTTTTGCAGCGCCTAGCGTTTACGCTCAGAGCGTCATGGCTCGTGGCCCAGCGGTAAGGGAGTTACCGCTCGGCCGCCGCCCTCCCAGTAGGTGACGTCATCCAGCGCTCGCGTCTCTGCGTTCAAGGTTGCGCCCACGTCTTAAAATACGATGTATGAGGAGGTCTCGTCGCTATCCGCTTATCGTATAGCCCGCATAATTTGATAATGAATATGGATTAATAAAAATTATTGAAAATACAAATTCAGTACTCTATAATTATTTTCATGGTTAACGTGAAGTGATAAGCAAACGGATTGGAAACTTATTTATTTTGTTGATCTTATGCGAGTAAAATATTAAAATCCTAAAATTATTAAAATAATAAACAAAACCTTTGAGAGGCTGGTTCAAAATCAACATTGGAAAACCTTATAAATTTAATTACAAAATAATAAACAAAACCTTTGAATAAATGGCTTAAAAATTACTGCTTCAATTAAAATCATCGAAAAATGATTATGTGTATGGAAAAAATCATTAGCAATTATCTCAGCGGGATGATTCAGCGTTCCTTTTGTTTCTCTGTGTTCAAGGTGACGCCGCTGCGTCTTATCAATCTCATTAAAATGTATGTTAACATTGTCAATAAAATGAATATAATATAAAATTTCTAATATGTAACAATTATATCTAAATAATTTGAAAAATGTAGTGTTATAGATTAGTCAAAGTAATTAATTTGTTATTACATAAATACGCTTGAGAAAAACAATAAACAGGTGGTGATAAGAAATTCCGGATGTCTAACGAGATAACGTAGTTTGAATATTTACTAGAGAAAAGATTGAACAAATGAGAAAATAAAAGTTACACAAATTAGATATAATAGAAAATGAATAGGCGATGTAATCACCGCTCATCATTAATGATAGATTCGACAAGATTTAATAATTTCATAATGATATTAAAAATGATTATGTATTTATAAACAGGATTTATTAAATGATAGGATGGTAAGATAATGATGTAGAAAATTGTTGATTTTTTGTCATAGACAGATTTAGCCTGCAGGAATTATAAAAATCGCTATCGCAGAACATCCTGTTTATTAAAAATCGGCATGACATCGCGCATAAAAACAGCTCGAAATTATTTTCATACTTATTTTGTTATACGCGAAAAAATAATTGCATCAAAACCAACTTGCGGTTTCTACAGGAAGAAATAATCTGAAATTATGCTCATACATATTTTGTTATACATGAAAAAAATCATCACATCAAAATCGACTTGTGGTTTATAGTAAATGAGACGGGGTAGAAATTTTCCGCGTTGATTTTTATTGTAAATTATAAATCGCTATCGCACAACAACCCACTCATCAAAATCGCTATCGCACAACATCTCGTTCGTCAAAATCGACTTGTAAGGTGCAACAGGAAATGTTCAAGGCTGTGCCTCTATTTACATGCATTCTTATGGGAAAGTGTGATTTAATTGTAGATTTGTTCAAAATAACAATGATTCTTATGTAAAACGAGCACAAAATTGGCTATTTTATCGGGTATTTGAGGGCCCTCCAACATCAATTTAATTATCTTGACGCTGATTGGTCGATTAATTTTCACGAAAAGCTATAAATACGGGAAATGATTGATTATAAATCATTCAGTGTCAGTGTCTTGTGCCTACACCACCTAAAGTTTTAGTTAGTGCCTTCTACTATCTTGTGTTTTGTGAATTCATCAAAGGTAAGTTGAATTTTGCTTTGGATGGTAGCCTTACCATTCTTCAGCACATTTATTTACTGTGGATGAACACGTTACCATTCTTCATTCGAATCGTGCCGACAATAACCAGAAGCTTTTTTATCATTTGAACGGTATCATATGCGAGTGTGCTACCTACAAGGTCACGCGAACTCATCTTTTAAACGGGAAGAGATAACTTAAAAATTCAATTTTGAGGGTGGGGTCCCCCATAAGTTCATTACGTGTGTGTTAGATAATTTTTGGTAGTGCCCATTACCTAAATTGAAAATTGCAATTATAATATTGAAAATCACAATTATAATATTGATCATACTATTACTCTACAACGAGCTCGTAAAATAAAATTATTTAGACGCTTAGATAATAAAATAAATGTATGATTTTATAACTTGTGAATATATTAATATAAAGTGGGTTATAATAGGGGTATAATACACTTAACACAATTCAATATAATTAGGTAAAACTCACGTGTATTGACACCGCCGTTCATGTGTCGGTGTATGGGCACTAACGCTGCGCGCCGAGTCCGAAAAATAACGTGACTACCACCCAGCAAAAGACCTAACTCAACCTATCATATCACATTACCACCCCGGACGCATGTAATGGTAACCCGCGTGTCAATCATCCTCTATAACCGAGACTCACGTCTTACCGTTCGAGCGAGCATAGTATTCTTGTTGCTATCGTATTAAACTTTAGTTAACTGAATCACTGCACAAACAAATCAGAACAGTATTCTTGTTGTTTCTTGTATGGCCCAGAGTACAATTGACAATTGAATCAATCTGAAAGTTCTGTGTGAACTGATACTATTAGTGTGATATTTCACATACACGCAAATTAATTTGTAGTATACACGTTAAGAGCTATCTCTATTGTTACAGAATGGAGTCAATAAAAGAAAATCACTCATTTTCAAGTCTAGTAGACGATATGAAAACCCACTTGCTAATGATAAAAAGTGATCAGTCATTGGTTGAGCCGTCAGTGAAGCAGTGCGGACGGCACATTCGCGTGATGAATGCGGCCCTGAAAAAAGCGGCATCGACAGGTCAGCGGCAGCACATAATAAGCTGTCTTACATTGATGCATTGTTTCCGAACAAAGATGAAGGCTATGCGCGGTATCAGCGGTTCCGGATACAAACGCAGCAATCCAAACCGAGAAAACTATGCAAGTCTGCGAGTGAAGTGGGTTGAGATGGAGTCAGCTTTCGCCAGTCGAATTAAAACCGCAGCTGTAATCAACCTGCAACATAAAGACACCGCCAAATACCTCCACGACGCTGGTAATCTTTTTCAACGGCAGATATCAAACCTTCTGAAAAAGAACATGGCAGTAAAAGTTGATGCTACATTCTGCGGAGAGTTTGGTGTGATTAAGAACGATGAAGAAATTCTCGAACTTAAGTATCTGAGGGCAAAAATTGCCCCGATCTACCGAGACACCGATATCAACGAATGGCTAGACAATTTTCGCTCTCAGATACTTACGCAGTTGGAGGAGTTCCAGGAGAAAGATAGCGGTTGGGCTCTCAAAGCAATTATTAATGTGAGCTTCAACATCAATAAGTTCACTCCGCAACTGGGCTCCTCATATATCGAGCTGCCTAAACATCTAAAATTAAAGCACGCATGCATCAACGTGCAGAATAATGATGATGCGTGCTTTGCTTGGGCGGGCGGTGACTTCGGCACTCCATCCAGCTCCACGCCATGGTGATCGCGTTTCGTCATACCCCCACTACGCGACAGTGGTCAATTTAAAAAACATCACTATGCCAATGACAATTAAACAGATACCCCGATTCGAAACTCAAAACGCGGTATCTGTAAATATTTATATATTGGAAAAGACGAGCAGGAAAAAGTTCAATGTCATTCCAACATATCTAACAAAATTGAAGCAGTCAAGACATGTCAACCTTCTTCTGCTGCAGGATGAGTATGTTGATGAAGATGATGAAGATGATGGAGCCAAACCACGATATCACTACGTGTGGATAAAAAATTTAAGCCGCCTTGTCTCAGCACAACTTAGCCAACGCCATGGACAAAAGTACTTTTGCGATCGATGCCTCCATTACTTCAACACAGCCGCTAAATTAGAAGCACATATAGAGGATTGCATTACTATGAACGATTGCAAAGTGCGATTACCAAAACAGGGGCAAACAGTACATTTTAAAAATTTTAAAAATAAAGAAAAGGTTCCGTTTATAGTATACGCCGATCTAGAGTGTATGCTTGATCCTAATCAGAATAAAAACGGTGTCAATACACAAACCCATGTCCCACATAGCGCTGGATATTATGTAAAATGTGCCTACGATGACTTTCTTAGCTTTTATAGGGCATATCGTGGTGAGGACTGTCAGTGTTGGTTTGCGGCTGAAATGAAACAATTTGCCGAGGATGTTGAAACGGTGTTCCTTTGTCTGTTACCAATGGAGTCTCGTACACCTTTGCAGAAACTCGAATTTCAATCCATCTCACACTGCCACATCTGCGACCAAATATTTGATATCCGCGATATCAAGGTCAGAGATCATTGTCACCTTACCGGTAAGTATCGAGGTGCTGCTCATGAAAAATGTAATCTTGAATATCAGGATAGTCATGTCATCCCGGTAGTTTTCCACAACTTAAGTGGCTACGATAGTCACTTTATTATCAAAAATCTTGCTACAGATTTTGAGGGTCGCGTCGACTTACTACCGATAAATAAAGAACGGTATATCTCCTTTACCAAACGTGTCGATCAAAATTTAATAAAATTTAGATTTATTGACTCATATAGATTTTTAGCAAGCGGACTAGCCGAATTAGCAACAAATTTAACTGAATATCCAAATTTAAAATCGCAATTTTCCGATTTAGATTACATTAAATTCAATTTGCTTACACGTAAGGGTGTGTTTTCTTATGATTATATAGATTCGCTGATAAAACTTGAGGAGCCACAATTACCTGATAAATCAAAATTTTTCAACTCGATGACTGACGCAGACATTACTGATGATGATTATACACATGCCAACAATGTATGAAATTCTTTTGGATGTCGAAATTTAGGCGATTATTCATACTTGTATCTGAAAACAGACGTATTGTTGTTAGCTGACGTGTTCGAACAGTTTCGTGCAAGCTGTTTGAAAACCTATGGCCTAGATCCAGCCCATTATTATACCTTGCCCGGGTACACTTGGGACTGTATGCTTAAACATACACAAATTAAACTCGATTTACTAACAGACATCGATATGATCCTATTTGTTGAGCGTGGTATCCGCGGCGGGTTGAGTCAATGCTCTAAACGGTATGCGGCAGCCAACAACAAGTATATGCCAAATTATAACTTGGAATCAAAATCAAAATTTTTAATGTTTAATGATTTAAATAATCAGTATGGGGATGCAATGTCCCAATATCTGCCATATGGAGGTTTTGAATGGATTGAAGGTGATTTAAGTCACTTTGATTTTAATGTACCGATAGATCATTCTGAAGATATATTCTAGAAGTTGACTTAGAGTATCCTGAATCAATTCATCATACCCATAACGACCTCCCATTTTGCCCAGAACATCTTGCACCACCAAAATCAAAAGAAACAAAATTAATGGCAACTCTTTTTAATAAGGAGAAATATATAATACACTATCGCGCCTTGCAACAAGCTTTGAAAAACGGATTGAAATGATTAAAAATTCATCGTGTTTTAAAATTTCAACAGTCACCTTGGTTGAAGTCGTATATCGATTTGAACACTCAATTGAGGACGGCTGCCACAAATGATTTTGAAAAAAATTTGTTTAAATTAATGAACAACGCGGTTTTCGGCATGACAATGGAAAATATCCGAAAGCATTCTATTGTTAAGCTTGTTACAAAATGGGAGGGTCGATATGGTGCTGAGGCATTGATATCAAAACCTAACTTAAAATCTTCAACAATTTTCGATACAAATTTAGTGGCTGTTGAACTTAACAAGGCTGAGGTTTATTTCAACAAACCTATATATGTTGGTATGTGTATATTAGATATTTCAAAAGTTAAATTATATGACTTTCACTACACATATATGAGAAGTAGGTTCGGTAATAAAGCCCAAATCTGTTATACCGATACAGATTCGCTCATATATGAAGTTGAATGTGATGATTTATATGATGTAATTCGGCGCGACGCCTCAGAATATTTCGATACAAGTGACTATCCTGATAATAATATTTACAACATACCTCGCGTAAATAAAAAAGTACTCGGCATGATGAAAGATGAGAACGCCGGTAAGGTGATGACGGAGTTTGTTGGGCATTGCTCTAAATTGTACGCAACTAGAGTGGAGGGTATGGATAAGGATAAGAAAGCTAAAGGTGTAAAGAGGCACATTGTGAAAAATCGTATCACTTTTGCAGATTATGTAGAGTGTTTGCGTACGAGCAAAGAAACAATCATCCAACAAAAATTATTTAAATCTACCAAGCATCAAGTTTCAACAATCACCCAAACGAAGATTGCTCTCAGTCCTCACGATGATAAACGCTACATTTGTCCTGATGGCATAAATACATTAGCATGGGGTCATTGTAAAATTATAAATGCACAATAATAAATTATAATTTATACTAGTTCATTATTTATAGTTTATATACACAATAATCATTATTTTTAGTTTATATACACAATAATAAATTATAATTATTTATATATAATTTCTACTAATCATTATTTATAGTTTATATGCACAATAATAAATTATAATTATTTATATAATTTGTACTAATCATTATTTATAATTTAAATACCCAATAATAAATTAATTATTTATATATAATTTGTACTAACCATTATTTATAGTTTATATATGCTTTAATTTTATTAATAATGTATGATTAAAGTATTTAGTATTTGTATTAATAGGAAATATTTTTTTTATATTATAATAAAACATCTATTATTTTCCTTTCTTAAATAGGTACAACTCATTGGTAAAATAGTGAGTTTTGCGTCAGGTGTACAAAAGAATGCATTGCTGCTGAGGTTTTAAATTTAATGTTTTAATTATCGATTAAACATTTTGAAAAGCATTTTTATTGTCATTTTTTATCTGAAAATGCAGCTTGCACCATTATTATAATTTCTATCAAATATCAATAATACATTCTGTTGCATTCATATTTTAAAATTTCTGCTTGTAATATTATTTTAATTTCTAACAAATTACAATAATAATTCTACCGATTTTTATAATACATAGATAACATAAATGATTGAATTCAATAACTTACAACATTTCATTAATTTAATTAATATTATTTCAAATGAATAATTTGCTATAAACCTATTACTATCATAACGGATGTTGTTATCAGTTCACACATAATTAACTTGTAGAAGCGGGAATTATTTTCTTATTTCAATCATTTATAAATAAACATATCTAAATTTGAATCAAGTAATTATATTAACAAATTTCCTTAAATATAAAATTTATTTAGTTATTATATAAAACCTATTAATATTATTATAATAGATGTTGATATCAGTTCAAAGGAAGTCTGCATCCAGTTTTTATCAAAGGAAGTCTGCATCCTAGTAAGCCGATAATGGGGCAGTATATATTGCTGTGTTTTATTTCATCCGGCAGTATTATGAGTTTATAGTGCGTAAAGTAATGTGCTGTGTGTGCCTGATAATTTGGAGATGTGTGCTATTGATGCCACCAACGAAACAGGTTCTCCTAATTATATCTTGGTGTTGGTTAATATTATTTTTGATTTTTCATATTATTTAATAATATAGAAAATGCATTTAATAAGAGTTCTCCATAATTTTTAATAATTAATATTATTTTCCTCTTTCATCCTTAAAAATATTATTTTATAACATAGAAAATGCATTTAATATGAGTTTTTCAATAATTTTTAACAATTAATATTTATTCTTGGTTTTATACTTAAAAGTAATACGTCATGTGTGTCTGATAATTTTGAGATGTTTATTTTCGAATTTTCATATTATTTTATAATATAGAAAATGCATTTAATAGGAGTTTTCCATAATTTTTAATAATTAATATTATTTTCCTCTTTCACCCTTAAAAATATTATTTTATAATATAGAAAATGCATTTAATATGAGTTTTTCAATAATTTTTAACAATTAATATTTATTCTTGGTTTTATACTTAAAAGTAATACGTCATGTGTGTCTGATAATTTTGAGATGTTTATTTTCGAATTTTCATATTATTTTATAATATAGAAAATGCATTTAATAGGAGTTTTCCATAATTTTTAATAATTAATATTATTTCCCTCTTTCATCCTTAAAAATATTATTTTATAATATAGAAAATACATTTAATATGGGTTTTTCCATAATTTTTGGTATGGTTATGTTTTTTATATTGAGGATTGTTGAGTAGTGGGGGTATGATGTGCAGTCTGGATGGGTACCACTGTTGACTGGATGGAGTGCAGACGTTACAACCCACGCAAAGCAACATCATGGTTTTTAACATTGACGCACGCATGTTTATTTTTTTATTTCTTGAGGTAGTTTATAATATAGAAAATGTATAAATTTCTTTTCCGAAAAATCCAAAGAGACGTCCCAGCCTCTTCACTCGGATGCGATGCCTCTTCACATCGATGCGCTACCTCTTCACTTCGATGCGATACCTCTTCACTTCGATGCGCTACCTCTTCACTTCGATGCGATACCTCTTCACATCGATGCGCTACCTCTTCACTTCGATGTGCTACCTCTTCACTTCGATGCGAATCTCTGCATTAATGCAACAGAGGCAATGATATCTTGCTTTTCATCCACGGAAAATGCGTACTTAAGCGCAGATGCTGCGGATGTGTCTTCCACACTCCTTCAATGCGAGCTCGATCGCGGGCGGATCATCCTTGATCTCTAGCATACAAGTGTTTTTTTTCTGTAGCTTGTATTTGCAGTCGCTTAAAATTAATGAGAGCTTGTTATAGTTATACGTAAACAGTTCCCAGTAAAAGCATGGCGTTAGGTGTGGAATTGGCTTTTGTTAGCCTTAAATCAAACTAATTAAATTCAACACTATATGGTAAATCAAGCTGGATATTGATATAAAAAATGATATTAAATTATTATATTAAAAATTTATCAATCATGATTTTTATAATATGTGCATCTATCTCCATACGTTTAGAAGATGGGTTTACGTGATCTTGTTGTGGTTGGGGGTTGCTGTTTTGAAATTTGAGATGACTATTGAGTAGAGGTTGATTGATGTATAGCCTCTGTGGTTGATGATTGTTGTTTTAAAATTTGTGATGGCTGTTGAGAAATTATTTACTACATTTTTGTTAAATATTTGCATGTCATAATCGCAGTTTCTATATAGCAATCTCCTTATCAATACATTTGTCTAACCCTTTCCGTGGTCTAAATCCTTATACCTACCTCTGAGACGGACCGTTCAGAATCCATATTCTCCCCTTTTTTTCATCCTTAAAATATTATTTTATAATATATAGAAATGCCCAAGTTTTTCTTGTTTCATATAAATACCTGGATTCAAGTAACATATATTTTTTTATATAATTTTTGTCTTGAAACCTATATAGAGGCAGTATAGCGGTAGTGGTGTAGCGGTAGCGGTATAGCGGTAGCGGTAGCGGTATATCACCTACATACACTTTCCATCCGCTTGTAACTTTCTATCCACTTTAGTCTCTATTTATGGCTGTCGTAACCGCTTAAATTATGAAACACAACGGGTATAACATGACTATCCAATATTACAATCTTCATGAGCGATAGTACACATTCTCTAGGTACATTTATCTACTAATAGTGTCAATAGGTTCAAAAGACCTTCCACTACTCGCTTTCATTAATCAATATTTCCAAATTCTTTTATTTTCAAGGTTGAAATGTCCTGATGTTAGTGTCTCGGTAAATAGGAGCGTTCTTAGACTTCATGTATTTAAATTCATAAATCTCCTCATCACTTTTCTTACTGCACCTGCTAAAATTACCACGAATACTCGGAATTTCCTACTCTATGGTCTGAGGCCCCAAAATTTATCCCATGAGAGGGGTCACTCATATTCATTATTTTCCTTTGAATCCACCCACGCAAAGTATCATTCCTTACGTTGATGTAGGCTTGCTTTAATTTGAGTTGCTTAGGCCGCTCGATATAGGAGGGGTCCAGTTGTGGTGAAGGTGCTGTTTATGATTGTAACCAAACTCCACCACCATCTTTTCTTGGAAATCCTCAAGTTGTGTAAGGATTGATTTATGGATATTACTCAGAGTCCAGAGATTGTCTTTTTTGTTTTGAAATTTAGTTTTTTACTCAAAAAATCAAATGGGGTGCGATAAAGAGCTCAGTTCACGACTGGCAACCCCGTTTAAACAGGAAGCTCTTTACAACCTATGTATGAAAAATCAACGTGGGAAATTTCTAGCTCAACTCATTTACTATAAACCTCATGTTGATTTTGAACCAGCCTCTCAAAGGTTTTGTTTATTATTTTAATAATTTTAGGATTTTAATATTTTACTCGCATAAGATTAACAAAATAAATAAGTTTCCAATCCGTTTGCTTATCACTTCACGTTAACCATGAAAATAATTATAGAGTACTGAATTCGTATTTTCAATCATTTTTATTAATCCATATTCATTATCAAATTATGCGGGCTATACGATAAGCGGATAGCGACGAGACCTCCTCATACATCGTATTTTAAGACGTGGGCGCAACCTTGAACGCAGAGACGCGAGCGCTGGATGACGTCACCTACTGGGAGGGCGGCGGCCGAGCGGTAACTCCCTTAGGGTGCATGATAGAGCCGTTCTGACCTCGGATTTGATTTTTCTACCCATCTCTTCCACCCTTAAGTCATAGTGCCGTTTTGGCATCCTCTCGTCCCCTTCACCTTTAGCTTCCCCCTACCCCTATGTCGCGCTATGGCTTTCCCACCCTAATGCCATTTTGGTTTTGATACACTCCATCCTTATGGCCGTTTTGGGTTTTACCATATGCGCAACTCACCTCATTTGAATGTCGGTAAACTAGGGCCGGCAAAATATTTGAATTTTCCGCCAAAAATAATGTCGGTAAAGTAGGGGGGCCGATTGCAAAAAGTGAATTTAGACCCCCCCATGTAAACCTTATGGGATTTTGGGCCAGAACTCTCTTTGGTGCACTACTTGCGTTGAACTAAATTAGTTGTTGCTGTTTCGACAGATTTGTTCTATTGAAAACCATGTTGAGAAGACGTTAAAATGCTATATTTATCAAGATAATTTACGATATTACTGAGAACACATTTTTCTATTATTTTTGAAAATATACATGTAATCAATATAGGGCAATAGTTTGCAACGTTGGTAGCTTCACTTTTTTTTATACAAAGGAATTACGGATGCTATTTTTAAAGAATCGGGGAATATACCACAAAGAATTGATTTGTTTATAAAATTGGCTAAAAAATCAGCTAAAACAAATTTACAATGCTTTATTAATTCTGTGGGTATATCATAATTATCAGTTTTATTTTTTAAAGAATTTATTACGGAAACTATATCTTCAGAATTTACAGGGCGCCAGAAGAAACTATTATTATTGATCTTTTTCATGCAAGTTCCATTTAATAAGATATTGTTTTTAAACGTGGTTTTTACTTCATGTAAAGCACATGTTGAAAAGTATTGACCAAAAAAATTTGCAACTTCATTGTCATCAGTTATCAAACAACCATCGGCTCCAAGAAGTTCAATTTTATTATTATTTTTAGATGCTTTTTTAATCTTAAATTATTATTAATAATTGACCAAGCACATTTAGTTTTATTAGGTGCCTCCCTAATTAATTTATCAGTATATAAACGTTTATTTTCACAAATAGTTTGATTAAGTGTTTGTTTTGTGGATTTATATTTGTCAATAATTTCTTGTGTACCGTAAAGTTTTTTTAGTAAATTTAATTTTTTTAATTCATTGGATTTAGAAATGATATCTTCAATTATCCATGGTTTAAGTGGTGTCTGGTTATTTACTTTAATTGTTTTAGCTGGGCAATAAAGATCAAATATATATATATAAATGAACTTAAAAAACTATTGAATAAAGCGTTGCAATCAACCACGTCTTTTTCGATAGATTTGTTAAATGAGCAGATTATTTCTTCTAAATTATTTTTAAATCTATTGGTTGAAATATCATTCAGTTCACGTTTTATTATCAACTTTTGGACAGGGCGTTCAATATTATTTAAACATTCTATATTAGTTACTTGTGCAAAATGATGGAGCTAAAATCACTTTGCACCACTATTCAGTAGTTTATTTCGTTGAAACGAACCTAAAAGACTTAGACTAGCAATACCTACTGTGGAAGTTTTAAGCATGCAGTGGTACCATTCAGAACCTCTCAAATAGTTATAAGGTTTTTATAAATATTGTGCTTAAATTTGATCCTGTTTAGTTTAGTTAATTTTTATTTTATTATTAGAACTTTTGATTGAATTTTTATTATTTTTATCATTTAGATATAAAAATGTTTGGATAGTTTTTTCTATGCATACAAGAAGAAATTGAAATAAATAGCTATTTATTTGCTTCAATTATGTGAGATTAATAGAATGATAAATTACTTAAAATTGATACAACGTATACTTGTTACAAAGAAATTATAGCAATAATTTTTTTTTAATTAAATATTGTAACAACTGGAATAAAAGTGTTTACATTTCAGTTATAATAAATTTTATTACGGGGAGCATACTTAGGATGTTTATCAGTTGGTACAATATTATTTTTACACAAGGCTACACTTATAATTTAATTAATTTATCATTCATATTTAAGTTAAGAGTGCGTTATCTCGGGATAAGCATTAAAAGCTTACAAAATACATGAACACATTTAACAAACTAATTATGGTTAAAGGAAAGAAACAGCCCGACCCAGGCGAATTTGTAGAATGACCGATGATCAGGTAATATCGGGAAGTTAAAAATTCAATTTGCCTTTGGACTCGGGGGAACTTTGATGATTTTATAAAGGGCGCTATATAACTACCTAGCAAAAAGAATTAGAAAACCACCAAGCGTATCCAGTCAGACATACGAAATGGAAGAAAAGAATGTGTGCAATAGTGTACGGACATGGGGAATACAATTTAATGGAGGAGACAGCTCAGGACTATTATTCTAAGAAAAATTAGAGGAAATGCAGCAATGCTATGAGTATTCTGACAATAAAATGCTAACTGCATTGCCCGTTATGCTAACTGGAGATGCCCTACAATGGTATCGCAACAACAGCATAATATAGACATCATCAGCAGAGTTTATGGAGGATTTTTCATCGTTTTTTATTCCGTTAAATTTTAAACAGCAGTTGGAGGACGAAATTAGATCTTGCACACATGGTAAAGAGGAAGATGCAAAAACATTCATTATAAAAATGCAAATCTTGATACAAACTCATAGTGGTTTTACTGCAGAAAAACGCTTGGATCGAATCTATACTAACCTCCAACCTAGATATAGGTACTATATTCGTCTTTCCGACTTCAAAACCTTAAAAAAAACTCTTGGTTAAAACTTCGAACTACGAATAATTGGTTTTAAGCAGAGACTTGTTTCCATCCCTTCGGGAGCCATCCACGTCAGTGATACTAGAGGCCGCATATATACCTAAAAGAAACAATCAGGTAAATAATGAAGGGGTACGAGAAAAATTCAATAAAAACTTTAATAAAAGCAACTAATGTTGGAAATGCAGTCTCCCTTGGCACCCAAGGAAACCATGCCCAGTGGAACCATTCTTGTTTTGCACAAACTGTCTGAAAGTAGGTACAATGACAAGAGATTGTATGTGAAGAGAAAAACAAACAGGTCGGGAAACGGACAACAAGCTGAACTGGGAAAAATCAAGTTCGGCCCACAACTTTAAACAATCTACTAAGCCACGACAACCAATGGACCATTCCGATCAAATTACTGGCAGCCACATACAAGGCTCTGATCGATACGGGATCGGCCAAATCTTACATTAATGGCAGTGTAGCTACGGAATGTCACAAACAACAAGTAAAATTTTACAAAGTAAAGTTTAATGCGTTTATGGCAAATCAAAACAAAATGGAAATAAAGGAGTCAGCTAAAATAAATGTAGTTGTAAACAATTTTAAAGATCCAGTACATTTTTTAAATTAAACCTATCATACCCCATTATTTTGGGTATGGATTTATTACAAAGGTGGGATCTACTATTAGATTTCAGAAAGAAAATCTTTAAATTTTACCTTGAAAAAAATAAACATTCGGCAGTAAGGCTATTGCAGTCAATAGAGAAGAATCAGAGTAACTTATTATGGAAAATTCTCGAAAGAGAAAAAAAAATCAACAATAAAATAAGGTATGGGACAACTAAGCTAGTGGAACACACAATTTGGTTTAAAACTGATGCGCCGGTAAAACAAAGATCCAAAAACTTGTGAAACAATGAATACGGAAGTCAATAAAATGCTGAAAAATGAAATAATTGAACCGTCCAAAAGTCCCTAAAGCTCCCCGGTTGTCCTCATAAGAAAAAAAAAACAACAAATTCAGGTGTTGTATTGATTTCAGGCAAGTAAATGAAGTTTTCATAAATGATGCATACCCAATACCTTACATCAACTTCATACTAAATAAGCTAAAACAAGCTTGGTATATTTCCACCATAGACCTACAGGAAGGATATTGGCAGGTACTATTGGCACAAAAAAAACAGAGAAATTACAGCATTTACAGTTCCAGACAGGACACTTTTTCAATATAAAGTAATGCCTTTTGGCCTACGTTTGGCACATGCAACTTTCTTACGTTTACTAGATAGCATAACAGCGGCAGATATGGAACCCAAAGCTTTCTTCTATTTAGACGATATCATTATTATTGGGAAAACGCTTGAAGAACACATGAATAACTTGCAAGAAGTATTCAGGCAACTTAGAGCAGCTAATCTTAAACTAAACATGGACAAATTCCAATTTTGTCAAACTAAATAAAAATATTTAGGTCATATCGTCACGGGAGAAGAAATTGCCACGGATCCAGAGAAGATTAGTGCAATCTCACAGTTTCCAAACCTTACAAATGTGAAGGAACTACAAAGGTTTTTAGGTATTGTTTTATGGCACAGAAGGTTCATCCTATACGTCAGTAACTAATCCCCTCACATCATTACATTAATTTTGGAAAAGAAATTTTAATGCAGGAGAACAAAGTAATTTGTTATGTCAGCAGAGCATTAATCTATGCAGAGAAGAACTACGCATCTACAGAAAAGGAAAGTTTGGCAATAGTTTGAGCAATTTAAAAAATGAAACCGTATCTGGAAGGATACAAGTTTACGGTGGAATCAAACTACCACAGCCTAAAGTGGCTAACTCATTTAAGAATCCATCAGGACGAATTTTGCGTTGGATTATGCGCCTACAACAATTTGATTTTGTGATTAAATATCGGAAAGGAACCCTGCTCCAGAGAAGGAAATTTTACTAATCACCAATAAACCAGACTGGTGTTCAGCTCCAAAGTCAGCTATGGAAGCCAATCCAGAGGCACATTTGACATTTTGCGTAAAAAAGGAAAACTGTACAAACATATTTACGAAAAGTAAAGCCACAGAACCGAAGTTGTCTAATCCTTAAAAATTATGTGTACCATCGTCACTGATAGACCACGTGTGTGAGGAAAATCACAATATTCTATTAGCAGGGCATTTAGGAATGATTGAAACAATAAATAGGATTGCCAGGAATTACTATTGGCCTGGATTATTTAAAGAAGTAAAGCAATACGTTAAAAATGCATTGAATGTCAAAAATACAAACGCAGTCAGCTCAAAACACCAGGACTCATGAAAGAAACCCCGATACACACGGTTTTCTTGGATTTAATAGGACCTTTTCCTAGCTCAGCTGAGGGTAATACGTTCCTACTTGTAATGCAAGAAATTTGGAGCTCCCCTGAAAGTAATACCAGATAACGCAAAACAATTTTCAGGAAATAAATTTCGAGGTTTTTTAAGAAGTGCAGGAATAACTCAAATACAAATTTTGGCGTATACTCCACAGGCTAACTCAGTTAAAAGAGCCAATCGCACTTTAAAAACAATGATAGCAACTTACTGTGGTAATAACCATCGTTTCTGGGATAATTTGATTCCCGAATTGTGTTTTGCCATGAATACAGCGTCTTCAGACTCCACCTATTATTCTCCAGATACTTTGCCACAAGTACCAATCTCCTAAAAGTAGTAAATGAATTAGTAAGAAACATTCTAGCAATTGCCAATCGACAATAAGCTCATCATTACAATCTCAGAAGGAGAGATTGGACCCCTCAGTTGAACAAAAAAGTGATGAAGATAAAACAAAATCAGTCTTCAGAAATAAATTATGTTTTGACTAAGTTAGCGCCTAGGTACTTAGGACCATATACAGTATTTAAAATTCTTTTGTCAATTAGAGTTAATTTAAAGGGTGAAAAAATCTAGGAATATTCATTTATAAGATCTGAAAAAAGTGTATAAAACTTATTTTTCCAATGTTTTCAGTAATTATTGAATGTCTGATCCTGCATGTTTTCCCAATCTACGGGACTCCTCCTAGACTACATAGCAATGGGTTACCAGTTACTCCAAGGAATGATGCAGACTATTACATCCCAGAACCAAAGGCCAACTCAAGTAACAGAACCAGTTCAAATAAATCCGGCTCTCTCCTTTAACAATACCCAGATTAATCCAGACGCCATGGAACTGGAAAGATTATTTTCAAAGGTGACTTAACATAGAAGTAACCCAACCTAGGGTGGAAATCCTAGAAAACATATTAATTAGACAAGCAAGTATTAAAAAACCTACATTAATCAAGAAAAAAAAAAGAGGAAAAGAAATAATGCATTTCGGGTTCAAGCTGATAGGACATGCTTACGGATAAAAGCCAGTTCGGAAGAGAAAAGACTATTGGCTGAAATGTTGTATGGCAACAAGAAGCAAAACTGAATTATTGCTTTGTTTTATATGTATGTATGAGTTTTTTTTAATTATTATTACTTAGATTGTTGTATGGCTTTTCTTCATGTATAAACCACTCAGAGAAAGACTATCATACACAGTCCATCTGATATTCCTGAACATCATCAACTGATACAGCTGCTACAGCTGCTACATCTGCTCCAGACAACTTCATCACCCAGTAGTGGTTAAGTTGAAAATAAGGGAAATTATGCAGACAGTGTAGTGTTATTTCCAGAGTGTTTACTGTAAAATGATTTAGGTGCATTTAGTTTATTATTATTATTATCTACAGACATCAGCTTTTTTTTTTTGTTGATTTTTTTGTAAACTAGAATGATGTAATGTAACATAAATATTTACAATTATTTCAGCTTATTATCCAAACACAGCACATTATTTTGGGTTATAGAATATAGTTGGCTATATGTAATAAATGATACTCTAGTATGCTTTTTGATGTTACGATTTTATTGCGACATGTTTCGACAATGAGTAATTGTCATCTTCAGGCTATTAATACATTATTTATAGACGCTTGTGGCGCTGTAACGTAACCTAACCTAACCTCCTTCACATACATATATATATATAACCAACTATATTCTATTTTCACAAGTATGCAAGAAATGATTAATCAAAACAATATTTTGGTTTATGTTTACATCGTTTACATGCGATGTAAACATAAACACACACACACACCCGTTACGGAGTCACGTGTTGCGCATTGGCCGAAGGCAACACACAAACACAAAACTCGCGGATCTCGCACCGCTCACGTGGGTATAACTAACGGGTTTTTTGCCGCTTTTATTTAATATAAAAGCGCGGATAAATTTTTGCATAAGCTTCTTATTAGAAACTTTCCCAATCTAGTCGGCCGCTGTGAGACCGACCTAATAACCTCCTTACCAACAAACCACGCTGCAACATAGTTGTACTTTATATTCTGAGTAAGTGTTGTAGCATAAAATTCCTTCTAAATCACTTGGGATGGTGGCGGTAGAGTTGATATGTAGGAAGGACTACGTCGTCTAGTTCAGTGAAGATGGGCGGGTGACATGCTCCACGAGCTTAAAATTGTCTAGTATACACCTCCTACCATATTGCCTCCGCAGGGAAAAGCTCGAACCCTATAAGTTGGTTAAAACACCCCTAAGAAAAACAAAGGACACAACCCAAACAATAAATAAATATGACACATTAGTCGGAACACTATACTAAACAACATAAAACAGTTGGCTTTACATAATTTTAGTAATTACGAGGGGGTGGTAACACCGCAAAACGCATGGCAGCAAATTAACCGTGTTGGCACAATTCGCCAAGACCAAACCGTTAGAACCCGAAACACGGCTTTGCGTAGCGCTACTCGATCCGCAAAAGAGATCTGCGGTTCCTTTATTAGGATTAATTTTAATTTGATTTGCCGCAGAGGGTTTGTCGCAATTCCCACATACAAAATATTATAATAGAAGCGTAGCCGTAGCAACACACAAATAATCTAATTAGTAACGTAGCCGTAGCCACAACTTTTAAATTAAGAAAAATAAGAAGCTTAAAACTTCCATTACAGCTAAATTAAATATGTGCCCAGTGACTCGTAGCTGAGGGCTAGCCGTCCTAAACACATTAGCCACAATTAAAATCCCTTATAACCCAAATTACAACTGAAAAAGTTTAGCGTACATGCAACTCCCAACACAATAAATCTGAGAGCAAAACGCTACTGATAATAACATATAATAAATCAAAGCAGAAAGCTTCACCGCAACACAAATAAAAAGTCTTTCATCATTACACCCGAAAGATTATAAAATTTAAATTCAAGCCTGAATGTGATGTGACAAGCTTGACTGGCCTCATACCACACGGGTAATCGTTAGATGGGTCCTGTATACCTCAAAATGGTTTGGAAAATCCTTCCGATGGCCAGACGATGGTGACTGAATATTCTTCACCCATTAATTTTAGAAGAGTCACGATTCCACTTCGTCAACAGCAACTATCCTATTAGGTGGACAAGCACATCTTAGTCCAGGCATTAAATTGCGTCACAGGCTCCCAATGAAACAAAAACTGGCATTGAACGCCTCTCAATTGAAGCAATAACTGGCATTGAACGCCTCCCAATTGAAGCAGCCTAAAAACATATAATCCCTCGATCACAACACTACACGAAGCAATTAAACCAAATTGTTGTTAAATAAGAATTCTTGTTACTAACCTGAGATGTAATGCGGCTGCTTGGTATATTACAAACGCTCACTGCGTTGGAACCATGAAATCACTTGGCACGAGGTGCGAGGTTAGGAAACCTCATTTTGTGTAAATATCACACGTCAACACAAATACATCCAAAAACGGACTCACGTCATCTATTAAGACGTGTTATAACATTTGGTGCGACTCAATACTCATAACCGGCTCAGATGCCAAAGGATTAACTTTTCCTTTAAGTCATGTGATAATCAAGCGTCACCAACCGTGCACCTCGATGCCAATGTCAAGACTGAAGATCTTCTCCAAGACCACTTCGCTAACGCGAAACCAAGCTTGCCAACCGCTAACACTTCACACCAGGTAGGTAATATTGTGAGCTATGTGAACTCAACTAAGCTAAGTTTACAACCAATGGCGGTGATTGTGAATATCAACAACAATAAGGATTAATTAAAATAAGGTAAGTACCAGCACTTATAACACACAGAAAATTACTGAACACATCCTTTCCAACCGATAAATTAATCCTTTGCTCTCATGAAAAATCACACAAACTCCGATGATTTAACCAAACAAAAATAATTAATAAAACACCTGAAAACCTTCAATAACATAATCTGCAGTTGCAAATTTACAGTCTAAACATGTCTCATTTTAGGATTAGATCCAGAAGATGACTGTAGAACTGGATTACAACCCGACAACTGGAAAATGAACCGAACACGTCAAAATCAAACTGTAAGTGCTACACGAATTATTCCCTAACAAAAAATAACCCAACCTAGCTAAATAATAGTTAAGTCTAACTATTAACCCCCCTACACTAACTTAATTAGTGTAGTGCAAAATATAAAAATTAATTATTAATTACTGTTCTTATACTTTTCAAAATAGCCAAGTGTATATTTGGTTGCCTACGTTAAATTAACGTGTTTTAATTTTTAGGGACTTCGGCAGCAGCGTAGGCAGAAATTGGAATGCTATTTCATTTTCATTATTGTACATATTTGTTTATTAATATTATTTTAATACGATATTTTCTAATTTATTTTAATTGAATAAATTTATTTTGTTAAATTTAAAAATCTTTGACTATTCTCTGGCCCACACAGGCAGTTGGGTAGTCAACCCGACTTTTGTAAAGAACACTTTACACTTGGAACAGGCCTCTTGCTTAATTCATAAAACAAATATCTATCAATTCCAAACTCGGGACACGCTCGTTACTACTACAGATTAAAGACTTTTACTACCTACTAATAACTAACTGATTTTAACATTGTCTTCTCTTTTTACAATAGAGTATGGCAGCCTTAAATGGAAACCAACATCCTTTTTGGGAATACTTCTTCTACGTGACAGGCTTACTCATTAAAATCAATAAATATTCCCATTTTAATAACGATTATTATTGCGATTTATGGGCACGAAAATGTATTTTTTTCTTTTCATGACATTTACCCAACGCTAATTTTGAACACTGGTTTCTCAGTGTTATTCCAAAATTTCGGTAATCAATTTTTAGAAATTGTTTCCAAAGAGAAAAAAAATCTATTACTTCAAACAAAATAAAAAAAATATTATTCCTCGAATTAATTAAATACGGTCTTGACGCAATTGTGCAAAGGCCAAGGAAAAAGAGGGAGAACAGTAACGGATGCATGAACATTGTTCAAACAAAATACAAGACTTTTTACAATGTAAACAAATAATTACTGGTAGTACTATACCGGATGGAGACTTTGACAAATGCGGCACCGGCTGCGGGTGTCCTTACCTTACGGAAACTATGGCTTGCTAGAAATTCTAACAAATGTTCACTGACGGATGTAGAACCGAAACTTTTAAAAGAGATTTATTTAACCGTACTATCGAGACATGGAATAATCTTCCAAATTTACTATTTTACAAGCCGCAAATAAATATTCAAAGTCAATGTTCACAGATTGCTTAAATCTAATTTACAATGTGACAGTTTCAGCAAATGTAGTTTCACTCGTTGAAATTCAAAGGTATTTTTATGTTGTTATGACATATTAAGTAATTCCTAAATATAGCATTTTAAAATTTAAAAAAAAAACATTAACTAATATTGTTTATGTTATTTAATAATGAAAATATACCAGAAAAAGTTATACAATATACAGCAAAAATACGTTTATTAAAATATCATCACAAATATTGTGCAACAAAATATAAATTTTGTAAAGATTTTATTTAAACTAGAACGTAAACACAATAAAACTTGAGTTTTGCTTATACATCATCATACATATTGATAAAACAAATTACATGATAAAAATGATTAATTTACGTATAACATAATTACACAAAGTGAAAGAATAATAATAAATTATTTAACATTTTAATTACAAAGTCTCTTAGTGCTATAAAATATTTATTTTAAACGTTTGTGCAATTAATAATACATTAAATACTAATTTTATTCTACTAAACTGAAATAAAACTAAATTTATTTTTAAATGTAATTCATTTTGATTATTTTTTGTATCGTTTTCAAATGTGTAAATTATTTTAGATCAAATATCCCATACCTTACGATGAAAATAAGTAATTAACCAAATTTACATTTCTCAATGTTAATTTTATTTACATGGTTTTTTATTGTAGAATATTACTGCATGATTTTTTTAATTTTGGTAATTGTTGCAAATTCTTTCCATTTCAGCAAATTAAACTATATATGATTCTTATTCTAATAATTCAATTTTACTGTTAGTATATTTAAAACAGATTTTTTCGATGATAAATACAATAGTAGAAACTGCCAATCCAATTAAAATAAATCGATATGCAAATTCAAAATGTTTGAATGATAAAGAAATAACAGCAGTGTCATCATTTTCTGAGAAAGGTATATAACTGATAGACCCATTTAGAAATAGTCCCATTTCAAACATGTTTTGAACATTTCTTATCAATATTTTCTTAAATGGGCTGCCTTTTAGAATTTGTGCATACTGATATATGTCGATCAATTTGATGACATGCAGTTCCGGGTAAGCCATTATATTAGTTTCTGTTTCAATCTGTTTCATATCACTGTTCAAAATAGTAAAATTTTTCCATTTGACAAGTTTTTCATATAAGTAATTAGTGATTCCCAAAACTATTCTTAAATTTTCTTTTATATAGTTGTTTATAGTAGTATTCTCTGAAAAAAATTCTTCTTCCAATGAATAATAATCAGATCCAACAAGAAATAAACCTGCATCCATAATATCTTGAAGACTATCAATTTGCTTCGATTGAACATTTTTAAATAAAAATGAATAATATAATCCGGAAAACGCCGAAGTTATTATTAATGTTGTTAGTACCCAGAATATAAATATTATTTTTATTGGTATATTTTTAGGAGTCTTTGTTGCTTGAAATAATAATATCGCATAAATAATTAACATTATTTCGGTTGCACTTAATCGATCAGATTCTGATAATTTGTTTAAAATAAAATAAACAACAAATGTTAGTATTGTTGTTATTGCAATTCCGGTCCATACAGCTTGATCAAAGATAAATTTTACATATTTCCAAACTGCAATGGTATCTGCTTTAGGTACTATTATTATATAAGTATCCTTAATAGAAGTTAATGCAAAGTCTACATTTTTTATAAAAATATATAATAAACTTCTGAAAGATAGATCATCTTTTTCACAATTGTCTTTAATCGAAAAATTATGAAACTTTCCAAAGTCTTTAAAAATATGTTTATAATTATTATCAAATAATTTATTTCCAAATTTATAACAAACAAAACAATTTTTAAAATCGTTAATTGAATGTGTGTAAATTAATTTAACTTTATTAATATTTTTGTTATTACATTTGCCTACAAATTCTTTACTGTAGTTTTGTCCACAATGATCAGTAAAATTTCGCATTTTATATATATTTCCAATTCTATCTAGAACAATTAGATTCGGCGTTAATTGAACGACAGGAAAATCAAAAATACTGTTAATATTTTCGATTCCTGTGTAGAAGATGACGTGATAAGCATCAAGCAATATATCAGCATAATTCATAATACTCTCAATTTCAGATAATTGGTCCGAAATTATAAAAACTAATTCTTCTGGATCATTATGAAAATGATCTATAGGCGGCATCGTATTATTGGTATCAGTTATCACCTTATTCTTAATATATATTGCTTTTGACAATTCATCGCTTAACCAACTATTATCATTAAGAAAAACCAAAGATGTTTTAAGATTGCTAAATGCTTTGTGGATATTTAAAGCGCATTTAATAATTCCGTGTTCGTCTTCATTCTAATAAAAGAAACAATAATTAGTAAGTTTTATTAACTACAAGAAATTAAAATAGATATTTATTTCACGATAAGTTACAGATTGACAAATAGATATGTTTTCAGTCCACTTTATTTATATATATATATATATATATATATATATATATATATATATATTTTTTAGCATTAAGATGTTAACAATGGTAGTCGCCGTCCACTTCCGATCGGCCTTTTTTACAATATTACCAACTATGTAAACTCAAACCCAAATGGAAATCCAAAGTACAAATATATTAAGGTGGAAAAATTGTCAGATAAAACTATCGTGCAGCTTTTCTTGGAAGTTAATTAAGATAATTCATTTCCGTTTTCGGCATTATTATGATTATAATAACAACATTTGAATAAGCTATTTTGGTAAAAATATATTAATAAATAAAAAAGTTTAGTAGTAAAAATTGTTCAATTTATTTCAAACTTAGTTCATATTAATGTATATACATAAAAAAAAATTATGCTGCAAAAATTATCACAAAATGATTATTTGTTTGCTTTAAAAGTAGCACCGAAGATGAGGATACTTTTGGGTGCAAACAATAAGCTTACCGATGGCTCCGCCCATTACGTTTGGTACTGTTTTTATTACACAATTGGTAGTTTGATTTTATTGGGTGATCGTCGCCATGGGCGGTATTTTACTACAGTGCGAGTGAAGCGCTCCTGGTCATTTATCACAAAACCATTTCTGACAATTCTGTCCTTAAGCCCGCGACCCTACCTGTTTTATTTTATAATTTAAAATAAACAGGTATGAATGATAACAATAACAAGAAGCGCAGCGTCAATGTATTTTATTGTACTCGTACCATGCCGCCGAACGAAGGCGCGAAGGCATATTTAGGGGTATATCATGAAACTAAGTTTTATGATTCATGCGCTTGGCTAATTTGACTTGCTATTTTGTGAGTTAATCGGGGCTATTCTCTATGAACATTGCTAGAAGTAAGCAAGATACATATTGCTTACTAACAATATGATCTGTCAATTTAGCAATTTTTGCTTGCTAACAATATAAACTGTCATTTTAACAAAACTTGCTTGTTAACAATATAAACGGATATTACATCAGAAAGCGTGGCAAATCTGACAACTCTTTAGATAAAATAATAATAAAATATATAAAAATATATTTTGTTTGTTGTTGTTGTTTCAGTTCATATTGTTAGAAATCAAGATTTGTTAAAATGACAATTCATATTGGTAGCAAGCAAGATTTGTTAAATTAAAGTTCATATCGTTAGTTTAGCAATATTTTTTTTGCTTACTTCTAGCAATGTGCATAAGTTATGATAACGTATGCTGACAAGCACTTCTCACGCTTGGACACACCTGCTTATCTGTGCAGTAAATATATATATTTATATATTGAGGTATACCCGGTCATTGCTTAGCCCAATAAACATATTAGCGGTCATTGTGTAGCCCAAAATGACGTTGTTTAGCCCATTCGCGAGGCAAAACCACGTTTTGACCTCTTAGGGCCGCTTTTACAATTGTCACATAACTTATACCAGGAATAAATTTATCTAAATGTATATACCTGGTATAGCATTAGTTTTGCCTTTGTTACAGTCTAGATAACCTATTGAAACGTCAATAATGACTTATAAACTGACGTATAAATCATTTATACGCAAATTTGTTATCTCTGGTTTCGAAACATACAAGTAAAGTTATATGAAATTGCTAGGATTCCTAAAGTAATCGGGGCCATTGTAAAATTTCAATCACCTGCACACTTGAGTAAAATCTCTATTCAATGAATCCCAAATTAAAACTAGAAATAAAAACAAACCACCTGAAAATCCCAATAATTAGGTCCATCAAGGAAATAATGCTCGACGATTATCAATTTTCTTCTGTGCAAAAATTTTAGCAACAAATCATACTTTAGTTGTAACACGATTATGCATTTTCTAAAAAATCATTTATCACAAAGATAACTGATAATTTTCTGGAACTGACTTATAAATTGACATATACGTTGTTTATACACTATTTTTTTGTGCGCGTTACTTAGTTACTATACTAGATATAAGTTATATGAGATTGTAAAAACGCATTTTTATACATTCTTTAGATAGCGCTATTCCTTGTTTAACCGACGATTGTAAAAGCTAGTTATGATCAAAAATAACGTACTGTCAAAATTTCGGGTGGGCTAAATAATGTCATTTTAATATATTCATCATACTCCGATTAGTTCACAGTAGTTGACTTTAGGGGCGCTTTGTTTTTGAAATTATATACAGAAAAATTGTATATTAACGAGTCGTTAATTGCACATAGTTTAGCCCAGTTTTATGATACTTTTGGCAACGTTGCTTTATTTCGTAAATACATATTACCGACGAGAGTTATATAGCATTACGTTAAAAGTCCTAACATCATAATTTTAATATAACTGGTTTTTACAATTTTTATATAAAATCAACAGATTTTTTATAAATCATGTATGGCAAAATTTATTATCTGAAAATAATTATTTTTAATGTACGTTTATGCTGAGGCTTCTTAAAGCCAACTATAGGCGACAAGACAGCAATTTTTACGCTTCGGTTTGTTTTTTGAGCACGGACAACTTTCTAGGGTTGTTATTACAAACCGTGTGTCTACATCCAATTTCTTTTCGGATAATTTAATGAAACGCAGCAATATTTTTATATAAAAGTTTTAAATCAAGTAAGATATTTTAAGTAATTTTTGTATTTTAAATTAAATGTTATAGTGTAAATTATTTTCTTAAAATTATTAATATGACTTATATTAATAAAAACTAAACGAGAAATGTGTAGCGCCCGATTGTAAACCGAACATTTTAATTAACAATTTTAATAGTGGTATCAGATTATTGGTATTTTTAATATATTGTGGTTTCTAATGGCGGGATAAATCGAAAACACAATCCGCTAGGATGCGTTCCGATTTAGAGGAGAAACGCGCCCGGGCGTTATTTTTTTACCTCAACGCGTTCATAAATGCAAAACGTTCGTCCAACAATGTACGTCCAAGCCGTTCATAAGTATAGGAGAAAGACGACCGGGTAAAAATAGTTTACCCGTCTCTCGAAGATGGGTAAAGTTCTACGCGGCGCACAGTGGGGCTAACAAACCTAAAAGGTGGCATAAATTCAAAATTTTAAATTGCGATTATATATTAGTTATATTTTTTTCCGATTAGTTAACTATCTTAAGCATCTAAAACCGTTTATTCAAAGGTCCCAGCTCTTTTCTTCTTTTTTCTGCTCCAGTTAAAACAAGCTACTTGTGGATACTACATACGCGTATTGTTGCCGAGACGTTTGAAGCGTGTTTTTCAGTGCCCTTAATTAATAGTTTTAGTGTGAATTTTGAATCGGTTGAGATGAATTCTTCATGTTCAGATACGTATTAATACTTTACAACCAAATAATACTAAATAAACATAAGTTGTTTTAAATATACATTGTAAATGATACCCCTCTTATTTTTAATTATTTTCAATTAATTTTATAAAAATGCATCAAACTAGTTATGTTCCAAGCTAGTCCAAAGTCTATTCTTGGTGAATTCTGGTAGCAAATTTAGTGTACTTTTTGTTAACGTTTTTGCGCCTTTTTGCAATATTTAATTGTTTATGTAAGTGATTTTTTTTATGTAACGTAAAAGTAATTTTTTTTTTCTTTTAGCAACACGTACAAATACGTTGTTATAAAATCTGAACTTAATATTTTGACAAATTTTAAAAATAAAACAACTGAAGATGTGTTACTTGAAAAAATGAAAAAAGAACAAATTGTAAAAATGAAAATGATATCAAAGATTTGATTAAAAACGTTTCTCCTAATAGAAAGCATTAGTAAACATAAATTGTTTAATAGTTACTGTGATTTTATGTAAATTGTTTCTTTGACCAGTGAGATACTAGGCACACTGATGATGGGTGCATACTCTGAAACACGTGTATGTGTCTCTTACTGGATGAAGATGCAATTTACATAAAATACATCATTTATTAATTTTTAATTATTAAAAAATGGTATTATTTTAAATTACAATTTAAATCTCGGTAGATTATAGCATATAAAAAAAATACAGATTTATTGAAAATAATAAGGCCTGGTTAGAGATCTCAACTTCATTTCCTTTATATTCGGAGAAGAAAGCCGGCCGCCTGGCAATCTTGTTTAATATTTGTAGTGAGAAGATAAAACGCCAAAAAATAACAAATTTTAGGAAATCCACTCCAACTGAAGAATTAAGTTATGCAACTCAAATGAGTTGGCTTTAGGAAAAAAGAATGCATTAAAAGTGTTGAAAGAAAACTACTTCTCCAAGACGTGCAACTAATTTCAGAATGTCGTATAAAAAGTCATTTTCACCAAGACGAAAATGTATGTCAGGTGCAGAAGGTTTTAATAGATGCCAAATGCCAAACTTCTTAAAAACCACCCCAATATTTTAATAAGATTTAAAATTTTTTTTTTTTTTTGTAATTAAGAGCTTAATTTAGACCAGTTTTATAAGTTACAGAATTTTACTCTGCAACTTTGATTTCCATTCTTTAAAAATCAACCCTAATTTATCAATCAGATTTTTTTCTTTATTTTTTCTATATTTACAAGCTTTATTTGGACCAGTTTCTTAAGTTTCAGAATTTAAATTTAAAATATTTTTTTCTTAGAGTGTGTTATGAAGTAATGTTATTATGTACATCTATAAAAATTTTCTATATTAAATAAAATAGTAAAATAAAAAATAAATTTAATTTAATAGTTACTTTAAATTCAATTTTATAAAGTCAAAATCTTTTCATTGCAATCGAAATACCAAACAGCAAACACGCATCGTATTCGACTTCGCAATAAATCAGCATTTAAATAGTATCAGTGAAAAAAATTATATGTTTTGTATGTTAAAAAAAGTGTTAGTGCAAGTCAAATTGTAAAAACCTTGCTAATTTGACCCGAAAGCGTCAAAAAGGCTTTATTTATGAGTGGTACCAAGCCCGTTCAGATGGACGTCTCTTTTTCATATGAGAGAAACAAAGACTCGACTCCGACGCAGAATATCTACTATCCCAGTCTCAGACCGATGCCGATACGGACTGCGGGGACACTTTTATAACGCCAAAAAAACGAGGTAGGCCAAAAAAGAAGCAGAACGCAAATAAAAAGGAGAAATGTGATGGTTTTTTTAATACTTCACAAATAAATAATTTAAATAACTACACAACAAAAACTAACAATACTACTGCAACAAATACTTTAACTGCAACAACATAAAAAAATTATCAGCCAACTAAAAGCAACACCGCATCCACATCAACAATTAACATGCAGCATTAACAATCCATTGAATGACTGTCTCCATTTTGCAATCCCATTTCTACAAGATTTAATTCATATTTTCCTAGTATATATTCATCCAACTTCCAACATTGAGGATAACATCTTTGTAAAAGCTGCCCAATACCCACATGCTATAATTGTAGGTGATTTTAACAATAACTTAATAAAATCCCGGTACCTCCAACAGTTTCTCTCCAACTCCGATTTTTTCAAAATTCCTACTTCTCCTACATTTATAATGTCGGATAATCAATGTACTACTCCTGATATACTTCTCAGTACATCCAGTTTAAAACCACTTATCCAGTCAGTTAATGTTATACGGGATCTCTGCTCCGACCACCTTGAAATATCTTTTCAAATTATTGTACAACCCTTACCACCTCCTAAGAACGAGTACATCTATAACTTTGATAAATGTAATATAAAGAATGTGAATCAAGATGTATCCTCGTTTATCAGCTGTAACCCTATTATCTCACCTAATATTATAACATCTTTCTCATTAGCTGTCTCGTCATCTATTAAACATAATACCCCTAAAGTTCTAAAATCATATGTGATGTATGTACGCCACTGTGTGTGTGTAATGTAATTAATTTTTAACTTGTGCAATTTGTGTGGAATTTAGTGCCTATAATTCTAAAGTTTGTGTCATTCCGGATGGTAATTATATTAGCAACCAGTCATCTTTACAATTTTAAGAAAATTCACTGGTTTAATTATTTATATTATTGTAAATGTATTTAACCTAGAATTATAGTTTCCCGCTTACTGTTTTGTCGCGCTTCCCGTGGCGGTGATTTTAACTATTCGTACCAGTGGCGTAACTTCCATTTTTTAACATGTAATTTTAAAATTTTATTATTAATTTTTATAATCCTGCTGTCTCTTGTGTAACCTTACCGTGGTCTACCTGTATTTGTTTTTAGTCAGTCACCAGTGATCGACCGCACCGGTGTGAATTGTGTCCTTGTATCAACCTTATCCTGTTTTTATTTATTTATTGCTCTAGTCATTTTTGTTTTTGTAACTGTATCTGTTATTTTGCAGTGTAAATGCAAAACTGTTGCACAATCAGGTGTAACCTGTAGCAATTGTGGCGTTCTTCCATAACAGTTGCGCTGTTCGTTACAAGAAATGTAATTGCGGTAATTTATTTGAATTGGATGATTCCGAACTTCCTAAACTTTATAAAGAAAATATTACTCTTTACCAAGTTTTATGTGATGAGTTGAGGTCGAGCAATAAATTACTCTTAGATAAAATTACTTATCTTGAAGAGAAGATTACCGAAAAAGATAAAACTATTCTTCAATACGAAGCTCGCAGTAAACAACTAACTGCTCCCACTACTGCGCCGCTCACTAATGATACGGTGCAATTGATTCAACCTGCAGTTTTTCCTTCTTTAGCAAGCTCTGTTGTTAAGGGAAAAACTAATCAAAAAACTCAGCCAAGAACTCAAACTATCTTTGGTTGTGGCCCAACCAATGACAAACTGCAGGCTTATGTGCCTACTTCTTACGTACATGTTTCTAAACTTAGACGTGGAACTAATAAAACTGATATAGTAAATTATATTAAATCTAAGTTTTCCACGATATCAGTTGATGTTGTTGAGTTAAAAGTAAAATCTGGAAACTACAGCAGCTTTAAAGTTTCTGTTCCAGCTAATCATGCTCGATCTACTCTCTGCAAAGATTTTTGGCCTGCAAATATAGCGGTCAAGAAATTTTTAAATTATGGGCGAGTTAATAATGTTCCTGCTTCATCTTCGGTGGATTTTCGAAATCTGGATCTAGCCAACAATCTAAACCCGTCACCAGAAACACCAGCGGTATCTCCATCTATTACCAGATTGTCGGTGGTATAAAAACTAAACTCAAAGAACTTATGCTGGCTGTAGCTGTATCCAACTACGATATTATTGTACTGACCGAAACCTGGCTAAATCAGGACATCAGCGATGCGGAGCTAAAATTAATTGGTTACAGTTAGTTTAGATGTGATCGCTCTTCATTAACAAGCCCTAAGCTTGACGGAGGAGGTGTCTTAATTGCTACTAAAACTTGTTTTAATTGTACTTTATTACAACCTACATTTTTAAGTGTTGAACATTTGTTTGTAATTGTTAAGTTTAAGTTTGTATCATATATTATCAGTGCAGTCTACTTACCACCTAACTCGGCATGTGATAAATATTTAGATCATTGTTATTCCGTTGAATCTATCGCTGACAAATATCCAGACAGTAAACTAATTTCACTAGGCGATTATAATCTACCCGCAGCGGTATGGGTTAATGATGAGTTAGGCATAAGTGTTATTTGTAATGATACTTATTCTGCTCATTTTGTTTCCAACTGTTATGGATTTCTAAACTGCGCTCAATGTATTTCTATACCTAATGATGGTGGTGTGTTCTTAGATTTATGTTTTTCTAACATCTGTGATATTTCTGTGATTAAAGCTGTGGATGTTTTGTTAAAACTTAGCCAACATCATATTGCTTATGTGATTGATGTAAAATGTGATACTAGCCGTGATATTTTAATGTGTAATTATGTTTTTAATAATTTTAAATATGCCGACTTTAACGCAATCAATAATTTTTTGTTGAATTTTAATTAGTCCGCTCTTTTTTATAATTGTGATGTTGATAATTGCGTTAATTTATTTTACTCTGTGTTGCATTTTGCTATTGACTATTTTGTTCCCAAAAAACAATGGCGAGAAAACAATTTTCCAGTTTGGTTTAATAAAGAATTGATTTCACTTACTAGACTAAAAAAAAACTGTTCATAAACGTTATAAATCTTCAAGACTATTGTCTGATTATAACGAGTTTCAATCAATTTGTACTTCGTGTAAAATCTCAGTACATGTCTATACAAGCAATATATTACTCGAACAGAAAACAACATTCAAAGTAACCCTAAACATTTTTGGAAATTTGTTAGCGACTCTAGAAAAACTAATGATTTTCCAGCCACAATGTATTATAAACAAAAAACTTGCAGTAATGGAGATGACTATGTTAATAGTTTTTCTGAATTCTTTTTCTCTGTTTACGATACACAAACTCATCCAACTCCTTTGTTTGACTTTAAGAAAAACGTATTACATCGATCATTTTCAATTAGTTTGTTGGATGTATTTAAAGAGATTGAGGACCTTAAATGTAACTTTAGCACTGGACCGGACGGTGTTCCATCTATGCTGTTAAAACAATGTATTTATTCAATTTCTATGCCATTGCACTTACTTTTTGAGGCTTCTCTTAATGAAGCCAAGTTTCCTTCAGTTTGGAAACAAAACTACATTATGCCTTTACATAAGTCTGGAGCTAAGGAGGATATTACTAATTATAGAGGTATATGCATCCAGTCTGCTATTCCTAAGTTGTTTGATCAAATTGTAACTGGTCAAATACAATGGATGTGCAAAAGCATTTTAGTGGAACAGCAACATGGGTTTTGCGAGGGTTGTTCTACTCTTACAAATCTTCTTTGTTACGAAAATGATCTTTTGAATGCCTTTCAATCAAGAGTTCAAGTAGATTCTATTTACACAGATTTTTCAAAGGCTTTTGATCGCGTTAATCATAGTATTTTGATTGCTAAGCTTCGGGCTTTGGGTTTTCATGAATCTGTTGTTGCGTGGTTGTCGAGCTTTTTGGAAAATCGTACACAGTGTATGAAAATTAATAACTTTTCATCACAACCAATTGTTGTTCCTTCTGGGGTTCCTCAAGGATCTCATTGTGGACCAATTCTGTTTTTACTCTTTATTAATGATCTTGTTTATTCTATTAATTCTTCGTCTTATCTTTTATTTGCTGACGATCTTAAAATTTATAAAAGAATATCATCTATCGAGGACTGCATTAGTTTGCAAAATGATTTAGATTCTGTTCAATCATGGTGTCTTATTAATAACTTGTTGTTTAACGCAAATAAATGTTTTTCGATAAGCTTCAACAGAACTTTAAGTAAAGTATCGTTTGACTATACTATCGATAATAATGTTTTGGAGCATGTTACACAAATAAAAGATTTGGGCGTAATTTTTGATTCAAAACTAACTTTTGTTGAGCATATAAAATATATGTGCAACCGTGCTATGAAAATGTTAGGATTTGTTTACAGAATGTCTACTGACCTATCTCCTAGCACACTCAAATTACTTTATTGCGCTTTAGTACGTTCTCATTTAGAGTACGCTCCGTCAGTTTGGTGTTCATTCTACAGCGTTCATATATGCAATATAGAACGTATTCAAAACAAATTTTTTCGTTTATTATCCTACAAATTAGGCATTTTATCCGAAAATTACGATTTTAACCTCATTGCATTGCAATATAATCTTCCGCCGCTGAAAATTCGGGGCAAAAGAGCCGATTTATCATTTTTACGTGGACTAATGATGTCTGAGATTGATTGCCAAGAGCTACTTGTAACTCTTCCATTTCAAGTCCCCAACAATAATCGCCGAACCAGACAGTCTCCATTATTTAGAGAATCTATACATTCTACCAATTATGGATTTAATAATCCAATTGGTAGAATGTGTAGAATTGCTAATAGTTTCTCTAATAATATTGATTTATTTTGTGTTTCAAAATGTAGTTTTAAGTGTCAATTAAAATGTGTTGATGAATAATTTTATATTTTGTTTTTATTTAAGTATACTTTTTTCCATGCATTTATTTTTCAATATTCTTTTATATATTTTTGTGTAATTGTAATATTGTTTGTAATTCATCGTTATTTATGTATATAATGATGTAGATGTAAATGGTTTTGTATATACCGTGAATAAAGTATAAAGTATTATTATTATAATTACTCCCTCCCTGCTTACATTCTTAGGTTAATAAAATACAAGAGACAGTTATACAGAGAGTTCCGACTGACAAACGACAAGACCTTAAAAAACAGTTTAATGACCTTAATAAAAATATTCACGATTTAATACTTCAATACAGAAACGACAAATAACCGCATGCAATAAAATTAATGACAAACAAGGAAAAGACTATGTCAATAAAATCAAAATCTTACGAAATACAAACGGTCTAGCCAAATCTATTCTATTACTGATCCAATGACAAATAAATGCTGCTCGACAGACATCGACATCGCTTGTACATTTAAAAAACATTTCAGTGAAGCTTTTACATTTTCACAATCAACAATTTTGACAATGACAATTTAAATATTATAAATAACTGGTATAACAATTTTTGTAGACAAACCTACGTTACACCAGAGGACAAAACAATTGACAAAGTCGTTTACTACGACGTGTTAAATAACGGAAAAAACTCAGCACCTGGACGTGATTTAGTGACAAGAAAAATATTAAAACAGTTAAATGACCATATTCACAACTATATAATTGACATATATAACAACAATATTTTCCTATAGAATGGAAAATGGGAACTATAATATGTATACATAAGTCCGACTGTAATATGTCTTACCCTTCCTGCTACTGTCTCATTATATTACTTCCTGGGCTTGGAAAAATATTTGAATCCATTATCCAAAAGAAAATACTATCTTGCACAGAAAATATGATTTCTGTAACCCAATTTGGCTTTCGTAAATTTAGATCAACATCCCACCCAATCACAATCCTTACATCCAACTTACAAACTTCCCACCTTGAAGGTAGGCATTCGAGCGTCCTTTTTATGGATATAAATAAGGCGTTCGATCGGTCTGGCACAGAGGTCTTCTCTATAAACTATCTAGTCTAAACCTTCCTTCTTACCTCATAAACCTAATTCACCAATTCCTAAATAACAGAACTCTTCAAGTTCGAATACGCTCTTCTTACTCCCACTCGTTTACTCCGCACCAAGGTGTCCCGCAAAGTTCTCCGCTTTTGTCCCTCCTATATAATCTTTTCTGCCACGATATCTACAGTTTTAACCCAAGACATTTTGATCCAAACAGCTATATCTTGCAATATGCAGACGACACTACAATCGTATCTCATGCTAAGTCATTAAAATCATCGGTCATACAACTACAAGCTTTGTTGGATCATACTGTTACGTGGTTTAATAAATGGCGCCTCCTTGCAAATCCACTAAAAACACATCTCTTTATTCCCTACCATAAATTATCTGTCAACTCCCCGTACATCCATATGAATCAACAACAAATTCAACCATCACAAGTATGCAAGTACTTGGGAATATCTTTTGATGCAAAACTTAAATTTCATTCGTACGCCCGCTCCCTTAAATCGAAAGTCATCACCAGAGCAAAACATTTCACTTACATATAAAAAAGAGGGCAGAGCATTGATCTTAAATGTGCAACTTACATCTACAAATCGATCTGTCACCCTCTTCTTGATTAAAGTTCGATTTTTCTCCTAAACTCTACTAATCCAACACTCCATAACCTTTATGTCGCTGAAAGATCCTTTCTACGACCCATCACTAAAAACCGTCATCCAAATAATCCTTTACATAATCCATCCAACAAGCTACTATATGACCAAACAAAGATAATTCCATTAGACCAACAATTACAAAAACTACATTTAAAATTTGCTAAAAATCCTAAAAATCACGAAATCTTAAATATCTTAATAATACCTAAAAATCCAGCAGTTGTATCCAAATTTAAAACTCCATCCCAATCACTTTACCAAAATATCAGATCCTTGACTAATGACATGTAAAACTAACGTTTCACTTATTCATTCATACCCCATTCTTTTTTTTTTAATATTTGTATCTATTATGTATTGTATTAAAACTGAAAGACTACGGTCGATGACCATTTCACAAAAATTTCTTTATGTAATTGAATTATAAATACTGCTATATATATATATATATATATATATATATACTTCTTGTAATGTTTGTATTTTTGTGAATAAAAAAATGTCTAAATTAGAACGCACCTCAGCGTACACTCTCAGTATATCCGTCTGTGTCGCACCATGACCTATCACACACAAGGATGTTATACTATATACTGGATTGGCAACCAAGCCCCTTAAAGTGAGGAAAAATATCGAAATATGCAACCCGCCGTTGTGCCGCTTTAGCATCTCTTTTTATCTCACAGTTGTATACGAGGCAAGAGAGACAGAATTGTAAAAAAATTGATTTAAAACAATAATTACAAACTGTATTTTACTATTTTATATATCAAATTATACTATCAAGTATTACTAATCTTTCTCATAAAAAAAAGTAACATAATTTTAATTATGAATGACATTAATAAGATTTATAAAAAAATAAAACAAACTTTCTTATTACAGACACTCAATATATTCAAGATTAATAATAAAAAAGTAAAACTAATTTGTACATTTGTTTAAAATATAAAATATATTGACAAATATACATAATAAAGTACTAAAATAATAATTAGTTAACCAAACCGTGAACAATGCGTGCTTTAAAGTTACGCATTCGTATGTCAGTTTTTACTTGTATCTGGTACATCTTATAAAGGAAATTTATTTATTAACTCTTAAGTTACTTAATTGAAACAATAATAGATTTTTTACACGGTTAAAAAATTAGAGTTAGTAATTTTTAAAAGAAGTACTAATTTTTTAAATTTTTATTAGAAATAATTTAAACAAAGTGTATAAGCTCGAAAGTAAAGTATTAATAATACGCTACATTGAATCTAAATGTATTATTAAACAGAAAGATCTACTTCATAAAATTATTACAACTATAATGATATAAATAATAATAGAATGATCAAAAACAACAATTAAGAACAATACAAAATGTTTGTTATGAACTTTTGCATATATTTTATATATAAGATGTTTAAGGGGAAGGTAATAATTATTCTGTATAAAATTAAAACACAAAACTAGCATATAAAAGCATAATTATTTCCCAACAATATTGTTTATATCCATTTAATATAATTTTTATAATAAACTGCATAACATATATTAATTGCAAATGCTTACTAATAAAATTAAATTCCATTTCCCGTTTGTTTCAAAGATTTACATCCAAAAGCAACCCAGTAATTAACCATTATTTCGCTTGTTAATATTGCACATTTAAACCGTATATGGATTAGTGAGAGTTAGACAGAGTAAAACATACTAAAAGTGAGAACGTTATTCGGCACAATGGCAAGTTGCCTACCCACGGATTTGGACACACTATTTCCCTATGTTAATATATGGTAGTTGCCAATCCAGTATATAGTATAACATTCTTGATCACACAGCACACAGCGTTGTATGCAAAAAGAAGAAAAAAAAAACCGCTCGATACTCGTATACTTTCTCAGTCCAACTTAAAATTATACAAAGGAGAGAGTAGAGTGTGCGACAATAACAGAGATACTAAGACTGTACGGCAAAACGATGGCTTGGAATTTCTTGTTATAGAACTCTTTGTTAAAATTGGACTCAATAAAAGCTATACCCTTTTCATACAGTTAAATAAAGCCAGCCGCGGGTTTCAACATTTCAAGCAAGTGTTTGAGCCCGGCTTTTTTGCGGCCCAGCCCGCGCGACATTTAACAACCTGCGGCATAGTATCAACAAAATAATTTATTTATATTCAATTCAAAGATTTGAAATTGGATTTAAATAAAGTTTTGTTATAAACTTGTGTAATTTTTATTGAGTGTAAAATAAAAATCTAAAAAATTTCGGATTTAACTTTTTTAAATTAATTCTGCTTTCTTGCTAAATGTTGTACATTTTACTGATTAACAACAATATTTAACCCGCGATAGTCTATTAACACTCGCCTCTTGAATTTCATGATAAGCCCCACCCCACGGCCTTCGTGTTTAGTAACGAACAGTAACGCCACTGTGTCTTGTGTTGTTATTATTTTGGTGCTGTTGTGGTTTTGTGTGTTATTGAGTTTATTTAATTAAAAATTACTTGGCACATCTTGTGTTGACTGTGTAAGTAGTTATATATGCTAATTGTTAACTTCTTATAGCAGCGATATTCTTGATGAGCATTGTTGTAATAAATTAACCTTTAATTATTGTTGCAACATCCGCGCCGTTTGCGGCCTATTTTTATACTATTTGAACCAGTGGCGTAACATAGAGTTTTAATTTGTGATTTTATATTTTAATTTAATTTTAAAGTTTGTTTTTAATTATCCCGTTGTCTCTACTGTAACCTTTCCGTGGTCTATCCGTGTTTGTTTTAAAGTGAGTCACCAGGTGATAGACCGTACCGGTGTGAAATTTGTCTCCTTGTTTTAAACCTTTTCCTACATATTTTATTCTATTTTATTCACATTTATATTTACATTTACATTTTTTATTATGACTGGTCTTTGCAAGTGTAACAGTATAGCACAATCTGGAATTACTTGTAGTGGTTGTGGAGTTATTTTCCATAATAGCTGTGCAATTCGCTACAAAAAATGTCATTGTGGTGTTTTATTTGATTTTAAATCGGAGTTTGATTTATGCAAACTATACAAAGAAAACATCGTGTTGTATCAAGTATTGTTAGATGAAGTTCGCTCTAACAATAAACTTTTAACTGACAAAATTTCTTATTTGGAGGAGAAAATAGCTCTGAAAGATATAGAAATTTTAAACTTAAAATTTTGACGTCAACTTGAACCTGCTTCTATTAGGCCTGTTATTAATACGAATTCAATTCAATTGCCACCGGCAAAAACAATTTTATCCAGTACTTCTACCACTACTAATAGTTCACAATCAATTAAACCTAGAGTACAGCACAAAACTCCAACGATTTTTGGATGTGGTCCTGACAATGACCAGCTACAAGCCTACGTTCCCCCTTCATATATTCATGTGTCAAAACTTAAGGGTGGAACAAATAAAACTGAAATTGCAAACTATATGAAAGCTAAACTACCATCTGTTTTGATTGATGTTGTTGAGTTGGTAGTGAGATCTGGAAACTACAGCAGCTTTAAAGTATCTATTCCAGACGATCAAGCTGGTTTAGTTCTTTCTGAAAACTTTTGGCCGGTAAACATTGCCTTCAAGAAATTTATTAACTATGGCCGACCACGAAATTCCTGCAGGGGATTTTCGGACGTTAAATCCGCTCAACAGTTTGGACCCGTCCCCAGGAATACCAACGGCCTCTCAATTTACTACCAAAACGTTGGAGGTATAAAAAACAAACTGAAAAAACTTTTGTTAGCTGTAGCTCTGTCAAGTTATGACATTATTGTTTTAACCGAAACTTGGTCAACTGAAGACATCGCTGACTCAGAACTAAGACTAACTAACTATAACCTATTTAGATGTGATCGGTCTAATTTAACTAGCACTAAATTAAGCGGAGGTGGCGTATTGATTGCGGTTAGAAGTCATCTAAAGTGTACATTACTACATCCGCCATATCTAAGTGTTGAACATGTTTGTAATTGTCAACTTTAAGTTTGTGTCGTACATAATTGGTGCAGTTTATTTACCCCCTCGTTCGGTTATTGATAAATATGCTGACCACTGCTACTCCGTTGAATCTCTTGCTGATGTTTTTCCTAATAGTAAATTAATTTTACTGGGAGATTACAATTTACCAGAAGCAACGTGGCTAAATGATGAATTTGGAACTAGAGTTATTTCCAACGAAAACTATCCTGGACATTTAGTTGCTAATTCATTTGGATTTTTAAGCTGTGTTCAATGTATAACCATAGCAAATAGTATGGATGTATTTTTAGATTTGTGTTTTACTAATGATAGTGATAATATTACTGTGATAAATGCTGTAGATGTTTTATTAGATATAAGTCAACATCATAATGCCTATGCGATAGATGTCAAATGTGATACTTCTTGTGATATTTTAAACTGTAACTACGTTTTTAATGATTTTAAATGTGCCAACTTCAGCGCAATCAATGATTTTTTGTTGAACGTTGATTGGTCTGTTCTTTTTAACAACTGTGATATTAATGTATGTGTTGATTTATTTTATTCTGTTTTGTATTATGCAATTGATTGTTATGTACCTAAAAAAGTGTGGCATGACAACAACTTTCCTATTTGGTTTAGCAAGGAATTAATTTCACTTACTAAACTTGAAAAAATAGCACATAAACGATTTAAATCTTCAGAACTTCTTTCTGATTACAATGAATTTGATTCTCTTCGGACATGTAAAAATCTGAACGCACGTCTTTACAAGCAGTACATTTTGCCCACCGAGAATAACATTCGGTCTAATCCAAAACATTTTTGGAGATTTGTAAATGAAGCTAAGAAAACTAATGCTTTCCCAGCTACAATGTATTATGGTGATCAAACCTGTATTAATGGTGACGTTCTTGTAAACAAATTTGCAGATTTTTTCTCTTCCGTTTATAATTCTCAAACTCATCCAACTCCATTGTTTAAGTTTGATAAAAATGTAATTCATACAAATTTCTCAGTCAGTTTACTAGATATTTTTAATGGAATTACAAGCCTTAAATCTAATCTTAGCACTGGACCTGACGGTATTCCTTCTATGCTCTTAAAGAATTGTATTTATTCAATTTCAAAACCAATACATTTACTTTTTAACGCTTCATTAAATAAAACTAAATTTCCTGATGTATAACTTATATTATGCCATTGCATAAATCTGGTGCTAAAGAAAATATTACAAATTATAGAGGCATTTGCATTCAATCTGCTATCCCAAAATTATTTGATCAAATTATAACTGGTCAAATACGTTGGATGTGCAAAAGTATTTTAGTAGAAGAACAGCATGGGTTTCGTGAGGGTCGGTCTACACTTACCAATCTACTTTCTTACGAAAATTACATTTTAAAAGCATTTGAATGCAAAACTCAAGTTGACTCTATTTACACTGACTTTTCAAAGGCCTTTGATCGTGTGAGCCACAATATTTTGATTGCTAAGCTTTGTGCTTTGGGTTTTCATAATGCAGTGGTTGCTTGGTTATCTTGCTTTTTGAAAAACCGAACGCAGTGTGTAAAAATCAATAGCTTTCTTTCACAACCTATTTTAGTTCCATCAGGTGTTCCTCAGGGATCTCACTGCGGACCAATTTTATTTTTACTTTTTATCAATAATCTTTCTGACTGTATTTGTTCATCATCATTTCTATTATTTGCAGATGATTTAAAAATTTATAGAAGTATTTTATCAATCGATGATTGTAATCTTTTACAACAAGATTTAGACTCTGTTAATGCTTGGTGTCTTATTAATAACCTTTTGTTTAATGTTAATAAATGTTTTGCAATCAGTTTTAATAGATCGCTAAGCAAAATTTCGTGCGATTATATTATCGATAACAAGGTGCTACAACAAGTGACACAAATTAAAGACTTGGGTGTAATTTTCGATTTTAAACTTACGTTTGTTGAGCATATCAGCTACATGTGTAATCGTGCTATAAAAATGCTGGGGTTTGTATACAGGATGGTCTGCTAATCTTTCTCCAAATACTCTTAAATTACTTTACTGTGCCTTAGTGAGTTCTCATTTAGAATACGTTCCGTCAGTCTGGTGCCCTTTCTATAAAATCCATAGTCAGAATATTAAACGTATTCAAAACAAATTTTTTCGCCTGTTGTCCTATAGATCTGGTATATTGTCGGTTAATTTTGATCGCAATTACATTTCTTCACTATACATTTTACCGTCACTAACAGTTCGGCGCAAAAGATCAGATCTCTCATTTTTGCGTGGTCTAGTGATGTCTAAAGTAGACTGTCCTGAGTTACTTGTATCTCTTTCATTCTACATTCCTATTAGTGAACGACGTACCAGGCAGACTTCATTATTTAGAGAATTTACACATTCTACTAATTATGGATTTCACAATCCTATTGGTAGAATTTGTAGATTTGCAAACAGTTTAACAAACAATTTAAATTTTTTTTGTTCTAATTTGTTGTTTAAAATTCAATTGAGACATATTGATTAAAAGTTATGTATTTTATATTATATTGTTTTTTATGTCAACCTTTTGCTTTTGTTTTTTATATATGTATTATATTGTTTATATTTATTGTATTTTTATGTAGATGTTAATGGTTTTACTTATACCTTAAATAAAGAATTATTTTATTTTTAATTATTTTAGTGTAGCTCCGCCATGTATGTGGCCAGGAAGTTTTTTAGCTTTTGACATTTTTGTAGAAAATGATTGGATTGAAACGAATATTTGCATATTATGGTTTCTAAGTCTGCTATTTTAAATTGTGCTATCAGATTACCAATATTCCTAATTTGTCTGTTAAAATTTTGACATTTTTGTACAAAATTTTTGGATTGAAACAAGTATTTGCATATTATGGTTTCTGAGTGTGCTATTTTAAATGGTGCTATCAGATTACCAACATTTTTAATTGGTCTGTCAAAATTTTGACATTTTTGTACAAAATGATTGGATTGAAACAAATATTTGCGGATTTCTAAGTATGCTATTTTTAGTGGTGCTATCAGATTACTAATATTTTTAATTGGTATGTTAAATTTTTGACATTTTTGTATAAAATAATTAGATCAAAACTAATTTTTGTATATAAGAGTTTCTAAGTTAGCTATTTTTAATGGTGCTATCAGATTGCTGATATTTTTGGTAATTCTGTCAAAACTTTGACATTTTTGTACAAAATGTTTAGACTGAAACAAATTTTTAGATAATGGTGTTTCTTAGTATGCTATTTTTAATAGTGCTATCAGATTACCGATATTTTTAATAGATCTGTCAAAATGTTGAAATTTTTGTACAAAATCTTTGGATTGAAACAAATTTTTGCATAATGGAGTTTCTAAGTACTCTATTTTAAATGGTGCTGTCAGATTACTGATATTTTTAAAAGATTTGTCTAAAACTTGACATTTTTGTACAAAATAATTGGATTAAAACAAATTTTTGCGTATAGAGGTTTCTAAGAATGCTATTTTTAATGGTGCTGTCAGATTACTAATATTTTAAATAAACCTGTCAAAACTTTGACATTTTTGGACAAAATGTTTAGATTGAAACTAATTTTTGCATATTGGGGAATCTAAGTATGCTATTTTGTGTCTTTTCTCTATGAGACGTGCAGAGTCACCTGTGCGGGGGTATCTGCAGTCGGGATCAACAGGGTTCCCTCACGTAATTGGCCGGAGACTGAAGATGCTCGGGCGCTACCACACCGGAGTGTGGACACAAAGTAAATAATACACGTGTTAACACAAGAAAACATTTATTCTCGTATAAAATTAAAAAGAACCCCCCAAAAAAAAAAATATATAGTTAACAAATATCAAAAGAAAGATGGATCGGGAAACGTCGGTAGGAACTTGGGACTGGATCGGGAATCTGGAGGTGGCTTGCCTTCCGGCTGCCGCACACTCTGGCTTATGGAGAATGGGAAAAAAAGGAATTTCAATGGGGCTTGGGAGATTGTCGGCTCGACTTACGGTTATATCTGTGTATTCGGATCTGGTCTGGTAATTCGAATTTGAACGGATTTCGGATCTCACACTGGACTCAATATATCGGACTGGAGTTACTGGACTGGACTCAATTCGGACTGGACTCAACTCAATTCTGGACTCTACTCGGACTGGACTCAATTCGGACTGGACTCAACTCTACTTTACTTCCTGGACTGGCTTCCGGACTGGACCACTGGACTCAATTCAATTCTGGACTCAACTCGGACTGGACTCAACTCGGACTGGACTCAACTCGGACTGGACTCAACTCGGACTGGACTCAACTCGGACTGGACTCAACTCGGACTGGACTCAACTCGGACTGGACTCAACTCGGACTGGACTCAGCTCGGACTGGACTCAACTCTACTTTACTTTCTGAGCTGGCTTCCCGACTGGACCACTGGACACAATTGAATTTATGAGGACTAGACGGCGGTATTTAAAAGGAAAGAAAAGAGAGGGGATAAACTTGGAAAAATCTGGTGGAAGGGGGAAGAGCGGGAACAGGGTAGCCTACATAAATGGGGGATGCATAGGGGGTGGCCTATACACCCCAAACTAATTAATTAAAACTAAATTAAATAAAATGACCCCTGAAAATACATAAACAATCCTACAAAATCTTAAAACCCAATTCCCCTTAATTACTAATATATATACAAAAGAAACAAACGTCCGCCGGGTTTGGACGGTTGCATACAGTAACTAGTGATTTACCTATTAATAGCAAATCACTAATTACTGCACACAGAAGCTCCTGGTTACTTCTTACTTCCGACGGAGGTTTGTCTCACCCATGGCGAACCCCATATGGGACGCCTATGGGGCCCAGCACACGAGCAACAGCTGATGTGCAACATCAGCTGTGCGGCAAGTTATGTTCGGTAAAAAATAAGGGTGCCGTGAGTGTACAGTGTGTGCAGTGCAATAAGGGCAGTGTCAAACTAGGGATTACAACACTCGCATGTGAGTAATAAAGCCCTATTGATTACATGGGATTGCACGTGGTTTGATAGGTTAGATCCGCGTGCATCCTCAAACATTGGGGCGGCAAGCGGTTTGTTATGCGTGCGTTCGACAAGAATGTCTATGAATAACGCTGCATAACAAGCGCGCGTTCGTGATACTATCCGACATAAACAGACAAACGGTTGGGCATTATTTTAATAAATAATAACGGGGTTCGTTACAATTTTTAATGGTGCTGTCAGATTACTGATATTTTTAATAGATCTGTGTAAAATTTGACATTTTTGTACAAAATTTTTAGATTGAAACAAATTTTTGCGTTTAGCAGTCTCTAAGTATGCTATTTTTATTGGTGCTATCAGATTACCAATATTTTTAATAGGTTTGTCAAAATTTTGACTTTTTTTTACAAAATGATAATATATTAAAACGAATTTTTAAATATTGGGGTTTCTAAGTAAGCTATTTTTATTGGTGCTATCAGATTGCTGATATTGTTTGTAATTCTGTCAAAACTTTGACATTTTTGTACAAAATGTTTGGACTGAAACAAATTTTTATATAAAGGGAATTCTTAGTAAGCTATTTTTATTACTGCTATCAGATTACCTATATTTCTAAAAGGTCTGTAAAAATTTTGACATTTTAGTACAAATTGATTAAATTGAATTAAATTTTTGCACAATTAGTAACCCCAATATGCAAAAATTTGTTTCAATCCTATCATTTTGTACAAAAATGTCAAAATTTAGACAGATTTAATATAAATAATGGTAATCTGATAGCACCATTAAAAATAGCACACTTAGAACCCCCAATATGCAAAATCTCGTATCAATCCAAGTATTTTGTACAAAAATGTCAAAATTTTGACAAATTTCTTAAAAATATTAGTAATCTGGCAGCACCATTAAAAATAGCATACTTAGAACCCTTATACGCAAAAATTCGTTTCAATCCAATCATTTTGTACAAAAAGTCAACATTTTGACAGACTTATTAAAAATATCAGTTATCTGATAGCACCATTAAAAGTAGCATACATACTTAAAAACCTCTTTACGCAAAAATTCGTTTCAATCCAATCATTTTGTACAAAAATGTCACAATTTTGACAGGCTCATTTAAAATATCAGCAACTTGACAGCACCATTAAAAATTACATACTTAGAAACCCCTATACGCAAAAAAATCGTTTCAATTCATTCAGTTTGTTTTTTGCGTTTGTTCCGTTTCTGTTTACTTAATTTAACAATATTGTTTACGTATGCAATAATAATAATATTAGTTTTAATTTTAATTACTTTTTCTTTGACTGTTATTATAATTTTATTTTATAACTGGATTATCAGTCAAGTTTAAAAAAAAAATAATACAAAATATAATAAATACTATATATTTCGATTTTGTTTACATAATTATACATTTATAAAAGTTAAATATTTTATTTTAATTGTAAGTATTAATTAATCTTTTTATATTATTTTATATTAATTTCATTTTTTTTAGTTTTATTTTTAAACACCACTGAAGAAGATTTCAAACAAAATAGAAATATATGGTATTTATTATATTTTGTATTATTTTTTTTATAACTTGACTGATAATCCAGTTATAAAATAAAATTAATTTTAATAACTTATTTATTCTGAATAAGTATGTACATTGCATATAATATATTTATATTCTGATATTTTAATTTAACAGATATTGTTATTATAAAATTAACAAAATTTACAAAACAATTTTTAGTTAAAATAAAATAATGAATATATTATGTGCATATACATACTTATTTAAATAAAATAAGTTATAAAAATTAATAATAATTTTTATTGCATAAATAAACAATAATGTTAAATTAAGAAGTAGTAAACAGAAACGAAACAAACGTAATAAAACAACACGCAACAACCTTACACAACATGGGAACATTCGGAACATGCCGCCGGGCCGTCTATGTTTACGATACTATAAATGCACAAAAATGGTGACAAGTTCTGAGAAATGCGCCATGTGCCGGCTTTAATCTCAGGGAGGGCGTTAGGCGGTAAGCCAGGTAAGCGCCGCTGGGTGGGTCGCGTCTGGAGAGTAGCTCAGTTGGGTGAAGCGCCTAACACAAATCTCGGCGTAGGGCAGAGCGTTTTAAGAATATATGGCGTTTATTAATTCAGGACATTAGTCTAATACAATATTAGTGTCCATGTAACTATAATTACATTTGGGTGGGTGGGATGGAAGAGATACGAGGCCTTGTCAGTATTTAATGCGCCTTATAAAATTAACAAAATTTACAAAACAAATTTCTAGTTAAAATAATAAATATATTATGTGCAATATACATAGTTATTTAAATTAAATAAATCATAAAAGTTAATAACAATTCTTATTGCTTAAATAAACAATAATGTTAAATCAAGTAGTAGTAAACAGAAACGGAAGAAACGCATCGAAACAACTCGCATGCAATAACAAAATTCACGAAAGCGCGTGGCCGAGTTCCGCGAAACGTGTTTTGTGCCGGCCTTAATCTCAGAGAGGGCTCTAGGCGGTAAGTGAGGTAAACGCCGCTAGGTTGCGTCTGGAGAGTGGCTCAGTTGGGTGAAGCGCCTAACACAAATTTCGCCGCATAAACTGTCGCAGGTTCGAGTCCTAGCAACGGCAGAGTGTTTTAAGAATATTTGTGTGGGTGGGGTGAACGAGATATAAGACCTTATAAGTATTTACAGCGCTTTCATTCACTCAATGAATAACTAGATAATTTATACTACCAATATAAATTATCTAGTTAATTTACAGCTATATATATTCAAGAAACAGTTGTGAGGTATTAGCTCATGCATTTTAAGCACTTTGTTACGTTCTGAAATAATTTAAGAATCTGAAACAGAAAGATATACTTACTTATTTTGTTTGATTTAATCACTTGAGACTTATCTTTTATAATCGTATGCAATTTTGTATTCGTCATGCACATCGGGTTGCTTCTCTACTAGCTAAAATGTTGGGTCCCTGTAAATATGCATATATAAATATTTAATATTGGTTAGTTATCTTATTATTAAATTGTTGTGAAATTACTGGTGTGATGGGTCAGGAGTGTGAAAGAGATGTGATGGGCGTATTGAACCACGTATCTAAGATTAATGTAATTAAAATTATACCTGCGGTTACGGATGGTTGGATTCCTTGACAATTATTCATCTCCATACTGCTTCTGATTATTCCTTTTATGTTTGATCTTCCATTTGTTATCTCCATCTATCCATGTGTTAATATCCATTTCCTTTGCTCACCATTAATTTTGATCTGAATTGATTGTTTTGATTACATCTCCTTTAACCTAAAATGTTTCCCTGTCAAATATAATTTAATTTTAGTAAATTAAAATTATTTCATTTATAATCGCTAGCAATATGCTGTTTCAATTCAATTACTAACTATTAATATTACTTACCATTAATTAATTAATTTATCCTTTTAACTCACTTCACTTACAGCTGTCGCTTTGCACTTCATTCATAATTAATTCATTCATCTGGCACTGTTGATTTGACACTCTGTTTTACAAAAATGAGGATGTGCCGCAGTGTGAGGTGAAAATTCACGAATTAAATTATACGCAGTGTAATAAGATATTAATATGTTTATTCAAAGAATGTTGTAATAATACTAATTTAAAATATAAAACCTATTCAATATATCGTTCATGCAACGGCAATATGTCGTATCCCACAAAAAGTCAAAATCGATTTTATGGTATTATTCATTACAGATCATTATTCTACAACTCCTTATAATACATCGTATCCCACAAAAAAAAACATGTAGCCTGTAAATTGTATTAAACTATTATGTCGGAACCCCACTGCACCATTGCAAATTGTCATAAGCCACATATCCCGCCATTTGTGTGTGGGTTGTGACATATTGCAATCGAAAACCTAACCCGAATAAGTGACAGTTGGTGGCGTACGACAAATTGAATTTGAAAGACCGTTAAAAACACCAAACATTAAACGTGATTTTTTTTATTTTGAGGTGTCTAAAAAAGAAATTTGGATTCAATCATTTAAAGGTGCGTGTCGTTTGTACGCTTTAATAAGATTGGTAAGTATTATTTTTGAATATTTATTGTAACAAAAACTTATTAGTTTGTATTTGAGGTTATACGTAATACAAACCCAATTTTTATTTTTATTTCGTTTACCTAGGATTAAAATATTTAAATTCATAATTTATAAACTAAAATGAGTTCAAGATCAAGAGCAAAAAGAATGGTTGAAATGGTCCTTCAAAGAGAAACCTATACACCTGGTATAATTGGTGTACCGGTAAATATTAATCCAAATAATGAAATTTATATGATGGAACCGGATAGGGATCTTCTAGACGTTATAAACACAGGCGAACCTTTGTTGGGAAACTTAGATAATATTATGATTACTGGTGAGTTACATGTCTATTATTAACAAAGTGTTGTTTGTACATACTTATTTAGTAGGTAAATTCACTGATTTCTATGTGCATACTTTGTAGGGTCTCACATATCAAATTGAAATGTTGAAAACGGTTTTGACATTATGATTGATACAGAAAAGGATGGTGGATGTAATTTTGAGATCCCAAGTATACACCAAGATAATATTATTGCTTTTGAAGAAATAATACAGGGTGAAGACGACGATAATGAAGTACAAGGTATAGACATGATGGTAGATACAATTAATGATAACATAGAAGGCGAAGGAGTAGTGTATGAAGCAGACAATTCTGGTGCCATACGCAATAATGAAATGAACAATAACGAGAGCAACAGTAGTGGTTCTGAAAATACCGATAGACTGAATAAAAACCTGAGAATGAGTGGAAAAAAATATGTAGGGTTTACTAGAGTAGATAATACTGTTTAGCAAAATCAACCTAGAGAAGAAAGAAAAATGGGTCAACGTTGTAATTCTGCAGAATGTAAGCGCATCAGCTTACGAAAGTGTTCTGACATTATCGAAGATGAAAGAAAACTAGTGTATAATATGTTTTGGTCTGTCGTGGGATCAAAGAAAAGTGTACGTAGCTAATAATGTTAAAAAATTTAATCCAAAAAGACGCTATACAACTGAACCAAATAGTAGAAGGTCTTATAGTTATTTGTATAGCCTGAGAATAAATAACAATCAGTATCCAGTGTGTAAAAAAATGTTTCTGTCAACACTGAGTTTAGGTGAACGATCTGTCAGAGAATGGGTTTTAAAGAGTACAGATGGGATACACCACTCTCAAGAAGTTGCAAATTCTAAAAGGAAGTTGGTTGAACATAATCGTAAAAAAGACTTGGAGACACTAAATAAATTCTTTGATGAGCTTCCAAAATTACCCTCACACTATGCTAGAAAGAATACGTCAAAAATGTTCCTAGAACAGAATATTGACTCACTCGCACAACTGTATAAAATCTATCTTGAAAAAATAGATGATGAGGAACCTGTAACTGCAAAGCCAGTGAGTAGGACAAAATTCAGTTCAATATTTCGTGAAAAAAAATCTGTCTTTGTACACATTAAAAAAAGATCAATGTGACACTTGTGCCTTACACAAAGTAGGAAACCTTACGGATGAAGCCTGGAATGAACATGTTATAAAAAAAGATTTGGCAAGAAATGAAAAGCAAAATGACAAAGCTATAGCAGCAGAAAATAGATCAATTGTTCTTACGATGGATCTGCAAGCGGTACAAGTCTCACCATCTATTCAGGCAAATGCATGTTACTTTAAAACCAAATTAACAATCCATAACTTTACAGTTTACAACCTCGCATCCAAACATTGTAAATGCTATTGGTTTACTGAAATAGACACTGACTTGACAGCATCCACATTTGCCTCACTTATTATAGACTACCTTAAATCACATTGTTTAGGGAATAATGAAGTTATTATCTATAGTGACGGATGCACATATCAAAATCGCAACTGCATTATGGCAAACGCCCTGTTAGATTACTCAAAAAATAGTCGGCAAACAATAATACAAACATTTTTAGAACGGGGTCACACACAAATGGAATGTGACTCTGTTCATAGTGCAATTGAAAGAAAATTGAAGAATAGGCCTATTCACCTTCCCAGCAACTATTCAACTGCTACCATACATGCACGTCAGAAACCATTTCCATACAAAGCAAAATGGATGGATTTCAATTCATTTACCAATTATTCAATAACATCATTACATAGGTAGGTATCTAAATATTGTCCACAAAACAACTTTGCATCTTACTTTTCTTTTCCAGGGTAAACAGCATTCGTCCTGGACTACAGAAAGTTACTGACATTAGAGCTCTAAAGTATACTCTTGAAGAAGAAATTTTCTACAAGACAGATTTTTCAAAAACGTGGACGTTGCTACCTCAACGTATGAAACGCCTGAAAAATCCTCCTGAATGGCCCAAATTACATAGTGAACCAAGAAAAATTTCTTCAGTAAAATATGGACATTTGCAACAACTTAAATTGTTACTTCCTAAGGACTGTATGAATCTTTGCCACATGATTAAAATATTTTGTGCAATGCTATGTTATAATAAAAATAAAAGTTTCATTTTCAATTAAAAAAAACTCCGTTTATTCTATAATGATGTTTTTTTATACGGGCAAGAATAAGTCGTAATCCACAACTTTTTCATTTTCTGGGTTACAATATGTCGTAACCCATTTTTATTACTTATACGTTAACTTTAGTGACTTTTTGCGTTGTAGGACAGAGGGCAGATGCTAACAATGACTAAATAGTAATAGAACACAAACCAATTATGGATAAAACTAAAATTATGAAGTTTTAATAGTCTCCTGTCAAATAATCATTTTGTGGCTTACGACATATTGCCGTTGCATGAACGATATACAAAAATGTAACGTAGAGATTTAGAATGAGAAAGGATTGGTTAATGATGGGAAAAAGTTATAAAACAGATGTTTTGAAAATATGTAATTAAGGGATGGTTTATGGTCTTAGGATTACTATAAAAATAAATATTTGTTAATCTGGGGAATTCCCAGGTAATATAATGTACAATAGGGTTTAGTTTTATACTAATTACAATAATAAAAATAAAATAAAATGTTATAAATACAAATGTAAATATGAATTGGTTTTATGACCTTAACAGGCACCCACGTGAACATCGTTCGGTAAAGTTTGGTTAAATTCAAATTTACTAAGTTAGTTTTAAATTATATTGATGGTTCCTTTAATTAATTCCTTATGTCTTCATTATAATTTATACTTTTTCATTTATATTTCCCTTGTTTTCTTCTACCTTCCTTTTAAATTTTACTTGGTTGACAAAGTAGTACATGCGCACTGGAAATGACTTCTTCAGAAGGTCCTGCCAAGGGACGAGATCGATCCTTTTGACTGATGAACAGCAAGCTAGCTGAACGTAATTGCTACGGATATTTTTGGGTGTTTGATCATTTTGAATGCTCGTGTTATCACGGATGTTAGAATCAACCTTTCATCGGTTAATATTACTGAGTCGTTTCTTGGTGCGTGTGCTAATTGTCAGGTAAGTTTTTTTTATCATTCCTTTTATTTTCATTTTTGTTACCCGTGTTTTTTCCTTTATATTTCAGGTCTTAGACCCCAATTATAGTCACCCTAATATAGCTTATATTACTCTCACACAATCTGCATCATATTCAAGCATTAATTGGATGCCGTATATACACAATAAGTGTTATATGTTTAATTGCATACTTCGTGGTTGGATGCAAGAGATTAGAGCAGAAGTGTTTAATTGTTATACTGGACAAGGGCCTATGCTCAACCAGCACGCTGCCCTTAATTTAGTAGATAATCTAGCAGAGGTGGCCACGTGTAATACCATCTTCATCAGAGAAGATATTTTTGTAAATATTACTTATAAATTGTATTTTTCACAGATAATTTTTGTTAATTGCAATTATAGCTGTAAATTTCATCATTGATTATTTTTATTTTTATGATTATTATTGCTTTTGCATTTTGTGTGTAGCATTACAAATTAGGTTGCTCATTAATTCTTTATATTACTTTGTAGATTTGAAATTTATATTTTGGTTGGCTATTACTTTATTACATTTTGTTTGGGAACTTAAGTTTTGTGTAACGTTTTTTTATTTTATTTGTTCCCTCACCTACCCTCCTTGTAGCCGTTTATTGCTTTCCGCTGACCGGTCAAGAAGGAAGGAAGACCAACCACGTGGCAAAGCAATTGGAGCCCAAAGTATTGGTAATATTTCAAGGATCACGGGTGAGTCAATTCATATCAATTTTACTACTCTATCACATCTCCACTGAGTGATGCCGGATGCGTTAATACCCCATTGCAACAAAAGTTTGTAGCAACTTAAGTATCGCGGCCCTTGCATCTGTAAAAAATATATAATATGTTAGCAAGCGCCGTGGTCCGCATTGAACATCAATTGTATTATATTATTCTCAAATAAAATATTGCTTTTTAAAATTTTACACTACCTACCTGTAACTAGTGTAGATATTTAAGTTTTTGAACACCTTAAAAAACGGGGGGTGCCACATATAAAATTTACAGGGGGCGCCGTAGTAGGTAGCGCCGCCCCTGCAGGTCAATCTGATGTTCTTATTGAAATTAGCTTTTTTTACTATCTAAAGTAGTGCAAAAGTACGTTTATGCTGCGGCCGGTTGTGTTCGAACAATAAATGCATGAAAGCGCGAGGTCGTGTTCCGCGAAACGCGGCTTAATCTCAGGGAAGACGATAGGCGGAATCTCGGCGCATAAACTGTCGCAGATTCAAGTCCCAGCAGAGCGTTTTAATATGTAGCATTTTTTAATTCAGGACATTAGTCTAATACATGATTAGTGTCCATGTAACGATAATTACTTCTATTGTGAGAGAATGAGTGGACCAGATTCTAGGCCTGGTTATTTAACGGGTTTGGTAGTATAGGTTATGTAATTAACTTACTCATAGCATGGCCATTGCGCTGTTAATTTGTATTTACTTCATTTTTTTTTTAAGTAATATTATATTGAATTAAAATGATTATTTTAATTAATTACAATGTCACAAAAAATAAAATGGCACATGGTTATTATTGGCACAAACAAAATATGAGACAAGCTAAATAAATTTTTCTTTAAAAAAATCTCGATTTTTGGTTTTGTTGTTCTGATTTATATTTTAATCGGGTCTATTTAATAGTTATAACGGATGCGGGCTTAACAAAATCGCGTCTATATTGTCTAAAATCAATAATCGTATCTACACAAACAACTGGTTCTCTTACTACTGGCAACACTGTCGGGCTAAATAACGTGCGAGTTATTTAGATTAAAATACAACTAAAACCTGTTGATACATACGGGATTAACAACGATACAACAAAATATGAAAACAAAATTACTGAATTTAAAATATTAAAAAAAACGCAATAAACAATTATATACTCTTTTACATATAGTAGAAGAGGTAGGTGGAACAGCAACCCGTCAATGTAGTGGGCTACACAATATACCTTATATGCGTATATATATATATATATATATTTGATTTAGATATTCAGAAAAAGACTCGATGTATACACCTAGTTGATGTAACAACTTGTAATCATATTTGAAATTGTTTTAAATAAAGAATAATTAATCAAATCGTAATTGGCGCAGTCGATAGGATTGATCGATAATCAATCATACATAAATAGTGAATGATGAGTGTATGATAATACTTAGCGATCAAACAAACTTTCGGGCAATAAACATTAATTGCTAAATTGAAGACTTTTATTGCAAGAAACAACAGTGGGTGAATTGAGTACCTCGCTAAAAACAAAAACTTTTTAAAACAATAAGCCGTTTTGCTGTGGATAAGAATTCAGCTGCCGTAGACCAACATCTCCGAGTACGAGACTATAAAGGGCAAATGAAAATATTATTGATTATTTGGTGAGTACATAAATGTCAATTATTAGTAATAACTCAGACAAAAATAGTTCATATTGCGACAATGATTTTATTCCAAATCTCATAGAAGATTTAACTTCGTCTATAGCAAACATATCATTAAGCTGATACGACGCAAACTTAGATATATTGGCAACATTTAAAACTGAATACTTACAAATGATGACAGAATTCACCGGAAACCAAGCTAATCTAAACAAATTCATAGGTCGGCATCCTATTGAGAACAAAGATCAGCTACTCTTTTTTTTTAACAATGCAATTAACAGTTTTTCGTTTAAAAAAAATAACCAAGTTCATCTTACTAGTCGTATCTCCATGGCTACAATAAAATATACAAAAAAGTGTCAAACGACGCCTGGTGGTGATTCCATCTATTAAACCAGAAAGAAGGCTACCAACATTCAGCTCTTATGCATGAGAAAATGTTTATTTTGGTTTTTACAAGAAAACGCTACAGATTTACCGATAAGATTTTGGATCATTATAAGAAATCCCAGGACTGACACTCCGCCATAGAGATGGGCTGACACTTTATAATGCAGATTGTATTGCAATGACGTCAACGAGTGCGTCCACAAAAGCGGGAGTTTACCTCTACATTTGTAGCGGTCTGCTCCGGTCGATTCAGTTTTCCTAAACAATTTTTTATACTATTACCAACCTTGTAAATTATTACTATAAAATTTGCCGTTTAGCTATCGATAATTAAATAATTGATCATTTATTAAAAATAAATAAGTATGAGCTTGTCGCCGTGATATAAAAACAATCAATAATAATAATGATCGCTACTAATGGAGCTTAAACAAACCAGTAACGGTGAAATAACATTTCAATTGGCATGACAAAGTGTTACTCCAGCTCTAACCCTACACTAAATAGTCCTAGGACACTGGTCTTCACGATCACAACAGGTTTCATTTCATTTGCAACGCACAATGTTAAATAAAAAAGTAAATAATATGCTCCATTTACCTACTAAAAAATTATAATAATTGCAACTAAATTTAATGCAGAATGCAAAAAGTGCTACACTTTATTATTTAATAATAAATAAATTTTACCTTTAATGTTGACATTAAGTGTGTGTAACTTGATACTATTGATATTACAATAGATAATAATAATAAAGATTGGATTATCAACATTGTCTACTGTGATGATTTTAAATTAATAAATTCAGCATGGAGATCTTCATATTCGCACTTGAATGTATACCTGTTGAAATGGACATAAACAACTGACCGAATCTATGAATATTTTATTAATATGCAATAAAAAACACAGTATTAATACAGTACAAACACGCTATACCAATTTAGATTCATATCAATCATAGGTAAAAAATAAACGTTAAATTGTTAATTGGAAGTCGAGGCGGTGAAATATAAAATTTATCAAGAAAAGTTTTTTTATAAAAATAACTGAAAATTAAATTTTTGGCTTATTATTTTTTTTTTAAATAAAACTATGCTATAATTTATTAAATATTCATTTGAATTTCTATATGTAAGTTATCTACCGTACACAACCACGGCTTAGATGGAACACTGCATCCATTTGAGTCTTCATAATTACATTATATAATCTATTGTAACCTTTATATTTAGTCAGTCTAAGTCTGTACCCGTTACTATACGGATTAATAATTAAATTGTTCGTTTTTAAAAACATAACAAATAAACAACGAAAAGTAATTGGCGCAGTCGTACGGGTACACTAAACGGAATATTTAATGAATATAAATATCCGGTTTGTTTTAACAATTAAATAGTGAAACGAATCAAATAACTTTATATGTAGTTGCGTGCATCTTGTTAAGTTCCGGTGCAAATAAATTAACCTGTGGATATATCAACGAACTACGAGACCATCTCTAAAGAACTCTGAACTTTGAGCAACGCCAAGAAACTAGCTGAGTCAACCAGTCCATATTACTTACCTTCAACATCGATGGATATAATATACGTACAGTAAGTACATAAAGTTTTTTAGAGGTATACACCGTGTTTAATGAGTGTCCACACACATAATATTGACTCAGATTCAGAATCAGACTTAGACCCAACTATCCCTAATCATAACCGCTCGCGATCGAGATCCCCCATGCGTAATAATAACAACGCAATGGCTATCCCTGTATTAAAGGCAGAATACCTGCAAATGGTTCCCGAATTTCACAGTGAATCTGAATTGCTTTCTCATATTTTTATCAGTAATTATTATATTAATATAAATTGTAAGTGCTTAGGGGTGACGTCATCCACTGTATATTTTTTTCATCAATTTGATGCAAGTCCACATTCAATTAAGAGTTTGGGTGCGTTTATGCTGCACATCGCCGGCGCTGCTCGCCAAGATTGGCGCCGGGATGTTGTGGCGATGATGAAACAAACCTATATAATCTTATGGGAGCATTTATGCTGCACCTCGCACATTGCCGCGCTGCTCGCCACATTCCTCGCCACTGCGATGTGAACAAAATAGTTTGTTTTTTATAATCGGACCATCGCCGTACATCTTCAAACTAGCGCTCTGATTGGTCCGTTTAGTGCCAGTTTTGTGAGACGTTAACATAATGTAATTTATATTATCAAACTTATTTAATTAGTTTAATTAATTAGTATCTTACTTCAAACCGTGTTGCGGTTATATGCAATTTAAAAGAATGAAGTTTTATTTGCATGTATTGTGTTAATTTATTAAAACTTTGTTGCGTTTACAATAGTTTTATTAAGAATTTAATTGAAATAAATCCGCATTAAGCAGGAAATTGTTAAAGAAATGTTTGTATTTTTACTGAAGTGGCATAGTAATTAATTATTTTTATTTAATAATTTGACTTATATTAATAATTTCATTATAGTAATATTTTATTAAAACAAATACCGATCGATTATCACAATTTTAGATTAAATAAAACTTTGACTTGCAATTTAAATTAATTACTTAATATAAAATCACTAGTCACTTAAAATTATGTTGCTCTTCTATTCAATTTATTGTAAAAAAAAATTTCCTGCAAATTTTGTGTAATAATTTGTTTGTTTGTTTTCAGATCATACCGTTACTAACGTTAGAAATTTACAAACAATAATATTTGTTTGTTAAAGATTTTTTTTTTAAACTGTTCTATGCACAAACGTACTACATGGTGGTGCAAATGGAGCATTTACAAGCGTGTTCTATTAATTATTTGGTTTGTTTTTTGTCGACGGAAGGTCTAAAGGCGCCAGAAATTTACAATTTCTTTTATCGTTAAGTTATTTGTTTTATACTACTTAATTCAATTAATAATTTTAACTCAATAATATGACTTATATTAATAATTTTATTACAGTTATATTCGATTAATAAAATAAAACTCGACAGTAATTAAATAACGGCAAAGTGCGAGCAGCTCGGCGATGTGCATTTATGCTGCTGAATGGCGATGTGCGAGCAGCGGGCAGCGCCAATCTTGGCGAGCAGCGCCGGCGATGTGCAGCATAAACGCACCCTTACAATCGCATATTTTTAACAGTTATTATTTTATTATAAATTACAAGTGCTTAGGGCTGACGTCATCACATCATATATTTTTCCATTTTTTTACAAGTCCACATTGAGGTGATCCCATTATTATAATACTTTTCCCATTCCTTATCAGCAATACCGTATGGCGCAATGCTTAACGCGTCGGGCTTTCAACCCGAATTATCAAGTCGCCGCTGGTGTGAGATAATTATTTGACAAGTGTCAGTAAATTATTTAAAATATTATTGGAAAGAAGCAAATTTAAAATAAAATTATAGTGAAAATCAATTGTGAAATTAAAAAGAAAGCAGTAGTTGGTGTTTGTGGCCCTGAGGGAGGCCGGAGGCCCTCAGAAGAAGATTCTAATTATTTTTTTTACTGAGAAACGTCAAATTAATTTGTCAAATAAATTAATCAAATAAATTTATTAAATTAAATTTTTTTGGACCTTTTTGGATTGGATTTGAAATTAAGGACGATGCAGAAGGATGAAACTGGAATGACAACCCACTCTTGACTGCAGTAAGTACTGCAAAAACATTGAAACGCAAAATTACGACCGAGTGTAGCTCAGCGTATGGTAAACGTAGTGGTGAGGTTCTCACTCACAATAGGTTCGAGGTGTTAACACTAATGGCAGATGAGCCTATTGTGAGTAAAGAAATCAGCTCAAACAATTTAGTTATTAGCCCAAATTCTGACAATAATACGCCTCAAAATTCAATTTCGAATAATAATAAATAATAGCAAAAAATAGTTCAGCTAGAAAATTTGCAAGACCTATTTGAATTTATTAAGAAAAACAAACGATAAATTTTACGTAAAACACGGTTTTAATAACCGTGTTTCTATTTATACTAGTAGTGTGTCAGACTATCGGCTTTTGAAAGAAGCCTGCAAGGTTGAGGAACTGGAGTTCTATACTTTTACTCACAAGGATGAGAAAACTCACACCTTTGTGGTGATGGGGCTCCAGGTGAACCTCACCGCAGAAGAAATTATAAGTGAAATTTTTGAAATTTATAAAATTAATATCCTATAATGTTACAAAATAAGAAACACTAAATTCCCTGTGTATGTTCTAACCACTCCCATCCAAATTACATGTAGTAAGCTCAATGACAAAGTTCACTATGTTTACCATACGTCAGTTACATTCGATTAATATGTAAATAAAAAAGGTTTAAGTCAGTGCCACCGCTGTCAAAAGTGGGGACACGCTACGTCGAATTGCTACGTCAGTCCTCGTTGCTTGAAGTGTGCTGGCCCACACTCAATGCACATTTGCACAAAAAGCAAAGATGTGGAGGCAAGCTGCTTTAAATGCGGAGGGGCGCATCCCGCAAATTCTATAGATTGCAAAGTTTACAAAAAGTAAATTGCTGCCATGAAGAAGCAGAGGTCCAAGCATCACCCACCAAAACCAGGAAATTTCTAGCCAATCAAATACATTCCTGCGCCAGCCCCAAAAGTAAACGCCTGGATCAAGCGAAAGGAGGATGCTGCAGTGAGCCAGCAGCAGCAGAGACGTGAGGAAGAACCATTTTTGACTCGTCAAAATTTATCGTTTTTCGTATTTCCTGGCCATGATGATTATAATAGCGTCATGGGAGAAATAGGCAGGTTGAAAGGTATGGTAGATCTTTCAAGGATGTTTAGTCTATTAAAAGACATGAATGATAGGATGGAATGCTGTCAATCCGAAACAGAAAAGTTTCAAACCATTATATCATTCATGTCGTAATTGGATTCGATGGCTAATAGGCTAAACATCTTTGAATGAAATGCCAATAGTATTAAATCAAAAGTTGGCAAACTAATAGAGTTTCTTTCAAGATCGGTTGTGGATATTTTGGTAATTGTGGAAACTAAATTAGATGCTACCGTAAAATTTAATGTGTAGGGGTACCGCATTGAACGGCAAGAGAGAAATCTTGCTGGCGGTGAGGTAGCCGTTCTTGTAAGGAATTCTATCAGCTACATGCGAATAAATTGCAACAGCAGTTTAGGTTAGAAAATGGCATGACGCTGATAGGAGTTTATTGTTGTCCAAATTTTCAGTTTGGGGAGGACGATGTCTTGAGTCTCCTCGACAAGGGGAACAAAGTTCTTTTTGTCGGGGATTTAAATGCCAGACATAGTACCTGTAACTGCCACCTACACAATCAAAATGGTACATGTTTATACAACATGTCCACTGCACACAACTTAAACATCATGCACCCACCCACACATACACACTTTCCATTAAATGGTATGACGCCGACCACAATCGATTTATTTATTAATAAAAATGTGACAAACATTTCAAATTTAAAGACAGTAGACAAATTGAGTTTGGACCACACAACTAGTTACATGCACACTTTACAACAGGATAAACAAACCGAGACAAATTGTTCAGAGACCCAACTACAAGAGTGCCAATTGGCCACTCTTTAGAAGGATCCTGGACAGAGACATTATTATTGACAGAAATATTAATAGCCCCGAAAACATTGACTGACATGTCGAAACCTTAACAAAAATTATACAAAACGCTTTCAAGAAAAGCGTTAAAATGAAAACAATTGATCTTTTGGCTGACAGGTTACCTTAAGACATAGTGGACAAAATTCAATTTCGAAACAGGGTGCGAAAAATTTGGCAAAGATCAGGAGACAGACATGAGAAAGACAACATGACTGAACTTAACAGACAGATTTTTGACATTAAAGAATACACAAATAAATTTCGGAATGACAGGATTGAATGACTTTCACACAGGGACCATTCAGTTTGAGCCATGGTAAAGTCGATCAAACAAAATAGTCAAAGTCAAGTCCGGTCAAAATCAAAATTTTATCGCGCGTTGCGAATTTATCGGACATAAAGCAGTACATGGTTCAGTTTATAAAACAAAAGCAAAAACGGCACATTATTATACTATTATTAATTTATCGAGCAATGTATTTCTTCTAATTAAATTTAATCGTAATTTTATCGACCAAGGAACTCTTTATAATTTAATTGGTATGAATTTATCAACCCAAAATAAACGATACCTGTTAAACTTGTATGATTTGTCGACCGACGATTGTTATCGATTCTGGGTAACAATAATTTTGGCATCCACTCCCAAATTTAAAGATTAGTGGTGGAAATCGTGGTGGCAGATAAATTTATTGCCATCGACACCTCTATTGCTCGGATTAATCTCCAGTGATCAGAGATTGTTGGACTGATTATGGTTGAGTTCATATCATGGTCGTGCTTAATCTTTATCAAACTTTTTAGAGTTTTAAGCCTCCACAAAAGAAAGCCTGCAAATACCTAATTACAATACTACACCTAACAACTTTAAATAATATTACCTTATTGTAAGGCTTCCGACTGTTTGTCTTTATAAGACATAAAATTGATTGATGATAGCATCCATAATGATTATTTAAATAAATCTAAAATTCAAAACTTGCCACTAATATTGTTAATAAATTAATAAATTCACAATACCTTAATACTTGTTAACACTCTTGATTACCACGCGGCATGGCATAGTTTTGTTATCTTAAATGATATGGAAGTGTCTCAGCGACCAACACAACTCAAGTCGTCACAACCGAAAGAGAGTTATCATAATTTTGATTTTAGTTTTATTCAAATGGCAAAATTTTCAAAAAAAAACAATTGAAATTTCTACGCATGTCAGCGCATATACGTCTCAAGTTAAGTATTATTTCATAAACAGTAACCAATTTAATTTGAAACCAAACGACAAGATAATATTGTACAATACATTTACAATTAATTCATAAAGTTGGCTACATTAGCCAAGCGCATTTAACCGCTAGGTTTTACAACAAAAACGGTATTTTAAATAAATTCGCAACCCGCAAAAATTAAAAACGATACGCCAATGACCACTCCAACTTCACGCATGTATTAAATGTCAACAGCTGACTGCCACAAGTAAACAATACATATTGGTGTTCAGCATTCGGCTCCGAACTACGGACCGATCTAGTCGACAGTAAAGACTAGTGTGCAAAGTGCGATAAGCAATTTAATAGCTATCCTATCCCATATCTGTTGTTGTCATTATATCCTATGCTTATTAACACGGGGTGAGTGAGAACTGTGTTGTCTTAATTGTTTTATATAAGGTGATCTTGTCTGAGCAGAGCTCGGGCAAGCCACCAGCATGGCGGGGAAGAGCCCCGGTGGCAATTCCTCACAAGGAGATGTTGAGATGAAGAATGTAAACTCAGAGAATAAAGTTGGTGATATTACCAATACAGATCAGCAAATTAATAATAGCACCGGCAACTCATCCATGGCACCCACACGTGTTATTACAGCACTTGTTGATAGTTTTAACCCCTCCGATACTGGTCCATTTCAAATATATATAGAGCCTACTAACAACCAATCCATCACTCCTATGGGGATAGGTTCTAAATTAATCAATGAGAAAATACCAGCATCGAAAGTTGAACCTCGAGGTAGAAATAGAATCGGAATTTTTTTTAACAGTTACGTAGATGCGAATAAATTCTTAAAAGGTCCCTTTTTATTAAATCATAGCATCAAAGCTTACATCCCCTCACACCACATTTCGTGCAAGGGATTAATTCGTGGTATAGATAAAGACATTGACATAACAGAAATTGTAGCGAGAGGTAAAAATTCGTTGGATGTGCAGATTTTAAAAGCTGAACGTTTTAATAGAAAGGTGCAAAGCGAAGAAGGATTTCGATTTGAACCCTCCAATACAGTACTAATAACCTTCCGAGGTCACATTCTGCCCAAAACATTTATATTAAATCTTAACTCTCGTCCAGTCACGTTATACATATCAAAGGTTATACAGTGTTTCAATTGCATGAGATATGGTCACACCTCTAAGGTCTGCAAAAGCCCCGAACCTAAATGCCCATCATGCTCCGGTTCGCATAAACTGGAAAGTTGTTCTACGGCGCTCTCACCCTGTTGTATGTATTGTAAAGGCAGCCACTACTCCAATGAAATTAAAACTTTATTAGCTAACAGGATCTGTCCGGAGTTCTCACGACAAACCAAAATTAAAGAGGCAATGGCTTATCACGGCTACTCGTTTCATGAAGCATCTTCGCTGAATCCTAACAAACAAGCCAATCTCCAACAAGACAGAGACTTTCCCACTGCTTTTACAACAGTTGAACCAGTTTCCCACTCACACCTCCCGATACGACAAATTTTCTCCTCAGCAGTTAGGGCACCGGTTGCCAACACAGACGATCATCCCTATGCTAGAAATGGCAATGGTTCTGTTGGCGAGTCGTCAAGAGATCATTTTATAAAAGAAAGAGAACCAATAACAGATCGCCGGAAAAAGCGCGAGCATTAAGACAAGCCTCTTTTAACTCTACGGTTTCGCTGCCTCCCGATGCTGCGTACTCTACTTTAGCATACCCGGCTGATAGCATGTTACCTTCTGTCGATGCAAGATTTATTCAAAATCTTGTAGAGACATTAATTAAGGCAATAAGACAATATTCGTCTCAAAACCCAAAGGATGCACACGCATCAATTTCTAATATTCTCACGTCCCTGAATAATTTAGTTGTACATTCAAGCCATGGCTCCGGCGTCGATTCGTCTTCTTAGTTGGAATATCCAGTCAGGATACAACAAAAAGGCCGAATTGTCGCGACTGATGCATGATTTAGACATAAACGCTGTCACAATCTGTGAAACATGGTTTCAACAGAATAAATATTTTTCTTTTCCCCGCTTTAGTTCTTTTCACAATATGAGAGAAGACGGGTATGGAGGTATTTCATCTTATTTTAACCAAAATTTCTTTTTCAAAACTAAAACCCCATCTTTTAATATCCCTTCAGCTGTCCAATTTGTTCAATCCTCAGCTTCTTTTCTCACAATCCTTTCATGCTACTGCCCACCTAACAAATCACTTAATAGAAACAACTGGATGAACATTTTTAACTCACTAGCTCCGCCATTTATTATTGTTGGTGATTTTAATGCACACCACCCCTTATGGGGTCACCATCATCACAACCGAAATGGAATAGAGTTAGAAGCGGCTATCGACTCATTAGGTCTAGTAATACTAAATGACGGGTCTCCGACAAACATCCATCTTAACGTCATAGATTTGGTGATAGCATTTCCTGACGTTGCGATGAGATGTCGGTCAGAGACTCTGCATGACACATACGGAAGCAACCATTTTCCAATTATTACGGAAATCTATCTTAATCATGCTCGATCAGCTGCGAACAATCGCCCTTACCCTATTAATTTAAAGAACATTAATTGGCCCTCCTACACTAACTATCTTTTGGCAAATTGGGAACATAACCCTTCTCCCAATTACAAGGAACTTGAGACCTGGCTGGTAGACGCTGCAAAAGCATCCTCCCCTAATTGTGTGGCATCACCTCGCAATACTGAACGAGTGCCTTGCCCTTGGTGGGACAAAGAGTGTACCGAAGCAGTGAACAAGAGAAAACGATTTCTATCAATATTTCGTAGGACAGGTAAGCTCTGCCATCTGGTTGCGGCGAGGAAGGCTATGGCGGAAGCCAAAAAGCTCCTTTTGCGCAAAAAAAGGGAGAGTTTTAGAAAATTCTGCGGTTCTCTAAACAGAAATTCTTCACCTTCTTACGTGTGGACAACCATAAAAAGGTTTTCCAGAATTAATAGACCATACCCCCCCATTAAGGATGAGATCTGGGCAACCGAATTTTTATCAAAACTTGCTCCCCCATATGTCCAACATCCTTCGGTGTTATCACCGATGACAGTATTTAGCGATATTCCGCACATAATGAACAAACCGATACAGCAATCTGAATTGCATTATGCGTTGGAAGGTAGGAAAGACTCTGCTGTTGGTTTCGACAACATTTCGTATTCTATGATACGCGAATCTCCGGGTGTCATTAAAGCCCACTTGGTGCAAATATTCAATGCTTGTTTGGAACATGGAACAACTCCTGATGTATGGAAAATCATCAAGATTGTCCCCATACCAAAAAGCAAACCATCTCCAGATTCAGATAAGGCCTTTCGTCCTATTGCGATCCTTTCTTGTATCCGAAAAACATTTGAAAACATCCTTAAAATTCGACTAGAGAGATGGTGCGAAACAAATTCAATTTTTCCTCCTGGAGTTACTGGTTTCAGAAAAGGCCACAGTGTTTACGATAACATCACTACCCTTTACAGCGATATTATTACAGCTCTGGCTCAAAAACATGTTTTGTGTGTATGTTTTCTAGACATAAAAGGAGCTTATGATAACGTATGTATTGCTCACCTCAAATCGGTCATGATAAGCTTAAATATGCATCCATCTTTCATAAACATCATAATGGAGTTAGTCTCGGAAAAAAAGCTGTATTTGTCAGGAACATCTCCAGAAGAGAACCCTAGGACTTCTTACGTAGGACTGCCTCAGGGCAGCCCGTTAAGCCCTATTCTCTTTAATATATATATACACTCGCTAGTCCACCCCTCAATTCCCACGGTTAAAATAGTGTCATATGCTGATGATTTTGCCATATACTCGTCGGGCGCATTTCCAAATAGCGTAATACATAACATCAATGCAGTACTGTCGGAAACAGCATCAAATCTGTTCACCCGTAATTTAGAATTATCGGTAGACAAATGCAAATCGATGATTTTTTCGTCCCGCAACAGAAATATAGCACCTCAGCTACTGATACCAACTATCAATAACACCCCTCTACTTTGTGTCCCATTTTATAAATTTCTGGGGATTACATTCGACGACAAACTATCATGGAGCACTCATGCAAATGCCCTACAAAAATCATGTGCTCAGGGAATCAATATTCTCAGGTGTGTATCTGGTACTAACTGGGGAGGAGACCCTGAGACGTTGTTGCTCTTTTACAAAGCATTTGTCCGTTCACGCTTAGATTTTGCATCCCATCTTTTTTCCTTCTGTAGCAAAGCAACAACAGCTATATTAGATAAAATCCAAAATCGAGGTATGAGAATTTGTTTAGGAGCAATGAACTCCACACCGATTAATATTATGGAAGTGGAAATTGGCATAATGCCTCTGCTCATAAGACGACAAGTGTTGGCAAAAAAATATGTAGCAAAACTGTTCGGGATGAGAGGAGGTATGACATTTGAAGCCATTTCTCGAGCCAGTGACATGTTTGGCAAACGGCCATTCTGGCCCTCAAAGGGATGTCCCATGATCATCTCCGCTTTTAACGAAATCTCCCAGTTTGAAAGAATTATCAATAAGAGCGCATTCTCAAAACTATTTTCATCCCCTTTTCAATCCCTTGCCCTGAAAATGACCTACCACAAATTTTTGGTAAAAGACATTGATTGCAGCTCAGTAAACACCGTTTTTCAAAGTTTTATTCACAATCTTTGGCCAGATTCTGTTTACATTTTTACAGACGGATCTGTAAAACAAAACCCTCATTCGGCGGCCTACGGTGTCTACATACCCTGCCGGCACTTGGAAGAAGCTGGAAAACTACCCCAACATGCCTCGATTTTTACAGCTGAATTATATGCCATTTATAGAGCCTTGATTTTGGTAGCATTTTACAATCTGTCAAAGGCAGTAATTTTTACAGACTCCCGTAGTTCTCTTGATGCGATATGCTCCCCAGCATGCAGCATTAAAGACAACATCTGGGTCACACACATCAAAAACTTATTGATCTCGCTACAAAACAAAGGTTATGCGGTTCATTGGTGTTGGGTTCCGAGCCACATAGGATTAGCTGGTAACGAATTAGCCGACGAAATTGCGAGGACATGGGAGGCGATGTAATGATATCAGTATCAATTACACCGACCTTTATGCCAGCTTCGTGCGAGAGGGGTTGCAAGCATGGCAACTACTTTTTGACTCAACCTCTATGACCAAGGGAACTAAATATTATAATCTGATAAACAAAGTTACGCATTCTACTCCTTGGTTTAAAAAAACACCGTTCCATTCTAAAGCGGAAGTAGGCCTACTTAGTAGGCTAAGATCAGGACACCTTAGATCACCATGGCATCTATATAGATTAAACATTGTAAGCAATCCTCTATGTTGTTGTGGTCAAGTAGGTACATTAGACCACCTATTTTTTGAATGTAGTAGATTTAGACATAATCAACAGAAACTTTGGCAGAGATTATGTAATTGTGAAGTAGATCTACCCACCTCCATGGAACTACTGATTGCCTCCAAACATACCAAAGTTTACGCTGCTCTGTGCGAATATGTCAGAGAATCAAAAATTGTACTATAATTCTCACTCACTACAATCCAACAACTACTAACACCTTCCCGTCCGAGGCTCCCCCCTGTGTTGTGACAGAGCCGCTGGAGCTCCGGCTCGAGAAGAGTTTTAATCCTATTCCTATGTCACCCTTGTCCTTGTAACTCAGTTTTGCCTCCACTGGCGTGTACACACTCCTAACTGGTGGGTACACGCTAGTGATTGATGAAACATTTATTTTAAATAATTAAAAAGGCGGTCATGGCTACAAAGTACGTGAAGCTAGCGTACGAGCCAAGTAAGATGCAGCTCACTTCACGACGGAGCTGACATCACCCATTCAACAACAACAATACATATTGGAGGTTAGTGCTAAAGTGAATTAATAAATATAATAAAATGAATAAAGGACTATCAATCTCGTATCATAAACCAGGTAAGTCTACATATCAAAACACCACCAAAATTATATTTATTGTAGGTCGTGATTGCATGCAAATTATTAATTTAATCAATTAATGCAACTAAACATCATCCTCAACCAGGTTTGTCAGGAACAGAAATCCATATATATATATATATATATATATACATACAGGTAAATTTAAATAGTTAAAAATCAAGTTAATTTTATTTTATATAACCAACCATTATTAACTACCTCTATTTATTTATTTTAATTAACAACTTAATTTCAGTTCTGTTACTGGTCCACATTTGTACTCGGTTTATATAGTGCAATTAAATCCAAACTCTAATTGTAGTGTCTGAACCATGATCTACAACGCATCGGAGCAGTTTTCCATAATATAAGGTAAGTATTTTAAGGGATCGTAATACCTTAACTAATTGACATATATCCTTACTAAATCTAATCTAATTATACTAAATTAAGTAATATTTCTATATTCCAAAATGATTTAATAACCCCTATTAATTATTTAATGTGTATATTTGGTTGCCTAACGATCATGCCTACGCAACATTAAATTCTAACTATTGTAAGTTCACAGATGTATTAATTAGTTAAACTTTTTAGCAATTAAATCATGTCAATTCAAATGGACGTCTCCGATGGATTGAACAAGACGGTAGTAGTATTTATTACCTCGACATATCCTTGTTTGGCCAAACTGAAGATAAGATCAGGTAATTATGCCATTGCTGAACTTCATAGTTTTAATTTCTTGTTATTTTTTAGGAGACGACATGGACGTGTCAAGTGGCACGCTACAGCTTTTGACCGAGTATGGACCAACGGACTGATCCGTAAGATGGAAACAACACTGTCCATCATATTTAATTATACTTATACACAATTTATTAACAGGCAGGCAATTCCAGGTAAAAGTCAACGACATTTTGTCCTCCCCTAAAAATATTGTTGCTGGTGTACCGCAAGGTTTAATTTTGTCACCAAAATTATATAACATTTATTTTAACGACATTCCTGTCTTTGCAAAAACAAGCCTTGCTCTTTATGCAATTCAGGTTCCTTTTATGCAGTGGCCGCGCAGAAACAAAATCAGATACATTTAAACACGCTGCAAAAATTACCAACAACATTTAACCCACTCTTTACACAAAACAAATCAGGCCATCAAACAAATATATCCTTTTATAAACAAAAATAGTTCTCTTTCGACACCAAAATTCATCTTTATAAAACCGTTATTAGACCTTCATTAACCTACGCTGCTCCAGTATGGTGCGGCGTAGGTAAAACAAACCTGAATAGATTGCAAGTGTTACAAAATAAGTGTTAAAAATGGCACTTTGCAAAGAAAGGTATGTCAGAATAAGAGATTTGCACAAGGAGGCAAATGTACCTCTTGTTTTGGACTACATTGTGGAAATTTCACAAAAATTTTACAAACTTAAACTTGAAAATAACGCCCTTCTCATGGGTCTCACCAGCATCCGTTTGCATAATAAACCTTTTACAATAAAACACAAACTCAGCTATCAGTGCTTGCCTATCTTCAACCAAAACGATTGTAATCTCTGTAATCTTGTTCCTTTTAGGCTCAAAATTAATCATTTTGTATAATTTCTGTACATATTGTTGTATATATTGTAAATACTAGGATTAGGTTAGATTAGTTTTTGTATATATTATTGTAAATAGATAGATTAGGTTAGTTAATTTTAAGTTTAAAACAAAATTGTCATAAACATGACCAAAATAATTTGTAAAAATGTTTTTAACCTGAATGAATCATGTATGATTGTGTGAGTGAAAAAAGAATGAATTTGTGAGAGAATGGTCCATTAGTATATAATGTTTTTACCAGAATTGTTAGTTTATATTTATCTTGTACCACTTTAATTGTTGAATTTTTTTTAATTAAGAAACGCAAAAAATTGAATTTTTCAAATTTTGATTGCTTATTACTCAAAAATGGCTTATTACAAAAATATAAAAAAATTACAAGATCAGGACTCATGTAGAGAAAAGCATTTTTAGTGGTTTGAGCAAAATCAAATTAATAAAAAAATAAATTTTTGTTTCGTACACTTGACTCAGACGTGGCCAAATATATATATATATAATTTTTGGATATAACTATGTCGACGTTGTACACGTATTTTCCGGACACCCTGTATATATATATATATATATTTCAAACCACCAACCCATAATTCATAAACTGAGTGCCCTTCCAGCTACAAGTGTGTGTCATTAAGAAATTGGTTATGTTACCTCTTTCTTCTGACTTCTGACTTAATGACATCTGTCTGCCTCTCTCATGTTGCGAAACTACGACTGGGCTTAATTTTTGTTAAATTTTGTCTACACAATTTTGACAATTTGGTAACAAAAATTTTAGGTTACATAAAAAAAACGTCGACGTCCAAAAGTAAAATGTCAAATGTTATAGCACATAATCAAGTGATAACTGTAAAAAATGACGTCCACAAGTGATACACTAGTGGTAAATCTCAAAAAGTTACATCTGACAAAAATGTAATCTGGCAAAAACTGACGTCCAAAAGTGAAACCACCTAACCTCAAATGTGAAATGTCAACTCAAATCCAAACTACTGATTCGTTGTCATGCTTTGGAGGGGCGTACCTACCGAAGTATTCTTACTCAAGAGGTTGGATCACGACCTTCTTTTGTGACAAAGTGACTCCAGATGTCCACAGATGTATGACCTACATCGAATCAAAATTGGGTAGGTAGGACACTATTTAGTTTAGATTAGAGGAAACAATATATAACGTTTATCAAATTTGAGAAAATATGAAACTAATTTATATTATTTAATTAAAAATAATAACATATTGATGACAATTTGCAAAAAAATAATTTAAATTTTTACACCCTTTTCTAGCTTGTTACAAACATCATCTTTTCTTGTATAAAAAAAATTAACATTTAAATACACTAAAATAAAGCAACTAAAACAATACCCATAAAACCGGAAAATTAGGCTGACCTCTGCTTTGGCATCCCATATCATTAGTCATCCCCTGGAAATGATGTGCAAGACAAAGATGAACCACTTAGATTACACGATGGTAGGTACAAATGGTGAAGGTACCAAGAAAATGATTCTTCACACGTGACTTTTGTCAATATGTGTACTGCGGAAATATAAAGACCACACCGGGTGGCTGCCGGTGCCTGTTCATATAGCGTCAGTCTCTCAGTAAGTAGTTGGAGTAGGTATTAAGTCTTTATTTACATAGTGACAAATTGCGCACTACGAACGCAGAGCAATAATATCTGCATAGTCTTAACCGTTTACTTTTAGGTTTCAAAAATATTTTAAAACAATATTTTTTGTTTTTCAAAGTTATTAGTTTTCTAATTTTTACTTTTTACTCTATCATTATGTTACTAATCTAATTAAAATAAGTACTTACTGGTTTATTAATCAAACATAAAGCTTGTGGTAACCAAGAAATAATCAATAAAGCAAAATATTTCATATTCATTTTAACTCAACTGTAGCCTTCACCATACTGACCGCAATAATAATGAAACTAATATTACTTAATGTTGTTATGAATAAATAATTTTCATTTGTACTAAGTAATTTTTTTTGTGATTGAATTGTTTATATCACCTTAATTATTTATTTTCACCACTAGGGGATGGAGTTGTTAATCTTTGTACAACTAATTATAATTTTTATTATTTATTTAATGCAGCTGCAAGTTTTGTTGCAAAATAATGTTTGGGCATGTGTTAGAAAACCAATGATTTTTGTTTTGTTTTTTTTTTATTGAATTATTAATAAAATACATATACCGACTAGGAGTTGTTTTGGTTACGCGTAATGCGCTTCCGGATAGTACGTTGGTGTCGGCGTGGGACCAATACTCCTTTGGCCCATGGTCGTTGCAAAGGTTGGTGTATCGGTGCCGGAGAGCATAGTGAATATCCCCGGTGCAGTCGTCGGTGTAGTGGAAGTCGTTGTGTTGTTCAGGGGTTGTAGTAATGACAAATCATTGTAAACAGTTTTGAATGGAAGTAGCCGATTCAATATTGTCACTTTGATATCTAGAGTCGTACTGATTTGTGCTTTTTTGTGGTTTGATTGAGAAGAAAAAAGTGCCTACCAACTTAACCCCTCTCAGTGTTGAATACTTAAAAGGTTAAAAGTTTTGGCTCATGTATCTTTTGTTTCAAGATTAGAATTTAGAAGATTTTAGTTACTGAATTATACATCTTAATAGTTTGATATTTATACTGTCACGCTGCTCCTTGATTGGCTATTGACAGGTGTTACCGGCGGTGCTTTCCGTAATGGTGGAAGCGCTGCAGAGTAGGCGGGATGTGCTGATTGACATCCGCTCCTTTCATACAAGAAGTATGAATTTGTGTGTTGCGGGGTTTTGTAAACCACTGGTAGGCTCCCGGAGTGATACCCATGTGTGCGCTTTCCTCTTAGGTGTAGCTACAACTACATCCTTTAATGTGTCCACTTTATGATGGTTTTCCCAAGGGATCGGGCGCAAGTCAACGGCTGGTAGTGCAACGCTGCCGACTAGGAGATGGTTCAGAAGCGTGTGATAAGCTTCTGGCTAGTACGTCGGTGTCGAGTCTATACGGGTCTTGTCCATGGTCGTCATCGTGTTTGTATGAGGCTCTGCGACGTGTAGTGCAATACCGCAGAGTGATTGTACCTACCAGGTGGCGAGGGGTGCAATGCCAGCCGGTGTATCGGTGCTAGAGAGCAATCTCCAATAGTAGGTGGTATAGCCCTGTTATGCTGACAGATGGGCCCATGGCGTCGAGAGGCACCAGTCAATCCAGTTTGTTAGCTTCTCTGCCGGCTCCTTCGTCGTCGGACGTTCGCGATAGTGCATATGGCGGATGGTTTTTGGTTCCGGGTGTATGCTGTATGTCGAAAGTGAATTTGGCAAAGAGCAAGGACCACCTCATGAATTTGAAAGTTGTGTACCGTGTGCCAAATATTCATACTAACGCTCCGTTGTCTGTTTTTAATAGAAACAAAGAGTCTTCTAGGTAGACTGAATATATTTTAATCGCCCATGTGATGGCGTAGAACTCTTGTTTGTTGCTAAGATAACCTTGCTTGGTGGGAGTAAACCTCGAGCTGGCGTAGCTAATAATACGCTTCGTGTCCGTACCGAGTACCGCCCCCATGCTCATCTTGCTTGCATTCCTTTAAGGATAAACCACAGACCAGGTCAAGGGCAGTCTAAGATTATGGGGCGATTGAGTAACGCCTTAAAGGCATTGAACGCTTGTTTGGCCGTCTAGACCTATCAGAACGGGGGATCCTCTAACGGCTTGTTTCCTTGCGAGGTGACTTTGTGCCCCAAATACCCAATCTCTGTTTGACCAAAGGCGCACTTCTCCTGATTGCTACGTACATTTGCAAGCGTACCATTACACGCCTGAGACGTCTCATGTGGTCCTGATATTGGTGGAATACACAATAATGTCTTTAAGATATACAAGCACAAACTTGCCAATTCATCCCGCCAATAACTTAGCCATCATTCTGAAAGGTAGCTGGAGCTTTTTTAACTCCAAAAGACATGACCTTAAAGTGGTCGGTAGCTCCGTCCGGTGTGTCAAAAGCGATCGAGTGTTGGCATCGGGGTGCATAGGACTTTGCCAATATTCGGTGGTCATGTCTAATTTCGAAAAAACAGCCGCAGCCGCAGAGTCTCTTGAATCTTTTGGAGCGCTGTGTCTCGGCTTGCGTCGTTGAGAGCTCAAAAGTCAACGCAAAAGCACAGCTTACCGTCCTTTTTTTTTGATAACTGACGCGCTGTGGCCGTTAGTAAAAGGCTCAATGACACCTTTTGCTAGAATGTTGCACACTTGCTCGTATAGAATGCCTTTTTTGTTGTTGCACTCATATGGTCTGATTTGTATTGGCGTTGTGTCTACCAGTTCAATGTAATGCACACCGCGTTGGTAGTGGCTGGCCCCATGTCTTCCACAAACAGGCTGGCAAATTTGCTGATAAATTTGGTATGAAAAAATATGTGGAATTGCAATAGATTACCTCACTAGTGGAACATGTAATTATGACGGACTCTCCGCCAATTAAGCGAAAGCATTATTCAGTATCTCCTTATGTAAATAAAATGTTGGCAGCCGACGTGGTGAAAAAGTCTTTTGGTCTTTTTATACCCAAAAAGAACGGGTCATTTTGATTTTGTGTTGATTTGCCATGCATATTGGCTATTCTCTCGTCATTGGATATCAAGATCACTTATTGGCAAGTGCCCGTAGCCAAAGATTCGAAAGACTTTCTTAGTTTTACCATTCACGAAAGGGGTTGTTTTGTTTTACTTGCCAGTATAGGAGTACGTCATATATATTAGACTTAATTTTTTTTTGTAGAATTTTTTGTGTGCACCTTCAAAAAATGATGTTTTTATGCAAAAAAAGTAACCCATGCCAAATTTCAGGCCTTAAGAATCAAAAGAACACGTGTCGCACTGCCAGATAAAAAACTCGATAAACATTTTAGAACTACTTCACTAAAACCAAAAACCCTTAACTTGTTAATAAGCATATCGTGTCGAACATGGTCAAAAGCTTTCGAAAAATCTGTATAAACCAAGTCAACTTGAAATCCTTTTTCCATAGCTTCGAGGATAAACGTTTGATACTCTAACAAATTTGTAAGAGTTGACTTTTCTTTGGAAAAATCATGTTAAGTACCTGGAAGGTAAAATTAATATTGCCGAGACAACCAGATTTGTAAAATCTTGCAAAAAATAGGCCTGGAATGAGTACCTTAAACGGAATTTATTCGAGCAATGTGTTCTGTCGGTAATAACGTACGGCACAGAAACGGTAACGCTGAACAAAGCTTCAACTACAAAATGAAAGGAGACACAAAGTGACCTAAGGCATTTCTGGTACAACCACTTAATAGTATACCCCAAATTGGGAATATATGGTCATGAGCGAATCCAAATTACCCATCCAAAATTAGCGGCGTAGAATTTCCGGACCCGTTTACGACTAGAAGCATACTAGATTTCCAGTGTAAATAATAAGACTATTTATATTATATTTTTGTTTAGTCGCTCCGTCCAGTTGGGATGCCGCTAGTAGTATTGTTATAGAAAAATATTAAATCCTATCACATCTACAAAAACATCGGTAAACCTTTCTTTCTAGAAAAATATTGACACGTACAGCATCGTTTTTAAATTCAAATTAGTTCTTATAGGACAAAACGCCAACCAACTCAATATCCAAACAATAAGATTGTAGTCATCACTCTTTTTATATGTTGAACTACATACAATATTCTATGTCTTTATGTTTTTGGTTAAAGATTTAACAAGTAAAAAATTATTAAAGAACTCAATAAAAACGCCATTTTTTAAAAATTAATTTTGGAAAAACTACTTATAGCATCAAATTTCTAAGCTTGAAGACACAGATTGGACTTTCTTCTGCAATGTGTGAAAATTTTATTCAATTATATTTAAGTGTTTTTTTGCTGAGTTTGATTCTGTGAACCCTTATAATAGCGCAACTATTCTCTCCCCTTAACCTAACTAATTTAACATAACCTAAATTATCTTAACTTAAACTAACCAAACCTACTAATTAACTAACTTAAACTAACGTTTTGCACTAGACTGACATTAACTTAAACTAAGTTTTTGCTAGTTTAGTTGTAAAATAATTAGCGGCATCCGACAAGTAATAATTTTTCTTCTAAACAAATTCACCTATCTAAAATTCTATTGGTCTTTTTTTATGTCTTTTTTAGATTGTCTCGTACTTTTAAAAAGAATTCAGGGAGTTTGTTTAGTCGATTCGCTATGACTTTGATACATCTAATGGTTATTACCTTGAAGAGGTCCGTATTGATCGCCTTTTAATGTTGGGTCTGTGCCAAATTCTGGTCCCAATAACGAAGATATCATAGTCTTGATTGTAAGATTATACCTTTTGGCAGGGTTTGCTTAAGCATAAAAATAAGGAGTTGAGCGGATGGTTATGCAGTAATTCTCACACAATCGTCAACATTTTTTAGAAATAATCTGTTTGCTATTATCACTAATAATAACTTGTGGAACCCCGTACATCATAATTATCACCTCAACTATTTCTACTATCGTATCATCTCTTAATGCAAATAAAAACACATTTTTTGTGAATAAATCACAAACTACTAATTTAAACCTATTCCTACGAGTCGATAATGGAAAAGGCTCTATTAAATCTATAGACAGAACTTGGATGTAGATATAGCCACAACGTGTCTGCCTAATAAGCCACCCGACTTTTCTGGCTTACCTTCTGCAGCAAGCAAATTTTACAGCATTTGCAATGACGAGCAATATTTGCATGCATGCAAAATCAGTAATAATTTTGCGATACTCATTTGTAAATTTTGGACATGCCAAAATGATCTTTTAATATCCTCAACCGTTCTTACTGTGGCTAAGCTACTAATGTTATTATCCAGGTGTTGTGAACATCACTGGGTTGTGGTCATAGCTATAGTCATTGCTAGTCCTGATTTCAACTATTGCTACGTCAAAAAAGTCCTCTTGGTGACAAGCGGATCAGTAATAAGTGGGTTCATCTAGATCCAATACATGATGCTATTTTGTTTAACGTAGTCTAAAAAAGCTTGGACCTCTAACGTTGCTTTTAGCATTATTTTACGCCAAGCTCCTAGAATTAAATTTTTCAGCAATTATGGTAGGAAAAAAATTTGTGAAAACTATTTCAAAATCCGCTGATTTGACGAAGTTAGATGGAGTAATGTAAGCAGATGCGATCCAGAATTTGCCCAGCCCAGGCACGTATTTGACAATAGCATTTGTTACAAGCATGATAGTGTCAAGAGTATCCACTTTGGAATGGTTAGATATCTTTTCTTTTTCGATGTTCTGTTTGAAGAAAAACTCTTCCCATATGCCTATTTTATTAAACAGCATACTGTTTGTAAAACGCGGCTAATTTACGTTTGTAGTGTTTGGTGCTGTTGGCAAAATCATATAAACAAACGATTTATTTGCTGTTACGGCGGTTGGGATTCTGAGATTTGACGGGATGAGAGCCAAGGCAAAAAAACTCAGTAAACGGTGTAACCTCGAGACAATCCACTAATTGGTGGGAGCTCCAACAGGTTTGACAAAGACGCTACAAAGCATCTTTTGCATGCTATGCCACCTTCAAGCTTAAGAACTTATTAAGATTAATGATTTCCGTACAGTTTAACTCCTTTTGGGAGTTGCTTAAAATCAGTGGATAACGCTCAAATTGGTTTTCCATTTGATGAATGTTGCAAAAACAAGAAATTTAAGTTTTCGGCTGCGTTTTCTTCTGTGAAGTATTCGGGAGCATTCTAAATTACCACTTTGAAGCAACGTTTGTCTGAGGCCGACCAGGTAAGAAAGTGGGCCTTTTGAGACATAAGAATGTCAGTTGTCTTTATGTGGTCGGCATTTCTAGGATGATACTCATTGTAGGTATTTTGGCATAAACAATAGCAATGTCATTATCGCTAAAATGTTTAGAGAAGCCCGGAAATCTGTGTTTTTCGCCAAAACGTAAAAAATAGAAAAGTTTTAGAGTTTAGAAGAATTTGAGTGAGATTGTTGATGGTGGTGTTGCCAGCTGCAGATTTGAATTTGAACTCGATGAATGCTTTTTTGGTTTTCCTTTTTCTTAGCGGAGGGCAGGTGATCCTTGTGTTAGTCTAAAAGATCGGCAAAGATAACTGGTAATAGTTGGTTTGCTTAGGGGCGGGTAATAGAGCGTTAATCTTAATAATCTTCTATTTACGTTGTGTATCCTTTGCGGTCGTTGTTGCAGACTCTAGAATAAAACTTTCAAATGGTCCCAAAGATTGAGATAATAAATTCAAGAACTACATAGTTGGGAAACGTGTTATTTTTAGCATATAATACGAATATTTCTAGAACTTTTGAAAAATTGTGGAAAGCACTGTTTGTTGATAGGTCCACCTTTTCTGGTGAGATAGAGTCCAGATTGAAAGATGCAGTGGTGTCCTCTCTCTATTCAGACACCTGGAAGTGGGACACAGAGTCGCCTTCATCCTATGAGGGAAAATCCGGTATTTTATGGTTGAGAGAGTAGATCTTTTAACCTCTTTTTCTATTTTAGTGTACAAACAAATAGTTTAAACTGTAGTACCCCCACCACTCGCTCGAATGATCCTTATCATGAGATTGGATGTTTCTTCTTTTTTCAAACGCTAATAGCTACTAAATTAAATGAAAGTGAGATTCAATCTTCATATTACTAACATTTGGACGGGTAATAGTGTATTTTATTTTATGATTGCAGACAAATAGTTTAAACTACTGAGTTTGTAATTATGGAATTGGTAGTTCTTCTTTCTGGAAATGCTAATGGTCACTAAATTTAAATTTGCATAAAAAAAAACAAAAAAAACTCGCAGCAATTTCATAACAATATATTTACTATTAGCAGTCGATGCGTACTATGTACCGCTAATGAGGCTTACAGTTATAGCAATCTTATTGACAGAGGCGGAGTTACCTGTAAGCAAGGGTCTGCCATGCGGAAGGGCCCTCAATCATAGCCCCCCCCCCCCCCCACCATATTTGATTAATAAAATATACCATTGTCTGTTGCTAGTATATCTTTCTTCTTGTAACTCATATGTGCCATTAAAGTTATTTGTTAAAGTTACATCCATACACGGAGAAGCAACTAAATCCATTAAAGGATCATCATTCATTTTGGGTGCAGGTCCTCTTCCTGTCAGCAGACTCTGGTATTTAAATGTGGTATTTGCTTTTTGTTTTCTGTAATGTCCATTATTTAAAATATATAAAAATTCAAATATAGTTTTTTATTACGTCTAATTCTAACTTAGATATAATATTAAAATCAATGTATTTACTTTTGCTGTAAGTTTTTCCACAACGTTTTCAACTAGGCACTATTCCTTGTGGTAACATCATCTGGTTGCCCATTGTATTCCGATGTCAATATTTCCCACTCTTGCTGTTTTCTCTGTAGTGTAGCATTATCTGTGCTTTTGTTTTCGATTATTCCGTAGTCTTTGACTAGTACAGCAAATTTTCTTCTCGATGTTTTATATGTAACATATATATGTTATCTTTTGTTAAATATTTACAATAATTTAATTGAAATTTACATTTAAATATAAATAACAAAAAATGTTATACTTTTTTTTTACCTTTTCGCTGCGGCAGACGTATTTTTTAACTTTGTTAACTTTTGTGTAAGCGCTTGCAGGACAAACACGCATAGGCTACCCTCGCCGCAGAAAGGGAAATACCTGAAATATTACAGCTGGACCAGTCAGTCCAACCTAACACATTTTTATATCCTTAAAAATATTACCAAATCCAGATTAAATTTAACAATTCGTCAAAACTACCCGAATCGGGGACTATTGAATGCAGCGAGAAAGATTGATCAATCCAGAATTCTATAATCCAGGATTGATCCGAGATTGAATCTCTGACTATTAGTGCTTTGATCTAAGGTTTGATGTTATATTACTAAAAACAAAAGGGCTCCCCATGGTTATGAATAATAAGCTGCGCATGCGCTAACCACAAAGAGCCATGTTGGGGGTGGATGGAAACATATTTGTTAAACTTCAACTTAATAAATTTATTTACATAAAAAAATACAAAATTAATCCAAAATGTGTATGAAATGTCACACTTATTGTCCCTTAATCTAGATATCCCATACTAATAATTAATATTCCGATCCATAGTAATAACTAACATAATAACCGTTAATCGTAACGTTGTAAACAATAAATGCAATCAAAATCTTGAGTTACAATTTTTATTATTAGTATGTTCAACCGTAATTGAAATCAACCTGATCTCTTGTAAAATAAAATCTAATTTGTAACCGTAATAACGTTAAAGAGAATTAATCCCATGTTCAATAATCATACAATAAGTTATTGAACTTTTAATGTAAGTCTCCTTACATTGTTAAATGTATTTTTAAATTGCCTCATAAGGAGTGCAATACAATATAATTACAAACCGATTCACTAACATAGTGAGAATTAAATGAATGCTTGGATTTTTGACCTATAAACGTGTCCTGACTGTTAACATGTCCTGGCCCACTTGAGATTGGCAGCGATCCTCCTTTATTTCTAATCTATTCGTATCAAATTTGAAAGGATTGCATCCAAAATCCCAATTAACCTAACTTTAATTAACATTTTTCCAATTAGCCATATTTTAGTTTAATTCTGATTTGGTAATAAAATTTGCGGCAATCAATTTACCTAGAATTTTTGTTATGTTTTAGAATTTATTCTTAGTTTAATTTAATTTTAATCCTGTACATAATAATTGAAAACTAAATTTGTTTAAAATTATTATTAATACCAATTCCCTAATTTAACAATAATGTATATATGACCATGTATTTAAATTTAAATGCACAATACCTTTAGCACGCGTTCGCGTGAGATTTTGTGTCTAATTTCCTAAATCCTTGTCATTTATAATTTAATAAAAATATTTCATAATTTTATTATAATGAAGATGTCAGTGCTTTATTTTAATTTATTACCATTTTAGAAATACGTTACAGCATGGATGCGCACAGATTTAATTTCTATTCACCTTACCCGGTGAGATGTTGAAAGGAAATAAACAATCTATTGTTTAAAAAAAAAACTCCTCACAAACTTTTATCAATTAGGAATGTCCAATAACTTATAATATTTAATTTATCGTTTCTCGCCTTCCTTTAGATGGCATTGTTTAAACATTTGAAATTTTTTTGCGCAATAACAATAACAAACATGTAGCGCCCACATTTAAGAATAGCGTCCATTGCAATCATTGCATCATTGATCCTTTGTCTTCCGCTATGGGTTTCGCTTTTAAGACAGATGGCGTTAGTTAAAAAAATAATATGTTTATTGAATATAATTCTTAATTTGAATTATACTAAATTAGTTTAATTCCTCTCTGAACCTCGGTGAAAGGAGGTTGTTTAAATTATACAGTTGTGTAGGTGATACGCGATCAGTGCCTGTTTTTTCTCGGACCCAATTTTCCCGTTCTGATTAACCCCCCTAACTAACCTGGGTGGGTGAGTTTTTGTTTTTATTTTTTTATTTTTTATTATTTTTTTTTGCTGGTAATTATACTAACCCTAGGTGTGCTTGTCTCGTGGACAAGTTTATTAACACAGACATTGGTAAATATCAAATTTATATTGAACCAAGTGATATCACTAATGGGAATATCACGTCAATGGGAATTGGTTACAAAATTATTTTGGCTAACATTAACACGGTGGACAAGGTTGATTCTAGAGGTCGAAATCGTGTAGTAATATTCTTCAAAAAATATAATCAAGCCAACGACTTTTTAAGTGGCAATTTTTTAAGTACAAATAAATTAAAAGCATTTATTCCGTCACATCACATCGCATGCAAGGGTATTGTACGCGGAGTTGATAAGGATTTTAAAGTAGAGGACATAAAAACGAACGCAAGCAATTCGTCGCAAACTGACATCCTAAAAAAGGAAAGACTAAATAGGAAAATCAAATCAGTTGATGGTTTCGGATTTCAATATGAACCTTCTAACACTATTTTAGTCACATTTAGGGGACACGTTCTCCCGCAAACTTTTTACTATAACCTGAATTCAAGGCCAGTTGAACTATTTGTGTCAAAAGTGATACAATGCTTTAACTGTCTGCGATATGGTCACACCTCTAAAATTTGTAGAAGCAACACCTCCAGGTGTCCGGCATGCGCGGCTAATCATAAACTCAAAGATTCACCTACCTGTATCTTTTGTAAAGGTAAACATTTTAGTAATGAAAATAAAACCTCCCTTGCAAACAGAATCTGTCCAAAGTATATCAAACAATCAAAAATTAAAGAAGCCATGGCATTCCATGGTTATTCATTTCACAAGGCCAATAAATTATTTTTAACAAATACAAACCCTACACAGTTATCTAGGAATTTCCCTTCTACCTTACCGGAAGTAGAACCGCCTCGCACTCTTAATCGCAACCTATTTTCCACAATGGTGTCTAAACAGAAACCCCTCTCCCCGAATCGCCTACCTTCCAAGGCTAACGCTAAGAGCAACTTAGCCAGCACGTTGAGCGATGTTTCTGATTTTAACTCAAAGCTGGTTCAATCCCCAAAACGCAGAAGAAGGTCTTTTAAATCCCCTCTTTCTCGCAAAATTTCTAAAGCCTCTAATTCTCAAACCAATTCTTCTATTTCTGTTCCTTATACTCCTTTAGCTTTCCCTGTTAATAAACCAGATAATCTCTGTGACGTTAATTTTATACACAAACTAGTAGATACTCTTATTAAGGCAATACAACAATTCTCAGCTTTTAATCCAGTATATAGCTCTGCTCACATGAATAATCTTTTATCCGACCTTCACAACTTATCTGAATCTATCAATGGCTCAGGGGTCAATTCGGCTAATTAGCTGGAACATACAATCTGGCTGTGATAAACAACCAGATCTGTGCCACCTGGTCCAAGAACACCAAATTAATGCTATTTTTCTTAGTGAAACTTGGCTTCGCCCTAATAAATACTTATCTATTCCTCGCTTTAGCTCTTTTCACAATAACAGAGATGATGGGTATGGTGGAGTCTCTTCCTTCTTCCATTACTCCTTCAGATCTAAATCTGAAATACCGTCCTTTAACGTCTCCCCTCATGTACAATTTGTAATCTCGTCTATTGCTAATATCTCCTTTTTGTCGGGTTATTGCCCACCCAATCGATCTATTAATAGGAAGCAATGGCTGGACATTCTCAACTCTATGCCCTATCCTTTTATCTTAATAGGTGATTTTAATGCTCACCACAAGGCTTGGGGTCACCACAATCATAACCGCAATGGCTTAGAACTAGAAGCTGCTATCGACCAGTTGGGGTTGGTAATCTTGAATGATGGTTCTCCAACTAACATCTATAAAAATGTTATTGACTTAGTTATTGCATCCCCTGACATTGCGTTCAGATGCAATTCAACTACTCTTCAGGATACGTGCGGTAGCATTCACTTTCCCATAGTTACGAAAATAAATAATGCCTTTACTCCTAGCCCAGATCTTAGATCTCCCCGGTTAATAAACTCTAAAAAAATTGACTGGAACGTTTACAGAAAAGAACTTAACTCGTTAAACGTAAGTCAGCCATCTCCAGACTACTGTGAAGTAGTTAATTGGCTAGTCTCTTCTGTCATCAAAGCCTCTCCATCCACAATCAAAACATTCGCCGTGCCCGTGGTGGGGCAAAAAATTTATTTCTGTACGGGCAAAATAGCTCATCTGATAGCAGCAAGGAAGGCAATGGCGGAAGCCAGGAAACTTTTACTGCGCAAAAAACGCGACAGTTTTAAGGCATTCTGCGGCACTCTTAGCAGGACTTTATCCTCTTCTTACACCTTCCGGTCTCGCACCCTGCTACTTGAGGATAAAGACTGGAAAGAAGAGTTTTTGTGTAAATTAACTCTTCCATCTACACTACATCCATCCATAGTCTTTCCTATCAATCAACTCCCTCAAACTCCCCATTCCCTTACAAACCAAATTTCATTAGATGAAATTATGCTAGCCAATGGAGGCAGAAAAGATTCTGCGGTAGGTCATGATAACATTTCATACTCAATGATCCAACAGTTGCTTACACCATTCTAGTTCAAGGAGAAATCCTAGAAGAATGGAAATTAATTAAAATTGTCCCTATTCCAAAAAAACCGTCCCCAAAATGTAATAGCTTCAGACCGATAGCTATCTCATTCTGCGTTCGGAAAACATTTGAAAACATTCTGAAACACCGACTAGAGCAGTGGTGCGAAAAGGAAAACTTATTCCCCCATTCTATAACTGGTTTTAGAAAGGGTAACAGTGTTAGTAATAATTTATCATCACTCTACTGTGAGGTTATTTTAGCATGGTCCCGCAGTCAGACAACCTGCATCTGCTTTCTGAACATCAAGGGAGCCTACGACAATGTCTGCATTGCGACGTTGAAGTCAATCTTGATTAGTTTAAACCTCCCGCCCGCGTTTATCAATATAGTTATTAACCTGTGCGGCCTTAAAAAACTTTATATCTCTGAAGCCGAAAAGAACCTTAGAACATCTTTGCAAGGCAGTCCGTTGAGTCCTATACTTTTTAATATATACCACCTTGACAATTTCGTCAGTTAATATCATCTCTTATACGGACGACCTAGCTATATACCACTCTGGCTTTTTTCCTGACAGTATTTTAAGAAACATAAATAGATGTTTAATGGAAACCACGGCCCTACTTTTTGAACGAAATCTTGATTTATCCCTAGAAAAGTGCAAATGTATGTTCTTCTCAGCGCGCACTCGGAATGTGATCCCAGTTGATTATGTCCCTATAATCAATGGAACTCCCATATCTCGCGTGGCCTCTTACAAATTTCTGGGAGTTATTTTTGACAAAAAGTTATCCTGGAATTTACACTTTAAGCATCTACAAAAGTCGTGTGCACAAGGGATTAACATGCTGCTTTGTGTCTCGGGCACATACTGGGGTAGTGATCCTGAAATTCTTTTGATCTTTTACAAAGCCTTTATTCGGTCTAAGTTATATTTTGCCTCACATCTTTTCTCTTTTTGTAGCCGGTCTGCTCTTGCTGTTTTGGATAAAATCCAAAATAGAGCAATTAGAATAAGCTTAGGTTACATTACTCAACCCCAATTAATGTCATGGAAGTTGAATCGGGCATAATAGCTCTATCCATCCGTAGAAACGTTCTTGCCAAAAAGTATGTTTTAAAGCTGGTTGCCATGGGCAGTGGTATGGCTTTGAAAGCCACTACCAGTGCCAGCAATTTTTTTTGGAAAAAAACCGTTCTGGACATCTAAAGGACAGCCGCTTTTTATTTTTGCATATAATGAAGTTGCCCAATTTTCTGGAGTCATTAACAAAAATGCTTTCTCAAAACTTTTCTATATTCCTCAAGAATCTATTATCTCCGCTAAACCCTTCAGGGTTTTTTCAAAGGAGTTAATCACCAATCTACTTCCCCCGCAGGTTAATCAGGCTTTTCGAGATTTCAGTAACGAATATTGGCCACAATATATTGAAATCTTTACAGACTTTTCAAAAACTAACTTTCCCCTGTTAGTATTCTACTGGGTACATATTCCCCAATTTAAGATAGAAGAATGTGGCAAACTTCTTGATCAATCTTCTGTATTCACTGCTGAACTTTACGCTATTTATAGAGCGCTAAACATCAGTTTGGATAAAAAATGGAAGAAAATTCTTATTGTTACGGATTCCAGAAGTTCCCTCGATGCTATATGCACTCAAGCGCATAACATCAAGAGCAACTGCTGGGCATCTAATATTAAAGTGGTCCTGAGTAACCTTTGCAAAATAAAGTCCATAGTAGAACTTAGCTGGGTACCCAGCCACATGGGCATTGACGGAAATGAACGTGCTGATTCATTGGCGAACAAAGGTCACCAAAGTCGGTGTAATGATATATCTATCAATTGCGGCGGCCGAAAGGCGAGCCACCTCCAGATTTCCGATCCAGTTCCAGGTCTCCACCAACAACTCCCGATCCTATCCCATCTTTCAGCACCGCATCCCTGACCTCTGTTGTTCTTGTATATTTGTATATATAAACCTGTTTTGAATAAACATTTATTAAAATATACCCTGTCGTTGTACTTTGTGTCCACACTTCGGTGTGGTGGCGTCCGAGCTCCTCTAGTTTCCGGCCAATTAAGTAGGGAACCCTGTGATCACGACTGCTGATACCTCCGCACAGGTGACTCTTCACGTCTATACGGAATACATATATATATATATATATATATATATGTTATTTTTTAAATTTTCGCGGATATAATTATTTTTATTTAAATTTATTTTCGGATTATCTATATATATATATAGAAGAAAAGTTCGCGGCCGTTAGATATTAGAAAGAAAGAGCTATCGGGTATGCGGCCAAATTACAATCAATAATCACTTCATATCATCATTTATTTGGCTATTGATTAAATGATGATATGAAGTGATTATTGATTGTAATTTGGCCGCATACCCGATAGCTCTTTCGTGAAAAAGTTCACGGGTTGAAGTTTTTAAAATTTAAATTTAATAAAATACAAAAAAAAATTATATATTTTATATATTTAAATAAGAAGCAACGTTTCGTTATTGAATAATAACTTCATCAGGCTTAAAAAATAATACATTACTGACAAAAAATGGACATTAAAAATTAATACTTACAACTATTTGTATATAAAACTATAATATTATAAAATAACTATCGTAATTAGCCATTATAATTATTATCAAACCTCACCAAACAATTCTTTATCACGACAAATATATATATATATATATATATATATATATATATATATATATATATATATATATTATTAATAAAATTATTTTAAATTTGATATTTTTTTGAGTAAAGTTTTTATAAATAATAAATTAATTAATTTGACAATTTGTAAAATAAGCCATCTTGGAATTGTAAGTTATGAATAATGAGATGTCTGTTAGTAGAAGGCGGTTGTTGACAATACGATATAAGGCAGAAAAAAAGTGTTAAAAATAAATATATATATAATTAAAATTAAATAAATGTAAAAGTGCAAGATAAAGTATAAAATAAGTATATAATAAAGATGGTAGATTTAGTTGAAAAGATGGTAGATGGTAGATTTAGTTGAAAAGATGGTAGATGGTAGATTTAGTAGAAAAGGAACAACATTGTAAAAAATATATGTTATTATATTTATAGTAAATAAAGATTTTGTAAAAGTGGTGAAGTTAAGAGTTATGTGAATTATAAGAGAGTAATAAAGTATAAATATTACTAAGTCCAATTACGTCTTTTTTAAAATTTAATACATTATTGTTAGATTGTATGTGACACATTTCTAAAAAGTTTCTTTTAAATTGATTGGGTTCATGTTCAAGGATTGAAGTGTCAGAATAATCTGGTTGGTGTCCGGTAGTGCTGTAATGAACGCTTAAACCAGTAATGTTCGGCTTTAGTTTGGTATCACTTTTGTGTAATGCCATTCTCTTACTAAGTTTTTGTGAAGTCTGGCCTATGTATACTTTATTACAATCTTTACAAGGAATTTTGTAGATAATGTTAAACTGAGAGGAGGTGGGTGTGGGATCTTTTAATTTAGAAAATAATGAGTTAATGCTTTTACTTACACAATTAGCAATAAATAAATTAGGGTTGTTTTTTTTTAAGTCTAATTAAGTTATGAGAGAGACCTTCAACATATTATAATTTTTTGTAAGTTATTTTGTCATTAGGTAATAACAGAAGTACTTGGTTTGAAGACACACGAGGTAGAGTAATGTTATTGTTTACAGTGTTGTAATATAAAAGTTGTTTTAAAAGTGGACGTGGGTAACCATTATTTGTAAGTGTGTCAAACAAGATGGATAAGTTTTTTTTTATGAAAAGTGTGATGTGAAATTTTTAAAATACGATTTTTTAAAGCTAATACGGTATAATTTTTTTGTTTGAAAGGGTGGTTAGAAGAAAAAGGTATGTAACGACCTGAGCTAGAAGGTTTGACATACATATATATATATATATGGGTAATTCCATTACTTTTCGACTAATTTAATAAAAGTCAACCTTTTTGATTTTGCTCAAATTTTCAGAGATGAAAATATAGATTAAAAAAATGAGATTCCAAAAATTTTGGACCTTAGAATATTGCCTGTTCAAAATGACACACATTTGAAGGTCAGAATTTTTAAAATAAAACTTTTTTTTTAGCTTATTTTGTATCTCAATTTTTGGGCTTCTGGAAAAAGATAAAAAGGTCCACAATAGCTCAAGTTATTTCTTATTACATGTACTTTAAAACTTATATTTTTATGTTTAATATCGTGGCAGTCATTTTGATATATTAAGCTTTAAACATTATTCCAAAAAACCCCTTAAATTTAGCAAAATCGCAAAATTTTGCTTTCTTTAAACCATTCTAACTTTGTAAAATCTTAAAAAAATTTGATTTGCGAGGTCAAGATTTCCTCGTGTTTAATCTGTTTTTAAAGTGATCAGACAATACTTATACACCATTATTTTGATGCAAAAAGTTGCACATGTTTTTGCGATCTTCAAAACTTGTAATTTTCAGGTCCCGAAAAAGCGTTGTCACCCTATGTCAATTTTAGTCAAAATTTCAGTAAATACTCTTTAGAACACAAGAAAAAAGGTTATCTATATGAGAAATGGTATATTTGCCATTATCAATAATTTTTTAATATTCAAAAATGGTCAAAATCGGCAAACGGCACATTTTTGTATCTCAATTTTTGGGCCTCTGGAAAAAGATAAGTAGGTCTACGGTGGCTTAAAATATTCCTTATTGCATGTACTTTAAAACCCATATTCGTATATTTAATGTTGAGGCAGTCATTTTGATATATCAAGCTTTAAACTTTATTTAAAAAAAACAAACGTAAATTTGAAACATTCTAACTTTGTCAAATTTTAAAGAAATTTGATCCACAAGGTCTAGATTTCTTTGTGTTCAATCTTTCTTTAAAGTAACCACACTAGACTTGTAGAATCAATTCATACTCATCGTTATTTTGATGCAGGAAGTTGCACATGTTTTTGCGATCTTCAAAACTTTTTAGGTCCCGAAAAAACGCTGTCACCCTATGTCGATTTTAGTCAAAATTTTAGTAAATACTCTTCAGACCACAAGAAAAATTATTTATATGAAAAATAATATATCATGTATTATCAAGACGCCATTGAGAAAATGCAACTCGTTGTGCTGCGTCGCCTGGTTGTAGGTGTTGTACTTTTGATGATAATATGAGTGAACATTTTTACTAAAAAACGCGTAAAAAAAAATTGATTTCTGTTAGAAAATCTCAATTCCATTACAGAATACGTAAACAAAAATGAGATCTGCGTATTCTCCGTTGTTGAACAGCATTTTTATCAAATTTTACTAACCGAACCAAAGAAAACTGTTTTGTTTGTGTTTTTTTGCTAAATAAAAAGTTTTTTAAATATTTTGAATTTGTTGACTATCTCAAAAGCAAAGCAAGATAGACAAAAAATGATTTAAATTTTCTGAAGAACAATGCCGATTTTGCCAATTTTTGAATATAAAAAAATTCTTGATAATGCCCTATATACCATTTTTCATATAAATAACCATTTTTCTTGTGGTCTAAAGAGTATTTACTGAAATTTTGACTGAAATCGACATAAGGTGACAGCGTTTTTTTGGGACCTAAAAATTACAAGTTTTGAAGATCGCAAAAACATGTGCAACTTCCTGCATCAAAATATTCTAAACTAAAAAAAAAGTGCACATAAACAATTTAAATCTTTAGAACTCTTTTCTAATTACAATGAATTTTCTTTTCTTTGGACTTCATGTAAAAATCTGAACGCACGTCTTTACAAGCAGTACATTTTACGCACCGAGAATAACATTCGGTCTAATCCAAAACATTTTTGAGAATTTGTAAATGAAGCTAGGAAAACTAATGCTTTTCTAGCTACAATGTATTATGGTGATCAAACCTGTATTAATGGTGACGATCTTGTAAACAAATTTGCAGATTTTTTTCTCTTCGGTTTATAATTCTCAAATTCATCCAACTCCATTGTTTGATAAAAATGTAATTCATACAAATTTCTCAGTCAGTTTACTAGATATTTTTAATGAAATTACAAGGCTTAAATCTAATCTTAGCACAGGACCTGACGGAATTCCTTCAATGCTCTTAAAAATTGTATTTATTCAATTTCAAAACCATTACATTTACTTTTCAACGCTTCATTAAATGAAACTAAATTTCCTGATGTATGGCAACAAACTTATATTATGCCATTGCATAAATCTTGTGCTAAAAAAACTATTACAAACTATAGAGGCATTTGCATTCAATCTGCTATCCCAAAATTATTTAATCAAATTATAACTAGTCAAATACATTGGATGTGCAAAAGTATTTTAGTAGATGAACAGCATGGGTTTTGTAAGAGTCTTACCAATCTACTTTCATACAAAAATTACATTTTAAACGCATTTGAAAGCAAAACTCAAGTTGACTCTATTTACACCGACATTTCAAAGGCTTTTGATCGTGTGAGCTACATAATTTTGATTGCTAAGCTTTGTGCCTTGGGTTTTCATAATGCAGTGGTTTCTTGGTTATCTTGCTTTTTGAAAAACCGAACGCAGTGTGTAAAAATCAATAACTTTCTTTCACAACCTATTTTAGTTCCATCAGGTGTTCCTCAGGGATCTCACTGCGAACCAATTTTATTTTTAATTTTTCTGAATGATCTTTTTAACTGTAATAGTTTATCATCATTTCTGTTATTTGCAGATAATTTAAAAATTTATAGAAGTATTTTATCTATCGATGATTGTAATTTTTTACAACAAGATTTAGACTTTGTTAATGCTTGGTGCCTTATTAATAACCTTTTGTTTAATGTTAATAAATGTTTTGCAATCAGTTTTAATAGAACGCTAATCAAAATTTCGTACGATTATATTATCGATAACAAGGTGCTACAACAAGTAACACAAATTAAAGTCTTAGGTGTAATTTTTGATTTTAAACTTACGTTTGTTTGGCATATCAGCTACTTGTGTAATTGTGCTATAAAAATGCTGGGGTTTGTATATAGGATGTCAGCTGATCTTTCTCCAAGTACTCTTAAATTACTATACTGTGCCTTGGTGCGTTCTCATTTAGAGTACGTTCCGCCAGTCTGGTGCTCTTTCTATGAAATCCATAGTCAGAATATTGAACGTGTTCAAAACAAATTTCTTCCTCTGTTGTCCTATAGATTTGGTATATTGTTGGTTAATTTTGATCGCAATTACATTTCTTTACTATACAATTTACCGTCACTAAAACTTCGGCGCATAAGATCTGATCTCTCATTTTTGCGTGGTCTAGTGATGTCTGAAGTAGACTGTCCTGAGTTACTTGTATCTCTTCCATTCTACATTCCTATTAGTGAACGACGTACCAGGCAGACTTCATTATTTAGAGAATTTACACATTCTACTAATTATGGATTTCACAACCCCATTGGTAGAATTTGTAGATTTGCAAAGTGTTTAACAAACAATTTCAATTTTTTTTTGTTCTAAATTAATGTTTAAGATTCAATTGAGTCATATTGATTGAATGTTATGTATTTTATATTATATTATGTTTTTTATGTTGATCTTTTGCTTCTGTTTTTTATATTGATTATTTTATATATGTATTATATTGTTTATATTTATAGTATTTTTATGTTTGTAGATGTAAATGGTTTTACTTATACCGTAAATAATGAATTATTATTAAGACTTTCAACCTGTAAAAATTTGTGAGTGAACGAACTGACTTGGATTTTGAACGTGATTAAAGCTTGGTTTAAGATTCATTGAGTTTTTGTCTTAAATGCCGCCATGATGATGATGATTCAATGGGTATAACAACTGACATAATACAACACATAGCACAAAAACTGGATGAAAAACAATATGTGATACCAATATTTATAGACATGAGAAAAGCTTTTGACACCATCGACAAAGACAAATTGATCAAGAAAATGGAAACTCTTGGAATAAGAAACACAAACTTAAAACTACTAAAAACATATATTAAAAACAGAACACAAAGAACAAGAATAAACGACATACTTAGCACATCAACAACAGCAGAATATGGGCTACCACAAGGTGGAGTACTAGCACCAATATTGTATATATTATACATAAATGATATATATGAGACAAACTTGACTGGAGAAATATATACATATGCTGACGACACATGTATTATATATCACGGAAAAAACAAAGAAGCAATAGAAAGAAACATAAATGAAGACGTTAAGAAATTAACTAAATGGTACGACGATAACATACAAACAATAAATGAAGAAAAAACGACGTATATGGTAATAAGACAAAAAAATACAAAAGATATTGACATAAAAATTGAAATAAATAACATTCCAATTACCAGAACAAAACAGACAAAATACTTGGGAATAATAATAACAGAGAAACTAACATGGGATACACAAATAAAGAAAATATTAAAAGAAAGTGCAGCAACAATAGGAGCTGTCTATAGAGCAAGAAAATGCATAACAAAAGAAACTGCAATAAGTATATACAACTCACTATATTTATCAAAAATTAACTATTTAATAAATATATGGGGTGAGACAACAAAAACAAATATACAAAAAATACAAAGACAACAAAACAAAATACTTAAAATAATACATAAACTCCCAAAGCTAACACCAACAGAAGAAGTATACAAAATAATCAACGAAACAAACATTAACGAAAAAATAAAAATAGAAAAATGCAAACTAATATATAAAATTAAAAATAAAGAAATTAAAACAAATCTACAAATAATATTAAACAAAGAAATTCACGGACATAACACGAGAAGAAGAAGTAATATACATGTACACACAACAAGGACAGAAAAAGCGAAAAAAACAATACTAAGCAATGGACTAATCACATACAATGAACTACCTGAAAATATTAAAAAAACGAAAACTTATAAAGAATTTAAAACAAAAATAAAAGAACACTACATAAAAACAAGACCAAAACAAACAAATAAATAAACAAACATGATAATACACAAAATAAGATAAAAGGAAAGAGAAAATGAAAATGGTGCCCCGAATACGAAGCTTTGCAGCCTACCATATATGGAAACGGTGCAAAGCAGCAAGTGGGGAGAAAAAAAAATAATAATGTTGTAAATATGTAAATATATTATAATAAATTTAAATAATTGTATTATAAGATTAAAAATTAAAAAAAATGTTAAAAAAAAAAAAAAAAAAAAAAATATCAAATCCCGTACAAAGAAAATATGATATCTTGTTATTCCCCTCATTTATTTGACTCCATACTTTGCTACCCATACAGTTGATTTAGAGCAGAGAAGTTAGTCATACAAATAAATTATTATAACAGGAGACCGCGTTTTCGGGATTGTGTGTTTGTACTGTTTGTAGTCGCATTTCTCCACCAGATCTTTGCGTGTATAATTCTGAGTTTGGTTGGTTTTTTATATGTTACAGCATTTACACAGTTGAATTTGCGAGACCTTAATTTGCTTAGAATCTATTTGTCCAAATGTCAATTATTAAAATTATATACAATATACCATATTTACGTGTCTGTAATTAAAGTTTTTTTTTAATATTTACCTTTTAATAAATTACATTTATTGATTGTCCACTCATGCAATAATTAATTATTAATGCTAATTTCGAAATCAATATACTTATTAAGCATACTCATTTCTAATATGTATCATACCACTTGTTGTTTTGACCCAGACACAAGCACACTAAATAAATCACTATGAAAAATTTTATTACAATAATTATTGTTTTAATCACACGTTGTTGGCTTGTATGCGCATGGAATAACTCATTAATGGTAAGTCTTAAAAAGTTTAAACTCATTTCTATTAAGTATTAATTTTATTAAAAGAATCCATTTGTAGAATTCTGTCACAGTTGTTTCGGTACGTGTGTCTTGCTTTAGTTTTGTTATTTATTAAAACACAGAGAAGATATCATTTTGTCAAGCTTGAGTGTCTTCTTTGATAACTCTAGCAGCACGGTCACAGACTTTTATATTTCATTATTATTTGCGTAGTAGTAGCTTGTTAATTTTTTTCTTTGTACGTATGTTAGCAGAATATTTAAAATCTCCTGATAACTTAATTGGTTATTGTTTTACTTTTTATTGATATGTGTAAGTTAATTGTACTTTAATGTTATTTTATAACAAATCCTTTTAAATATTTTATTAATTGGTTGTACACAAATGCTTTATGATAATATTATCAAGAAGTTTGTAAATTGTTTATGTCCTAGTATTTGTTTGATTAGTTCTGTCATAAATATTTTTTGCTTAAACATGACCTTATCGGTTTGTATTTAAGTAGGAGAATGAAATCATTGCACACTGGCGCAATTTTTTTTATTTCCTCTAGTTGTCCCAACGCTAAGCTTAGAAATTTTGTGTACTGTATGAAATCTAGCATTATCTTGATAAGAATAGCACTTGCTACTTGCTAAAGCTGATCACTATAAAACACAGCAATTGTTCTTTTGTTTTTTTTTTTATTTAATTTTTCAATTTATTCTTTACATATAAATAATTTGTATATACATAAAAAAGAAATAAATTGAGGGCTTTGTCATTTGACATCCGGCCGAAAAAATGTCTATGTAATTTAAATTGTTGGAAGCTGTTCCATAAACTCCACAATGGGGTTGATGTGTTTCTTTATCTTCTTAAGTGCATCTATCACGGTTTTTTCTTTGGTTTTTTCTAAAAGATTACTTCTTACTGCTGCGTACTCATTACAGTGTTCTAGTAGGTGTTCTGTCGTTTCAGGTAGGTCGCACTTTATGCAATTTGGAGAGTCGTTTTGTTTAAATAAGTGTTGATTCTCTGCTGTCATTCCATGTCCTGTCCGATATCTAATAATTTTTTGTATAAGTCCTCTTTTTATGTTAAGTTTATCAAACCATAGTTCATTCAAGGGTTGCTGTTGAATTTTTTTATAGAATTGGCCTTTTGTTGATTCTTCATATTGTTGTTGCCATTGTTCTTGCAGTCCTTTTTTTAATTGATGTTTGTAATCGTTTTGTGGTAATATAATATTTGTTATTGGTTGTTCTACTTCTTTGGCTGCTTTGTCTGCTTTTTCGTTGCCTAGTATTCCAATATGACTTGGTATCCATTGTAACACTACTTTTATGTCTTTTGTGTTCATATTATTGATTTCGTTGTATATTTCTTCGCACATATAGTTAGTTTTTGTGGAAATATTGATTTGCTGGAGTAAGGTCAGGGATGTTTGGGAGTCTGTGAACAGCAATTGTTGTTTAACCAGTTTCCGAAAACTAATGACGGAATATTGCGGCTGTTGTCCACTTGGTGCAAGGAATCATTTTGAGTATGTGCTATTTTATCAATTGGTAACAATCAATAGAAAAAGTGCTTTTAGTTACAAGTTAATAACTAATAAACAAAATGTTAATTTTAATTGCCAAACATATGATAAGACAGGTTGATTTGCAATCATTTGACAATTTGCATAATTTTCACGTTTTGCCTATCTGGTGAAACTACATGCAACCTCCAAGGTGTCCGTGCTGACTGTTTGGTACGCTTACACCACCCTAATAACTAACCCCCGCGCAGCACTCTCCTTAATCTATTCGATGTGTTAATGTGACGGTACTGACGTACGACTGGTTACGTCGTATATTGAAAATTATACAGTACGTTTACATCGTTTTACAAGCAAATTACATAACTGATCATGTCATGCAATTTAGAGATTGAAATGTTGAACTTTTGCACAAGTCATAAAAGAAAATTCAATTTTTTAAGTTGAAAATAGATTTTTATATTAATTATTATAAACCGGCACTTCCAAAATCTTTGTAAATACGTTGCTTATTTATATCATTGATGTTCTATGACAATCAGATTAAAGTATCTAACTTTAGTAACTTATCTTTGAATTAAAACCTATTTAGAAAACTGTTTGACGTAATTTTTAAATAAACCCTTTAGAAAAATTTTAATATTTTGTAACGTTGAATTATTAAACTACTAGGCAACTTTTTGTGCAAAGTTAAGTCGTTTAGTTCCGTTATTATTTCGTATGTGGCGCTAATATTGCATTGGCTCACTGCTCGGTGTTTTTTATGCATATCTTTGAATGTTATTGGCAAACTGCAAAAGAAATAGTCAGGGACGTAGAAAATGTATACAATTGCAATTTAAGTTAAATTTGATTGAACATTTTTAAATAACATCCCTAAGGTCGGTATTATAAAGAAAAAATAAATCACCGAATAACAAATCTTATATTTAATTATATTCGACAAATAAATGTATTCCGGTATTATAAACTAAATTAACTATTCGTAAAATAAGGAATTGCAACGCCGCATTTATATGTTATTTTATTATTGTAGTTATTGATGTGTTGTATTGTAGCCTTTGTTATATTACCATAATCCCCTACAACATTTTGAAAGTCAGTTGCATAACATCGTAGAGCAATCAAAAGTTGATTTTTTAAAAGCCACGATAACACATGAACGGTTGAATAGAACATATCAACAGCAAAAAAAGTTTTTAGAACTATTACTAACAAGACAAAATAAAACAAATGCTAACATAATAGGATGTTTGAACGACAGCAAATTAATAATTAGAATAATTTAAACTATTATCCTAATTAATAATTAAATCAATAGTCTACATTATTCTAATTATTAATTTGCTGTAGATTAATTTGCAAAAAACAGTTATTTTTTATATTTCTGCTTTTCTTTTTGCATAATAGTATTACAATGATATGTTTTACTTTTGTTTGTAGAGATTTGTCACTAGCAAAGCGTTTATAGCTAAGCTGGTATCTATATAGCAAGGTTGTAAATTCATCTACAAGCCGTGTCTCGTAATTTTTTGATTCTATGTTTAATATTTAATTATTTTAAAAAAGTTATTTATTTTGATATAATTTATTTAGTATTAAATATGATGGTGAAAAAAGTTATTGATTGGATGCGGGATGCATATTCAGTTTATGTATTCGGTTAATATTGACGATACAGAATTATTTTTTTATAGAATATATTTTTTGTCAGGCTATGTATTATTTGTTGTGTAATGTATTATTTTGTCGTGGATTGCATTATTTATTTGTAAAATTTATTTGATTGAGAATTGCATATTTTCAGACTTCGGCCTAAATAATACAAAAAATAATATACAAATTATATACTTTTTAAAATTAGTAAAATAATAATGCATTTTCTGACTATGTATCTTAACATACTATTTTGGCATTCTAGATGTAAAAATAACAAAAAGGATTTTTTGCCATAGTGTTTACGAATATGTTCTACATATACAAGGTTAAACAAAATTACCAAAACATAAATAATTCTCGAAACGTAAAAAGATCAAAAAAACAAACAAATGTTTATTTGGTTTTAAACAAACTGTTGTTCAAATATATTTTTAATATTTAGGATAGGATGTTCGTTTTATTGTGGAAATTTGGTAAACTTTTTTTTGAATGAAGACTTTGCATATTTTTACATTTTTTAATTTTAAAATTAATTTTGAGTATCTTCTAGTAAAAATATTCTTTTATAAATTGCACCATTTTTGAGTTATAACTAAGCAATTAATTCAAACTGCTGAACTTCAAATAAAGAACGTTTTCTCACATACACATTTATTTTAACCAAGTAGATAAAAAGAACAATAACATAAAAAACAAATAGCAAAATAATTATTAAAAAATGTAAAAACATATAGGGTGTTGTATTTAAAAAAATAAAAAGCTTCAAACTTCTATAACAAAATAAACATCCCGTATATTTTTACATTTTTGTTTTTAATGTTATTACTCTTTTTAAACGTTTGGATAAAATCAATGTGTGTAGAAAACGTTCAAGAGTTTGAATTAATTGCTTATAACTTAAAAATGGTGCATTTTTACAAAAAAAAATTAAACTAATCTTAGAATCAAAAATATAAAAATATACAGAATGATCTATTTAAAAAAAAAATTGGCTATATATCAACATTAAAATCAACATCCTCTATATTAAAAATATTTTTAAACAAGAGTTTGTTTAAAACAAAAAAAAAAAAAAATTTGTTTGAAACTGTTTTTACGGATACAGAATTATTTAAGTGTTCCATCAATTTTGACTAACCTTGTATGAATCAAATTTTGATATACAGAAAATAATTTAAAAAAATTGACTTATTCGTACGTAAATTTTATAAAACATAAAATTTAAAGAGTGGGGAGTCTACATCTCTCTTAGTAGCTCTGAAAAAAGTTTAGATAAAACTTTCTTCATTTGATAAACAAAAGAAGGTAAACAAAATTTTTTTATACCAATTGACACGAGATATTGCAAAACAACACCAACACTAAATGACATAAACAAGTTCAAAAATAAGATTAGACATTTAGACAAAAATTGAAATCAACACCGCAACTTAAAATAATTCTTATTGTAAATGTAAAACAAGATTTTGGATTTTAACATACAATTCATTTACCACAATTTACCCTATATACCTAAATAAAATTGTGTTTACGTTGTTTTATTTATCAAATATTTTAATGTGTAGGACAGCAATAAAAACGGCCGTTTGGACAAGTTTCCAAACCACCCACAAAGGTACTGTCCCAACGATTTGTTGTCTTTTGAATGGAGACTCACAGTTCATTAAATCATCACCCACTAAATACATTACGTGTAATCTAATTGGCAAATTATGTTTAATGATGATTATTTTGATTATTTTACATGGACTGTCATAATATGCGTTTATTCAATTGCAATATGGGCAATTTCAATTCAAACGTACCAGAGCGGGGAGGGGGTGCATTGAGAAACTTGCTTATGTATTTTTTTCAGTTTCTATAACTTATTAGTAGTGTTTTGATTGGTATATGAGGGTATGAAATTGTTTGTCGTTTTTTAACTTAATTGCATTCTTTTTTTAAATTAAAAAAATTAACTAAAAAAAAGCATTTTTTAAATTTCTTTTAACCGCCAAAGTTGACGTATTTTGATGTAAATTGATTGAAAAATATAAATTTGTTTTATGTATTTGGGTTTTAAGGGTTTAAAACTTGAAAAATCTGCAAAGTAGGCCTATTCTTCAACATAAACTCTTACAAATGCACGTTTAGCCGCACTCAAAAGAACAATACACAAAAATTATTAAAAATTTGAATTCTGAGGACAATTTTATATGAAAAATAGTTAATGTTGTACTCGTCGTCTATAAAAAAGTCCATCTTGAAAGAAATGTTTACAAAATTTTCAATTAATTTTTTTTTATATTTACAAAAAATATTATAAATACACTAAGGTGTGGTTTAAAACTTTTTTTTATCAAATTTTGATAAGCGCCAGGCGGATTTATGTTTAAATGCCAAAAATAATAATATTCTCAAATTTTGGCGCCGATAGATTGAGTCAAAATTTGTCCGCAAGCTCAAAAACTATCAAACAAAGAGTAAAATGGCCCAAAATTGACTCAAGCAACAAAAGATGTCTTTGTTAAACTTCTGAAATAAGTTTAAAAATATATAATCCAAATAATCTTTAAAAAAAATAAAAAAAAAAAAAATTAAAGTAAATGTTAAACAAAATTTTTTTTTTCTAGGTGGGTTTTTCTACGCCAGATAAGCACGACACTAACTATTTTTCATGTAGAATTGTTTGCAAAACTCAATTTTTTAATAATATTTGATGTATAGTTCCTCTAAAAACTGATAAATGTGTATTTGTAAGAGTTAATGTTAAAAAATAGGCCTATTTTTGCAGTTTTTTTTTTTTAGTTTTAGACATTTAAACCCAAATACACAAAACAAATTTATATTTTCCAATTAATTTACATCAAAATACGTTAACTTTGGCGGTTAAAAAAAATAAAAAATGCTCTTTTTTGCCCAGCCCACTGATAACAAAAACATGGTTTTATGGCTTTCGCGGCTTATAGACAGGGTATAGACTTGAAATGGCGATAGATTTAGATTCTACAAAAAATGTCTGATTGATTTCATTAGTAAATTTATTTAGAGTTAAAACTAAAAAAGTTGTAGAATTTTTTTTAAAATTTCATACCTTCATGAACCAATCAAAATATTACTAATAAGTTATAGAAACTGAAACAAAGTTCTAAAGCAAATTTCTCAATGCACCCTCCCCTACTCTGGTTCGTTTGAAATGGAATTGCCCATATACAAAAATATAAACATTTCAATACAATAATTAAAATAACATTCTATATATAAAGTTGGTAAAACAATAACATACACTTACAAGAAAATAGATTAAACGTCCTAATATTCCCAATATTATTTTTTAATTCATAAAATATCATATTAATAAAATATAAGATAAAATTATACTAAAGCTTATTGTAACTTAAGTTACAATAAGCTTTAGTATACAATAGATGCCCGCAAATATTAAAAAAAAAAATGCAATTTCTAGAGTTTTTTGTTCAACACTGTATGCGCGCCCCTGATGCAAATCTATATAAATACGTAATTTCATAAATTATTTTCTAAACATACGAATGTGTGGGGTAAAGGGTGATAAGTCTATAAATAAGTATGTGATCGACGACGATGCGTGCTATACCAGCAATGATAATATCATATGTGCGTACAATCTTATTTCAGCTATTTACCATCAAGAGCCAGCACATGTCAAGCAAATATGATTTTACTTGATTTTCGCGCGTCAATCGTGCCCTAAACGTCAGATTTGTTGAAAGTAAATTATAGAATATGGGAATCAGAAGAACTATTCTAAATTGAATTATCTCTTTTCTAACAGAGCGTCAAATCTATGTTAATATAGGTACTTCAGAATCAAATATGTTTGATCTAACATTAGATGTAGCGCAAGAATCTGTATTAGGTCTATTAATATTTATATTATATGTCAACGATCTGTACAAATTCATTTCAACAGACTTTATAATAAATTATGCAGACGACATCTCAATTGTTGTGCATACTAAAACTACGGAAGAACTCCAAATTAAAATTGCAAGTGCTAGAGAAGAAGTCAAACAATGGTGTGACAAAAACAATTTAATATTAAATAGTGATAAAACAGTAACTTTAATGTTTTTTTTTTAAGTAGAACAATCGCAGCAAACACACCTTCTACGGTCTTCAGTACAAAATATTTAGGATGCTACATTGATTCGGAATTAAGATGGAATATCAATACTTGATCATGTTGTAAAAAAACTAAGTAGCGCCTATTACGCAATATTAAAACTGAAACAAACTGTATCATACCGATATATCTTGCAAATTTATTACACTTTAGCCTATTTGCACATAGCTTACAATATTATTGCTTGGGTAAGTCATCGGACACAAACATGGTACAGGTGGCCCAAAACCGATTAATTCGACTTATACATAACATGCAATATAATGAAACATGTAGAACAACATTCAAATCACAAAAAAATACTTCCGTTTAATTGCATATATATTTACAAATGTTCAATGTATGCATATAATAATCAAATAATATTTGAAAAAAATTCTATCAACCACAACTATCCAACAAGGATCATCAAGATATAAGAAATTACCATACATGTCTTTCATAGAAATATTTAATAAAATTTCGCAAGAAATTAAAATATGCATAACAAAATTCAAATTTAAATGCAAGTTAAAAGAATTTTTGTTAAGCAATTGTTTTTATACTCTTATCATTAATTATTTATTGTATTTCTGTATATGTATTGTAATATTTGTAACTACTTGACAAATATTTGCATTTTTTTACGTATTGTGGTGGCTTCAACAAGTGGAAATACCTTCCGGTTTTTTTCTCTTCGTAAATCCTGTTGTTATAATGTCCTTGTCAAACTAGTCTAAATTTGGCAGTAGTTTGAGGTGGGCTGGTTGTTGCCTCGCGAATTTTTACACAGAATCTGCGGTCATGCACTGTCCCCGGCCCTTCTCTCTCTATAGCCCATATCTTTGTCTGTCTCTTTTGCCTTTTTGAATCTTTTTAGCTGCACTAACATCTAGGTCTGCATTCTCTTCTTTTTCCAATCCGTGTGTTATTTATTCTTATTATTTGGTTTGTCCTCAGATGCTTTCTTAGTTTTCTTAGGTCTTTGTTCACTTCTTCTTTATCATATCCTCTTTCCTTCATAAATAGTTTATGCAGTTCTATTAGTTGTATTCCTTTTGGCAGCCTTAAATTTTAAAATTTTACTTCCAGTGATATTTTTGTATCTCCATCTGAAATTATTTCTTTGTGTCCTCTTGCTGCCAAGTATATTCTGACCATTACAAAAGTTACGTTATCCGTCAACCTCAAGATAGCGTATCTACTATTCAGTATTCGCCTCGTTATTTTTATAACTCTGCTTGCCTTTAACATTTCTTTCTTCTTTCTCTTTATTTTTACAATTTTGTTTGGTATCGTAGTCTCTGTAAAAGTTTTTCTGTTTTCTTTTATTTCTTGGTTTGCATAATTGTCCTGCCCTTCTGTATTTTTTTCTTTTTGATCTGATTTGATTTTTTTTTCTATTTTGCTTCTTTTGTTTTTCTCCTTTCTTTTCTATAGCTTTTATTTTATGTGCATTGTATGCATCCATTCATTTGGGTTAGCACCCATGCGTCTGAAAGTAAGGCAATGTATCGAATTATGCAATCCACCGTTGTGCCGTATAAGCTATCTCCTGTTGTTTTTAAATTTGTATAAGGTTAGAAAGATATCAGCATGCAGAAGTACAAGTCATTATATTTGGACCCTTTAGAGTTGCAAAATTTGACAGATTAAAAAAAATGCATTTTTATATAACCTAAATTTGAGGAAGCAATGAAAACCCAACAGAGAACCATATCGATTCTGGTCAGAGTAGATTCTTTTACTGTTGCCTAGTTTGGTATCAGAATGCGTTCTAGTTGTTGACCGTTTCTAATGCAAAAAGTTCAGAATTGAGACAGACATAACATTTTACGCTAAGGCCAATGGAAGCGTGAACGGGTTTATCAAACGAGCAGAAAATTTAGTTGAGTTGAGAAGAGTAAATAATGCAATACTGTTTCTAATTCAATCAAGATCCTGAAAGTTAAAGCCTTGATCTGATGTTGAGAAAATACACACACATTTTGCATTTGTCAGATTTTGCCAGGAAACAATAATGAGCGCTTCTGGACTCAAAAAATCTCTCAATAGAAAAATATGGTAAAATCAAAATTTGTGCAGAAAAGTATAAAATTGCTTAAAAACCTAATTAACGTTTTTTTTTAAAGCTTCTAACTTTATTTTATAAAACTTATTTAAAATTGTGCAAAAAACTTCATTATGGCAAACAATGTTAAAAACCGACCAAGAAATCGTTATGCTGAACAACTAATTATAATTTTTTTTTAAACATTTTCAGAAATTTTTTATACAGAAACAAATCGCTTAAGAAAGCGTCTGGACCTATAAACATTGTGTTACCTAAGATTAACATTTAAACATCATCATAAATTTGCAATAAAACTACTTATGACAAAACAATTCAAAAGGAAAGCACTAAGCGTATAAAATATTATAAATGGTCAAATCAAACAAATAAAAATGTTTAGAGAACAGGAGGAAAGCCCAAGTTCTCGTCGGGAGCAGTGACAACATGGTAGGCTCCGCCCGACCGTCATCAAGCGACTGTCATAAAACTGCATTAGAAGCTCAATCTATTGTAGATTGTTGAGCAATAACGCCCATAACGTCAAACATAGCATCTACTTAGATACTTTACACATGTCTGCAACGTTACGCCGGTGTTCTTTGCATTTTCTATAAATATTTCCATGGACATTGTTCAAAGGAAATACAAGATATATTGCCATCTAAACAAATTTATACTCGTAATACAAGGCTTGCTAGGAATTCTTACAAATATTCACTGACAGTTCAGAAATGTTAAACCATAACTTTTAAGAGAGATTTCTTTAACAGTACTATCTACACATGGAATAAACTTTCAAATTCAGTATTTCCTGCCACAAATATTCAAAGTCATTGTACACAGTTTGCTTAAATCTAGTCATCAATGCGATAGTTTTAACGAGTGTGGTTGCATTTGTAAAAGTTCAAATGTATTTTTATGTTGTTGGTGTATAATAAGTAATTCTTAATGTACCGGAACGGTAGGAGAGGTGTGAGTTAAAATGACTGGATTAATACATTAAAGTATATTTAAACCTCATTCTTTACAATAAAGAGGGTAAGTTGATCCTACAGTTAATTAATAACAAATTGATATAATTTTAGAATATTAGGTGATGAGCATGTTTCAGGCAAAAGGCCCTATTAAATCCATGCTGGGATTATAAAAAACAGATTTACATAGAACCCATAATCTTATAACTAGCATTTAACAACAATAAACAAAAAGCATGTTTCAGGCAAAAAACCCAATTAAAGCCAGGCTACTGTGCATTCAAAACAAGTTCAAATATATCCCACAACCCATATACAGTAATTACACCCAAACCACGTGCGTAAAAACACGTGTTAATATATCCTGTAAAAGGATGTTAACATAACTAACAAATACGTATAAATATTAAAATAAACCAAACATACCTGCGCAACAGCTGAAAAACCTTTTTAATTAAAAGGCCACGGTAACTGCTTGAAGCAGCTGGATGATTACACGTGCGTTCACGGGACAAGATGAGCAACAAAAGGCCATTTTAGTTGTTCCAAAAACAGAAGTTGAATTGTTAACAAAAACTAATTTGAAAAAACAGCAGCAACAGGTTTGCGGTAGTGGCCACAGATGGCTCCGCAGGTCTCATTCGGTTCCACTTTAATATTAGCCTCCGTTTACTTCTAAACACTATACGACAGGGGTGGCCAACCCGCGGCCCGCCTAGAACATTTTTGCGGCCCGCGAGATTTATTACACTTTTACAAAATATATTTATTTTATAATGGGCAAAGTAGTTTCACCATAATTCATCATTATTTATATTCAAAAATTAACTGAAAAAAAATATGAGAAAAAATTAATTTTGATTTTAAAATAACATTCTTGCGCATATATATGACAGATATTGCCTGTTTTATTTATGAGTTTACAGTTATGAATTTGCAGAATATTATTATTATTCATTTTTAGTCTTTAATACCCTTTTCGGGTGTCGGATGTAATATTTTATAACTTCTTTATTTTTTATTCTAAGCTTGTCTATCTTGAGCCATTTTTGCTACCTCGCTCCACTCTATTCCTTTTCTTTCTGCAGTTTTGTGGGCCTGTTTGGACGAGCTGTTTGTTTTTCTTCTGTACTATTAATTCTCAATTCATGTATTTTTTTTGTTATTCTGGTTCTATCCAGTCTGTGTATGAGTCCTAGCCTTCCTAGCTGCCTCTCCTCTATTACTGTTTCTATAAGTTTAATTTTTAGTTCACTCCTTACTTCCGAGCTTTTCACTTTATCTTTTCTTGTTATTTCTTTAATTTTCATTAGAAATCTCATCACCAATGCATTAATTTTGCTTTTATTTTTTTTCTGGTGTTGTCCAAGATTTGCTCGAGTATATTGGGGCAGGTTTTTCTACATTTTGTATTATTGTTTATATTTTCTACGTTATTTCTTTCTTAACCAAGAAGTGTTTTTTGAGTGCATTGAATATACTTCTTCCTTTTTAAATTCTTGCTTCTAACTTGCTCTTTATCTATCAGCGTGGTTCGGAAGTCACGTTTTAAGCTGTTGGTCCCATCAAACCACTTTAAACAAGTCGTAGACTTACTGTGGCGATGTAAACTAGCCGTAAAAAGCATAAATAAATTTCCATGTTTTTTCTATTATTGTACCAAAGTAGTAGTAATACTTTTTTTGTCGCTACTAACATTGTTTTTGTTTTACTTGTGTTTATTTCCGTGCCTATCTTCTTTAGTTTTTTTTTTGTATATTTTTATGTTTTCTTGTAGTTTCTCTTCTTTGTCTGCTATTAATATCATGTCATCCGCAAACATAAGGATTTGAATACCAATTTGTTTCATTTTTTTTATCCTATTCTTGTGTCTTTGTCTCTTTTTTGACTTTTCTTTATAGCCTCGTTTATTAATGTTGCAAAGAGTATAGGGCTTAGAGTGTGCAGAATAATTAAATTATATTCTATGTATCAGTTTTTTTTTTCACTTAAAAAAAATTGTCTATAGTAAGTCTAAATCTAATATATAGATATATAATTTCCAAATGATATTGCGGGCCACAATATCATTTGAATTGGCCACCCCTGCTATACGGTATTGAATTCATGACATTCTCAAGCATCACCGGCGTAATTTGCATATTCATTCAAAGTAAAAGTCATAATAAAATAGAAATAAAAGAGGAGATTACAATAATTAGTAATTTTATTATATCAATTAAATTCAATAATTTTTAGAGTAACACTCAATTGTATGAAAAAACACTTATTCCAAAATCAGAATCTAAATAATTATATTGCTGTTCATATAGAAAGAACAGCTAAAATAACAACCATCGAAGATAACACTACAACATAAAAATTAAATAATTATAATCATACCAATACATTGCAGCCATTTCATATTATTCTCTAACTTATTTAGTGAATTCGGAATGAAGCATTTACTTTTAATAATGATGCAATTTTGGTTCATTTTCTCTCTGCAACTACTGGTAATTTTATTCTAATTTTGTTGTATCAATTAAATTCTATAATTCTTAAAAGAGCACACGTTTGGGTGAATGTATTAAAACAATTCTGGATTATTATCCAATTATAACCTTTATTGCAATTTTATTTATTTAACATACCGTTGTTCATAAACAAATATCAGTTAAAATAAGAACCAGCAAACTGTTACAGTTGAATAGTTCTGGTACAAAAGTTGATGCTAAAACATACAAATTTAATAATTATAACCATACCAATACAATTTCCTTGATTTGATAGTAAACATTGGTTGCGTTCAGAACGACTCATCACTTGCAAGCGCTGAGTCATCAATCGGAGATAGATAGATAGATAATTTTATTTATTTCATAAAGATTGCAGAATACAAATAGAATATAAAAAAAATGAAGCCGCTACTTAACGAGATATAATATATTCTCAATATCCTATAGTACGTAATCCTATATATTTATTAATTACCTATATTATCTTTTTTTTAAATTTCATATGTAAATTTATATACATTATAATAATTGTAAAATGTCCAAGCGACTGTATACGACGCAATGCTTTCTCGCAACTGGAATCATCGGAGATGCTGAATCTAATCCCAAACATTAAAAAAAACTAGTAATTGTTTTATTTATCACAAATATGTTATTAAAATTAATATCTATAGACAATCAAGAAACTTAAAATTAGTATAGTGTGTAAAGCAGACACAAAATTATATTGTCTTATTATTATTAATATTATTGCCATGATTAACTTTAATGTAACTAGTTAATGGAGTTAAACAATTATTATGATTTATATTACATTTTATTAAGTTACACTGTAACTGCAGTTTCAGCTGAACTTTGGCCTTCTTCAGACAATACATGTAAAGAATTGTTTTATTTAATATTCTATCAGTAATTTATCAAATTACAGTATATTAGTTTGAAAATTAATTTAAGTATCAGATGCAAGCATTTTATAATATACTAAAAACAAATTGTTGTAATATAAAAAAAATAGAAATAAAAATCTTAATTAATAACTATTAATGATCAAAACGTTGCAAACAATACTAGTTTACATTTTGTGGTTTTCTTATTTATTCATTGACGTTAATGGGCGTGAGTTCAAAATTGCTTCAATTTGGCCCACTAGGGTGTTCATTTCTGCATACGTGAGATTTGCATCACTAGCCACTTTTTTAAATTGATGCTTAAAACTCTTTACTGCCGCTTCCTATATGCCCCCAAAATGAGAGAAACGAGGTGGAATAAAGGTCCCCTTAATACCTTCCTGTGTCATGAAGTTCGTAAACTGCTCTTGTTCTTTTAGCATGAAAGATATGAGCTTATGCAACTCCCGGTTAGCACCTACAAAATTGGTTCCGTTGTCCGACATAATTTCTTGCGGTTTACCTTGTCGTGCTACAAATCTTCGTAGTGCTGCAATGAATGTCTCTGAAAAAAGATCTGTCTATGTGTACAGCCTTTATTGACAAGCATACAAATATTGCAGCATATGCTTTTATTTTTATTTTACTTTTTGTCTGACCATCCTTTATCAAAAATGGTCTACAGTAGTCTTCTTCTTCTTAATTTAGGACTTTGTCTTGTATTGTACTGCTGTCTACCTCTCTTGCGATTTGGACGTCCAGAACTCCTGCCATTTCTTGGGCGGGCGGCCTGGGGGTTTTCTGCTTTGTGGCCTTTCGTTTTTTGTCCACTTGGCAATTCTATCTTCGTCCATCCTGTCTACATGGTTTCTCCAGTATCTTTTTCGGGATCTGACCCATCTGCCAACATCTTCTGTTTGCAGTTCATCTCTTATGGCGCTGCTTCTTACTTGATCCCGTAGTGTTACGCCTTTTATTTCATTTTGGTGCTTCTCAAGAGTTGCTTACTTTTTGTTGTTTTGGCTCGGGTCTTGGCAGCGTATGTTAGGGTGGGTCTTACACAGGTTTTATATATCCTTATCTTGCATTCTGCCGACATATATTTGTTTTTCCATATTAGGTCTCTTAGGCTACCAAAAATAAATGATGCTTTGATGGAGTTTGCTCTTACTTCCTCAATCAAGTTTTTGCTGCTCGATATTTGCGACCCTGGGTAGTTGAATTTCATAACCTGTTCTATCGTTTTATTGTCCACCATATGTTTGCACCTGACAAGCTTTTTGAATATAATCATTGATATAGTTTTTTCTGTTGATACGATTATGTTGATTTTTTTGGCGGTTTTATTGAGTGCAAATAGTAATCTTTGTAGGTCGTCTTTGTTCTCTAATATTAGTGTGGCATCATCTGCATAACATATTATCTTGAGGCAATTGTTAGTCATTCCATATCCTGTGCCTGTGTTTTTAACCTATTTAATTATTTAATTCATCATGATGTTATAAAGGGTTGGACTTAAGCTGTCCCCCTGTCTAATTCCAGCCTTCATGTCAATTTTTTCAGTTAGCGTTTGGTTTGCTTTAATATGTGTGTTATTGTTTTTGTTTGAGTCTTTTATTACGTTAATGTATCTGTCATCCACTCAATGTTGACGTAGAATATTTGTAATGTTGTTCAATTGTATTCGGACAAATGCTTGTTTGATGTCCACCATACATAAGTAGACTGGTTTGTCAAATTCAATTCCACATTAGTCGACACCAATTATTAGAAACGGTCGTGATGATGTCACTTGGAAGATTTCCTATAATTGGGTGTAACGTCTTTGGTTTGTGCTTGCAGCACGTAACGCATTTCCTGAGCACTCCTCTCACCGTGCTTCGGGCTGATAAAATCCAATACTTTCTCCGTAGTAATGCAAATGTTGACTGCATTCCTGCTTGTAGTTGCAATTTATGCTCTGGGAAATTAATAATTTTGTAAAGTTGTGCTGGCTGGGTAAAACAATTTGGTGCTTTTGATCCAATAGTAGCAAAGCTTTTTGTAGTCTCCCAACAACTCTTATTATGCCATTATTGTCCAAAAATGGATTCAAACAAAGAAGTTTGCTTTTTCTTGGTATCTCTAATCCTGCTTTCAAACAACTAATTTTGTTGGTAAATGCTTCCTTCTGCATTTGCATAACCAGTAAGTTTGTAGCCTCCACTATTTCTTTTAGTGTAAGTGTACCAGTCATATTGGCCTTTTGGTGCGTTTTTTTGAAGAAACGCATAATCCATGCTGTGATTCTTATCAATTTATTTGTGATGAAATATCTTATAAAAAGTTTGCAGTTAGGTATCGTTATTGCAGTCAATGCTTTTAAATCTGGCATGATTTTTGCATCAAAGTTCCTCGGGTCGTTGATTTGTAAGTATCCATTTTGGGTCATGCCACCATAACTCGTTGTTTACCAATTCACTAGTAGATAATCCTCTTGAGCACAAATCTGCCGGATTTTAGTGTGTTTGCACATACTACCACTGGCTTTGATCGGTCAAAGAATGTTTTTTTCCTACTCTATTGGCCACGAACGTCTTCCATTTTTTACTATCCGATTTTATTAAACCAAAAGTCATGGTCGAATCTGTAAATAAGTGAATTTTTGATATATTCATTTCCAGGGCCGTCCTTATTTTCTTTACTAGTTTTGCTAGTACCACTGCAGCACACAGCTCCAATCTTGGAAATAATATTTGTTTCATGGGTGCTACCCTAGCTTTTGCAGAAAGTAATTGTACGTGCGGATGCTTATTTCCATTCTTGACGTATACTACAGTGCCATATGCTAACTCGCTGGCGTCTGAGAATCCAAATATTTCTATCGACTCTTTTGGATACTTTATCACATTTTTTTGATTTGTGCGTTGTTTAATAGATGCAACTTTTTGCAATACCGTTGCCATTTTGTGTGAGGTTGCTGATCCACAGATTTGTCCCAATCGGTCTTTGCCTCCCAAAGCCCTTGTACTGCGGTAATAGTTACGGGCGTCATTAATCTCAATAGTTTTTTTTCTTCTTCTGCTGTCATATATTGGATTATGTCGTTTTTGGTATTCCAATATATTCTTAAAGTTTTTTGTGCTTTATCTTTATCTAGGGATAAGATGTGATGCTCTTGATTAGATTGGTCCATGTTTTTTAATATAAGAATATTGTTAGACTTCCATTTTCTTAGTTGGAATCCGCCCGATAATAGCAACTTTGTAATTTGATTTTGTATAACATTGCTTCTTCTATAGTTTTTGCGCCTGTTAATAAATCGTCTACGTAAAAATCACGAATCGCTATCTTACTCGCTGTGGGAAACTTTTGTACACCTTCTTCTACTAATTGCTTTATGCATCGCGTCGCCAAACATGAAGCACTAGCAACGCCGTATATAAGCGTGCTCAATTTAAAAATTTGTACAGGTTCGTTTATGTTGCTTCTGTCATGGCTCTATTTGATTTGGCGATACATTTTGGTGATATCAGCGGATAGCAAATATTAATGTGTGCGGAACCTCAACAAAATCAAAAAATGATTTTCTTTAACAACCAGTCCAACCATCAAAAAGTTGCTGAGAGAAATCCCACTTGTACTTTTTGCTGAAGCGTCAAACACCACTCGCAATTTGGGAGTTATACTCTTTTATTACAGCACGATGTGGTAAAAAATAACCTTTTTTGTTGGGATTATATTCTTTAAGCCTTTTCATGTGTCCTAATTTTTCATATTCGCGTTTAAAGTCGCTATATTCTAGTTTTAATGCAGGCCGTTGCAGAAGTTTCTTCTCAATATTGTAAAACTGCCATAAAGCCGTTCCATACGATTCTCCTAATTTTTCAACGTCATTTTTGAATGGCAAACTCACAATGAATCTTCCCGTTTTATCTCTTGTATTTTTAAAGAGTTTCTAGCAGTATTGTTCTTCTGCTGTGTATGGGGTTTTATCCTCTATGTTATCTATTTTCCACAATTCCAAAAAAAAAACCGGCATTATAAACATTTAGTGAAGGGCACTGAACAATGTATTTATTTATTCATTTTTCAGAATTCAATATTATCACCAACGACAGATAATATGATGATTGAATGTGCTATAAGAATTTACCAAAACTACACCCACCTAAAGACAGCTTTAATTTATTCAGTTAATGATACAGCGGTTTTAGATCCTTTGTTAAGAATAGCAGGCCAAGATGGAAATATCTACGTATTTGATTTTAAAACATTACCTTTGAAAATTGATGCAAAATTCTTTATACATGTATATGATAACGAAATGCAAATGCATCACAGTATTTACAATATAGATAGATTTTTCTTACTAGTTGGAAAAGAATCCTTAACTTTTATCCCAAGATTTTGGAATTTAGGTCATATAAATACAATAATTATAGATCAATATGGAAATATTAATAAAATAAAATCGTTTGAAGCAATTGCAGAACAAATAGGACATTGTAATGACAAGAATTTAAGTAATATAGCAAAAACGTATGGCAGTAAATTCAGAAATTTTGAAGGAAGTTCTTTTCCAGCAGCATATCAAATAAATCCTCCATTAACAAATTTAATTATTAATGATCATATTGAATCGCCCACTGGGCTTGAAGTCATACTTATTGATGAAACAGCTAAAAGATACAATTTTTCATTGAAATATCAACCATATAATTATATTTTGTCACCTGTTTTTCTTATGAGAAGTTTTCATCATATTTTATTTGGTGGATTAAACTCCAATTTTCAAGTAACAAAATTCCATAGTATTGCGTCTAAGCTACACATTCATGTTGTTATAGCAGTACCCAAAAATCCTGATGTTATAAATTTGGCTGGAATGGTACAAGTATTCACATTGGATTTATGGATTTTAATTATTGCAACTTTAGTATTTTATTGTTTTGCAACGATTTTAATTGGAAAATTGGCTTCGATTCCGGAAGGATATAATAAAATCTCGTTTTGTTTATTTCAAACGTACGTAATTTTTTTAGGACAATCCGCAAAACAACCAAAGCGACTTTTATTTGCATTTTTATTTATTATATTTGTTATATTTTCGTTAATAATCATTAACGCTTTTACGGGTATTTTTACTGCGTTACTTGTAACGAAAGTTGCCACCAAACAAATAAATTCAATATCGGAAATTTTTGATGCAGGATTGCAACTGGCAACTTTTTTAAAATTATATCATATATATCAGTATTTTAACATGCTTACGGCTAATGACTCGTTAATAATGATTAAATTATTAACAAATGCTACTCAGTGTGATGATGGAAGAAACTGTTTGGAATATTTGGTTAATTATAGAAACACTTCTTTATTTACCACCAGAGAATATTTGGAAGCAAAAGATAACATTGATTTATTGCCTATGATACATCAAATTTCCATCACCAATTATTATACTGTAATATATGCTAATAAACAAAATAGTATTGTAACTGCTATAGAACAAACAGCAAATAATTTATTGGAAGGTGGAATCTTGATGAAATGGTTAAAAGATTTGAAGATTAAACCGCAGGAATTACCAAGTAAACCGGTTAAGTTAACAATTATTCATTTGTATTTGGTTTGGTTAATTTTGATCGTTGGATTGCCATTAACATGTATTGTTTTTGTTGGCGAAATAGTTCTGGATAAAGTTCGGCATATTGCTAACCACCGGTAGAAATAAATCAAAGAAAATATCAATTTATAAAATTAACATTGAATACATATATTTAATTCGTTTTGTCTGTAAATTTGTAATTAAAATTAATAAAACTTATTTACTTTATATTTATTTCTTGTCAGATATTCTGTGCCAATTATGTGAGAGATAAGAGTGTAAATGCAACTTAAAGTAAAATTGTTTGTTTTCAAATTTAAATTTTTAGTAACATTATTGACTATTCTATCAAACAATTAGCAGAAGTGAAATAATATTATTGTTCTAGAGTAGAACTACCTACTACAACCAATAACGTCCTCTAAGTACAAGTAAAAATAATAGGAATGTCTCCCTTCATGAGCTGGAAACATTCTGTTAAAAACCGCTGTTTGGTATTTGAAAAGGGTTAGTAGGCCAATTTGTTTGTGTGACAAGAAGTAAAGATGATTTTCCGTTACTGTGGAAATGTATAAACAGTAATTTTGTCCGGTTGAATTTACTTTTTTCACATGTAAAATACATAAACATTTATTGATTTTTTAATTTATACAATTGTTAAGTTTCATCTTAATTGTTATTCTTACATCTGATTGAGTTTATGGAAAAACAAACTATCAATAATGGTTATTATATAAAAATAGGCAAGAACCTACGGAGGAAGTCAAACAAAACGCAAATCTTACAAAGGACACCGTTGGATGTGATAAATTAAGAAAAGAGTTGTAAAAATGGTCAACTACAAGAATTAATTTGGATAGAAACCATCAAGCCGTATCGAACTGCAAGACATCATTTTTTTAAGTAAGTTATTTGTAATTTAAAATTGAATAAATTATACAGTCCACAATCATCCCAAACAAATTGGTCCAGTCAAACCCAGGATATTTTATCGGTAAATTTGAAAATTACATTAACAAACTTGTTTAGTTTAATTGATAAAATATTTAAATGTCATTTTGACATTTAATATAATTTAATAAATTTTTTTTTGTCAATAATTATTATTGTATCGCGTGTGGCGGGGGTTCGGTTTTTTTCTATTTTTTTATCCATTTAAATCTAGCATTTTTAAATGACTGAACCGACAATCGCTGAAAAGAAGAAGTTTTTGGCTGGAGGCAAAACTTTAATCATGTATAAACATGATTGGACATCTGCCAGCCGGTTGGAATACCTTTAAGGTAAGAGCCGAAGATTTATTGCCGAGTTTAGAAGTCCATCATAATTTGTGGGATCAATTATCCTTATTGACCTTTAATCATGGGGAGTTTAATGTTGATCTTGATAAACTGGCAACTAAATTTGAGTTTGATTATTATTTGATGAAGTCAGAATTGATGGCTTCTCTGTCAATTCAAAATTATTCAAATACAAATGTGGTAGTTTACACAAAATCACGTTTACCGGAAATTAAGTTGGCCAAGTTTGATGGTTCTTATGAAAAGTTTTCTTCGTTTATAGCTTTATATAATAACATGATTCATAGTGCAGACCTTACGGACATTGAAAAGTTTTCTTACTTGTTAGGTTTTTTGGAAGGCAATGCTCTTCAACTTATTAAAACTGTTGCTTTTATGCCAGATATTTGGCATATGATCTGTTTATAAAATGATATACATATAAAAAAATAATAGCAAATCATTACCTTTCAAATATATTGAAATTAAGTCTCGTAAAATTTATAATTCTAACTTCATGCATCTTTTGGATGTGATACAAGTCAATGTAAATTCTCTGAAAACTTTAAGTTTGAATGATCTTTTAGATTACATTTTGTTAGAACTTTCTTTGAGTTTATTAGATTCTAAAATGAAAAAAAAAAATTTGAATCTTAATATTTACATTCTGAGATTCCTTCTTTTCTAAATTTTATAGATTTTTTAACCAAACAGACAACTGTTGTTGACTTGGTTTTGAAAACTTCTTCAGTTCTAACAAAATCTAATTGATCTTATTCTCATCTAAAAGAGTTTTCAAAAAGAATTCACATGGGGGTCGAAAAGATCGAATCCACTACATTTTCTTTTAAGTGTCCTTTGTGTAAGACTGACCATCGATTAATTAACTGTGTTCTTAGCGGGAACCACAAGTTCCAGATATGAAATAGCCAAAGCTCATAAACGTTGTTTTGCTTGTTTGGGTTCTTATCATTCTTCAAGATGTATTTCAAAGTTTTCGTGCAAAACTTGTGGTCGAAAGGATCACAAAACTTTGTTCTATTTTGACCGGACATCTAACAAGATTTCACATGCAATTATTAATAAAAAAGAAGAACCTGTCAAGGCAATTAATGGGTCTCCTTCAAATTATGTGTCTTTGGATTCTGTGAGTCCTCAATCATTCACGATTTCTGTAGCTCTTTTAGGAACTGAACAAGCGAGAATCTGCAACATTGGTGGATTTTAGGTGAACTGCCGACTGATATTTGATTCAGGAAGTCAAATCAATTTCATAACTCAAATATTAGCTAACATATTGCAAATTTAAAGAAGATGTCCTTAAAACTCGGTTTTCAAATTTATCTTTAGCCGATTCTTATTTTCATGTAATTTCACCTGTAGATGTTTTGTTGGGAGTGGATTCTGTTTTGGATATTACTCCACTTTGCCCAGCACATATTAAAGGAAATCCGAGTGCTATTTTAACTAATTTAGGTTGGATAGTGGTAGGTTCTGTAAAAAATGGGATTGAAAATGAGCTAAACATAACAAATTCTATGTGTGTTCATTTACATTTGATGTCACTTGAACTGAGCCCGTTTGTTGAATTGTCTGATTATATCATACACGAGAATGCAATCAATTTTACATCTTTTTTTTATGCAGAGGAGTAAGTTGTTAGGGACTTGTTTTGTTTCAACAAGGCCTCTGACATCAACTTTCCATCTTTTTCAGATGCAGAAAAGTAAGTCGTTACTGACTCGCCTTGTTTCAACAAATTCTCTGACATCACTTTTGGTTTGCTACCTCTGGAGAAACTTTGTTTAAGCAATTCCTCTCCGGACGAGATTATTAAAACTAGTTTAGCCTTAAATCACCTTGGTCATTAACCCGGAATTTTTTTGTCCTTCTCTTGAGCAATTGATTCGTGCTTTTTGGAAGATGAAGGAACCTCCTTCAATTTCTTTTTTATCACCAGAAGACATTCTGTGTGAAAATTACTTTTTAAAAACTGTTTTTAGAGATCAAATTGGACGTTACATTACTCGGTTACCTTTCAAAGCAAATGTTCGTCATGTTTTAGGTAACAAAAGAAAACATGCTTTAAAACATTTTTATCAGGTGGAGGCTCGTTTTGAACAAGATAAAATCTTTAAAAAATTATATTCCAAAAACATACAAAATTACATTGATCAAGGTTATTTGATGCTTTAAAAACAATCAGTTTCATATATTTTGACACATCATGGAGTCAAAAAAGAAAAGCCGTCATGTGTAGCTGTTAAAGCAGTTTTTAATCCTGCAGAAAAGGATTCTAACGGTAGTTTTTTAAATTTTTCTAGTAGAAAGCTGCAGACAGACATTGGTCAGATATTGACACGTTTTAGGTTTCATCAAGTGGCTTTAACTTGTGATATTTGTCAAATGTTTCGGGAGGTAGGGTTGCATGAAGGAAATCGTGCTTTTTAACATATCTTTTGGTGCTTCAATTCTAACAATCCAATTAAAAAATTCGAGCATACAAGAGTAATTTTTGGGGCTACTTTTAGTACTTATTTAGCTCAAAGATCAGTTAGTTGAAGATAAAATATTTTTTTTTCTTTTAGCAGCGGAAACTTTAAAAAATGGAATTTATGTCGATGACATTTTATGGGGAGCTCCTGATTAGGATCAAGCTTTGAAATTAAAAGCTCAATTGATAAGTCTTCTGCGTTGCGGAGGTTTTGATTTGGCAAAATGGGCCAGTTCACATCGGTCTGTTATAGAATCTGAAGATCAAGTAATTCTTAAATCTGGAAATGTCTTTGATTTGATTAAATTATTGGGAATCTTGGGATTCTTCTTGTGATGCTTTTCATTATATGATAAAATCAGATAACAAAATTCTATCGAAACGAGGTATTTTGTCTCGTGTAGTTCGAATTTTTGACTTTAATGGATATTTGAGTCCTTTTGTTTTTTTGTTAAAGGTTTTATTACAACAACTTTAGTTGTTGAAAGTTAGTTGGGATGATCCATTGCCAGTAGATATTTTAAATATTTGGACAAGAATTATGAATGAAATAACTGATTTGGAAAAAATTTGGATACCACGATGCGTTATTCCAAAAGGTTTTTTGGATGCTAGTATTCGTGGAATGGGAGCTGTAATTTATTTGCGTATTAAAACTTTTGATTCTGTTGAAATTAATTTGGTGGTGGCTCCTCTAAAAACTTAGACGGTACCCCGTTTGGAATTAGAAGCTGCATGGTTGTTGTCTAAATTGTTTCTTTCGGTTTCTGCCAATTTTGAGCGTTATCCAATAGAAGATCCTTTTTGTTTTGTAGATTTAATGACGGTTTTAGCATGGATTCGCACTCCTCTTTATATGTTAAAAACTTTTGTTGCAAATTGCGTTGCGCAAATCTTTGAGTTGAATCCAAGAGCAGTTTGGAGGCATGTTCTAGGAACTCAAAATCCCGCAGATCCGGCTAGTCGTGGTTTGTTTGCTTTTGACCTAAGTGAATGTTTGCTTTGGTGGAAAGGTCGAGATTTTATTTAGGGATCCAATGGTGAGGTTGGTTTTTTTCATAAAGTAGTTTGTTTGAAGAATTATGGAAAGTTATTGGGGTGTCGGATTTTGGCAATAGTTCGAAGTGATGCCCTTTCTTTTACAAACAGGGCATTAAGAGTTGGTTTATTGGAATTTAGAAATATGATAGATGCGTACTCAAAGATTGGGCGGTATATCGTCTTGTATATGTGCGTGGCAAATTTAATGTCAATTCCATTGTTTTTATTTAAAGGATCGGAAGTGTTTTGTTCGGGATCTGATTTTACACTTAATAGAGTTACTATGGAACTTAAAACTCAGTTTAGGATTAAAGCTTACTCCTAAATATTTACATATATGGGATGGGCTTAATGATTGTTTGTTTGGATACTAGCTGAATTTTCATGGATTTTGTGATAAAGAATTGGTAGTTGGCTTTTTAACGAGTTTGCCAAAACGCGTAATTTATTGAACCACAATTTTATTTTATCTAGCAAGGTGCAAACCTTGATCCATAGATTGGTTTAGAGATTTAACGTGAGAAACCAATGTTGTATATCAGCATATTGCAGGATGTAGGAGTTTGGATTAAAGCAGGAACTTTATATATCAGAGCAAAAAATATTATATAGGAGAGAAGACAAGAGAGATCCTTGTGAAAACTGTGTTGTGGAGTGAAAGAGTCGGAGTATGTGTTGGCTATAAACCTTAAGAGTTTGATCATATAGGAAACCTATTATTATTATTTTAATTAAATGGTTAGGCACATCTAGGACTGAAAGCTTAAACAGGAGACTTCTATGCCAAACACAGTAGAATGCCTTAATTGTTTATGTCTATAAACAAGACACTCGAGTGTCTGCCTTCAAGGTGGGATGTTTGGACGTTGAATATCAGGATAGTTAATGGGTGGTTTATTGATCTTTGTTTCACAAAACCAAATTGTGTTTTAGGTATTTTTTTGTGAATAAATTTAAGGAGTTTTTTTTTGTCACTTGTTTTAATTTTGTGTTGTATCTTGTTTGTAAAATGTAAAGGTCTGTTAGGGTTAAATAATGCGTTTCTATTTTCATCCAAAATTTTAAATAATTTGCTTTTTTCTTTTATGTTTAAATTATCAGTTTTAATTTTTGTTAGATTAACATTGAAAATGTTTTTGGTATGAAATGGTTTAATAGTAGGATTTGTTAATTGGATATTTATGAAATTATATTTTATATTTGGATAAATGTCCTTGTTTTACTAAATAACCACCTTCCGGTAATTTAGTTAGTATTTTAATTTTTTGTGTAGCATTAGCTGGACCAATAGTTTTAAAACTGAATTTTTGAGTGATAGGTGTATATTTCTGAAGTAGAATTTGGTAGTAATCGTTATATAGTTACATATTTGTAGAGTCTACTATAAGTTGTAAGCCTTTTATTAAAGTAAACTAAGAATTCCGTAGAAATACATGTGAAAATCATGAAGTAAACAAGAAATATTTTCAAAGATACTAAAATCATATAGTAATGGAACTACAATTTATTCAGTGAGGGGCGTTGACTTATTAAAAGATAAAACGTTAGTGTTGGAATTAAAAATTTGGTTAGGGAAATAAGTTTGAGCTACGGATAGTTTAAATATATTGATAGTTTTACCTATCTCAATAAGGAATTTTCAATTAAGTGAAGGTAGATAGACGTACGGAAGTTGCGTGTTTTTTTTTTTTATATTCTACGTTATATGATTGAAACATGAGTTCTCTTAAAAAAAATTAACATGTTTGTCCTCATTGGTTTGATTTTAGTTTTCAAGATTAAAAAATCAATTTGTTGTTGTTCAGAATCCTGGTTAGATTTATTCATTTTATGATAATGATTATCAGGGTTCATATTACCTTTATGGTTTTTATGTTCTTTACAAGCTAGTCGTTTGAATTGACATTAGTTCTGGTTTGTATTGTGGTTTAGACGATTGATAGTTTTTATATTGTTGGGAATTATTCCATGGGTTCTTTTGATAATTAAAATTTTGTGTTGGAAATTGCTGTTGATTCGGTCTAAACTGAGATTGATTTGATTATTTTGCTGGGGATTATAAGTAAGTTGAATTTTATTAATATTTTGTAAAGAAGGATTTAATTTTTGTGTTTGATATGGGGTTATTTGTTTACAGGAAATGCTTCTATTCATAAAATTTATTTTATCATTTGCAAACATAATAGCTTGATCAAGAGATTGATGTTGTCTTAATCGTATTCGACAAGATGTATTGTATGGAATAAACACAAAAAAGCGATCAAAAGCGTTTAAAGAGTAAAGTTCTAGTCTAAGCGGTTTGTTATCTAAATCTGATAATTTTACTTTATCTCCAAAAGAGATTATATTTTTATTTCTTTCTAATTTAATATTATTAAATTCAACGAAAATTTGTTTAATTGTTGCGACTTTTATGTAAACTTAAGATAACTTAATTTTTTGGAAATAACACTTTATTATCATTAACTAAAGCAAAAGAACTACATACTTTAACCAGATAAATCAAGTGTTGAACCAGAATCCCTGGCTTAAGAAGTTTCCATTCCACTATAAGACAAATGTATGTCTTCTGAGTCGATTTGGATCTGAACATTTGCGATCCCCATGGCATCTATTCAAAATTATAATTGTAGATAACCTGCTCTGCGTTTGTGATAAAGTAGGTACTACCGATCATTTACTTTTTAAATGTTTTCGATTTACTATGACTTAATCTATTTTATGGCAAAACCTTATCTTAGTTACCGACAAACATGGCTCTACTCGTTTTTTCAAAAAACGCAAAAGTATATTGTTGTCTACTTTAGTACATCAAACACACACATATAGTTTTGCAGTATTTTACGTTTTTTCTACTTTTTATTTATTCCAACAGAGTCGCCGGAGCTCGGACTCAAAAAAAGGACTTAGCCTATGTCTTTCCTTTTATTGTTATTGGATAGATAGATAGATAGATAGATAGATATTAATCCACTGGATCTTTACAGATATGGGACAATGTTTCATATCTATGATTATCGCCGCATTTTTTAAATTGAATTAAGATTTTTTTTAACGTATATAACAGCTTGTTGGATTAGTATACAAGGCATTGGTAAAATATGGTAATATTTGAATATTGTTTTACAAGACGTTCTGCTACTAACACCAGCCATGTATCTGATTGCTCTTTTCTGCAGAATAAAAACTCTATTCCACTCAGTTGCTGTACCCCAGCATATAATTGCATAAGATATCACGGAATGTATATGTGCATAATAAAACATTTTTAAAACACTATCACTTACTCTCTTATGCATACTCTTTAAAATGTAGCACATTTTGCTGATTCTTATGCATACTGAATCAATATGAGCATCCCAATTTAACATTGAATCAATGTGAACTCCTAAAAATTTTGTGGTCTCTGTTGAGATAATTGGTTTGCTTTCATACCTGATATTCAGCCTGACATGTTCTGCTACTCTACGTTTTGTTGAAAATTTCAGATGTACTGATTTGTTTTGATTTAATAATAGGTCGTTTTGATTATACCAAATATTCATTTTTTTCAATTTTTTGTTTGTACAATTTACAAGTTCGTTTGTGTTGCTTTTGCTTTTTAAGTATGAAGTGTCGTCAGCAAACAATATCAATTTTCCATCAGGTACAATATTTTGGAGATCATTAACGTAAATTATAAAAAGCAGTGGACCGAGAACAGAACCCTGCGGTACACCAACTGATACTGGCAAAAAAATTGACCTTACACCGCTCACATCTACACACTGTTTTCTGTCTGTTAAGTAACTTTTCAACTAGTTAAGAGGTGGCCTTCTAATGCCATAAGACTCGAGTTTTGTAGTGTGGCAAACAAGATCAAATGCCTTACTCATATCTAAAAACAGTCCAACTGTCTATTTCCCTGAATCTATACGATCGTGTAATGATGTTAAAAACTCTACTATTGCATCAGTAGTACTCAAGCCTTTTCTAAAACCAAATTGAGCGTTTGAGATTAATTTATTTTTTATCAAAAATTTTGTTATTTGAGTAGCCATAACTTTTTCAAACACTTTTGAAATAGCCGGTAAAAGAGAAATTGGTCTATAATTTTATACTAATGCAATATTGCCTTTTTTATATAGTTGTTTAATCTTAGATAATTTTAGTTGATTTGGAAATATTCCAGATAATAAGGAATGATTTATTATTTGACTTAGAGGTATACATATGTTGTCAATACACTGTTTTAGTAAAAAAGTTAGAGTTTTTTAAACTTGCAACAATATTACACACGTCATGTGGGAGTACTGGCTCAATAAAAATAGATTTATTATAATAATTCAACAAAGTGTACTTGTTGGTAGTATTTTGATTTTTCACATTATTACTTATTGCAATTGAATTAAAATACTCATTAAAAAAATTGCTTATAGTTTGAGGATCATCTATAATTTCTGATTCGGTTTTCAAAGAAATATCTATTTGTGGTTTTATTTATTTTTTATCCATTATTTTTAATAATGTCCCAACAAGTTTTTGTTTTATTTTTTGCATTAAGTATTAAAGAATCATTATATTTTCTTTTTGCTAAAACAATAACTTTTTTATAATTTGATTTATATTGCTTGTACTGTACTTTGGAATGTTCTTCAACATTGATAAAAAGCAGATAAAGTTGTTTTAGTTGCTTTGATGAGACTCTAATACCTTTTGTTATCCAAGAGTTTTTCTTCTGAATATTGCATAATTTCTTTTTTAATGGAAATGATATATTAAAATAGTAGTCCAGTGTAAATTAAATTAAACAATTAAATTGATCGTTTAAATCAACTTCAACAGTGATGTCATTATACGTTTTTTTGTTAAGAAAAGAATTAAAATTATCTATATTTTTTTTACTAAAAATCATACCTTCTGTATAAGTAATATCAGGAGTGTTGTTATTCAGTTCAATGTTTATAATTTGTGCTGTGTGATCAGATAATGCTGTGTGGAGAACCCGACTTGTAGATTTTCTATCTAAATGTATGCATATGTTATCAATACATGTACTACTAGTATTGGTTATTCTTGTTGGTTCATGTATTGTTAAAAATATTTGAAAAGAGTTTAACATATCTTGCAATTAGATTTTGTTTTTTGAATTGATTAGAAAATCTACATTAAAGTCGCCACACAGAACCATCTGTCGGTTTTTCTTTATTAATCTATCTAATACACTTAATTAGCTATCAAGAAAATAATCAAAATTTCCTTCTGGGCTCCGATATACACATAAAACATAAATATACTCAGAACGGCAAATAAAATGTTTTGTTACACAACATTCAAAATCTTTGTCTGCACACTGTTCAATTTTTATTTCTTAGGTATTTGTATGTTCTCTGGTTAATATCATCACACCACCATGAATGAAATTTTGTCTAAAATAAAAGCTACTTATTTTGTAACCTGCAATATTCACTGCACAAAGTTGTTCGTTTTTTAAATATGTTTCACTCACGCACAACACATTACAATTTATGGCATTTAAAAATATCTCAATTTCTTCAGGCTTATTTGAAATTGACTGCAGATTGTGATGAACAATACTAAAAACTCCATTTGTTTTATTTGATTGCTATTGTGTATAAGAATTTTTTTTAGTTTGTAATTCCATTTGTCTGATATATGAAGAACACATTCTATCAAACGCAGTGTGTTCGTAATCTATGTTTATTTTTAATGTTTCTTTTGCAAATTTGCAGTTTCTTTTGTTTCATGATTTTCACTGCATTTAAAACAAGTCGAGTTGTTTGTGCAATTTTTGGCCATGTGTCCATATCTGGCACATTTAAAACATCTTAGTACGCTTATGTGGTTAAATATATAGCATCTTCTCGAACCTATATTAATTTTTTCTAATTTAATTAATTTACTAAATGTTTTAGGGCTTACTTCTAAAATGATATTACCACTGAGCTTACTTTTAAATGACATAACTTTTTTGACTATCTTAATATCTGCTTCTTTTTTATTTAATGTTATATTCTGCTCTATTATTGCATTAATTACAGTATCATCAGCAGTGTTAATCATATCTTTTTCAACTTCCACAATAATCATTTTTGGTTGTTTCATTTCTGACATATTTACACTGTAGTTATTACCTATTTTTTTTAACATTTCATTTTTTAATTTATCTGCATTAGCTTGACCTTCATAGTTAATAGCAATACCTTCTTTTTTAATATTTATTACGCCATTTATACCAGCTACAAACTGAGCAAGATTTATTGTTTTTTTTACATATAGTTTTGTTGCATCACTTGTTTGTTCATTATTAGGTTTAATGATTATTGCAGGTGTATTTTTATTTTAGGTAACTTTAGCATAAGTAACCATTACTACTCATATCAGATTCGTTTTTATTTTTGGAAATAGTATTTAAAATTGTGTAAATCATTACCTGATTTTCTTTTATTTTTTCGTCTTGCAATTTCATTGTTTCCATACAAACATTGATGACTTCTTTTAGGCTCTGCATATGTTGATGTATATTTTTTAATTTATTGCAATGATTGCGAACCCATATAACATAACATTTTTTGCTATTATTTTAAAATCTTCTTATTCGATGATTGCACATTTTAAATGCATTTTCTGTTTACATATACCACATATTACTTGCTTGTCTAATCTTTTTATTTCGGAAGAAGATTTTACGCAATTTTTTTCCAGCGTCATGACCACTGGAATATTTGCGTTTTATTTACGTTAACAAATATCTATCTCTTTTTATATCCCGGATTGTAAAATATATATTCGAGATTATAAAAAAAATATATCCACTAAGAATGTCTCTATCCCACATGAATTTTATGTATGAATTTTTACAATGGAAAAGTTTAGAAATGCTTTTTAGTAATTACATTACTAATAAACTGTTATTAAATCACATTTTTATCACATATTGTAGATTTTTAACTTGTCTACTTGATGATATAATTTTAATTCTTTGTAAGTGGTTTTTGCCACCGTAATTATTGTTTTACGATGCACAAATAACGACGATGCTCACTCACGAGTATTATTATACATTAGATTAGATTAATGTAATCAATGATAATAACTGTAATCAGTGATTTTTATTTCTTTAGTGTATAGTTAAGGCGGTTTTTGGCAACAATGTACAAAAGCGTGAAGCAAACGTACAACCCAAGATTAGTAAGAGCTTACTTCACAAAGGATAAATTTGGCAACAGATAAATAAAAATTATTAAAAATTGTCAAAAAGGATATCTAGAAAAATGGTTGGTATGATCAAAGATTTGATAAGTTTTAATTGATTTAACTTAACTCTAAATTTTAAATCTAGAATACAAGAGAAGGCTTGATCAGTCCATTCCAAATCAGAATCTTTGTCTAAATGCTTTGCTGCAAAAAACAATACAAATATTATTAATTCATTTCAATTAGAAAAAAAATTAAAAGATTTTAGACAAAAAAAATATTTATTAAAACTGTATCACTATACTGTGCGACAAAACACTATTAATACAGTTTGCTTATCTTTAAAAATCTTTTATAAAATGTTTATTAGACTTAAAACTAAACACATGATTCAAACTAAATTCTATGTGCAAGACAAAGTTAACATTTAATTATATTTTATTATCTACTAACTTTCTTAAATTTACTTTTCTTTAAATAATTTATTTAATAAAACATAAATAAAATAAACAATATCAATAAGATGATTAAAATTTAAAAATAATAATTAATTACACACATTCTAATATTGAAAAATGTATTTAATGATATACGGTTAATAATAACATTCTTGTTGAACTGGCTATTGACCGTGGTCTTTCAGCCAGAGAAATAAAATTTAAATTGTTCGAATACATAAAAAAAAAGAACGATTAATATCATGTAGAATGATGTATGATACTGTTGTTTATTCTATTAGTTGCTGTTTAATATATTTAAACTTGAACTCCATACTTTCAGATTTAGATTGTGTGATTTAGTTTCTTTATAAATATTTTTTATTATAATTCAAATTTATATCTGTTTTATTTAGACAAAAAAATGTAACAGTTTTTTATTTTAGATGCAGTTTTACTTTTTTTTTTATTGCTCAAAAATGTGTTTATGTTGTACTGGATTAAAATTAGATCAATATTTTTTCAATATTTTTATCAAATGTGTGCGTCATATATCTTAAAGTAATTTATTTTTGTGATACATTCAAACCAGTTTATTTCAATAATGAATATAATTGTAGAAATTATCAATCCAATTACAATAAATCCATAAGCAAATTTAAAATGTTTTGTTGATAAAGGCAAAACATTATTGTCATCATTTTCTAAAATAGGTAAATCCAGGTGTTTAGGTATTTTATAAAAATTCATTTTTAATAACTTATTCTTTATGTTGCTTGGATTGTATATTCCCATTTCAAACATTCTCTGAAGGTTTCTTATCACTAATCTACCAAAGGGAATCCCTTTTTGTATCAGTGTACATTGATAATAACGAGATAATTTGATAACATGCAATTTTGATTTATCCAATATGGAATTGAGATAAGTAAAACACATGCTGTCAACTAAAATAGTAAAATTTTGATATGTTGCTAAAATCTTTACAGTTTTAATAGTGTCTTTACTGCAGCTAGTCATTAATTTGTGTTTTTGTTGTATATATTTATCTATCAAAGTATCTTCTGAAAAATATCTTTTAACTGCTATTCTGTCCCCATAGAAAAATAAATCTGCATCCATAATATCCTGAAGACTGTTAATTTGTTTTTCTTGAATATTTTTGAATAGAAACGAATAATATAATCCAGAGAATGCTGAAGTTATAATTAAGGTAGTAAACACCCAAAATATAAATATTATTTTGATTGATTTCTTTTTAGGAGTTTTTATTGCTTGAAATATTAATATTGCAAAAACAATAAAAATTGCATTAGATACACTTAATGGATCAGATTTTGATAATTTGCTTAAAATAAAGTAAGCAACTATTGTTAGTAATGATGTTATTCCTAATCCGCACCACACACTGCGATCAAAGATAAACTTAACATATTTCCAAATTGGAATTTGTTTTGCTTTTGGTACTAATATTAAATAATTTGCAGTATCTTTAAAAATATAATCAGGATCAAACGATCTAGTATACGTTATAGTTAATGCCAAGTAAGGATATACTACTGCTTTAAGTCTCATATTTCTTTCATCAATAGAAAAATTGTATAAATATCCTGTTTCTCTAAGAGCAGTATCTAGATAAATGTGTACATTCTTAAATCTACAATTTTTAAAGTCGGTAATTAAATGTGTATTAAATAATGTGATATTATTGCTATTTACATTATTACATTTGGATGCAAATACTTTACTAAAACTTTGCCCGCAATGGTCAGTAAAATTTTCCATTTTATATATATTTCCAGTTTTATCCAAAACAATAGTATTTAATATCAATACTTTACCAAATTGATTAAAAATACTTTCAATATCTTCGTTTCCTGTGTAAATAATTAAGTAGTAAGCTGTAATATTTACATAAGAATAGCAAAAGTTTGGAGCACAATATGGTAGATATTGTTTAACTTTAAATATTTGATCCAATAGTATAAATGCAAATTCGTAATCTACTTCATAAAACATTTTCAAACTTGTAGTAAACTTTGATACTATTCTATGTTTTATATATATTATTTTTGATAGTTTATCAGTTAACCAACTATTCTTAGCAGCAACAAATAAAGATGTTCTAAGCTTGTTGAAATTTGTATAAATATTTAAGGCGCATTCAATGACTCCGTATACATCTTCGTTCTAAAAAAAATAAAATTAAACAATTTATTAAATTTACTTAAAATAAATGTTTAACTAAACATATATAAATAACATAAACTTTTTTATAATATAAATTAATAATAATTGGTGGTGCAAAGCAGTTGTAGCTCCATTACGTTGCTTCAACCAAAGAATCGAATTTCATCGATAAAACTTCAGTATCACAACTAAATGTCTAGACTGTGTAGACAATCAAATATAATTTAATGAAAAACAAAGGTTTAAAATCAATTATATTATAAGTGATTAAACTATATTTGATTGTCTACCTCTTTAGACATTGCAATTTAGTTGCCAGATGCGATACTAAAGTTTTATCGATGATATTTGATTCTTTGGTTGAAGCAACGTGTTAGAACTACTTAGCACCACCAATTATTATCTAACTTGTGTTTAAGAGCACATAAATCTATTATTCGAATTCTTTCTTCACCATTAAGCGATGCCGTACCACCAAGATTGGTGAAAACCGAAACAATGTCTGTATTTGGTAAGTGATTTTAAACCTTTGCTATTCATTAAAATAAATTAATATTTTATTCAAACTTAATCTAAAGATCACACAGCGGCCAAAATTTAAAATTGTTTTAGTTCTACAAACTTTAAAAAATCGGTTTTAAAACAAATGAATTTGGTACAAAGTAAATAATTCAATATCGGAAACGCAAACATAGATCTAGTCAGAAGAATGAACCTTGCTTGGACAACGTATGAAAAGCTCAGTTAAATTTTTAAAAATAAAATCTTCAGGCTTAATAAAGAGTCTTACATATGTAAACCTTAACCCTAATTACAAACTTGGAAAAAAAACTTAAAATAGCTCAACATAAAATAGAAATAACAATGCTTGAAGGATCACTGCACTACCGCATTACCAATGAGAATTGACGGAGAAAACCAAAGTGGTAAATGTGGTAAAACAAATAACAAAACTTAGTTGAAGATGAGGTGGCCATATAAGTTGAATGATGGACAAGATAAACAATTAGAATAAAGAACAAAAGCCAACAAAAGCAACAGAGAACCCACAACCTAAAAAATTTTTATGTAAATTGCTTTTTTACTCAGAGTGAGACACATACGCTGATGTTTCGGGATACGCACCCATCATCAGTGTGCCCAGCATGTCATTAGTTATGCCGGGTAAAAACTATACTACAGCCTAAAAGCATTTCTCAAAGGCAGAACTAGAACTGTTGCAAATACACGCTCTTTTTTACACGTACAAATTATCAACGTAGAAAGTAAAACTGCTGAAAAAAGCCTCAAAAACTAAAAAGCAGTAAATTAAACCAGGCATAAAAAAACACAAAAACAAAACTTTTTTGATTAGAAAAGACGACAAATGAAAAACAGGAAAAGAAACAGCTCTCCCAAAACCTAAGAAAATGCAGCTATTCAAAATGAAAAAAAAAAATTTAACTATAAGAGGACTGATAGAAATATTTTAAAAAAAGTAAAAAAAAGCAATAAAAAGTGGTAAAAGATAACATTAACTCCAACAAAGAGATTAAAGAAGTAATCTAAAATGTTGAGTGTACTAAAAACTGAACAAAATCTAAAAAAAAATAAATAAACCACCCAAGTAAAAACTCTGGCAGCAAAGAAGCACTTTGCTTCACTTGGACAAAAAAGGACTACAAACAGCTAAACGCTAAACGACATGTACAAAACAAGTATTGTTAGCCAAAACCATAGTAAAAAATACCAACGAAATGATGTCATTATAAGACAATTGGCAATATAAAAAAAACCGGAAGCAAAAACTATGATAAAACAAGGCGTTTCATTTAAACTAGAAAAGTGCACCTTTATCTTAGAAGTAAATAAAGATCAGAAATCCCAAAAGTGGTTCGACCATCTGACAAGATTGCTAGAATTAGTCCAAAAGTTGTCAAAAACAAAAAGATTAGACAAAGTTAATTACCTCATTTTCACGAAGCTAGAGAAGAAAACAATTAAGAAGATAATAAAGTAAATTTGCATTAACAACCAGAAAATTAGCATACTCTAGGAAAAAAAAGCAGTATTTAGAGAAACATGTGCAATACTAAAACAAAAATAGAAAAGAAGGCGGCTCTTATTTGTACCCCACACTAACTAAAAGAACAGAAAACCAAATGTTATCCAAATTGACATAGAATAAGCTTTATACTCAAAAATTTTCGGAAATCTAAGAAAAAAGGTCGGGAAAATTTAGCTTACAATGAATTGGCTAAGAGAACAAAAAAAATGGAATTACAATATAGCTAAAAAAGGTTTTGAAAAAAAGGTGGAAATAGTGCAGGCTGCCAAAAAATCAAAAGACAAAGCAGTCCAGCTCAGAGCAACGTAATAAAGCTGGAAATCTAAGACTTCAATGATAAAGACAATGCAACAAAAATCTTTAATAAACCGCTGAAATATGCTAGCAAAAAATGCAAAGTACGGTGAGTGCGCAAACAACTAACACTTAAAAATTGCACATGTGTCAAGAACCATAGAAATCTCCCTCCTTTCTAATCAATAAAAAAAAATTGTTTTAACCGTTGCCGGGTACAATAATTAAAAGCATTGATGCATGAAGCACGCTCACGCACAGCATAGTGTAGATCAAAACTAGAATTTGAATTCATTATCTACAATTGCTACGCATCCGCAAGCACAGCAAAAAGCAAGTTTAGAAGATGGCTCAATAAATTTGAGAGTAAGAAGTGGGAAAATAATTGTAAGCAAAAACTTAAACACGAAAGCGCTCCAGTGGTAGTCCTACCATACGAGCACATAAGACGCAAAGCGGTCTTTGAAATAATAACAAACTTGGACCTAGAAACATGCAATCAAAGCAGCACCTTTATTTTTTGACAAAGCTTTAGCAGCAGTCTGATATACATAGCACAATGTAGAAAAAGTGGCGGGCTGAGTAGTGGCAAAAATAAAAACTCTTAACAACCACCGATACTTCCGTCATAGAGTCGCAGCAGGAATCTTAACCACCTACAAAAACAGTCTGAAATGTGATGGTCGTCAAGATCAAATACTTATTTGTTGAGAGTCAACTATTAGCTGCAGAATTCGTGTGTGTCGATCCGACAACATTTATTTGTTGAGAGTCAACTATCATGTGTGTTTGTGTCAAGTCAACGACATTTATTTGTTAAAAGTCAACTACAACAGTATTTAAGAAATCATGCTAGTGGTGAACCACGTGAATTTTATAGGTTGCTCGTGTGTAACCAAGAGAAGCGGAGCGTGGTGCAGTACCGACAAATATTTCCCTTAACTTAATTTAATTAGCCAAGAGCGCCCAAAATATTAATACCTAACCTGTGTGAATGAACCAACCCCACCACCAGTGTTTGGGGCAACTTAATTTTATTTTAACTTTTTTCTTTAATATGCTTCATATCAATATACAAATTTGCTATAAATGTTATTGTGATTATTCTGGTTCCACAAAACTTATTTTTTTTAGCAAATCAGTCAGTTTATTGTTTTCTCTGACAGCATTAACCATTCCCATGGGACGGAGTGAGAGAATAAAAATATATTCCAACCTTTAAAAAAAAATCAATTAGAGCCCTTCTTTTTTTTTGTGATCTGGGTAAGTGCTTTTGCCTTTATTATAATTATTGTGACACACTTGTTCTAAACCTATGTGAATCATGACCAGCACCGCAAAGCTAGCGGACCCTGTCAATAACACTTCCGACAGTAGTTAGCACCAAATAATCTCATCATAAAAAATAATAGAATAATAACGTTAACCTCAAAAAAGCAAATGACAAGATCAAAAGAGACAATATATGGAAAGAACTGGAAGACAGAGGAATTGAGAAGGAAATAATAAACGTAATTAAAAACATGTACAAAGAAAACAAAAACATAGTAAGAATAAACATTGAGGAATTAAAAGAATTCATAACAAAAAAAAAAGAAGTGAATCAAGGATGCGTGCTATTTTCAATTGTTTTAGGTAAAGCTATAAAACAAGCAAAAAAAATTTAAAAACACACTAAAAATAGAGTATTAGAAGACAGAAATAACAAAAATAGCAGAACTACTATTTGCAGACAATATGGCTGTGATTGCAGAGACAGAAGAAAAGCTACAACACAGGAAATAATAGAGAAGCAACTAAAAAAAAATATACATGAAAATAAACTATAAAAAACAAAGATAAAAATAAAAAGAAGAAAAATAAAACAGATTAAAGAATACAGATACATAGGAACAATAACACAGAGCAACGGAAAATTCGACAAAGAGATAGATAACAAATTAAGAAAAATAGCAAAAATAGATAACTTGCTAAAAACACTTTCTTCAGGAAAAAGAAAATATTAAAAACTACGGAAACTGAAATAGTTAAAAAAGTAATCAGATCAATATTAACATATAGTAGTGAAACATGGACCATAACAAGAAAACTAATGTAAAAAATAAATGTAGTGGAGATGAGATTGCTTAAGAAGATCGAAAACAAAACAAAAAAAGATAAAATGAGAAACAAAACATACAGGATAAATTTACAAATAACCAATTCAAGAAAAAAATTACGGAAGACTAAGTAAGATGGTATGGACATATCAGAAGAATGAGTGAAGAAAAAAAGACCAAAAAAATGTATGAGACGAGAGTAACAAAAAAAAAACAAAAAAAGAAAGACCAGAAAAGAATGGAATCGCGCAATAAGCACAGAATTTAAAGCAATGCACTCACCATTGTTGGAAAATTCCATCCGTATACAAGCCAGCAGTTGATAATAACAACAATTAATATCAGTACTTTCATTGCGGTTAAATTATTCCATGTACGTTGTCAACGGTTTAGTCCAGAACTGCAACTGGTGTGACTAAATACAAAAATAAATAAGTTTTATAATGAATTGATTTTTAAATTAATATTAATAATAAATTAGTATAATATATTATGATTATTGGTAAGGTCAACCATTAATATATTTATTAAGCAATCAATTACATATTTATTTTACTGTTTATACAGTTTTATTTCTATTTCTAACAAACACGCGTAGAATCTAAAAAACGTTTTTTTTTTCTAAAAACGCTCTGTAAATCACGTAAACAAATTTTTGGTATGTTTATTAACAACTATTTTTCTTTTCTTGGGATAATTATAGTGTAAAAAAGTAAATGTCAAACAGATGATTAAATTAATTAATAGATTGCGTAAATCCTTAAAAAAATGGCCATGTATGAGTCAAGTATATGGAATGAAAATTTGTTTTTTCTCAAACCAATGAAAATGCCTCTTTCCTCTACATGAATCCTGATTATGTGTTTTTGTTTAGATTTTTTTAGTGAACACATTTCCGAGTAATAAACAATCAAAATTTGAAAAAAAAAAAAAATTCAGGATCGCATTTTTAGGAAAAAAATATTTAAAACTTTTTTCTTCAAAATTGCCCAAAGAATAAGTTTTAATAGCAAAAGAAAAAAATTCAGAAAATGACGTTTGCTACTTTCTGAGATATCTTACAATGTATTCACAACAATATTATATTTAAACTTTTTTTTTAATTATCTAAAAAATAAGTTTTTACAAACAAATTTTTTTTTTCATTGATATTTGAAAACTTTGCAGAACTTTAAGTGAAAGTATTTATTTATTTTCTTTCTTTTCTTGCTTTTTTTTAAGAAAATTTTTTTTTTCAGGAAATTTTTTTTTATAAATTTTATAAAAACTTATTTTTTGGACAATTTTGAAGAAAAAAGTTTTTAAAATCTTTTTCTTAAAAATGTAAAGTTACATACCATCAAATGGCCAAATACATAAAAATTATATTTTTTTAATATTTTTTTTTAGTAAGTTTCTTAAATTAATCTTAAACATTACAATGTGAGTGGGGCACACAAAAAAAGTTTGTGTGTCATTATATTGTAAAACGTTGGTTAATACAAAATGTATACAAGTTGCAAACTGAAGATAGGGCTTTAAAAAAAATTTATTATTTACAAAATCTCAATCTACAACAATACTTTTTTTTTTAATTTGAAGCTTATCATTGTGCTACTAAACTAATTAAAACAATACCTACAATTTGCTCAAATAACCATAAAGCTTGTAGTAACCAAAAAATTATTATTAAAGCAAATTATTTCATATTCGTGTTAACTAACGTGTAGCCTTCACCAAACTGACAACAGCAATAAAGTAAAACTCATTTTTATTAATTTCATTATGAATAAATAATTTATCGGTTATATTAAGTACTTTTGTTATTGATTGATTTTTTGTAATAAATTCACCTTCAATTTTATTGCAACTGAATGAGGGTAATTTACCTTTATTAAAATATGTATAAATTTTAAATTAATTTTATTCAATTAAATTGTAGTTACTGGTTTTGATGCATAAAAAGCATTATGATTAGGCTAATAGAAATAATCAAAAAGTTACAAAAACTGAATTGAAATATATAAAACTATTTGTATTCATTTAGTTTTAAAAGGCATGATGTAAAAAGTAGAATGTTACGTTAGGTACATTAAATTGTCACTTTGTCCTGTATGACACACATATGTAACCCTTAACGGAAACATAATTTATGATTAGACACCAAAACTTTTATGTTTACAAGATATAATAAAAACACTGCAAATATTTGTTTAAATGTGAACAAATTACATAAAATAAAACTATTTGTGGCTGAAAGATTACGGTCGATAGCCGTTTGTACAAACATTTTTTTTTCCTTCTATGTATTGTACCTGTTTAAAATGTTGTAAATTACTTGTGCAATAAAAATGTTATATATATAAAACTATTTGACAAATATTTTTTTACGCTTTTTTGTTTTTTTTTTTAATTTTATGCTTATATCTAAATTATATTTTTGTAATACTACTCACGTCCGTAGCAGAAAGCTACAAGTGTCTTCTGGCTAAAGCAAAACGAATAGTAACTGGTGAGGTCAATTACCATCAACAATGGCTAATAACATAAACAGATCATTCAATGGTCTTTCTCAAAGCAAATTAACCAAAAAGATTTGACCTTTAATTCGAATTTGTCAACTTAATATAGAAGGAATAAGTAGAAACAAATCTGAATATCTCTCAAAAATACTCCAAGAGAAAGAAATTGATAAAGTCCTTATACAAAAAACACATACAGAAAATGACGAACAACTAATAGCGGTTGGAAAAATCAATGATTTTCAAATAGTGGGATCAATAAACCACCTCGCTTTTGGTATAGCCACATATGTCAAAAATGATCTCTAAAATATTACCGCCATAAACACTTGCCTGGCCACTAAAATCCGAAATCACAATACAAGTAAACCACTTTCATATAACCAACACGTATAAATCACCCTTTTTTTTTTAAAACCTAGGTTCCGCTTGGCGTCCATGCACAACCCTCCGGTATTGCGTTAGCATATCGTCAGAGGGTGCCGCCCGGACGTGCCTTCGCACGCCCTAGTTGTTGTTCTCGTTTTCTACTAGTTCGTCCTTTCGTTCGTCCGCTTCTTTCGTTCTCATAATTTTTCGGAACATGTCCGTTGCCGCCATCCAAAGCTCTTCGGAGGATAGCATGGTTTTGATCACGTTTCCCGGCCGTAGGGTCACTCCCTAAGAACTGCATCCGTTGTCGCAACTTTTAAAGAAAATAAACTAACAAATTTTGTGAAGACGTCTACGACTACGCAGATATAAGAAACTCCACCTACCGAAGTAGGCAAAGGACCATATAGATCAAGTGCTAAAAGATCATTTGGTCCTTCCGGGATTATGGCTGGGTGTGGGGGTTGTAGCTTTAAAGCCACTTTAGTAAACTGACAAGTTTCACAGTGTTTTAGTTTTTGTTTAACACTTTAGTGTAAGACGTTCCACCAAACTTCACCACGTAATGCTGACCACGTTTTAAAAACCCCAAAATGGCCAATATTGGCGTGAAACAAACGTATAACTTGCGGCACAAAACTTTGCGGTATGCATAGATAAGCGCTTAAAAACTTGCCTTTATGCAAAAACAACATACCACTATGTATCACAAAACGGGTATGATCTTCATGATCTTCATGATCATCAATTGTTAAATTTAGGATAATTTTACCTAAGAACTTGTCATTGCGTTGTTCTGCTAGAAGTGGCAAAATAATATTTTGAATATCAGTATTTAAAAGGTTTGCTTGGACAAATCTATTGAATAATACATGAAAACACTTTCCAACGGAAGTATACAGTCGAGTACGAGGAAAACGCAACAACGTATCCGCAATTACGTTTTCTTTTCCGGATATATATTCAATAGAATAATCAAACTTGTACGAGTAATACGAGACGAAAGAAGTCGACACGATTGCAAATAGCTAAGAGAACGATGATCACTTAGCACAGTAAAATGACGTCCAAGTAAAAACATGCGCCATTTTTGAAGTGCCCAAACTATGAAAAGAGCTTTTTTTCAGGAACGCTATAATTCCTTTCCCGCTGTAGTAAAAGACGGCTAGCGTACGCAATAATGCGTTTAGTACAATTTACTAGTTGCCATAAATAAGCACCCAGACCGCAATCACGATGGTTTGCACAAAAAATTCTACATTATAATCTGGATGGTGCAGTAGAATTTCTTGGGATATTTGATGTTTAATTTGTTCAAATGCTAATTTCTGTGGCAAGTCCCATATCCACTTTATTTTTCCTCTCAACAACGCAACTAGCGGTTCCGAAATTGTCGCGAACTGTGGACAAAACGTCCGATCATAGTTACATAACCCGAAAAAACTGTGTAGTTGACGTGAATTTTTAGGAGTAGGAAAATCCATTATTGATCTTACACGCATATGGTCAGGCCGTATACCATCCTGATTTAACAAATAACCAAGAAAATTAACCTCTGGTCTGATAAAAGCACACTTTGACAATCTAACTGTAAAACCAACTTCACCTAGCTTTGTAAGAACTCTATTCAAATGATTTAGGTGTTCTGCAAAAGTTTTAGAGTGAATTAACAGATCATCAATGTAGCTTTTGGTAAACGATTGAAAATCCGGCCCCAAAACTGTATCTAGGCATCTCGTAAACGAAGCAACGGCAGTTTTAAGCCCAAAAACTTTAAATTGATAGCAGCGTGAACCTGCAACAAAACCCGTATATCGCTTAACATTAGCCCGAAGGGAAAATGTGCCAATATGAACTGGGTAGGTCCAGAGTGGACATGTGATTCGCCTCTCCAATATCATGCATTATATCGTCCACCGAGCGAGGCAGTCTAAACACACCCGAACGGTACCGTCCGTTTTGACCAGTCAGCAAGGGGGAGCAAAAAGGTGTGTTAGTGCGTTCTATTACCCCAAAACGTTCCATTTTGTCCAACTCCTTTTGCACTGCTTCACGGTGCGCATATGGTATGGGGTAAGGTTTCACCGAAAATGGCGTCTGATCGACAAGTTTTATGTCGTGTTTGTAGGCGGTTATTTTACCCGGTACTTCACTAAAAACGTGCGCATGTGATTGAAGTAACTTACTTAATTCTATTTTCTGCTCAACGGTGCATGTAATAATAATATGCCACTAACATCTTTATCAGTAATACCGGTGGCAAATGGTGACCGGGTCAGCAAACTAGCACGATTTATTGTAGATATTTTAAACTTAGGGGTTCTGGCATAATAAAATTATGGCTGAAATTAATTTCTAGTATATCTAAGTTAATTGAAGGAAGATATTTGATATATTTTTCCAAATTAATGTGCGCGTTAACTATACGCAACCAATCTGCGCCCAATATTACTTGGATAAACTAGCTCCGGGATTAACATAAATTCAAATTCAAAGTTATGATTTGCAATGAGAAATTGTAACAGTATTTGGTGCGTAATAGTTCTTTTTGCACTTCTGAATGCTCCCGTGACGCGTACTTCGCTTGCAGAAAATATGGGTATGTCTTCCGAAATGGACTTAATACTATTCCACACATTTTCTGATATGCAACAAATATCACTTCCACTCTGATTAGTTTACCGACACTTAATAAAAAATAAAATTTTATTAAATATATCTTACCTTTAATGTTGTTTTTATATGTGTGTAAGTAAGAATTACTGATATCACAGTAGATATTAATATAGATTGAATCATCAACATTGTTGATTTTAAATTTTATATTACTACTTGCAGACCATCTGCACAAGAATGTATGCTTGTTGAAAAAGATAGGAACAATGCACCAAAGCTATAAATATTTGATTAAAATGCAGTAAAAGAACCATAGCAATAATGTAATACAAACATAATAAAGCTTATTAACGCTATAACTAATTAGATTCATATCAAATTTTAAATAAATAATAAAGTGATAATAATTTATACATATAGCGTTAAAAAGTATAATAATTTAAATTAATAAATTATGATAATCGTTTAGGAAGGTGGAATGGTGTTTCTAAATAAATGGTGAAATTAGAGCACGAGGGTATTTTGAAAGAACCTCAAGCCACTGCAATCTCTACTACAAGGTGGATGCAGTGAAGTAATGTGTTTATGTTTGCATCAATTTAAAGATTATTATAATATTTATAAAACGTATAAAAAGGTTTTTTTGTATTATGTGAAACAACTGCAGCAGAACATCTTGCTTAATATGAGACTTTTAAACTATAATTAATCCGTTTTCCAACAACAAATTTACAAAGAATAGAGTTGTATAGCTATACGATGTTTCTGTCTAATCATAAATAAAGCTTTTTAAGTGACCAGTAACCTAAAAATGACTATTAGCCATATATAAAATTCCGCCGTCTTTTTTAGTATTTTGTTGGTCTAGTATGTACTTTTTTGTCATAAAAATAACTTGCACATTGCTTATGTTCACTAAACGTTTGACTAGGTACATTTAAAATATCATGATTAAGGTTCAATATTTTTTTTGTCATGTCAATGTTTTCAATTTTTTTATATTTAACAGCTTTAAAATACACGCTTTCTTCATACCTCATTGCACGTTTTTCTGCTTCTACTCCTAATTTATCTGTTTTAACTTCTTCTATTACAATGTATGTTGGGGTCCCTTTGTTTACTCCTAATACCCATCTTCAGTATTTTATTTGAATAGCCTCTAACTACCCTATCCATTTCCATTTTATACAAAAATTAAAAAAATAACGAAATCAAGATAGAAACAAAAACAACTAAAACATTTGAGACGCGCCTTTTAGCCCTTCGGTAATTTTGGCTAGCCTGGCTCAGCTCGTAGAGATGGTCCGGGTTTCACAAAGACTAACTCTAGTCCAGGAAAAATAGACATTAACCCTGAAATAATTTGTTACAGGCTAAATTTTTACACGTACCTTAGTATTACGGCTCTTAATAATATGTGAGAGTTCCCCATCGATGTGGCTGCCGCGACCTGAGTTTTCGCAAGATCAAAGGTCGCAAAAAACAGTTTTTTGCAAATATCTGGAGAACGATGAGATTTATCGGAAAAAAGATAGACAGCAAATTTGTAACTATTACCTATAAAAAGTTATCTAGAAGTTTTTTTGTACGATCAACCGAAGACGAGATAGGGCGTCCCAAAGAACAAAGAACGTAGAATAATTAGTTCACACCGGCGAATATGGACAGATCTTAGGATATGATAATAGATAATTAATTTTTATTCAATAGGTACTTTGATGGGTTTTTTTATTACAGAAGCATATGTTTTTACAGTAAGGCTTTTTCAAATTTCAATTTTCTTCGGTTTCGGATTCGGATCTATGTCTTTATGGATATTCTCTTTATCGATGTCTACTTGTACTGCGTTCAAACAAGTTTGGCCATGACATTGGCTACAAGCAACCAAACAGTTCAAACCTGCTTTTCGGTATCCACAAGTCGAACCACAGCTTTTTTTGCAGTTACAGATTACCGCATCGAGTAAAACATCAGGAGCAGGTTGAAGCAGCGTTGTAATTGGCTCCAAGACTTTACTTTGTAAGGTCTATCCCCAATTCTCAGGATCGATTCCCTTATTTCCGAGCCATACCTGAACTTGGTAATATGTTCGATAGAAATGCTGCTGAGCAGCAGCAGAGGTTGGAGGAAACGCCGACAATTGCACAGCAACATTCAGTTTCGTATATTGTGCGAATTTCAAATATTGTAATTCATCGATGGATTTCTGTTTTTTTTGTTGCTTTGTAAACTTGCAGTATAAAACGTAGGCCATTCTCAAAAATAATATTGGGAGAACTGTCAGCTCTTGTAAAAGCTTCAGCACAGCTCATCATATCTTTATTCTTTTTAAACTCTTTGAATATATTCAATTTGCCTTTGCAAAATAGAGCAGAAGTTGTATCACAGCCAGTAATTGCGAGGAGAAATAAAATGTGGCTCTGACATTTAGGATACGAGGCTAAGCTTTGCAAAGAATAGAATTTTGATGGGGTTTTAGATTTATCAGGCTTCTGAAGATATAATTTTTTGCCGTGAGGAGCTCGTGCGATCAAATTAGCCATCAAGTCTACATCCTCGCCAACAACTACACCAGTACCAACTCAAACATCTGACGTTTACCAAGACGTCCTAACCTCAACTTTGTAAACAAAATAAACAAGGTTGGGGAGTGTTAAACAAAGTGTATTAGTGCCCGCGAACAATTAGAAACAAAGTGCAATGGATATTCACGGCCCCCCAAACTAATAAACCATAAGTAAAAACTAATAAAAGATTAATTAAATAAATCTAAAGTTAATGGGCGATCACATTCATCTTTCTCTCTGCTAGTGTCTAACCCAATATTCACCCTATTAATCCACCTTAGAACTGAAATCTCACTAATAATAAAGGTATCTTTAAATCTTCATTAACTTAAACAATCAAACAAAATTAGATCAAAACCTAACTTGACTCTGGGGTAAAATCATCCCCGAGGTACGGTTTTAAATCTTTGACGTGCCAGTCGCCTATGTCTGTGCCGTCTTCTAATGTTACTAACGAATAAACTAACCTAGACTTAACTGATTTAACTTTACATAATACATAACGATGGGCCAATTTTGCAGCAAACTTCTCGGAAGCTTTTGACAAGGGGTATGTTCTCTTCCATACCAAATAGTCAACTGCATAATTAACATCCCTTTTCCTTAAATAACTCAGATAACTTTCGATCACCATATCACGATTGCACTCCTCAATTTTAAATTTTTTACTTATATGTTCATAATAATCACCGGTTATTGGTACTATTCGTCCAAAATTCAGAAAATTTGGGGTAAAACCGGTAACTTCGTGTACAGCTGAACGAATCGCGTATCCAATCTTATATAGTTCTTTATCCTATTGTTTATGTTCAGTCCCTTCGAGCGTCAATCTTATTAAGGTTTCTACGGTTTGATTAACCCTTTCTGTGAAATTCACCTGTGGGTGATATCTTGCGTTAAACCAAGGTTTTCTTACCTTGTAGTCCGCTAGAAATTCTTGAAATTGCTTACTTCTGAACTGTACGCCATTGTCCACCATCACTATTTGGGGTACACCAAACAAAAGAAAGATTTGCTGTTCCATGAATCTTGACACTTCCTGAGCCGTGGCCTGTCTCATTGGATGTAAGACTACAAACTTGCTGAACCAATCGGTTACAACGAAGATATACTGATGGCCTCTAGGCGATCTTGGTAAGGGGCCTATAATATCGGCTGATATTACTTGCCATGGGTAACTGACTTGTTTAGCTTTACCCATCAATCCAGGTTTCAATACATTCAGTGCTTTTTGTGCCCCACATATCTTGCAGTTCCTAACGTAACGATACACGTCATCATGTAATTTGGGCCAGTAATAAAGTTCTCTTATCCTCATCAAGGTTTTAAAACAACCAAAATGTCCGGCTTTGATGTCATCATGACATTTCTGTAGGATCTCCTTTCTTTCAGACTTTGGCACTACAAACTTCCACTCTGAACCGTTGTAAGGATTGAATCTACACAGCGTCAACTTTGTTACAGTCCAATTTCCGGCAAGCAACCCTATAATAACAATTATTAACACGATTACATATTAACATAATTTTTTATACTTATCTAATTCATTTTCAATATTATCAAGTCCTCGGTGAGAATCCGTTTCCTTAATACTCCAGTTAATTATATTTATTGTTTGATCGGGGCAATGTGCAATTAAACTCCCACATTTTTTTTTTATATACAGGTGTTGCAAGGACCTAAAAGTAAACAAAAAGAAAGGTATTTATTTAATTATTTATTATTTCACTATGACCAACAATTATTTTTGTACGTTTCTACTTACGGTTATTGTCTGCACCAGAGGTTTTGATGTTCACTCCATTTGATTCAATAACTCCTTAATTTCCATTCCCCATCATTATATCCATTACTACTTCTTGCTTGTTTACTTTTGTAAACTTAACCTAAAATGACGATTAATAAATATTGATTGAGAAATCTTAAAATTGATTCGCAAATTGATTTCCGTTTGTTATAATTTAGAACAAAGTAATTATTTAGCTGTTAATTGGGAGTAATTAAGATGCTGTACTTACATGATTGTTGTTGTTAAACACTGTGGTTGTGTTCACTGCTACACTACCTTTATCCTTAGTACAGTTTCCTTCTTGCTTTCAATTCACTATTTCTTGTTACAGTTTCCTGTATTGCTTTGAGCAGCGCTATTAGCTTTGCGTATGCAAATAGTTTACGGTAGATGACGGTGCCGGCGTAAGCAATTTTGAAATTAGTAATTATTTATTTTTAATTAATCGTTATTTCCATATTGTCCCGGCTTCACCATTATAAGATTATTATTCTTAGTTTGATTCCTAATTTCCAATTCCCGATCTATTCATTATTCTTAACTTAATCTGAGGACGGTCTTGCGCAAAGAGGGAAACATTCCTGCAGATCTTCCTGCAGCTTGAGTAATCGATTAATTAAGTAATTACTGCCGAACTCGTACTTGAGAACATCGACATAGTCGGATTAGTGTAACAAGTACTTGCGATTATTAATTTATAGTTAACCGCATGTTGCGGATATTTGATCGCAAGTTATATGGAGTATAATTTAAACCTCTCTCTCTTTGTCGCAATTCCGGAATCAGGTGAGTCAAGTTTATTTAATTTTATCCTTTTTTTTTGTTAATTCCCTATTTTTCCGTTTATTCTAGGTTTTTATGACCTACGGGTGATATACCCTGTCCCAAGTCACTACCTTTTTCAAATACCCTTTGCAAACTGTACAAGGGGAATTACTAATTCTATTAAAATCTAGAATTAATAATATATCTAAAGAAAACCAAAAACTTATCGCCACGTGTACGCCGATAGGCAAGAAATTAATTTGTGTCGTGGGGTCAGCCGAATTCCCCCCATCGAGGGAGCCCTTGATATTCCCGACTTAATAATAGTCTACAAGAATTCTTTTTCTTGGTATTTTTAATTTTTAATTTATCAATCTGCTACTTTTGTATTAATTTGAAATTACTTAGTTTTTGTTAATATTTTATGTTATAGTGCGAAAGTTGTGAGTGAGTGCGTAAGAATTTCTATTTTTGTTCAATTAATCATCACCAAATTTGTTTTGGCCTTGTCGCTTTACCATTTAAATATTATTGTATTAAACTTGTTTCAAGGGATTTGTTTTAACTTTTACCTTATCCTACCTCAATACCTTTTTCTTTTCTCCCAATACAGCCAGTTTATTATTTTTTGCATTTCAGCCAATAGTGACCACAGACTACGAATCAAACGTGTGTCCACCACAAAAATAATTGGAGCCCATACATTCCCTTGCAACACATGGTGAGTTTTTCTTTTAAGTTTATTATATCATTTGGTGTTTTTAATTGTGCATTGCCGTCGCTTAATTTTGTTTGTGCTGAATATTTCGGTACTTTTGTTTTACCCCTCCCATCTCCACCGAAGCTGAGCCAGGCTAGCCCTTTAAATAATCAAGGGCTAAATTTGGGCGTAGCAACTTCAATAGTCTACCTTCTTCAACCGTCCATAATGGGTACTTATCTGGTTCAGTTGTTACTGTTTCGAGCATTTTTTGGTACCAAACGTCGACCTCACGCAACTGACCGGATACCTCGTTTACTTCTAGAATCTGTAGTTTTTCCGGGATGCGCGACAAGGCATCCGGAACCACGTTCAGCTTGCCCTTACGGTGTTGCAGGTCTATGCTGTACTGCGACAACTTTAGAGAACATCGAGCCAATTTACCCGATAGTTCTTTGTAACGCTGTAGCCAAAGCAAACTATAATGATCCACGATAGCGGTAAAATGAGTAGGGCACTCATTTTAGGCCATACATAGAGGGCCTATGTATGGCCTAAACCTCTCAATTCCAAATATTAGAGCTAGACATTCTCGTTTGGTGACCGAGTAGTTTCGTTCCGCTCTCGACAACGAACGGCTCGCATACGCAATTACGTTTTCGATACCGCCATGTTCTTGGGTCAATACGCAGCTTATTCCGACGTCGGACGCGTCACTCTGTATGGTGAAAGGGCGGGTGAAGTCGGGGTTGACTAATATGGGTGATGTCACCAACGCGTTCTTTATGTCCTCGAAAGCTATTTGAGCCTCTGCGTTCCACTTAATGGACTGTCGTTTTTTACGACCTGTGATAAGAGCATTTATCGGGGCCATTACCGTTGAAAATTGCGGAATAAACCGCCTGTACCAACTACAAAGACCAACAAATCTTTTCACTTCTGTGATACTTCTGGGTTCTGGATAGTTAACCATTGCCTCAACCTTTGCTGGGTCAGTTCTTAGACCAATTCTATCGACTATAAATCCCAAATAACGTAGACTGCTCTTGCAAAACTCACATTTCTTAAAATTTACTGATAATTTTGCATCTTTCAGCTTATCAAATACATAGGACAATACTTCGAGGTGTTCATCAAAATCCTTGGTGGCAATGATGATATCATCAAGATATACGAAGATTCTAGGTTCCCATTCAGGACCAAACAGTGCATCCATCAGTCTTTGCTGGGTCTGCGCTGCATTGTTCAAACCAAATGGCATGACTTTGAACTCGAATAGGCCTCGGGATGGTACCGCAAAAGCAGTCTTCTTGCAAGACTCGGGAGACAGTGGGATTTGCCAAAATGCGCTCTTGAGATCTATCGAAGAGAAGTATCTAGCATCCCGTAGCTTATTCAGAATGTTATTAACTATTGGAAGTGGATAGGCATCAAGCTTTGTGACGGAATTCAATCTCCTGCCATCAAAACAAAAGCGGAAATCCCCGGACGATTTTTTAACCATTAGGACTGGACTGGACCAAGGAGATGACGATGGCTTTACAACCCCTAACTTCAGCATTTTGTCAAGTTCGGCGTTCAACTTGGATTGTATGAAAGGAGAGAGAATGTTGTCGTTGCTTGATAGGCTGCGCATCTCCTACATCTATGTGGTGAGTAATTTTGTCTGTCCTGCCTAATTCTTTTGTCGCTGAACCTTCAAACTTCTTAGTCATAACTTCAAGTTTTTCACTCTCTTCACAAGATAACTCGTTCCGTTCTATTATACCTGAGATTTTATACATCCATCCCAATCAATAATGTTTCCTTGAGAGCTGGTATAATAGGTACTCTAACGACATCAGACACCCCATCAATTGTCAATGGCACATTTAAAAATCCTGTTATTCTTGATTCCGATCCATCGGCTACTTTCACGAAACGTTTTTCTTTTCGGCACGAATTAACCTTAAGACCTAATTTCTTAATAATCTCCTCTCCTTTAGCTTCCAGACAGGTAAAATTTGAGCCAGTATCTAATAAAGGAGTAAACTCCACGTCCAAAAATTTGACTCTAACATAAATTCGATTATCACCTTCTTTATCGACAAAAATTTGGGATACATTATCAGACCTTTTTGCTCTAGTAACATACGTACAACCATCAACGAACTTTGATGGGTTACTTGGTTGGGTTGATGTCAATTTCCTTGCTTTGTCTCTAATGTGTCCAAGTTTAATTCTGGTGTCCTTTCTTCCTGTCCTTGGCCTACTGTATCTTCTGACACGATGGCTATTTTTGCCAAAGTTGCAATGGGTTGGAAAAACTTTGATTTCTCCAGCTTTCTACATAGTTTGCTCAGTTCAAATAAAGAACGTACTTCTTGAAGGGCTCAATTTGGTTTGGTAACCTACGGAACTGATTATCCATTTCAGCAAAATACATACTGATTTTTTCATTCGGGCGGTGCATTCTTGTTTGTATCTCTTTCCACGTCTTTCCTTTGTAGTCACAGGGTAGGAAGTCGCGTTTGAGAATGGTCACCAGGGATTCCCAGCACGATACGCTATCCTTTGCAGACCTATACTACGTAAGTGCATCTCCACTGAACAAATCTCTAACCGAAAGAAACAACTCATCCTTAGTTACGTTTCTGGCTACTCTTAACTCCTCTACAGTTTCCAGAAAAGATACTAAGTTGTTGAAATCTGTTCTTCCATTAAATTTTAACTGCCACTTATACACCGGTACTGGTTTATGTTGGGGATATCGATCATGGTGTATAATTTGTGGTTGATAGTCATTAGAGGCTTGTGGTTGCTGATTGTCTTGCAAGCTGGTGTTTGCTATAATTCGATGACAAGTCAAGTCTACATTTGGGCTTGGAGTTGGTATTGGGGAACATGCTGTATGCGCATCTAGGCAGGTGCTGTTGATATTCATCAATTGTGTAATTTCACCCCTGACTGTCTCGTTTTCTTTCCTTCTGAAGGAGAGATTCTTCCACTTCTTGCACTCTTTGACTCCATTTAGCTTCCAGGACAAAACAACAATGTGACCATTTTTGTTTCTTTTCTTCTTTTTTGGCTTCATCTTCATCAGGATTGATACGCTATACTCGTCTAAAAATGTGCTCTAACCTAGAGTCTATTCTTCTCTTTATTCGCGCTTTGTCTGCTCCGGGGTAGCTCTTAATCACCTTTTCCAAGCTCATTAAGGAATCTTCGATTTCTTTTACCTCTTTCTCACCTAGTTTGGCTTCATGAAACAACATACTTTTTAAGATACCTTTCTTTTCGTTTATGGTAAATTGGCCTGCAAATTTTCAAATACGCAGCTCGTATTCTAATTCGTGCTTTTGGAGGTCTGTGGGATCCATCGCGACCCGAGTTACTGACATTTTCTTTCTTTATACCAAAATATGCTAAACTAATACACTAACTTCACCCTTATTTACTTAAACTACCCCAAAAAAGTATCGCCCAATCTAAATACACTTAATTGCAATGCCCTAACAGTGTTTATTTTATAGGTTGACGTCAGAAGCCAAATAGGCAGACAACTACGATCAAAATGGCTCAACTAGCAAATACCCGACTTTCAACATTTAATTAGAAAGCCCCACGTTGGGCTTTAAGTATAACGGTTTGGATTCTTACCATTAGCTAGACGGCTGCTCTAATTCGGTTGGCGGGTCGTGGGTCGCTTCAAATTCAGGGATAAAAACTCATTAGGCGTACTTACTAAATGTTGGGCTCCAGCCACTAGAAATCTAGTGACACGTACTAAACATGAAGGAAGGACGTTATTGAGGTATAAAACTCATAGTTGTGTTGTCTTTATCTTTGAACCAGCATTCAGTTTCAGGATGGAAGCGTGAACCTAAACCTTTTTGTTTACAAATTTTGCATGGTGTTTTCTCTGTTTTTTCTTTGTTGTTATAATTTTTATTATATTTTTTGTTTCAAAAATTTTCTTGTGCATTAGATGTTCTAATTTACTTATTTCGTTGTGTAAGTATTCAGTTTTTCCCAATTTTTCTCTATCAATTCTATCAGCTACGAAAATTGGTAAGCCAATAGATTTTTTCATTTCTAGTAAGAGTATTTCTTTTTTTATTGCGTATTCTAATATAGAACCTGTCTGATATCTAAATTGCAGTGCATATCTTATTGGCGACCAACCATTATTTGCAAATGTATCAACAAAATTTTTCTTCCAATCTTCCCATGTTCCTTGAACAGTTATTTTCAAAAGTGTGCAGCTATACCAATCTGAAGCCCCTTTTTCCAAAAATAATTTTAAAATTCCAATTTTTTTATCATTTGTAGTTATATTAAATCGTTCACATTTGTTTTTGAAACTAGTTATCCATTGATTTACATTTGAATTTTTCCCATTAAATTTTTCAATTGTAAATTCTTTAGCTATTATACCAATTTTTTTTTTTTCAGATTTTTCTTGACAATATTCAAGTAAGTTTTCTAGTAATTATTGTATTAATGATTGATCTGAAGTGTTAAAGTTTTTATTTTCTTGAATGTTAATTTCTTCTTCTAAATATATGTCATCAAATTGTAAATTTTCTCCGTCTTCCAAATAAATTTCTCTTAAATCTTCAGTTAGATTAATCCGAACTTTTCTTGTTTAGCCTCGTTTTGTTAATGATTTCTTTACTTTTGCATATGCTGTTGTTTCTATAAGTATTGTATGATTTTGTGTACTCATATATTCGGGCGGGACTGAATAAGTTCGGCCTTCTGGTGTGCCAATGGACGTTAAATACATCACAGTTGTTTTTGAATTGCTCTGAGTTGATAGCATCTTGAATGTAAATTGCAGCTTATTCATCATGAATTTCTAACGAGAATGTTGTTTTATAAGATGAGTCAGGAATAACAAATGAATTGATTCTGTAATTAATAGTCTTAATTATTTTATACAACATTTATAATATATTAACATTAACTAATTGCGCGGCTGAATATATTAGAAATGGTGATGTAAACCAATTAGACGGCGGTGCGACCGTTGCAGTATTAGACAACTCTATGGACGGGGAATACCCCATTTTTTAATGAAGGCAGTCAAGAGCACAGATCATACAAGAGAAGATAAGTCAATTCCCTATAAATATTTCGCCACGCGAAGTCAAGTCAAGCTTGCACTCAGCCAAGCAACCAGTCGACCCGAAGAGCCGAATCGGATAAGTAAGAGTGAGAAAGGTCATAGTGCGACTATTCTCACCATTACAAGTCCTGAGAAGTAAGAGCCGTAAGTTCTAGTACATGTTAGTTTTAGTTAATGTTAACCAGTGGACCGATCCTGACAGGACACTGGTTATCTTAGTACTTAGGCTTATTTTCCCATTTTTTTTAAGTTGATTTCTGTTGTTTTGTTTACCTACTGAATATAAATTTATTTCCTCCTGACATTGTATTGTTTTATTCATAAGCACCCGTCCATCTTGCAATAGGTGGTGGCGCCCGAGACTTCCTAGGCCAATATCGAGCGCTGTCGATCACGACTGATCGCTACTCAGCCGCTTCCGGTCGTCAGCGACAAGGAAGCGTTACAAATTTGGCTTTTTTACTTACACAGAGTTTCCAATGAGCAATGTTAGTGGTATCCTGGTAAGCATCCTGGCTCCACAGATGCCGGTACAGCTTTCCATCTCTTATGGCAAAGTCTGGGTGTGCTTCGGGACGTCTAGTAACTTCTTGCATCATTTGCTCGTACCATGGGTCTGAAGGATCGCTTACCACTAGGATTTCGTCGTCGGGCGCTTCGCCTACTGGTTGCCGGGAAAGAGCGTCCGCCACTTGGTTGAGTACTCCTTTGCGATACTCTACTTGAAAGTAAAACTGTTGCAACAGTGGGCTTTTTAGAAAATGGAGCCATTTGAGGGATTAATGGTCCGAAATCACTGTGAAGTGATATCCTTCTAAGTAGGCCCTCATTTTCTGAATGTCCCACACTATTGCTAAACATTCTTTTTCTGTGGTGGAATAATTTCTCTCCGCTTGATTGAGAGACCGGCTTGCATAGGCCACCACTTGATCATGACCTTGAGTCCTTTGTAGTAGAGCAGCTCCAATACCATAATCTGAAGCGTCGGTTTGTAGAAAGAAGGGTTGGCTAAAATCCGGACCGACCAACACGGGGGCACACGTAAGTGCCTGTTTCAATTTCTGGAAACTATGTTCCTGTGGTTCCGACCAATTCCACCTTGTGTGTTTTTTTAACAGGGCGTTTAATGGAGCCGTTATGTCCGAGAATGCTGGTATGAATCTCCTATACCAGGAGGCAATTCCCAAAAAGCGTCTGAGTTTGCGGACGGTTCGAGGGGCTTGAAATTGAACTATTGATTGAATCTTGTCTGGGTCAGTTTGTACTCCTTGGTCACTCACTATGTGTCCAAGGTACTTAAGGGTCGTTTGGGCAAACTCACATTTCTTTAAATTTAGTTCCAAACCGGCTTCTCTTAATCTTCGTAATACCTCTCTCAGGTTATCAAGGTGTTCATCTATGGTTTTGCCTAGCACGATGATATCGTCTAGATATGCAAACGCCCTAGGTTCCATTTCGGGTCCTATGACCGTATCTAGGAACCTTTGAAAAGTGGCTGGCGCAGAATGCAGCCCAAAAGGCATAACCGTAAAGTGAAACAGGCCACGACCGGAAACTGTAAAGGCAGTAATGGGCTTGCTGTCCTCGGTTAGAGGGATTTGCCAGTATCCATTTTTCAGGTCCAACGTCGAGAAAAATTTCAAGTCGCGTATCTTGTCCAATATCACATTAATGAAGGGCAATGAATACGCATCCTTGATCGACACCGAATTTACTTTTCGGAAATCTATACAAAAACGTGGCTTACCGTCTTTCTTTTGCACTATCACAATCGGGGAGCTCCAGGGGCTAGTAGATGGCTCAATTATTCTTCCGGTTAGCATTTTATCTACTTCGGCATTGACTACTTCTTGCAGGCGGGGGTTTTGTGGTCGGTGTCGTTGTTTGATTGGATCGGGTGTTTGTAGTCGTATCTGGTGTGACACTTTTGGGGTCGCTCTGGGAGTGTTAGCAGCTAATTGTTTGTGCTCGGCTAGTATACCTTCTATTGATTTTTTAGGAAACTGGTCAATCGTGTGCACAACATCGTCGGTCTGGAGAGTATGGAAGGATACCTTTTGTAACTGGAAATTAATAACCGCACCCCAGCGATTCAGGAGGTCACAGCCAATTAACAAAGACGGAACCATCCCAGGTAGTAGCCTCACCTCGATCCGATCGGAGTAACCATTTTCCATGGTGATAGGCAGACTGTAGGCCTTATTAAGACGGGTTTGGACTCCAGTGGCAACTAGTATGGTTTCTTGAATAGCCCTAGGAAAGACTCGTTGAACTTCTAACCACTGGCTAAAAGGAGTATTGATGTATGATCGCTGCGAGCCGGTATCAATCAACGCGGTGCAAGTAGTAGCCAGGATTTTAAAAGTGGTAACTATCTTCTTGTCTTCTGTAAATGAGGTAGGGGCGTAATATACTGATCGGCGTACCCTACTTTGCCGATCAGATTTTAGTTTTCCGATATCGGGTGACATGTACAGTCGCGTGACCAAGTACCCATTAAACCGCAGTAAGAGCAGAATTTTACTACCGGGTTCTTGCAAGTAAAGCGGTTGTGTCCGGCAATTCCACACTTCCAACAGCAGGTGTCTTTATCATAGGTGGGGAGTCGCGTAGTTATATTGACATGTTTAGTCGGGGTTTCGGGATTTCGGCGTTCGGGTATTTTCCGAATCAGGTGGCCGGGGTCTAGGGTTGGTACGGATTTCATCTCCCGGGTTTCTCGTTGCAGATTTTCATATTCACGCGCCATATCAATTAAATCGTGAATAGTGCCAAAGTCGTGGGGACGAATATATGTAGGTACGATATTCCGGCCGGAGATTTTCATACAACCGTTTGAGGGTCTGTTCGGAATTAAAACCACCGTGCCTGCGTATTAGGGTTTGCAGACTTACAATATTGGTTTTGATATCTTCGGAGGGCTTCTGCCGGTGATTTCGTATCTCGTCTTCTAAGTTCTGTTGTAACCGGGCCGGCAAAAAGAAGGTACGAAACTCTTTTGTAAAATCCTCCCAATTAGCCCAATTAGTCTGGCTATTCCTGTACCACGCTAATGCGGCTCCCTTCAGGAGTTCGGGCAGGGCTACTAATAATTGATTGCCGGTAACGCGATATGATCGGGTTAGTTCCTCTAGCCGTTTGAGGAAGGAAACTGGACATTTTTCTCCATCAAACTGTACGTTCCACTTGCGCACTAACGTACAAAGCACTGCTTCCGGACTGTTAAAACCATCGCGGGACGACGAGGTTCTGGGGGTATCCGGCGCAGGAATGGCGGTAACTTCGGGCACGTGAGGAGCGGGAGAATGATGTAGCGGTTTTTCGCCAGTGAGAAAATAATCGCGTAAGCGAAGGCGGCATTCCTGTAGAGAACCAGATGTGTCGAGCCGGAATAATTTTAGTTGTTCGATTAGGGTCTGTTGGATAGCGTTATCTATCCAATCAAATCGGTCGGTTGGTTCTGGACTATCCCCAGCAGAGGTAAAGTGCCAGGAGCTACGTAGCACCTTCTTGCGATCATGTCTCTTTAATTGAGACATGTCGACCACTCGAAGGTCTGGATTGCTCATGATTTAAAAAAAAAATGTAAATCGAGTTAAAGTTTGCCAACTTTAGATAAGAGTCCCTGCTCGGGCGCCAAATTTGTAACGCTTCCTTGTCGCTGACGACCGGAAGCGGCTGAGTAGCGATCAGTCGTGATCAAAAGGGCTCGATATTGGCCTAGGAGGTCTCGGGAGCCACCACCTATTGCAAGATGGACGGGTGCTTATGAATAAAACAATACAATGTTAGGAGAAAATAAATTTATATTCAGTAGGTAAACAAAACAACAGAAATCAACTCAAATAAAATGGGAAAATAAGCCTAAGTACTAAAATAACCAGTGTCCTGTCAGGGTCGGGCCACTGGTTAACATTTAACTAAACTAACACTATGTACAGAATCAACCAGTGTTCTGTCAGGATCGGGCCACTGGTTAATATTAATTACACTATTACTATTTACAAAAATCAACCAGTGTCCTGTCAGGATCGGGCTACTGGTTAACATTAACTAAATCTAACATGTACTAGAACTTACGGCTCTTACTTCTCAGGACTTGTAATGGTGAGAATAGTCGCACTATGACCTTTCCCACTCTTACTTATCCGATTCGGCTCTTCGGGTCGACTGGTTGCTTGGCTGAGTGCAAGCTTGACTGACTGTACCTGGAGTGGCCAGGCCACGCGTATTTAAACCCGCACCCAAGGAGTGGGGATGGCCCGCCAGGCTTGCCAACATATAGTTGCTAAACATAAAAATAACTAACCTAATAATTAAACTAAATATAAAATAAAACTAATTAATAAAGATTATAAATAAAATTGTGCATTGCCTAACAATCCGGACTCTTATCCGAGGGTCGGACATAGACTCGCCAGATGGCAATAGCCCCGAAGTCGGTACAACAGCTGATTATCGTTTTTGTGCCAGGGAATAATCGAGAGAGTGTGTGGATGTGAATATGACCGTTGAAAACAGTAAGTACTATTTTTAAATGAGCACGTGGCGAGAGGTTATGTCCGGCCCCCTTGGGTTAATTAGGCGTTTGCGGGCATAATGTCTTTAATAATTATTGTTTCTGGCATTACCCCGACCACGAATATCTAATTTGTTTTGCCCTAACATTAATTAATAAAATCCTTATTTTAATTAACACAATTACAGGGTGGGCGAAACAAATTACTTTGACAATTGATATACGGGGGGGTTGAAATTCGGGAAAAATACCAGGATTAATTTAAGAAGTAGTTTATTATGCACAAAACGGACCCTAGGTCCGTTACAAGTTTTAGCGCCTCTTCGCTCCTGGGAAGAAACATTAAGTTTGTAAAACGGACGCCTAGCGGCGCTGAGTTACGTTTGCGTCAATAAAAGGCGCTATTTTTAAAACTTGCCATTTTCCCTCTTAATTTTTGGTCTGGGAACTGACAACGGCAGAGTTAAAAATGGCAAATCCACATAGAGTTTGCAAATAAATAAAAATTCTATTAAAATAAATAATAATTCTTTAAAATAAACAAAATATAAATTCTGTAAAAATAAATAATAATTATTATAGTCCTATAACTGCTATCAGTTATAGAACTGTAATATATATTAAAATGACAGTTTTAATTTATATTTGCAAATACCTGGTGGTGACATTGCTTTTGAGGCAATCCTTAAATTTAAACTACAAAACTAATAACAATAATAACTAAAAACTATGGACGAATGAAATTGTGCGTCTAAATAAAATAAAACCATTATTCGAGCCACTGCTTGGCTCCTGCGTCAGTGCAGTTCGTGAATTATACGTGTGGCCATATAAGCTATACCTATTGATACCCGTCAACAGGAAGGCGGGGGAGGCACCCCAGCCAGCTCTCCAGGCAGAAAGATATGGGTTGTCTTGAGTGCCACATCGCAGAGTTAAGACAAATATAAAGCACACGTTATTGTTTTATTTTGTTAATGTGTAATAAGTATATAATATTATATTTTATACTAATAATAAATAGTTGAAGTGTTTGTGTGATTCTAACATATATATATATATATATATATAAATATATTTCTTTGGTAAAATATATTTATATATCAAAAAACTATTTGTGCTAAAAACATTATTTTATTTCATTATTATTATGACTTACCATATATCAAAGTTCTCAATTATCTTTTGTATTAATGCCTATACGAGTACAGTAATTCTGATATATAAATAACATTATTGGCATCAATTTAACATTAATTTATTATTCATATAAAATAAATACATTTGGCTACTAAAAGCATTCATTTATTTCAAATGGCCATGACCAGTATAGCGTTAGCTTTTGTCAAAACATCACTGTTTTTTATTTTTGGATGATTTTCATAATAAAATTTCAATTGGTATGTATTTATTGAGAAATAAAATTTTGGTTTGCAATAATTAATTAGAAACTGTGGTAAAAATTTAAACTCTATTACTATTTGACTAATTTCTAAAAACATCCTATATACATAATATACTTAAGCTTTCTAGAACTTTTTAGTAAATCAAGAATGAAGTTAGTATTTTTATTAATTACAGGATTATTAGTTTTGTACCGTTTTCTCCTTACAATAATTAGTAATTTTATTATATCAATTAAATTCAATAATATTTAAAGTAACACACAATTGTATGAAAAAAACACTTATTCCAAAATCAAAATCTAAATAATCATATTGCTGTTCATATAGAATGAACAGCTAAAATAACACGGAATGGGACACTTCGGCGCCGCCGTTTCGGCGCGGCCTATTCGGCGCGGCCGATTCGGCGCGAGGACACCTCGGCGCTGGCCATTTCGGCGCCGGCCGTTTCGGCGCCAGAACTTTTCAAATAAAACAAAAATATATATACACATTATAATAAAAATTGATTTGTTTTATGAGACATAACAAATAATGTATGATAGATAAAATATAAAATACATTTAAATTACATAACATATCAAACAAAAATTATACACAAAAATCAAAATATATGTACGTACATATTTAAATTGTCAAATATACAATATATATTATAATAAACATAGTTTTGGCTCGCAAATAATTTATGGGTAATTAATGATCACTTTTTAATAATAGGTTATTACCTGAAAAATATAAAAGATAATAGTCTATTAAAATAAATAACTAAAAGAAGTAAAAATATAAAATAGTAAAAAAGATCAAATAAAGTTTTATGATTATAATATATATGTATATACTATGTTTTATTTGAAAAGTTTTGGCGCCGAAACGGCCGGCGCCGAATCGGCCAGCGCCCAAACGGCCGGCGCCGAATTGGCCGCGCCGAAACGGCCGCGCCGAAGTGTCCTAGACCCAAAATAACAACCATCGAAAGTAACACTACAACATAAAAATTAAATAATTATAATCATACCAATACATTGCAGCCATTTCATATTTTTCTCTAATTTTTTTAGTGAATTTGGAATGAAGCATTTACTTTTAATAATGATGCAATTTTGGTCCATTTTCTCTCTGCAACTACTGGTAATTATATTCTAATTTTGTTCAATTAAATTCTATAATTCTTAAAATAGCACACGTTTGGGTAAATGTATTGAAACAATTCTGGACTATTATCCAATTATAAACTTTATTGCAATTTTATTTATTTAACATATCGTTGTTCATAAACAAATAACAGTTAAAATAAGAACCAGCAAACTGTTACAGTTGAATAGTTCTGGTAGAAAAGTTGATGCTAAAACATACAAACTTAATAATTATAACCATACCAATACAATTTCTTCGGTTGGTAGCCTTGATTTGATAGTAAACATTGGCTGCGTTCAGAACGACTTATCACTTGCAAGCGCTGAGTCATCAATCGGAGATAGATAATTTTATTTATTTCATAAAGATTGCAGAATACAAAAAGAATATAAAAAACATGAAGCCGCTACTTAACGAGATATAATATATTCTCAATATATTTATTAAATACCTATATTGCCTTTTTTTTTAATTTCATATGTAAATTTATATACATTATAATATTTGTAAAATATCCAAGCGACTGTATACGACACAATGCTTTCTCGCAAGTGGAAATCATCGGAGATGCTGAATCTAAGGGTGCGTTTATGCTGCACATCGCCGGGGCTGCTCGCCAAGATTGGCGCCGGGATATTGTGGCGATGATGAAACAAACCTATATAATCTTATGGGAGCATTTATGCTGCACCTCGCACATCGCCGCGCTGCTCGCCACATTCCACGCCACTGCGATGTGAACAAAATAGTTTGTTTTTTATAATCGGACCATCGCCGTACATCTTCAAACTAGCGCTCTGATTGGTCCGTTTATTGCCAGTTTTGTGAGACGTTAACATAATGTAATTTATATTATCAAACTTATTTAATTAGTTTAATTAATTAGTATGTTACTTCAAACCGTGTTGAGGTTATATGCAATTTAAAAGAATAAAGTTTTATTTGCATGTAGTGTATTAATTTATCAAAACTTTGTTGCGTTTACAATAATTTTATGAAGAATCTAATTGAAATAAATCCGCATTAAGCAAGAAATTGTTAAAGCAATGTTTGTATTTTTACTGAAGTGGCATAGTAATTAATTATTTTAACTTAATATTTTTACTTATATTAATAATTTCATTATAAAAATATTTTATTTAAAAAAAATACATATCGATTGTCACAAATCAAGATTAAATAATACTTGACTTGCAATTTATGTTAAGAATTTGTATAAGCAATTAATAAGTACGCAAGTTTATATTGGAATCTGTTTACTAATTATTTATTTTCTTTAACATTATAAATTATATTAAATATTTTGATTCAATAATATAACTTATATTAATAACTATAATATATTAATATTTGATTAATAAAATAAAACTCGATAGTAATTAAATAACGGCGAGGTGCGAGCAGCGCGGCGATGTGCATTTATGCTGCTGAATGGCGATGTGCAAGCAGCGGGCAGCGCCAATCTTGGCGAGCAGCGCGGCGATGTGCAGCATAAACGCACCCTAAGGGTGCGTTTATGCTGCACATCGCCGGGGCTGCTCGCCAAGATTGGCGCCGGGATGTTGTGGCGATGATGAAACAAACCTATATAATCTTATGGGAGCATTTATGCTGCACCTCGCACATCGCCGCGCTGCTCGCCACATTCCACGCCACTGCGATGTGAACAAAATAGTTTGTTTTTTATAATCGGACCATCGCCGTACATCTTCAAACTAGCGTTCTGATTGGTCCGTTTATTGCCAGTTTTGTGAGACGTTAACATAATGTAATTTATATTATCAAACTTATTTAATTAGTTTAATTAATTAGTATGTTACTTCAAACCGTGTTGAGGTTATATGCAATTTAAAAGAATGAAGTTTTATTTGCATGTAGTGTGTTAATTTATCAAAACTTTGTTGCGTTTACAATAATTTTATGAAGAATTTAATTGAAATAAATCCGCATTAAGCAAGAAATTGTTAAAGCAATGTTTGTATTTTTACTGAAGTGGCATAGTAATTAATTATTTTAACTTAATATTTTTACTTATATTAATAATTTCATTATAAAAATATTTTATTTAAAAAAAATACATATTGATTGTCACAAATCAAGATTAAATAATACTTGACTTGCAATTTAAGTTAAGAATTTGTATAAGCAATTAATACGTACGCAAGTTTATATTGGAATCTGTTTACTAATTATTTATTTTCTTTAACATTATAAATTATATTAAATATTTTGATTCAATAATATAACTTATATTAATAACTATAATATATTAATATTTGATTAATAAAATAAAACTCGACAGTAATTAAATAACGGCGAGGTGCGAGCAGCGCGGCGATGTGCATTTATGCTGCTGAATGGCGATGTGCGAGCAGCGGGCAGCGCCAATCTTGGCGAGCAGCGCGGCGATGTGCAGCATAAACGCACCCTAACCCTAAACAATAAAAAAATTAGTAATTGTTTTATTTATCACAAATATGTTATTAAAACTAATATCTAGGTATAGGCAAAAAAACTTAAAATTAGAATAGTGTGCAAAGCAGACACTTAGTGTTTTGCTGATCAAAATTATATTGTCTTATTATTATTAATATTATTGCCATAATTAACGTTAATGTAACTAGTTAATGGAGTTAAACAATTACTATGATTTATATTACATTTTATTAAGTCACATTGTAACTGCAGGTTCGGCTGAACCTTGGCCTTCTTCAGACAATAGATGTAAGGAATTGTTTTATTTAATATTCTATTATTAACTTTATCAAATTACATTATATTAGTTTGAAACTTATTTTAAGTATCAGTTACATGCATTTTCAAATATACTAAAAACAAATTTTTGTAATATAAAAAAAAATAAAAATCTTAATTAAAATACTATTAATGATCAAAACGTTGAAAACAATAATAGTTTACATTTTATGGGTTTCTTACAATAGTGTAACGGCAAATATATCAATAGGTATATATTGATATCAATTAAATGTATTTATTTATTCATTTTTCAGAATTCAATATTATCACCAACGACAGATAATATGATGATTGAATGTGCTATAAGAATTTACCAAAACTATACCCACCTAAAGACAGCTTTAATTTATTCAGTTAATGATACAGCGGTTTGAGATCCTTTGTTAAGAATAGCAGGCCAAGATGGAAATATCTACGTATTTGATTTTAAAAAGTCTTTTTTGGAAATTGATGCAAAATTCTTTATACATGTATATGATGATGAAATGCAAATGCCTCACAGTAATAATAATAATAATAATCTTTATTTAGTTTTAAAGATACATACATACATAAGATAACATAACATATATTTCAAAAACTACGTCAATAAACAAGAAATTTAAAAATAATAATACTAGATTAAAATTCAATTTCAAAAAATTCATTAATATTATATAGCGGATTTATTAAAAGATGATTTTTTACTGCTATTTTAAACTTGTTAACAGTATCTGCTTTAATTTCTGTTGGAATTTTATTAAATAGATGAATTTGGAGTCTTCTGTTTTCGGTTAGTCTAAGTTTACCTGATGGCAATGACAGATCTTCTCGATTTCTTAAACATCTCATGTGTTCTTCACTTCTTTTTGTATATTTCTGTTCATGTTTTTTAATGTATAAAACTTGTGCAAATATAAATGCCGAGATGACGGTTAAGATTCCATGTTTTTTGAAAAGTGGCTTGCAGTCACAGATCACCTTAAAGATGCAGCGTTCTCATATAAATTATAGGCAACACATTAAGCAGATAACTCCGTCTATGCTTCACAGATGTCGCGCTTATCAGAACAACCTGGCGAGCGGGAGATTTAAATTTAACAAGTAATTAAAATTAAATTTTAACTTTATAAAATACACACAAAAATGAATACATAATTAATATATTATATTTTTACTTAAATATAAATATATTATGTATTCATATTTATGTGTAAGGGTAGTTTACATGTATATAAATAAAAAGAACAAATATTTAAGTAATAATAAAATTTAATTTATTTATAACAAATACAGTAATAAAATAAATATTTAATACATAAAAAATTATTAATTTCTTACTTTTTGAAAATCAGGTACTCATAGATTGACTTCCAACTTCCTTCGAAACTAAAAATAAATACATATGAATTAATACAATAAATATTATTTTTAAACATGATATACATATATGTAATATAAAATTAATTTTATGTCAATTAACATCTATTCTTTTATAAATATCAACTAGATGTCGTGACAGTACAACTTTTCTAAAAAATTAAATTGTCGAAGTTAAAACAAATTAAATTTGAAATTTGATTTAATTTAGCATTTAGTTATTTATGAAGTGCTTTTAAAGTTGTTCGTACTAACATAGCATTGCTCGTAGTACAAATAAATAATTAACAAACAAAATTTACTTACAATATTGTACGAGTAATAGTAATCTCCTATTTGTCGTTCATCTGATCAGCAGATTTAATGTACATGTTCCATCGCAGCTCCCATTTGCAATCTTTGGCAGCTTTTTGAATACTCGATGATGATTATTATTGAAGCAAATATGAAATATAAAAACAATATCATTAATAACACATAACAATACGTAACACAAATTAAATTATAATTAATATTTTTACTAATTAAGGTATATATAGCAAAATATAAAAATATAGTTTCTAGTAAAAATATGATATATTTTCTTTCTCAATTATTTAATGATTTGGCAGTAGAATCTACACTTATCAAATCCGAAACAACATTAGAATTTACTGAACAATCTAAACTACTTATAACCTGACATCTTATAATATTATAATAAAAATAAACTTACCTAAATAAATGCACCTGTACACAACACCCACTACCATAATACACACATACACACGTTAGCCCATAGATAATTAGCCGGCTAGCTGCAACATAACCTAAAATGGCGGACTAAAACATCAACAAGTCCCGTCCTTGGCTGCTTGGCTCTTATTGGTCAAATTTAAAATACAAATGTGGCGGCAATTTTTAATTTAATAAACGTCGCTCTTTGCGCCATCTGTGAAGCTTCAACGGTCCTAAATCGGCGGTGCCAGTCGCTGCATATCTTTCACCGGACCCTGCTTGCAGTGCACATCGTATCTCAAACCTTCAATAGCACGTACAGCTCGTTTTTGCAATAATAATAATTTGTTGATGTGTGTTTTTGCAGCATTTCCCCATACTTCGATAGCATATATCATAACTGAATGAAACTGAGTGAAATAAGCAATTTTAGCTGCATGGTGTCCTATTGTTTGTCGCAATCTTCTTATTAAATAAATGGATTTTGATAATTTGGTTTCTAAGTAGCCCAGATGATCACGCCAAGATACCATACTATCAAGTGTCAAGCCTAAAAATTTTGCATTTTTTTAGTTTCCAAACCACCGGAACATTGGAATTGTAGTGTCATTGTTTTAAACTCGTTAAGGGTAAGTTTATTTGCAACGCACCAGTTTTTCATATCTTCTTTTGATTTTAAATTTTTTTCTAATAAGTCCAGTTGTGTGTCAGATTCTTGGAAAAAGGTTGTATCATCGGCAAAGAGAATAGACGTAGTTTCTATAGAGGTTGGCAAATCATTTATATACAACAAAAAAAGTAATGGACCCAAAATTGATCCTTGTGGTACACCATCGCTGATTGATTTTGTGTTGCTTTCAAGATTGTTAAAAGTTACTATTTGTTGCCTGTTTGATAAATAACTTTTTATTAAATTTAACGGTAGTCCTTTTATACCATAGAAAGAAAGTTTATCCAAAAGTATGTCATGTTTCATACAGTCGAATGCTTTTGTTAAATCGAAAAAAATACAGGCACACTTTTTCCTATTTTCCAAGGCAATGGATATATGTTCTACTAATATATGAATAGCGTCAGATGTATTTGAATTTTTTCGGAATCCAAATTGTTGCTTTGTTAAAATATTTTGTTTTTCTAGAAACTGTAATATTCTGACATATATAAGTTTTTCAAAATTTTTTGAGAAAGCTGGCAAGATAGATATTGGCCTATAGTTATTTGTTTCACTCTCATCGCCTGTTTTATATATAGGAACAACTCTGGCTAGTTTTAAAACATCAGGAAATTTTCCTTCTTTGATGCAGTTATTAAAAATATCTGATAATATTGTTGAAACAGATGGTATTATGGTTTTCATGATTGCTGTATCAAAATCGTAAATGTCTTTAGTTTGTTTTGTTTTGATTGATTTAGATATTCTTTCAATTTCAAATTTATCCGTTGGTTGAATAAAAAAGTTTAAATTTGTGTTGGAGTTAATATAATCTGTAGCAGTTTTACATGAATGTGGAAGTTCCTTATAAAGATTCTGAGCAATATTACAGAAATAACTATTAAATTCTTCGCTGCTTGGAGCGTTAGATGGTAAAAGCTGCTTTTTAGTTTTTCCAGTTTCTTCTTTTTCAATTTTCCAAAGAGTTTTAGTTTTATTTTCTGATTGAATAATTTTATTTAAATTTAGCTGTCGATGTTCTTCTTCTACTAATTTTATATAATACTTTTTATAACTTAAATATGTTTGTTTTAGTTGTATAATATTTCTATCTACATAGGCACTATATATTAACTCTAGCGTAAGTCTGCATTCACGTAGATGTAGAGATTCATTCATAGGTTTCTTTTTAATTGCATATTTATATTTATGTGGAAATGAGGCATTGTAGTACATCAGCAATGTGTTGTGAAAGAAAGTAAATTGATCGTCTGATTTTTTTATGTATTGTAAATTATTCCATTTCTCTTGATTTAGATATTCAATGAATTGAGCTATATTTTCTGTTGTAAAATGTCTGATTCGCTTACAACTGTCTTTGGAATTAGAGATTGATGCAGAAAATTCAATTACTTGTGCTTCATGATCAGATATTACGCTTCTATAATTATATGATTGATAAGATATTTAATTTGTGAATATATTATCTATACAAGAACTAGATTTTTTGTCAAATCTTGTTGGTTCATATATTGTTCGTTTAAGGCCGTGCTCCTTTACTAGATTAGATAAATTTTTTTGATTGATTGATAATTTATTTAGATCTACGTTAGTATCGCCAGCTAATATAATGTATATGTCGGCTTTGTAATGTTGCTCTATATATGTTAACGCAGCGTCTAGGACCAGAAGGTATTCATCTATATTTGTAGATGGTGTTCTATAAGTGCATAAAACAATTAAGTTTAATTTATCAATAAATATAGCAGCAATCTCACATATTTTTTCAATGCTTAGATCGTTTAGTTGTTTTATTGTTATTGCATTAATATCTTTTTTAACATATATACATACACCTCCACGAATATATGTTTTTCTACTAAAACAGCTTACCAAGTTAAAATCTTTTAATTGATATAGATGTTCATTTTCTTTTCGTAACCAATGTTCACTTACGGCAATTATATTTAGGTTTAACAAGTTTGCTATACTTTGTAGAGAGTTTATTTTATTTGTTAAGCAATCTATGTTTTGATGTAATATTTTAATTTTATGTATAGGTTCTTTTATGTTTTCGGTTTTGTTGCATTGGTGTTGAAGAAAAAACGATTTATCTTTACACCTACTGGCGATATTTCAGGATTTTTAATGCTATCTAGATCATTTATTTGGAACGTCAAATGGAATGAAGAATATTCATCTGGCCATTTGGATGTTATTTTTTTACATTTTAAGTTTGTAAAACTATTTGTTTTTAAATGTTCCATTATGTTATTTTCTGTTGTATCTACATGTAGTCCGCGTATATGTAAATGACCCATCTTTTCAGATGGTTTAATAGTTTCGGTATTAATTGCTTTTCCAATTATAATATGTTTATTTGGTTTGTATGTGACTGTTTTAAATTCATCATTTTCAATTTTATTAGTTTCTTGAGTATTGTGTATTATATTTTTTGTTTTATTTATTGATTCAGTTGAAGTATTGCCATCTATTGTAATGTTTGCATAAGTTTGTTTTGTGCTAGTTGGTAAGTCAGAAACATTTACGCTTTTCTGATTTATATTTCCTGTTATTTGCGACTTAGCAGGTTTTGTTATTGGACCAGAGATGTCGCTATTGCTGTTTGATTGTTTATGTTTACTTAACCTTTCTTCCAAAGTAGTTATTTTAAATTTAAGTAATATATTAATTTCTTTGCTAAGTGTATACTTATCTTCCATTTCCTTGATGAGCTTTTTAAGCAGTTGGTTCTCCATTAAAAGATTTTCTTTTGATATTTCGATGACATTATTTTCACAACACTGAATATTATCTTCATCAATTAGTTTGATATCTTTGTACTTTTTGGAACACGACTGATGATAGGTTGTTCCACAATTTACACATTTAGGTCCAGTTATCGCGGTTGCGCCACATTTGCATAGATTTTTATTAGCACTTTCTTTGTTAACGTCTGTCTCGTCCACCATCTCTTTTTTTTTTTTTTTTTTTTTTTTTTTTTTTTTTTTTTACAATATAGATAGATTTTTCTTACTAGTTGGAAAAGAAACCCTAACTTTTATCCCAAGATTTTGGAATTCAGGTCATATAAGTATTCACATTGGATTTATGGATTTTAATCATTGCAACTTTAGTATTTTATTGTTTTGCAACAATTTTAATTGGAAAATTGGCTTCGATTCCGGAAGGATATAATAAAATCTCGTATTATTTATTTCAGACGTACGTAATTTTTTTAGGACAATCCGCAAAACAACCAAAGCGACTTTTATTTGCATTTTTATTTATTATATTTGTTATATTTTTGTTAACAATCATTAACGCTTTTACGGGTATTTTTACTGCGTTACTTGTAACGCAAGTTGCCACCAAACAAATAAATTCAATATCGGAAATCTTTGATGCAGGATTGCAACTGGCAACCTTTTTAAAATTACATCATATAGATTAGTATTTTAACATGCTTACGGCTAATGACTCGTTAATAATGAGTGAATTATTAACAAATGCTAGTCAGTGTGATGATGGAAGAAACTGTTTGGAATAGTTGGTTAATTATAGAAACACTTCTTTATTTACCACCAGAGAATATTTGGAAGCCAAAGATAACATTGAATTATTGCCTATGATACATCAAATTTCCATCACCAATTATTATACTGTAATATATGCTAATAAACAAAATAGTATTGGAACTGCTATAGAACAAACAGCAAATAATTTATTGGAAGGTGGAATCTTGATGAAATGGTTAAAAGATTAAACCGCTGGAGTTACCAAGTAAACCAGTTAAGTTAACAATTATTCATTTGTATTCCGTTTGGTTAATTTTGATCGTTGGATTGCCATTATCATGTATTGTTTTTGTTGGCGAAATAGTTCTGGATAAAGTTTGGCATATTGCTAGCCGTTAGAAATAAATCAAAGAAAATATCAATTTATAAAATTAACATTGAATATTTATATATTATATTAAAAGTGGTACACATTTATTTTGTTTTGTCTGTATATTTGTAATTAAAATAAATAAAAATTATCTACTTTAACGTTTTCGATACTATTCCACATATGTTTAGTAATTATTTCTTGTCAGATCTTCTGTGCCAATTCTGTGAGAGATAAGAGTGTAAATGCAATTTATTGTAAAATTGTTTGTTTCCAAATTTAGATGTTTAGTAACATTATTGACTATTCTATCAAACAATTAGCTGAAGTGCAATAATATTATTGTTCTAGAGTAGAACTACCTCCTACAACCAATAACGTCCTCTAAGTATAAGTAAAAATAATAACCTTCTTCAACAAACAAAGCACAGGAGATTTTGGGTTTGAGTTATGGTGACTTGAACGTCTCCTATGGAAATGGTGGGTGGGGCTTGATCTAGGTTAAGATGATCTAACAATAAACATTCTGTTATTAGAAAAGTTACAATAATGTCAATATTATATGATTGAATAAATCTACTTTTCAATTTTTGAATGAGTTCTTGTATGTCTATTATTTTGGAAACATTAATTTTGTGTAAATACGTGTCAATGATATGGTCATGAACGGTAACAAGTAAATAAATTCTTGAGGCCTGAATTATTTGTTGAGCAATTTCTTCTGATCTCTTGTTTGCCGATTTTATTTTGATGTTTAGTATTCAATTGGACCAGTAGATCGGTTTTTGCACTTAAACGACCACGCTTCATGGCATTTTTCCTTGCATGATGTGCATTTTGGTGAGTTGGTAGTTTTGTGGTTACCTCCGCATTTTGGCGAAGAAGTGCATTTGTCTGTAGTGTGTTGAAGGGAATTGCATTTGCTACAAGAGACGGGTATTATAATAATAATAATATATTTATTTACGGATCAACCTTTACATTAATTTAAATTAATTAATTCTGAAATATAACAGATTTTGCACATATTTTAAAACAATTACAGTTAACATTAAAAAAATACAAATTATCACAATATTTATTAAAACTAATTACACATTGGTTTAAGGGATTATTATTAGTATTGGTGCTGGAGCAAGACTTTCATACACCGCAAAGTGTTTGCTTTTGTAAATGACGCCATATTGTAATAAGGTTTGATAGGCATCTACATCAGCGGTAATAATTCGCATTTTGTACGTGGGAACGCCTGTCAGTTTTGATATGATTTTTTGCAATATTGGATGTTTAAGTTGTTTGTCTGGAAGACTTCAGTTATTTTTTCATCAGTGATTTCTTGATCAACTAAAGTTTTAACAGCTGAGTATGATGCTGGCGGAGTTTTAGAAGGTGTTTTTTGGTCTCTTTAAAGGATTTTAAAATATTTGACCCTTTCAATTTTTGCAACAAATTCAATGTTGTTGTTTTGTCATTATTGAATTTTATAAAAAATCCAGTTTTGGTTGTCAAAATGATATCTTTTTAGTTGTGTACGTTAGAGCTATTGTATTGTTTCTATGTAGTAAGCTTGATTGTATGATTTTGCACTAGGCGGCACGTATTTTGAGGCGCCATTTTTTAACAGTATAGATTCTATACCCAACATTGTTTTTTTTTACAATGAGTACACATATGTGTACAATTTGTTTCGTTTATCCAAAAGATAAATATATATTATTAGAGACAGCATACAAACAGACAGTCAATGACGTATTAAAAGATACCCAAAAACACTTAAAAACCCTTACAAAATACGTCAATCAATTATCAAACATATAAATAGACACAGACAGTTTTCGACAGCATGTCCTATTGGACAAAGCCATCTACGAGCCCTAACAACTATATATTGGGACAAAATCAAATACATATTAAGTTCTGGTATTTGACAGTTTTTTTTTTAATTATATTTTTTAATTTAATATTAATTAGTTAGTTAACAAACATTACGACCAGTTAGCAATACAATAATTTTATCATCTTTTATTAACAAAAAAAAGTTCAGTTTATGTGGCAAGTATATATTGAGACAGTATAAAGTAACTGTTAAAAATTAAAGAAAATAAATCAAATAAGCTGCAAAAACAATGCAAGACAAAACGTCAGATTAATTGGCAGTTGTTTTCTTATGATATTGGGCGAATAGCTGCATTCATTGAACAAAATGGTGTGTGTTATTTCTACAAGTTCCAAAATTGGTTAAAATTATTGTCGCCATACAACAATACGCGAAGTGGCAGATAAACTTAATATTTCTAAAACTACAGTGTGGAATATAACTAAGCATTATAGAGAAACCGGAAATATCTTATATAAAAAAAGCAAAACTCCGAGTCGTCCAACATTGGTTTCTGATAGAAACAAGAGAATATTAAAAGAACTTTGTAAAAAAAGTCGACGAAATACCTGAAGGCAAATTACGGTTGAATGGAATCACAAAACAGGATTAAATCTGTCAAGAAAGTGCTGTCGCCAGTGGATTAATAAATGTGGACTAAAATTGTATAAAGTTGAATGAAAAGTAACAATTCAAAAGTGTATTAATAAAAAATATAAGCAAAAGAAAAACCACTGTTGAAGGAAAAACAAAAGAAAGCCAGCTCATGACAGACATGAACAAAATCTAAATTAACTTGGTCGGTAGAAGACTGGTCCAGAGTAATTTTTAGAGATAAATCAAAATTTGACGTATGTGTTGGTGATTACCACAACCGCGTGATTTACACAAAACATGAGATTTGTCACAAAAATTGTCTAAAACGTATAGTAAAATTTCCTAAAGGAATGATGGTTTGAGGCTACATGACAGCTTCAAGATTAGGACACTTTTGAATTTATTTATGGTACCGTGAACGCAGCGAAATATCAACTCATACTTTGAAACAGTTTGCTATCAAGTATTGCAAAGTTAAATGTTGGCAAAAACTACTTTTTTCTGCAGAATTGAGTGGCCATACGGCCAAAAGTACAAAAACGTAGTTTGGCAACCACAACATAAAAGTTCTTTCTTGGCCTTATAGCAGTGCTGACATTTAATGTCATTGAAACTATCTGACAAAAAATAAAACAATCATTAAAGAACAATCCACAACGGACATTACCTGAACTGAAAGCCAAAATACAGCAAATTTGGAATGGATTTGCTCCCAAAACGTGCAGATCTTTAGTTGAGTCAATGCCCAACCAATTTAAAGCAGTAATAAAATATAATGGCAATGTTACTCTATATTAGACATAAATAATTGGGCCAATGTTCCAATATTTAGTTGCCAACAAAAATGAGATTTTTTTTTTTAATTAGAAATGATAGAACAAAAGTTTTGTTTTCTGTGTTGCTGATTGAACCTAATTGTTAGTAATTAACTAATTACATAGTATAAAATTTAAAAAATTAATTAAAACCACGCCTCTGCCGGAACGCGCGCAACCAATCACGCGCGACCCACGGGGTATAAAACTCCGCGATTTCTGTTTACAGTACCGCAGATCCAGAACTCTAGTTGCAGCGTCCACATTGATTTCCCGCAGACGAAGCCTAGTGACAGACGACCGGCACTCCGTCCGACCGTCACTCCAACTTCATTCTCGGTAGAGACCGAACGATCACCACGGCAAAGACGTCACCCAGGCCGGACTTCCGCCTTCGACGTACCTTCCGCCGCCGGCTAGCCGCAGACGACTCAGCGACCTTCTAGATTCAATTCGGCACAACACCAACATTGCACTGAGGCTTGCCTCTACCCCGACGGCATTGCACACCCCGCCTGAAGGGACATTCAGTACGGCCACTGTGGGTAGCTTTACGCTCCTTTACGTCGTACAATAAAACAATCGTCACCTAGGTGACAGCGCTCTGAGTGAGCGTGTTCGTAGTGGCACTCTGGGTGAGTGTGTTTGTAGGGCCTTCTGTGTGGAGGTGTCAGTATGGAAACAATTAGTTCGTTTAAAGAATGCAAACCACAACTAAACCGACCCCAGGGAGCAACCTTCCGAAGAGCAAGGACGCTTTCCACCTTGACCCGGCCGCCTCCTCCACCCCCTTGGAAGAGACGCCGGTAACAAGCGTTTGATTCAGGGGAGTCTGACTGTGGAATTGACCGGTCTAGACCTCCGAACTCTGGTGGTGTCTGATCGTGGAGTTGTGTCCGATCGACCCTCCACTCAACAATACGTTAGGAAAGTCTGCTTCGTGGTATGTGGACCGAACGGCTTACCTCGTTATTAGTAATTCTGTACATGTCCTAGTTTTGTCACCTTGTTTTGTCCGAGCGTCTCTTAATGTTCCCTAAAGTAGCTAAAAACTTCTCAAGTGTGAATCTTAGTTCCATTATAAATGTTACAACTCTTGGTCGAAATAAAAATTATGTTTTTGGGTATATTTGTTGATTAATTATTATTTAAAACACCCCTAGGAAATTTATTGTTATTCTCCTAGTGAAAGCCCGTCCAGCAGGCAATACCCAATAAACCATCAAAACAATTGGAGCCCGCCGACCAAGAGCAAAGAAGAACCCATACCCATCCGACTAGCGAAGCTGCAACTACCGGAAGGTAGCCGTGACACGTGCGGGGGTGGTACAACAATAAAATTGTACCTTTAAATTCTAATGTTTAAAATCAAATAAAAAATATGTAATATGACGGTTACTACAATATTAAAATAGTTTTTTAAAAACCTGGCTAACTGGTTAATAATTCATTTTAGTTAATCGGATATTCAACAAACTACGCATGAGAACTAATACAAATCCAAGAAACGGACGGCTCCTTCCAACTAGACCCAGTTGCCACAGCTCGTGATTATCCTGATCGATAGTTGTTGGATCTCGACTTATTTCTAACCGATATATAATAATAATTCCCAAATTCCAATCCACTGCTTATCACTTTTGCTGGCCAAGCTCACTCAAGCATACAGCATGAAATCAGATTTTACATCTAATCTGAAGATAATGTTAATGCGAAGCCTATAACCACAAACTAGAATTAATTAATGTTTCTATACTTTAAACTTTAATTCTACGTAAGTTGTAGTGCGGCTTCGAAGTGTCCGCGCGTGGTCCACGTGGGGTCACTAATCCGCATAAAGCGATGGGTTGCACATTGCCACTAATTATTCCAAAAATTAATATTTGATAAGAAACCAATAACTTCCCCATAAACTGTGCACCCACATACGTTTTCTAAAACAGTTAATCGGCTCCGATGGCCATGGATTTATTTCCCTTGCTCTAAATGAAGACGGACACCCACGCTTAATAGACCACGATTTGCGAGAATGTGATGCGCGATTCAATTTTTGTCAGATTTTGCAACAACAACGTAAGTGCTGTCACTCTTCCATCATACACAGTAATGCCAACCACGCCCGGTCCCGGCAACTTCACGCCGCCCAATCAACATGGCGTTTGACAACAACAGTGACAGTGAAGTGACAGTGCTTGTGTATACTGGAATGCATCACAACATCAACGGATTAAATATCAGATAAATGGTAAGTAACATTAATTAAGCAATAATAAAATTAACTCCCCCAATAACTAAGATCCAACTAAGATGTGAGCATATAATACCCCACATAACTTAAACTAATAATAACAACAAACATTGGTTAATAATTTGACTTATTGGCACTAAACATTTTCCAATTATAATTCCCACTAATAATTATTATAATCAACCAATAACAATTCTATTTTTCCAGATTTACATTGGTAGAAGGAAGTTAGCGGAATCCAAGATCGGTTAACTATCGATATCAGATGTCATCCAGCAAGTAACTACCAATATCGACAGGTCAGCAACTAATTAATTAATTGCGCTTTATTTCCTATATATCTGTTAATTATATCATTAAGTTATTTACCAATTAATAAGTTCCTATTAAGTTGAAAACTATTAACGACCTTAATCGTTTCAGATCCAAGATGTACATTTGGTTGCCGACCTCAAGATGAAAAATGGACCGTAACAATGTAATTAATAATAACCACAAATAAGAATAATAAAACACACAAATATAAAATTGGCAATAATCACAGTATATATCTATATTATTAAGAACTATAAATAAATGTAAATTACAATAATAATTAATATTATTAATAACAGAACATATCTATATAAAAATTATAATTTCTGACAAATAAAATGTAAATTATAATAGTAACCACAGATATGAATAATAAAACACAATAGGTCTGTTCCAACCTACAATTTGGACAGTTTGCAAACCGTCAAAACTCTGCACACAAACAAATATTTGTCATTCTTAGGCAATATTTTATACACAGTAATTTGTTTGTGTGCATAGTTTGAATTGTTTGCAAATCATAGGTTGGAACAGACCTTATATAAATAATAAAACACATAATTATAAATACAAAATTGACAATAAAAATCACCGTTAATAAAAAAATATAATATAAAAATTATACTTCTAAAAATTGTGTTTTTTGTTTTTTTTTTTGTTTAGGTGGGGAATCTTCTAAAGACTGAAAGTGTCGGATTCACTTTTATATGCCTTGTTCACACATGTTTACCAATTTTGTCAAGTAGCAAGTAATTTATACTAGAGCAGATTAAGCTAAACTAGCGTGTGAGGCATTATGAAGAGCGCCTACCGACTAAACCCTACCGATTATAGAATTACCTGAAAGCTCATAAAATGCAAAAGTGCATTTTAATATAAAAAATATAATAATATAATACAAAAATCACAGATCACAGTTGAGATTTGTAGAAGCAAAAATTGCTTAGTCCATACAAATAAATTTGAGAAAAATGATAAAAACTAATGTGACATTTGATATAGAGAGTTTTACTACAAAATCATGTTTTAAATATGCAATTTGAATGTAATAACGTATTTGAAAAAACAATATGATCCGGTATTTAGGTAATTATTACAAATAGTAGATACAGCAAGTTTTATTTCTACACCGTTCTAAGTTACTATATATAAAAATAAAATATTAGTTATCACAGATATAGAGAATATGTACTTATGTAATATAATACAAAACAGACAATAAATATATGAGGTGTAATATTAAAATGAATAAAAATGATTAAACTTTGATTAAGTTAAAAATCAAAACTATAATTTAAAAGTATTAAAACGTGCTTAAATATACTTGATTAATTCTGCAAAATCTTAAAATTGTAACTGATTTGATTGCAAAAGTTTATCGACTGTATTCATTTTTTTGGTTGACATCAAAAACTACTAATTACTACATGCATTTTACTGCTAAATTCCTCATAATCACAGATATGAATAATCACGTATATGTACAGGTTTGTTTTAAATACTATTTAATAATAAATAACTGGAAGAAAGTTTTTTATGTAAATATAAAATTTATTGGTCTGTTTACGACTAATAAATTTGAATATTTTCAAAATAAATTCTATAAATTAAAAAAAATAATTGAAACTATTTTGTAAATGTAGCAAGTTTTCTCTTTTTTTTTTAATTATTATTTCCTTCTAAACCGACTTGCTTATTTACTTCAACTTTGTTACCGGCCTTATTTTTATTCAAAATATTGATATTTTCTTGTTTTGCATTATTTTTTTGTTTAACATAATTGTTTAAAATAATATTAGAACAAATAGATAGTATTATATTATATAAAACAAAATATTCTTTCCCACACTGGCATATTTCAGTATAATCTATTACATAATTATGTTGCAAGCTCTGCACAGTGAGATTACATAGAATATGTTTCTACTTGGATAAAAAAAAAAATATTTTCTAAATTTTTGTTATTAATTATATATTCAAATATGCAATACCTATGATAAAATAATTTTTTTGCAGAAGTTGTAGCTATTGACAAACCACCCCTTTGTAAATAATTGAAATATTTATTATCTGTAAAACTCCCTTTATCCTCGGTTATTAATGAAACACAAATATTGCAATTAAATTTTTTTGACACGCAATGAGCGGCGTTACTACAGACATAGGTTTTTGCTGAATCATCAACCTGACAACTCTCTAAATAGTTACTATCCAAAATTTGTAAAAATTCTCTTATATCTAATACTTTTAATTCTGAATCAATTTTTGAAAATGAGAAATAGCCTTGAATGTGGCTGAAGATATGTTTTAAGCAAATTTTTTTTTAGCACCAATTATGTCATCAAGAGTAGTGAGAGTGACATTTAACAAATTACAGTAAAAGTTTTAAAAGCAAATAGAGAATCAATATAATATACATAAGTGCAGAGACAATAAAATCAACGACAGAGATTAAGAGGAACAAAGCGGTGTGCCGCGAAAAGGCAAAGTAGGATTAAAATCCTAATTAGAAAGTAATAAAGCAACCAAACCTATAAGCGTACCGTACGAAAAAATTACACTAGAATAGAGGAAGGAATTGTTAAAGCATTAAATACAAAAATTAATACATTCATTCCAAAGAGCGCTTGGTAGCCGAGTGCGTAGAGCCGTGGACTGTAAATGCAAAAGTTGGCGGATCGAGGCTCTAGCGAAGAACAATATTTTTATTAAATAAATAATAAATATATTTTCAAATAAAATTAACAATGCCTTCAGACGACGAAAACGTATTCAAAAGAGGCAGTAAAACTGAAAGAACACCCGAACAAGACTAGAAAAAAAAGAAGAAGAGAAAAAAACGGATATGGCTACAACAGAAGCAAGCGGAAGTGGAATAAAACAGTTACAAATAATAAACGAAACACAAACTTTAATCCTGCAAGGGTAGTTGTGAAAAAAGCATATAAAATGAAAATCAATAATAAACTGGAAAGCATTTTTGTACAATTAGAGAGTTGGGAAGATAAACGAAAAATTATGATGAAGAAAAGCGTATTAAAGAGAACCAACATATTTATTGATAATGATCTCACAAGAAAAGAAAGAGAAATACAGAAAGAACTAAGAAATTTTGCAAAAGAGGAGAAGACAAAAGGAAAGACGGCGATTGTTGGATATATGAAGATAGTGGTAAATGGAGAGAAACGTTGTTACAACGAAAGAAACGGCAAAATAGAAGTGTCAAAAAACTAGTAGCAGTAATAAATGGGGAGAGGGAAATAAAAACAAAGAAGAATAAAGTTATGAAAGAAGAGAGACAAACAAATTACAAGCAAACAAAGAGGATCTACAAATAACAGATACTAGCAATAAAATAAATATATTATTTTGGAATCTATCAGGTTTAAATAACAAGGATGACGATTTTTGTAAATACATAAGAAAATTTGATGTAATTGGAATGGTGGAAACATGGATAGATGAAAAGAAGTAAACAAACATGGAAAATCAAATGCCTAAAGAGTTTAGATGGAAATGCCAACCATCAGTTAAAGAAAAAAAAATGGGAAGAGCAAAAGGGGGAATCTTAACAGGAATAAGAAGAAAAATACCACAAGAAAACAACGAAAAATTGGAAATGGAAGGAATGGTGCAGCAAAACTTTATACTGAGAAGAACAAAATACAAAATGATTACGTTGTATAGCAGAGGGATAAAAAAAATTAGAACAAAGTTAGAAAACTCAATACAAAAAACCGAAGAGACAAAACTAATAGTAGGAGGAGATTTCAACGCCAGGATTGGACTAAACTGAGAAAGAATAAATAACAGACAAAAAAGCAAAAGAGAGTCAAAAGACAAACTAGAAAATAAAGAAGGAAAAGAAATGATAGAAATGATTGAAGAGAATGGTTGGGACATACTAAACGGAAATATGGAAGGAGATGAAAAGGGAGAATATACCTACATAAGAGCAAAAGGACAATCGGTAATTGATTACGTAATGGTAAATGAAGAAGCGTGGCAAGAGATAGACACATTTAAGGTTGGAGAAAGAGAAGAGTCGGACCATCAGCCACTAGAAGTGTATTTAAACGGAAGCATAAAAAGAGAAGCAAAGAAAGAAAGAGAAAAAGTAACAATAATAGTATGGACACAAGAGAGCGTAGAAATGTACAGGCAAAATTTATATGGACGACATTTTAAAGAAAAAGGCGTAGAACAAAAAATGGCAGAATTAGAGAACATAATTGCAGATGCAACAATAAGGAAAACTTTTTTACAAACAGAAGAATCATTTGCAAAAAGCAAATGGTGGAGCACAGAATGCACACAGAAAAATAGAAAAGCTAGAAAAGTATTCCGAAATTGGAAAAATGGCAAAGCGACTAAATAAGAATATCAGAGTGCTCAAGAAGTATACAAGAATAAATGCAAAGAAGTTAAGGCAATATATATAAAAAAAGAAGAAATAGAGATAAAAGAAATACGGTCGGAAGAAGAAGCATGAAAATACATAAACAAAGAGAGAAAAAGCAGAAGACAAAAAAACGAACAAGTTTTGATGGAAGACTGGAGGAAACACTTTTTAAAACTGTATGAAGGATTGTTGGACAGAATAACCGATAGACAACCAATGACAATAGAACAACTGAAACAAGATGTAGATGAAATAACAAAGGAAATGATATGGAAGCAAATAAACAAACTAAAAAAACAAAAAGCGCCAGGTGTGGATGGAATACAAAATGAAGCATGGATGTATGGTTCGGAAAATTTGATTGATAGATGAATGAGATAATAAATAAAGTATGGAAGGGAAAAGGGTTTCCTAGTCAGTGGAGAGTAGGGCTTGTATGTCGATACACAAAAAAGGAAATAAAGAGCTTGCTGAAAATTACAGAGGTATAACGTTACTAAGTACAGCAAACAAGATCTACGCAATGGTACTAGAAGAAAAATTGAATGGAGAACTAGTAATGAATGGAATATTGCCAGACGGTCAGGCCGGGTATAGAAAAGGAAGAGGGACCATGGATAATGTATACATATTACACCATATAGTAGAGAAGGAAATAGCAGAAAAGGGAGGAAAGTTGTATGCGTTATTCTTGGACCTAAATACGGCATTTGACAGTGTGAGTAGAAAGAAATTGTAGATGTATTTGAGAAAAAGAGGAATAAATGAACACCTAGTAAAAAGAATGGAAGAAGTATACGTGGAAACAGTTAGCAAAGTCTGTATGAATGGCAAAATGAGTGAAAAGTTTTGGACTACAAAAGGTGTGAGACAGGGATGTCCACTCAGATCTAGTTTGTTTGCGGCATACATTGCAAATGTAGAAAAAATGCTATGTAAGGCGCAGACGGGTGGGATGGTAGTGGGCAGAGAGAAAGTGTGGTCGCTGGCTTATGCAGACGACATGGTGGTTGTAGCAAAACAAGCAAATGAAATGAACGAAATGATTAGATGCCTGGATAAGTATTTTAGAAAAAAAGATTTGGAAGTGAATGTAAATAAAACAAAAATGATGACTTTTAGAAAGGAGGGAGGAAGACGTAGAGTAGAAAATTAGAAAAAGGGATGGGAAAGAAATGGTTTAGCCACGTGGAAATAATTGAATTTACGTCCTTACGCGGTCTAAGTAGATTGGGTAGGTTTTTATAATAAACGCTGTCTTCTTACTATATGTATTTATTGCAGCTTGATTGCAAGTTCAATAATAACTAACTCTATTTTACGTAAAATACAATATATATATACAATTTCTTAATGGGTAAAAGTGTACAGGGGGAAAAAAAGGGTGCAATGATTAGTTTTTAACAACGATTAATAAAATTCATATTTCTGGGAATTTAAGGGTTAATCAGGTATAAAGGATTAAAAATAAATACATCTGTACAAATAAAACAAATAATTACAAACGGATGTCACAATAACCATAAATATAAATTAATTAGATATAATAAAACGTATTAAATAATAATACAATTTGGCGGCGCCAACATGCTCCCACCTTAAAAAGATTAATTTCTTTTAAAATAATTGTTTAATTGTCACCTTGATTTGGTAACAAACATATTTTTGAGACCGCACGTTTAAAAACACCACTTGAAGTTTTCAGTGATACTACACGCACATGTCCATCGCTTCCTTTGAATAGTTCTAAAATTTTGCCCATTTTCCACGTTGCAGGAGGATCGTTTCGTTCGATAAGTAGAACCATCAGACCTTCTTTAAGCTGGTGTGAATTTTCTTTACTCCACTTAGTACGTGTTTGCAAGTGATTTACGTATTCTCGTTTCCATTTTTGCCAAAACTGCTGCGTTAATTGCTGCATACGTTGAAATGTCACTAAACGATTGGTTGGTAGATCGCTGAGGTCTTTATCAAATGTAGTTGTTAGTGGTCTTCCAATTAGAAAATGTGCCGGGGTAAGAGGGTTAAAATCATGTGGATCGCTACTAAGAGGATATAAAAGACGCGAGTTAAGTACAGCTTCGATCTGTGTTAGAACCGTTTCAAATTCTTCATGAGTTAAAATTCCCCTACTACGCGAGTGAGATGCCGTTTCATCATTTTTATATTAGCTTCCCAAATTCTACCAAAGTGTGGAGATTTAGGCGGTATAAATTCCCAAGTTATATCAATACCTTCATTCGACATGCCGCTATGAAGTTCCGAATTCAAGTGATTGTTTTAGTGCATACGCAGATAAACAAACAAGCATATATTTTAAACGTTTTACTTCCACGCGAACGTCGTTCGTGTCCTTTAAATGGGCCAGCAAAATCCACGCCCGTGGTTAAAAATGGAGGTGATGGATTGACTCGATGTTCGGGCAAATTTCTCATCATTTGGATGTATGGTTTAGGGTTAGATTTAAAACAAGTTACACATGCTCTTACAATTTGCCTAGTTAAATTTTGCCCCCTAACAGGCCAATAGTTTTGTCTCAACGTAAAAAGAAGCTGTTGGGGACCACAATGCAAGTTTATTCTATGATAGAATAAAGCCAACAATGTAGTTAAATGATGATGTGGCAATATAATTTGATGCCTTTGATCAAAATTTTGATAACAATTTTTTAATCTTTCTCCTACTCTTAACAAACCGTCATTGTCAATAAATGGAGAAAGTGAAAGAATTGCGGAATTTGAATGTAAATTTTTTTCATTTTTTAATTGTTCAAGTTCAATTCTATAAGATTGTATTTGAATTAGTTTTATTAACAATTTTAATGTTTTGCGGCGTTCTTGTGCTCCAATGTTGTCTGAATAACTTTGTTTCTGTCTAATTTTATTAATAAACCGTAAACAATAAGAGAAAACACGAATTAATTTTGGCAAATTTGAAAATTGTGATATAATATTTAGATGAGTTGTTACAGTATATAAAACTACTAATCTTTCATCAGGTAATTCAACATTAAGATGGCTTTCTACAGGATAATCGTTTCCTTAAAGCCATGAGGGCCCCTGCCACCATAAATTATGAGCGTCGGTCACTTCTAGAAATGAACCTCGAGAGATTAAATCAGCTGGGTTGTCAGCTGATTTAACGTGATGCCAATTTTCTGACAAAGTTAACTGCTGAATTTCTGAGACCCTATTAGCCACAAAAGTTTTCCAACGACTTGGACAAGATTTTATCCAACATAATGTAACCTTTGAATCAGACCACAGAAAAATTTTATTAAACTTAATTTTTAGTATTGTAAGAATACGTTGGGTCAATTTTGCAAGTAGTACACTCGCGCAAAGTTCTAACATGGGTATAGTAATTTGTTTGATTGGAGCAACTCGACTTTTGGCCGTCAATAATTCAATTTTGTGTACGTTGCAGTCATTTATACTTTTAACATATATGCACGCGCCATATGCCTTTTCCAAGGCATCTGCAAATCCGTGCAGTTCAATATATTTGTAGTTTGTGCTGATTGCTTGCCGTTTTATTTTGATTGAGTCTATTTTATTTATATCTGATAAATATCGTTTCCATTCATACTCAATTTGTGATGGCACTGGGTCATCCCAACTGCTTTTTAGTTTTCTTAAGTCTTGAGTAATTAACTTTGGAATAATATTTAGTGGACTTAGTAACTCAAGTGGATCAAATAGTTGAGCTGTTTGACTTAGAATTGATCGTTTTGTATAAGAAATTTTATCTGGGCATTTTTTACTATTATACTGGAACTGGAATTCATCTGTTATTACATTGAAAACAATACCAAGAGTTTTTGTTTCATTCGTAAATATATTTGAAAACTGTGAACTGTTTTCATTACTGGACTGAAAGTGATTGATCGATTGTTTACTGTTTGAATTCCATTTACGAAGTGAAAATCCTGCAGAAATTAAAATGTTTGAAACTTCAGTACAACGAGTAATTAAGACGTCTAAGTTATTGGACCCTGTTAGTAAATCGTCGACGTACATATCTTCTTTGATAATACTTGAAGCTTCTGGATAATTGTCTTTATTCTGATTTGTCAATTCAAATAAACATCGTATAGCAAGATATGGAGCTGAAGCCGTTCCGTATGTGACGGTATTTAACTCATAAAAATTAAGTTTTAAATCTGGATGATCACGCCACACTATTTTTTGTAAACATCTTTGATCAGGATTGATTAATACCTGCCTATACATTTTCTCTATATCCGCTATAGCTACGAAACAGTATTTCCTAAATTTTATTAAGAGAGTAAAAAGATCTGACTGAATGGTTGGACCTACATTGAATTTCATTTAAAGATATATTTGTCGAGGTTTTTGCGGAACCGTCGAAAACTACTTTTAATTTGGTTGTAATGCTATCTTCGCGAGTAACGCAATGATGCGGAAGAAAATATTCGTGTTTTTTGTTTTTAGAAGAAATGGGAGATCTATATATTCAGTTATAAAATCTGAATACATTTGTTTTTGAGTAAATTTTTTATTTAAACGATTTTTCAAACTGTAAAATCTTTGCAGGGCTTGTGCGCGTGAATCACCTAATTCATACTGAACTTGTTTTAATGGAATTGAGACTATAAATCAACCCGATTGGTCACGACGAGTGGTGGTTTTAAAATATGATTAGCAGAACTCTTCATCTGGTGTTAAAAAATTTGAATTTTTCTCGTAATTATCAAGTTGCCAAAATTTTACTAGTTGTGAATTCAGTGACAAACAAGAAACAACTTTGTTTTGATAATAATTAACTGGTATGATGCCTGAAATGATCCAACCGAGTTGTGTATTTTGCATCTTTATATCAGAATTTTCAATGATAATTTGACCATCTAAAATAATGTTCCAAAAAAGAGTGGAACCAACGAGTATGTCGATCGGTTTTGACTGATGAAATTCTTCATCAGCAAGTGAAACGTTGAATGGGATATTAAAATTAAATCTTTCAAACGATATTTGAGGTATGTTATCTGTGAGTTTGTCAAGAATCAAACACGACATTTCAGTTGCAAATGGTGAAGTTTTAGATGTTACCTTTAATGTAACACAATGATTAATATGTGACATTTTTTGATTTATTCCCGATACTGTATGATTAAGTGAGTGTTTGTTTAATTTTAATTTATTTACTAATGAATTTGTTATGAAATTGGATTGTGACCCGGATTCTAATAAAACACGAGCTTGGTGTGCCTTTCCAGATTAATCAAACACATTGACTTGAGCAGTACACAATAAAGATACATTATTTTTAATCGTCGAACAATTGATTGATTGTTTACAGATTTTTCAAAATGAAGTAAAGTATTATGTGATAAATTACATTTGCGACATGCAGACGACTTGCATTCTTTTACATTGTGACCCTTTCGAAGGCAATTTAAACGTAATTTCATTATTTTAGCTAAATTGAAACGATTTCGAATAGATTTTTCAAGAAATTCGGAACATTGATTTATATAATGTGTATTGTTACACACTGGACAAGAATGTGAGCTTTTCGATGTTATTGTGAATGAGTTTATGTGTGGTTTATTTTTTGATACATTTTGAGGCTGATATCTACCTGTTTCAAAAATATACGATTTTTCTAAGAGAAATTTGATTAAATGTTGACAATTAGGCAATTCATCGAATTTAAAATTATTATTCATATATAAATCCCATTCAGTATTAGTTCTTTTGTCTAGTTTTGATAGAATGTGAGGAATAAGTAACACTTCAAAATTTTCAGGAGATATTTTTAATGATTCGATACTACGAATATATTGCTCAAGCGAATTAGCGGCAGATTTTAGTGAAGTAAAATCGAAGTTTAAAATATTTTTTGAATGTGCGTAAATAATTCTTCGACGTTGATTGAATCGATCTTTAAAAATATTGTACGCGACCATATAATTTGATGCAGTAGTTTCTAATGATTTAATAGTGTTTAATGCTTCACCGCTTAAGGCAGATCGCAAACAGCACAATTTCTGAACTTCCGGTATGGAACCATTTTTGTGAATAACCGCGTTAAATGCGTCCTCAAATGAACGCCACTTAGTAAAATCACCATCAAATGAAGGTAATTGTATTGTGGGTAATTTAATGTTTTTAGATGAGTCCGTATTAATAGATTCTACTTTTCTAATGTCTTTTGCTTTAATAAGAGCAGACGCGGCACCCAAAAACATATCAATTAATGACTCTAATTCAATTCGAATTTTGAAGTCAGTTTCAATATCTTTAGACACTGACTCAATTGAAGATTGAGTTGTCTCAAACTGATCTGCATTTTGTTACAACCTTTTGAGTCGGCGCGATATTGTTTCGACGTCAACATCACTTAAGGGTATATTGACAAAACTATTTATGAATTGTTCGAATGACGTTAGCTGCATTAAAAACGCGTTTCGTTTTTCAATTAGTTGCGGTTCTGCTGAACGAGGCATTGTTTTAAGATCGAAGCTTTACTAACACGAGAAACGAGGAAATGGGAACACAAAGGAAAGCACTTACTTGTTTGTAAATATATTTGTGTTGTTTCGACAAATGATGAAGTTGAGGTGCTGTGAATGACCGGTGCAAACTTCTTAAAGACGGTTTTTCTTTATTATAAAAATTCGGAACGAAGGACCATTGGTTTAGCCACGTGGAAATAATTGAATTTACGTCCTTACGCGGTCTAAGTAGGTTGGGTAGGTTTTTATAATAAACGCTGTCTTCTTACTATATGTATTTATTGCTGCTCGATTGCAAGTTCAATAATAACTAACTCTATTTTACATAAAATACAATATATATACAATTTCTTAATGGGTAAAAGTGTACAGGGGGAGAAAAAAGGGTGCAATGATTAATTTCTAACAACGAGTAAAAAAATTCATATTTCTGGGAGTTTAAGGGTTAATCAGGTATAAAGGATTAAAAATAAATACATCTCTACAAATAAAACAAATAATTACAAACGGATGTCACAATAACCATAAATATAAAATAATTAGATATAATAAAACGTATTAAATAATAATACAATTTGGCGACGCCAACAAGAAATTAAAGAAGTAAAAACATTTAAATACCTAGGATATGTTTTTTGTACAACCAATAGTGAAAATGAACACATAAAAAATATGACAAGAAAAGCAAATAAAGCGGTAGGACAAGTATGGGGAATTGGTGAAAGAAAATTTGAATGTATGAGAATAAAAGGAATGATGTTTGATAGTTTATTAAAAAGTATGTTATTGTACGGAGCAGACATTTGGGGATGGAAAGAGCAAGATAAGTTAGAGGTTATTCAAACAAAATACTAGAGATGGGTATTAGGAGTAAACAAAAAGAAAAAGTTAAAATAGACAAATTAAGAGTAGAAGCAAGAAAGCGAGCAATGAGGTATGAAGAAAGAGTGAGAGAAAGGAATGAATGTAAAATATTACAAGAATGTCTGAAGGGAAAATGCGGAAAAATGGGAACATTTAGAGAAAAATATTTTAACAGGAATGAGTATGCTAGTGAGGAAGTAGAAAGATTAAGAATAGATAGAATAGAAATTATGATGATAGATAGAGATATACAAGTGCAAGAGCAAAGAACACGGATAAATGAATCTAGGTACAATTCAAATTATGAACACATTATAACGGATGAACTACCAAAGTACCTAAAAAATGTATATTATTGAAAAATGGAAAAAATTATGATTGCAAGATTTAGATGTGGAAATGAGGAGAAAGTGTGCAAATTTTGGTTGAAAGAGGAAAAGAAAATATGTAGATTGTGTGAAGAAGTTAGGGAAAGCATAGAACACATGTTAAAATGCAATGAGATGAGAGAAGAGCAAATAGGAAGAAATGAGGTACTGAAAGAAGATGGAAAAGGAATGAAATGGATGATGACGGTAACAAAAAGAAGAAAGAAAATTGAAACAAAATTAATAAATAATTAATTAAAAACAGGGTTTAGGGTTGTTAAGATTATATATATTATATTAGTAGTAAATTAAGTTATATGGTAAATGTTATGTTATGTTAAGTTGTAAAATTTTCAAGGCCGAAAGGCAAGAAATAAACAATTATATATTATATATGTCATCAAAAGAAACATTATAATTGCAACCAGATAATTGCCAATACATCCAAAATCTCTTTTCTAATTTTTCAGTTGTGAATTTACTTACCTATTAAAATATATTTCGGCGAGTATTTGTCAAATGAATATTTAATTATTTCAATTATATTTAAAGTACTTTGACGTATTGCATTATACGTTAATAATGTTAGAAACCCGTTGTTGAGAATATTCGATTGCCATTTTTCCAGCCAAACTACAAATTTATGTAAAAAAATTATTTTCTTATCATCAATATTTTCAAAAGGTTTGCACCAATCATTAAGCTTTATTTGCCATTTAAATGTACTATTATTGTTGATAATATCCCACCACGTTTTAATAATTTCTAAAAAATGTACAGTGTCTAAAAACTCGTAGTCTCTAAGAGCAGCAATCGTTGAATGATGAAAGATATTATCTGCTAAAGGAACCTTTTGTTTTTCAAGTGAAGATGGAAATACAGTTTTATAATTTAATTTAAATGCTTTTTTGATAATATTGTTTTTTTCTTTTTGATAAACGTTGCGTAATTCTTGAAATTTAGCATATCTAATTTTACAAGATTCAAAATCTGGGTAGACAAAAGTTTGATCAATATTTTTTAAATTCGTCTAATTATTTTTGACGTTCTTAAAAATGTGCATAAAATAATAGTTTAAAAAAATTTTTTGATCATGATTTGTTTCATTAATAAAATATTTATTATTTCCACTTAGCGATAATTTCTTAAACATCATTCGATTGATTGCATGGTTATCCGAGATTATAATTTCTTCCCTTGTTATATTAAAAACCGGTAATAATTTTACAAAAGCTAAACATATCATAAAATTTAAAACGGTTTTTGTAATTTCGTTATTATTATGAGCAATGCCAACAATATTTTGTGCTCTGTATTCTAAGCGATTACTAATATATATCTCATCTATTAAAAGAACAACTCTATCAATATTTTTTAAAGATTTTGAAATTTTTAAAAGATAATTAGTATTACTTGAATTATCAGTAGGAGATATATTCATTGAAGATGAATGGTGTTGTAAACATGATGAGGAAGTCTAAAAATATGACGCATTAAATTATAACAGGTGGGCGATTTAGAATAAAACATAAATGACATAACAATTGTTGTCGCAGAATATTTAATTTTAGAAGAACTTATCAGCTTTAACTGATCTATTAAAACTTCTAGATTTCGAGCAAATTCGAAATCTTCTGTTTCTCTTACGACTTGTTTTGCTAAATTTAAAAAGTGCAAACCTTTTTTAAAAAAAAACATTGTTTTACTGATATGTATGCTGTTTTCAATACTTATAGTAGCAGACAGATCAATATTAAGCACATATAAAAATAAGCCAGCATCATTTATTTTAATTTCCCAATTATTTAATGTAACATTCTTACCAATTTGTTGAGTTAAATCTTCAAAGTCCTTTATTATATCTTCCTGTAAACTTTTTTCAATTATTTCAGCTTGTCGTTTTATTACATTTGTCTGTCTCTCTGCTGGATCTTTTCGTTTGGCTATCTTCTCTTTCAATAAATAATTTGGCAAATTTAGAAAAATGCATGGAATTGCATTTGCCACTAGATTCGGAAACGTTAAATTTACCTAAAACAAACAGCACATATCATATTTGGAACAAAAACATTAACTTTATGATGTAATGTATTTATACACAATCAGGAGTCACATTTAATATAATAAAAATATATATGTTCCCACAAATGTTATGGTAAATAAGAATATTACAAATTACCTGTGTGTAGGTTCCATCAGGCTCCAAAAGTTTCTCGAAGCGACTAATGTCAGACTCTTCAAAGTGGTTCGCACAAACCGCATTAGTTTTGAAAGGGACCCAGTCTTTCCTCGGAATTGCATGAATCCACTTTCTTTTTAGATCTTTATTTTTAATGAAAGAAAATGTACTAATTAATCCGGTTATTTTGACTGTAGAATTATAATTGGATTTGCAATTAGGTACACAATATTTTCAAGGCATCTAAAATAAAAAGTATATGTTATTATTTGCACAACAAACAATAGAATTAAATCACTTTATTTAAATTATTAATATAATGCATTTAATCATTATTTAAGTGTGTATTTACTAATTAATATTGTCTTTGCACGGCTTGTAAGTAGAGACGGTTGTGGTTCGTAGATTAATTGGCGGACAAACGCCAGATAACTTTGTAGACCGTGCCAAAAAAAAAACGATTCGTATTGTGTTTAGATGTAAACGGTGGCCAATATGAACATTTGTAGTTTATAATAAATAATAACATTTGACGAGTGTATTAAGTTGCCTACATTAAAGGTTTGAATATAGAAATACAAATTTTGCTACGTTGCCATGCGTAACAAAACTTTGAGGATCTCGTGAGGCCAAACGAACAGTTTCTCAGTATTTTGGAATTAAGATTTTTGTTTTCTTTTGGCACGGTCTACAAAGTTACCTGTCGTTTGTCCGCCAATTAATCTACTCCCTGTATAATATACTTTTTGTATACTTATAGAAAAAAAGAAATTAAAAAAAAAATTAAAAATTAATGCTAATTTTTCTTTCAAGATGGCAGAATTAGTAAATGTATGTCAAATTATACTATAAACAATTTAAATAAATCATTATTTTAATAAAGAATTAATTAGCATTTGTTTAAAAATAAAATTAGTTATCAGTTGAATGTTCTTGTTAATTAAACGCATGAAGTTGTTTATTAATTCTCGCATCACTGATGACATTGTTGAACAAACAATTTAAATAATAATGAATCAGCGTTTTACAATACTTAGTTAACATTATTTAATTGCCATATTTTCTTGTTATGATGATTAATAATTTATAAATTTTATTTAGACATAATTATTTAATTCTACCAATAAATTAATTAATATGATAAAATAATTACGATCATCATTTATTTGTTTTATCTTCTAGTACTACTTTATTGTGTGTAAAGGCATTATAGTCATTTTTTTTTTTTTTGAGTTATTTTGTGTCTAAATTTGCTATAATTTTGAGAAAATATTGAACTATAAACGAAGTTAAGTTTTTAGTTGATATTGTAACCAATTCAATTTATATATTACTAAATGTTTTTTTTTTCATTTTTTTATTTTGTGTGTGTTTCTTACAAAGAGTTCTATAACTAGAGATTCCATGCCAGCGTTTTGTCGTATAATTTAGTATCTCCGTCTTTGTCGCACCATGACGTTTCTTCTCGATCATTAGTAGAGAGAGGGAGAGAGTATAGTGTTGTGCGACAAGATACCGAATTGTACGGCAAAACATTTGAGGCATCAAACTGGATAAAAATGTATAAATTGGTATTAAATCAAGAAAAGAATACCCGTATACCTATACAAAAAAATTAAACAGAGCTAAGATATTAATTAAAAAAAGAGGTGTTAAGAACGGTGTACTTTGCAAACTTTCACTCACGCTTGAGATATGCAATACAATTCTGGGAAAATAGTAATGCCAACAAAAAAACTACTTGTCATACAAAAACAAGTATTACAAATAATTTATAAAATACCTAGCCGAGCAATATTGAAAAGCAACAGTATTTTAACAGTCGCTGTGGTATTTATATTCAATTTACTGGTTTTCATGTTTAACCATAAAACCAAATTTAATTATTCTTAACCGCTTCATGACTACAGGCATAATGAATACTTGCATATACACTGCCGAGCATAAAATTAGGGTCACTTCGTAATTTGATTTTTTTTTTGAAATGGTTAGTTTTTAAGTGTTTTTTGGTTGTAACAGTATACTAACTGATTGCTTAAATTAAAAAAAAAAATATTTGTTGTTCAAAGTTTATTGAAAGTAATGAAAACAAACAATTTCAATTTGACGTGCTAAGTATTTAAATAATCAAGCTTACATTCATATGCTTTTGTTGAAACAAACAAGCATAGTTTTTGATTCTGTGATGATATCTGTCTTTTGCAAATGGTTTGTGTATTGTTGTCATTGAGCATAAACCATGTTGTTGCGGCACAAATTGTGGCGGCTTTAGAAGACGGCGGCGGTCAGCACGAAACTGCGAGAAACGTTGATGTAAGTCTTTCGAGTGTGCGGCGGCACGAAAAAACTAGTCTGCTTACAAGCAACACAACAACAGCTAGAGATGACCAATTTTTTGTTTCTAGTGCTTTGAAAAACCGACGGTCACGGCAGTTTCCCTTCAAAATCATCTGCAAGAAGTCAGAAATGTAAACATAAATGAGTGGACAGTTAGGAGGCGACTTCATGGTGCTGGAGTATCTTCGAACTTTGCACGAGAACCTTGAACAATAGCGGGTTAGAGTCGCGTATTGTTTCCGATAAATCGCAATTCTGTCTTACGAGAGATATGCTCATGCATGTATTGTCGATCGACTTCCATTTAATAGAGGATCAGTTATAGCATGGGGAAGCATATCTTTTGACACTTTCACGGGTTAGTCTTTATCGAGAATCTGACGTTGATTGCGCATAGGTATCTGACAGAGGATCTAGAAGACCAATTTTACCATTTATAGTTATTCTTGGTGACAACGCAACATTTATGCATGATAACGCACGGCCCCACATTGCTCGGATAGATACTGAAAATCTTAACAAATATCAAATTGTTTGGCCTTCTTGCAGTCCAGATTTAAATCCAATTGAGCATGTTTGAGATAAGATGGGAAAACATTTACAAAAATATGTGTAGCCCCCCGAAATTCTAGAGAGCATTGCAACATACCGGTGCAGGAATGGGACAATCTTCCGCAGAATGTGATGCAAAATCTGATATAGATCTTCATCGTTTGCAAGCTGTTATCACTGCCATACACATACTCGCTATTGAAATCCTTAAACGTTTTCTTGTTTCAACAAAAGCATATGAAAGTTTTATTACTTAGCATATCAAATTTTATTCATTTTTATTACTTTCAATAAACAACAAAAACTATTTTTTTAGTTCAAGCAATTAGTAAACTGTGATTATTTTGTACATAACATTGTATCATTATTATCTTTGAATAAAGACTTATAATTATTAAATTTTTTTAATTTTTATTATTATTATTAGTAATTGGGTTGTCAGAGCGTTTTGACCCAAAGTTTGACTGAGCTCCGCTTGTACCATTTGGGAATCGCTCTATTTTCTACATACAGGCGTTTCAAATAAATGTACAACATTAGTTATTGACAAGTCAAAAGAATTTATTAACAATAACTGTTTTCATGCGGTGTAAAAAATGTGACCTAATTTCTTACCAGTGCTCATTAGCACATTGTTATGAATGTGTCGTAAATGGGTTTTCTGAATACATTATATATCAAACAATGGTTGTTATTCCGTACATAACAAAAGTTGAAAGCATTAGGAATTATTATATTGTGATGATGGTATCACCTCATTTTAACTAAAATTGTCAATGGAGTAAGTCGCAAATATGAAAATTATTCAATGTTTTATATTTTTGCTACTAATGGACATTCACCAAGCTTCTGTTGGAAGAGGATTACTCATTGAGGTAAAATATTATTTTATTTGTAGTTTTAATCCATATCACAGAACAAATGTTATAGATTATCAGGTAACTTAACAATAGTAGATTATAATAGAGCATATTTTCTTATTGCTCTCAATTAATTAGAATGTTAAATTTGTCATTTGTTCTGAAACGAGTCGTCGGCAATTCTAATTAACTGTTAATTTTAGTTTGTAATGTTTATATAATTGTAGTAATTCTTTGCTTTTCTGCATGTTTCTACGATGTACACTTCTATATTCAGATTTACATCAAGGATAACACCTAGGTATCTTATGCTATTTTGATATGAATAAGATTTGTGAAGATTATTAGTTGCTTCTTTAACTGTGATGCTCATGTGTATGATTTTGTGATCATTTACGTTTTCTGTTTGCTAATTTACCAGTTCACCATGTTGGTAATATGATTATATCTATGTGTGAGGTCCTTCTATTTCTCTCGTATATAGATGCGTTTCACTTAGCTATTTGTATAAAATGATGCCTTTACCATCGTATTTGGCAAACATCTTCCCCATATTACGGATTTTGCATTAAAATTCTCGTTTACAAAAGTTTTTATCTTATGCTGCTTGAATAACTCCTGCCCCATTGTGTACAGTAATTATTGGAAATGTGTTAAGATGATATTCGGTGACATAATATAAATAGATTTTTGTGTGTTTGGTATCTACTTATACAAAACTATTTCCCTCACTTTTGTTTGTAAACTTGCTATTGCTGCGTGGTATGTAGATTGTCGCGTTGCCATATTTATACAAACACCACATTCTGTTTTTTGTTTTATTCCAGTTTAGCTTTGCTACTAGAGCAGTGTCTATCCCTTCAGGCGTGTATCTGAACAGATTTATATCCCCTTTGTTTCTGTTTACGTTGGTTTGGACAGCTTCATTTTCTTGACCCTCCCATTTCCCTCAGCTTCTAGATCCCCGATAAATAGGGCAACTTATCGTTTCTGCTTTCTGGCCGTACATTTTGCAGAAACAAAACATTCTTTTATTGTGGCACTCTTTTATCCTATGTCCTAAGTTTTATCTGTTCTTTTGAAATTATTTGCTATTTGTCCGATTCTGTGGCGCTTCTTCATGAGTTGGCGCGCGGTAATATCTGACACCGTAAAGAATACTCGTTTAATTTCGCTTTGGTTAGCTTGGCTTGACAGTTTTTCAGTGCCTATAAGGTCACTACCCAGTTTCTTTTCTAAATCTTTTTTGACTTTTATTTTTGTTTGTCGGTGTTTTCTTGAATGCTTCCGTCGTCTCTTCTTTATTGAACATGGCCGTTGACCGTTTCGGTGACTCTATTTATAATCACTTTGCCTACGTCCATCTGGCTCATGTTGGTAATCGCCTGAGGTTTTATCATCAAGGTTTGTTTTCTACTATCACCTAGTTTGACCTCCCGGATAACAGCAGTTTTGTGCTCGTGTACCCATATGTTGCCACCTTTAGCATACTTGTAGTCTGGCGGTGTGTAAAAACGCATTTTTTTATTTCCAGCATGTTATCGGGGTTGTAGTAGTTTTTTCTACCAAGTGCGTCCTATCTCTTGACGAAGTTTCTGTCCGCCCTGTAAATTCCTCATGTATCTGCCCTCCTGTAGTGCTAAGCTCCTTAACTGCGACTTTTTCATAACATAAGATCAATTGTCCATTTAAGACCTTCTTGCAGGTTTGCTGTCGTTATTGTTTCAGTACAGTTGACAAGATATAAAATATCAGTGTAAATAAAAATAACAGCAAGCTATAGCTGTCAAATACTTAAATTAGTAAATAACTTTAGAAAGTCATTATAAACAGAACCGTTTTCGTTGGAAGGGCATAGGTGCATTTACCAAGTTTTTAAAATCATAGCAGTTTTAGTATGTTTACTGTGTGGTGCATTTCATTTGAAACTGATTTATTCATTCTAAAATTTCTGGCAGCTAAGGCTCATGTAAGTCTAATCTGCTTAACCTTTAATTAAAATTTTAATATGTTTAATGATAAATACGGAAATTTTTTTTTTTTTAATTAAATTGATTTAGTTTTTAAATTATTTATATTTACTTTTATACATTTAAATATTTAAACTTGTGTAGATATTAAAAAGTGAGATTAATATAATTTTCTCTGTTTTTGACTCCGCAACCGCTGCATTTTTGTGTGGCCCAGCAGTTAGTAATACTGGTAATGCCATATCGTCAGCAATTATTTATTTATTTATTTATTACTTAACGGAGGCTATTACAAGTATGAATATATACAGTTTAAGAATACAATAATTAACATATAAAAATACTATTAAGTACTAAAATTAAAAATAAAAACAAACATCTAATATACAAAAAGATCACAATTGTGTGTTAAGGGCACGACGCAGAATATTAAGAGAATATCTAAAATAATCTACATTTATCTTATTAGCATGCCGGAAAATACGTGTAGACGCAGAATGTTGTGCATAATCAGTACGTCAATATGGGACATGAAATATATGGTCACTGCGTAAGACACGAGCAGGAACATGGATACCAATTGAAGTAAGCAACTCAGGACAATCAATAATTCCATGAAGCACTTTAAAAACTAACGTTACGTCAACGTTAAAACGTCTTTTCTCAAGACTGGTCAAATTAAGAATGACAGCAGTTCCTCGTAGCTGCCAACAATGTAGCATTTATATGCTAAGAAACGAACAATTTTTTTTTAATCTGTTTTCTTACCGACTGAAATATATAGAGACCACACATTAAAACAATATTCGAAGCGTTGTAAAGAATAACAATGGTTTTAGAATCACGAAACTCTTCGGAATTGCGCTTGAGAAAGCCTAACAGTTGATATGCTTTAGCCACAATATGCAAAGTAAATGATAAGTTAGAGTCGTGACGTACGCCTAAAGCACAAATAGTGTTAACCCTCGACTACGGTTCATCCATCAGGGAGTATCTATATACTACCGTAGACTTACGTCTAGAAAATGTCATTACTTTGTACTTATTCAAGTTAAGTGATAGACAATTAGTCTGACACATACTAGAAAAAGGCTGCACCTCCTTATCAAGTAATGAAGCATTGTCTAATGTATGAATTCTCATAAAGATTAATAAAAATATTAAACAGCAGAGCTCCTAGGTGTGATCCCTGAGGAACCCCTGACGTAACGTCAATACTACGCGAAACGCATTGACCAATGCGAACAAGTAACGTAACGTAATACATTCAACATTTTCTATTAGTTTGTGTGATGTTTTTAAGGAAATTGAAAACCGTAAAAGTAATTTAAGCGTTGGACCCGACGTCATTCCTTTTTTACTGTTAAAAAAGTGCATTTATTTTATTGCAAAGCCATTGCACTTACTTTTCAATGCTTCATTGAATAAAACTAAATTTCCTCAAATATGGAAACAAAGCTATATTACGCCTTTGTTTAAATCTGGTGCCAAAAAGAATATCACTAACTATAGAAGCATTTGCATTCAATCTGCTACACCTAAATTGTTCGATAAAATTGTAACTGGTCAGTTGCAATGGATGTGCAAAAGCATCTTATTGGAGAGCAGCATGAATTTTGTAAAAGGGCGTTCCACACTTACTAATTTACTCTGTTATGAAAATGATATTTTAAATGCATTTGAATCTAAAGTACAAGTTGACTCAATCTACACCGATTTATCAAAGGCGTTTGATCGTGTGAGCCATCATATTTTGATTGCCAAGCTCAGTGCTCTGGGATTTCATCATGATGTGACTTCCTGGCTATTCAGCTTTTTGAAAGGCGCACGCAGTGTGTAAAAATTAATACCTTTTTGTCACAGTCCATTCTTGTTTCATCTGGTGTTCCTCAAGAATCTCGTTGTAGACCAATTTTATTTTTGCTTTTCATTAATGATATCCCACAGTATATCAATTCATCGTCATTTCTTTTATTTGCGGATGATTTAAAAATGTATAGACGAATATCATCTCTCTGCCATCTTTTACAACTGGACGTAGAATATAAAAAAATGAATATAAAATAACAAAAATATATAAAATAAATTACGTAATTATTAAAGAAACATTTGCTAAATATATTAAAGAAAAACAAATTGAAACTTTTGATACATTAATTGAATTAATGACAAAACTAATAGAAAATAACACCAGAGAAGTAAAACTTAAATATAAACAAGGAAATGATTAGATTAATACCGAAATACTGAACGACTTAAAGAAGAGAAATGATTTATATAATAGATATAAACAAAATCAAACAAACGCTATAATCAAACAAAACTACATTACAATGAAAAATTACGTTGATAAAAAGGTAAATGAAAAGAAAAAAATGTACTATCAAAATAGAATAGAACGTGTACAAGATAACGCAAAAAACATGGAATGAAAATAAATCAAATTATAAAAAATAATAAAATAAGCAAAGATATATCAACAAACACCGACAAAAATGGAACAATACTCACAAATCCTGAAGACATGTCCAATACAATTAATATATACTTTGCAATCATTGGAAAAAACCTTGCAAACAAAAAACCAAATAATTCCACATCACTCAAAACAATTACATTACAAAAGAATATAGACTCAAACGTAACATTTAATCCAACGACGGACGTAGAAATTGAAAACATTATAAACAAACTTAAAGATGGAAAAGCACCTGGAAAAGATATGATAACAACAGAAGTTATTAAAACTGTAAAAAATGAGTTGATACCGCTACTAACTAAATTGATCAACAATACAATATTACAAGGTATATATCCAGAGTGTCTAAAACCAACTGTTATTATACCTATATTTAAAAAAGGAAACAAACATCTACCGGAAAACTATAAGCCTATTGCATTACTCTCTATATTAGCCAAGATAGTCGATAAAATAATTTATGAACGAATATTAAAACATGTAGAACCACATAATATTATAAACACTCGGCAATACGCATTCCAAAAACAAACCGGTACAGGCTCTGCACTTACTGACATAATGCACAATGTCAACAATGCACTTGAGAAAATAATGTCTTACAGTATTTATAAACATGCAGAAAGCGTTTGATACTGTATGTAAACAAAAACTAATTCAAAAACTAGAACAATGGGAATTCGAAAAAAAGAATTAAATCTAATTCAAACTTATTTAAAACAAAGAACCTTACAAACAAAAATTAAAAATACACTGAGTGCAGTAAAATATAGTGATTACGGTATACCACAAAGTGGTGTGCTTGCACCACTTCTATATATTTTATATAATAACGACATATTTGAGTTAAAGCTAAACGGAAAACTATACATATACGCAGACGACACAACTCTAGTACATACAGAAATAAACAAAACAAAACTGCAACACAAAGTACAAGAAGACTTAAATAAAATTAATGACTGGTATAATAACAACCTATTAACAATTAATGAACATAATACAAATTTTATGTGAATATCACGAATATAAAGAAATAACAACATCTTGCTATCTATAAATAACAAACAATTATGCAAAGTCTCGCATACAAACTATCTTGGAATTACAATTACCAATAACTTAAAGTGGGACAAACACATACAAAACCTTATAGAACAAAACAGAATAGCTGTAGGAGCCCTATACAAACTGAGCAACCTAACTACACAAAAAACAAGAAACATTATCTATAATGCTATCTTTAACTCACAAATTAATTACATAATGACCGTATGGTCAACACCTACAAATGAAATTCACAAAAAAACAAACCAGCTTACAATAAAAAACAAAAGCTCACAACAATGTATTATCTTAATTAAAAAGATACAACTTGGTCTAACTAAAACAGAACTAAAACTAACAACTAGAAAAGAAATTCATACACACAACACTTAAAGAAAAGGACAATTAAACATGGAAGTAAACCGAACAACATCAAAAAACCAAAGTATAACTGTCAAAGGCTTTAAAGAATTCAATAATATAGCAGAATAATATAGCAGAAAATGTAGAGAAATTGAGTATTGTATATAATAATTTAATTAAAACAAAACTTAAATAGATAAAATAGTAGATTGCTTTGTTGAGTTGACACAACGTAGACATAGTCACACAATTGTAAAATCCAATTAGGCAGTAGTTTAATATAAATTTTAATATGTAATTAATATTTTATCTGTCTTGTTCATAAATTGTAAATACATATACATACATTGCACTAACTGATATATATTATAAATCAAAAGATTTACAGATACATTAGTAACTGAATGGAATATATTTTATTTTATTTTATTTATTTGACCTAAGAAAAACATTCTTTTCCAACACAGATTAGAATTTCAATATGGCAACACAGCATTTAAAATATCGATCGCAAGTTAAAATTAGAAATACTTTTTCTATTTATAGGCACGTCGGCATATATTATCTAACGGACGCCAAATTGTATATTTACAGATAAAAAAGCTTTGGCCGTTGGGATAATCATTACAATAATTTATTTATATAATAATTACTAAAGAATTGAAAACTCCCGGTTACAATAATAATATAAGATTTTGAATATTTAAAGTAGCGTTGTAAAAAATTTAATAATTAAAACACAGGTGGAATTGGATTTTAAAGATTTATTTGAAAATGAAAATGATTTGTTTGTTGTTTGCCCGGTGCTGTGTTAGGCCGGGTTATGAGTAATCTCCCGGAAAAAGTTTCCCGGTGAGAAGCTACCCTAGGGCGTCTGTGTGAGTTTATCGGCGTCGCGGGCAGTGACGCCGGGAAGGCCTCGGATTAATATACCGTTGCTTGGATTGTCTGGATGATCTCCCCGTTGGTCGGAAACTTCCAGATGTGGGTGCAACCAGAAGTTCCGTGGTCGAGCGGCGTTGAGACGGCATAATGTCAGTGTAAGTGGCCGTTCAGAAACACAGCTGCGGAGGCTGAGTTTGCAATATAATTAGTTTGTTACCTTGATAGATGATTAGTTCTTATGTAAAACCGGCGGGCAGAAGCCTGTGCTGCTCGATCTAGTTACAGACTAAGCGATTTTTATGCCTAAAAACCTAGCGGGTTAAAGACTGTAAATCCCTGCTAGTTGCAAGATAAATTTGACGGCAAAATTTGCTTGGCTTGGTTGCTAGTTAATGCCGGGCAAGCAAAGTTATGTGTTGTATAACTATGGATTTAAATAAAATTCAGTAAACTGAGTTTGCCAACTGTAATGGTATTATCAAAATTTATTAATGAGGTTCCAAACGGTGTTAAAAAATTACATAATTGCAAAAGTGCAAAATTTTAACATTTATCACAAATATTTGGGTTTAAATAATAATGTAATAAACAACAGTCTAATTTTGGCATCAAAAAAGCAATGGTGGAAATCGCATCGCTCTGGGACGTTCAAAAAAGATTCTGATTTGTTCAGTAAGTTCTAATTTTTTTGTCCAAAACTGTAAAACAATTTTGAGGGCAGCAATAAATTTGCAAGGCTCAAATAAGCCACAATATTTCCGACACTAAAAATTAGAAGTAATCCAACCGAGCTGTGACGGTCAAAACGCATCAGATCAATTCAAATGCGTCGCGCTTAAAACTCCAAAAAGTGACCCGACTGACTTGGATAGACGTAGCTTGGTAACGGTTGCAGCTAGATAGTTTGTTTGTTGAAAAGCTAATAAACGCAGCTATCTTCAATTTTTTTTTTAACTTAACTGCGGATTTTTGGCCATGTCTTGGCCATGTCTTCTCGCCTCAATGCTCAGTCAAGTCCAATCGGGACTGGGTGAGGCTCTAATATTTTACCGCCTTGTGCGTATAGACATAATTTTCTTGTCTTAGGTTGCAGAGCAAACCCGAGAACACCATTGAATTTGAAAGACAAGTTAGCAAAAATATTTCTGATACTAAAAATTGAAAGTTATCCGACCAAGCTGTGTCAAAGCGCTTCTGTGTAATTCAACTGCGTCCCCCTCAAAGTAACCCCAAAAGCGTGATTTGCCCGACTTAGATCAACGTAATTCGGTAAGGGTTTTAGCTAAGTTCTTTTTTTTTGTCGAATAGCTAATGAACGCAGCATCTTTAAGATTTTTTTTTTTAAATAAATTGCCCAAATTTTGTTTTAAATGTGCCTCTTTTTGCACTTTTGACAAAAAATTTCAAAAAAGTTCTTTGACAGAATGGTTTTCAAAGAATTAAAATACTCCAAAAAAATGTTTTGATTGGATCCGTCGGATGTTTGGTCTTTGCTCTTTCTTGGAAACAATATCGCCCAAAAGTTTAGAAATTATAAAATTTATCCAAAAATTGGTCCCAAATCAAAATAATGCAAAAATTAAAATGACGTCATTAAATCTCTTCTCTAATGATTAGAGTAGCATGAAAAGATCAAAAAATATTAAATACGAATATTGTATTTGCTCCTTCTTGAAGCACAGTAGTAATAAAAAAACTGCAAATCCAAATACGTAAAAACTCTTCAGAAACCAAACCATGGAATGTTAAACAACGGCTATAAGTAGATTATTACAAACATGTAATAAACACAAAAACAAGAGTACACTACCAAAAGAACTACTTAATTACATAAAACCTCCACCGATATACAGCAGTAGCAAACATTAAATAATTTACTGATATGCTAAACAACAATCAGGATAAAAAAACAAAAAATTAATCTTAAAATAAATAATAAAAATAATGATGTGAGATGTGCTAAAATACCAAGCAGCTATTCAAGAACCAAACAATCGTGATGTGCAATACTACACATTTTATTTAAACCAAGAACGCATTTTTTTATAAAATGTTAAAAAACCTTATTTCTATCATTAAAACCACAAAGTAACAACAAGTTAATCATCTATGAATTGCAATACCTTTAACACTACAAATACATATTAAAATCAGTTAACAAAACAAAAGTAATGCCTTAATGTGCTAACTGCCTTCAACTGTAACGTACCAAAAATTACTGCATTCATGATCAGAGAAAGATGCAGCAAACATAATTTCCAGCGCAGAGACCTAGAACTTGGCCAGCCCAAAGCAACTACACACTGGCCATGTGACATAAAAAACAAATGTCTTCGATTTTTTTGTATACAAAAGTTATCCCTTAAATTATCTTCAAGTAAAAAAAAATAATATCATTTCAGACTATTTCTCTGTCCTAATCTACTTAAGCTCACACATACACCATAAACACAAACCAGATTTTTTAACCAATAAAATAACTTGAACTAGTTTTAAAGCATATTAGAAACAGAAATACACCTAAATGTCTTGCAACAACATTTAAGCATTAAGCAGTTTTGGAACCCACAAACACTACAAACAAGCTACAAAATTATTTAAAAGTAACTAAAAAAGCACTACTAACAAATAGAAAGTTGAGAAGAATATGGAAGTCTACTAAAAATCCACAAAACAAAACTAAATACAACAACCCGCTAAAAGACTACTCTTAGAGAAAAAAACAAAAAATCCAAAATTTTCTTGGAATACCTTTATCAATAACATTGTTTATTAACGCCGTCATACCATGTGAGTCAAACACTTGATTAAAACATGGATATGATCTCCATATTTCTATGAAAAAAGTTACAGCAATTAGAATTAGTTTCCAAAAAATGTGCAAAAAGCACTCACCCATATTTTCAATGCTATACTACTTAGATCTGAACATTTTCAATCTCAATGAAAAGTGGCACAAATCATTCTGATAAACCTGTAATAGAAACATTTTTCTATTGCTTTATAAGTTTATTTAAAATGTATCTTTGAAAATATGTTTCTGAAAAGTCTGAAAATAAAAGCATTTTATCTAATTCCAAATCACCAATTTGGTTTTTTAAACTAACACACAACTGCAGAGCAGGTTTATAGAGTAATAAATCAAATTAACAACACTTAAAAAAAAGAAATATTGTTTGGCTGCTTTTCTGGACAACACCCAAGCCTTTGATAAAAGTCTAACACCAGAGATTTTTAAGTAAATTGAAAACGCAATTAGCCATTACACATTTCATGTACTATAATCATACTTAACCAAAACATTTTTTATGGTTAAACATCAAGAAAAAGTAATTAACTCATCAAATCAGCGGTACCACAGGAAGGTATTCTTGGACCGGTGCTATATCTACTTTTTACAGAAACGTAACTCTTGAAGGTTACTTTTGCCATTGGCACAGTCATTCTAACAGTTAGTAAAATTCCAAAATTTAACTCTGAGAAACTTCAGACTTTTTTTAAAATTGTCCAAAAATAGCTTAAAACCTTGAAAATTAAGGCCAATCAAAGTAAATTTCAGCATGTCACCGTCACTCTCCGGAAAACAATTATTACAATCTACCAATGCAAAGTACCTTGAAATAAATTTTAAAACCAGTATGGGCCAACTGTTCTTAACTATGGGACATTAAGTTTCTAACATTCTGAAGCTGTAGATGTCAATTACAAACAGTTCAATATTTATCACCAATAAATCTCTCTACAAAAATCTGAACATCTCTAATGTGCTACAAGACGCCAAGAACGCTAGTAGCAAATACTTATATTGGTTTGAACATCATACCAACACGTACGCCGTCAACCTTCTCCAACATGTCACTACTAACAATCAATAACTTACCTAATTAAATTAGTTAGAACCTTAATGTAGATCTTCAACCGCACGCTATTAGGTTTATATTAAAAAAAACTTTACAGCCTTTTGTAAAATAAATTTAGCGGTTTTTGTGTTTATGTGTTAATCAGTTGAAACTAAATTTGAAGATATAGTATCATTTTTTTTTTTGATACTATACATTTTTTTTGCAATAGTTCTTTATTGTTATAGCTAGTTAGATAACATAAACAACCTCTATTGTACCATAATTTTAATTATGTAAATAAGGGAAAGTTATATTTATCTCCGTAATTAATGATCTAACAATTTATTCAAATTGAAAAAAAAATAATGATAACTTTAATTAAAAAGGGAAAATAGTTGCGCTATTATAAGGCTTCACAGAATCAAACTCATCAAAAAAACGCATGAATATAATTGAATAAAATTTTCACACATTGTAGAAGAAAGTCCAATCTGTGTCATTAAATTTGTAAAAATTTGATGCAATAAGTCGTTTCTCCGCATTTAATTTTTAAAAAGTAGCGTTTTTAATAAATTCTTTATTAATTTTTTACTCGTTAATTATAACTTCAAATCTTTAAACAAAAACATGAAGACATAGAATATTGTATGAAGTTCAACATATAAAAAGAGTGATGATTAAAATCTTATCGTTTGGATATTGAGATGGTTGGCGTTTTGTCCCATAAGAACCAATTTTAATTTAAAAACGGCGCTGTACATGTCAATATTTTTCTAGAGAGAAAGGTTTGCCAATATTTTCGTAGATGTGATAGGATTTAATATTTTTCCATAACAATACTACTAGTAGCACCCCAACAGGACGGTGCGACTAAACCCGGCAAATCTCAATTCGTTACACTGAAATGAATTAATTTTAATTTAACATGCAAATGATGTCAAGTTTACTAAACAAGACCAAAATTAGAATTTTTTATAAATTTTTAAACTAATATAAACAATATTATTGTTATTTAATTTATTTAAAAAAATATATTTAAATTTTTTTTTTTTGTTTGCACATTTTAAAAATTTATTATTAAATAAATATTAAATAGTATTATATCTGCGATTTTATAATATTTTAAAATCCATTGCACATAGCACAATACCTCAATAGAATAATTTAAAAAATATTTATAATGTATTAAAAAAAATGTTATTTATTTGTTTCATTGGACGTAAAGTTGAGTAATATTTTCTGTTTTATTTTTACATATTTTCTATACAAAACTAATAAACAACGTGAACCGTTTAGATTTATTAAAAGTATACAATTATTTTTATAAATTGTATTTGCTATGTTGCCAATTGAAAGAGGCGTATTAGAACGTTAACTTATGAGGAGGCCTATTCTACTGGCCCGCAACAAAATATGTATATCAGTATAAAAGCATAGCGCCACGTAGTGTTGACTTTAATGTAGTACAATGTATAACTGTATATGTGTATGAGTCGAAATTGTTTGTAGAATGACTTCTAGTAAAGTATTATGTTGAAATAAATTGATATATGTGATGTTAACTCAACGGGTATGGTTTTAATACTGCTTTATTTGAACAATGATACATAAAACATATACCGATATATAAAAGTAAAGAGGACATTCCAATGTCAATAATTGATAACTATAAATAAACATATATACTACATCTTTTCCCTTAAATTAAAGATAACACTAATGAATATAAAGTAAATAATAATATATAAATAATAAAGTAGTAATTTTTAAATAAACTTATGAATGGACACCATATCTTTCAGGAGGTTTTATAGCCCTTCCACTACTTGATTGTGCAGGTGGATTATACCTATCAGTAGATACATCAAATGAAAATCCTTCTGAAAGATTTACATTGGTGTCTTCTTCTTCATTGTCATCCTTATCACTAATGTTAACATCGCTCTTAGAATCGGGAATTATTGCTAAATATCTTTGATTGCGTTCTACATTATTCTGATTATCTGTTGTTATTTTATATGATCTTGGTCTATTAGCTTTTTTAACAATAGTTCCCGGTATCCATTTGTCTTTCATTTGTACAACAATTTTTTCATTGTCTCTAAATATGTGTTTATCTGGTTTAGCAGTTCTATCATAATATTCTTTTTGTCTGTCTTGTTTACTTTGCATGTTTTTGCCTACCTGATTCAAGTCAAAATATTCAAATCTTAATAATTCTTCTTTAACTGGTAACAAACTTCTCGTTCTCCGTGACATTAATAATTGACATGGACTTTTATTTATTTTTGGTATTGGAGTATTACGATAATCAAGGAGTGCTAAATAAACATCTCTAGAATTTTCTTTTCACTTATAAATGATATTTTTAACAGTTTGTATAGCGCGTTCAGCCATACCATTTGATTGTGGATAAAGCAGACTAGATGTTACATGTAAAAAATCCCAGTTTTTACAAAACTCCTTAAATAATTTAGAACTAAATTGCGGTCCATTGTCAGAACAAACTTGATTAGGTATACCAAAAAAAGAAAAAACAGATTTTAATTTTTTTATAACATTAGCTGAAGAAGTATCTTCTTTTAATGAGCAAATTTCTATAAATATTGAGAAATAATCGATAATCAACAAATAATTATCACCACCTATTGTGAATAAATCACATCCTACTTTGGACCATGGCATGTTTGGAATATTATGCGGTTGTAACGGTTCTTTCTGTTTCGAGTTAGCATACTTTTTACAAGTTAAACATTTACTTGTTTCATTATATACAGGGTGTCCGGAATATACGTGTACAACGTTTGACGACAGACTCCTGACGTCAAAATAGGTCGATCTAAGCCGACTTAGTTATATCCAAAATTGTCTCGTTTAGCCGGTAGAGGGCGTCAAAAAAAACAAAAGTATAACAAAGTTGAAAGTATCTATTGTAAGAAACTAAGTAAAACAAAAACATTCCTTAAGCAAATGTGTAAAATGACCGCCATCTTGCTGAATACACTTATTAACACTCTTTAAAAAATGATATTGGACCCTATCTAATGTCTCGGGATTATTAAAATGGTTGCCTGCATTTAAAATCCGCTGCAATAAATCATCGCGTGTGTTTACCAGAGTCTTGTAAACTTCTGTTTTAATAGCGCCCCACAAAAAGAAGTCACACATATTTAACTCAGGAGAACGTGGTGGCCATTTTACTGGTGCATCATTGCCTCTTCCAATCCATCGGTTGGGATATTGATGATGTAAGTATTGCCGAACGGCAACGGAAAAATGAGGCGGGGCACCATCATGCATATACCACATTTCCCTCCGAAGTAAAAGGGGCAAATTCTCTAGAAGAATTGGTAATGTGTCTTGCAAAAAATTTAATAATGGAATAACAATGGGACCAATAAGGTAGTGATCAATAATACCTGCCCAAATATTAATTTTAAATTGATGCTGATGATGTGCAACTTTAATGGCATGTGGATTTTCATCGGAATAAATATGTTCGTTGTGCAGATTGGTTACCCCAGATCTTGTAAAGCATGCCTCGTCAGTAAACATAATTTTTCTACAAAAATTTGGAACAAGGATTCTTTTGTTTCTAATAAATTGACAAAATGTAAGCCGCATGGGGGGATCAGTCGGTAAAAGTTCCTGGACTTTTTGTATGTGGTAAGGATGTAACAACTGTTCTCTTAAAACCTCATTGACAATCGTTTTAGGAACATTTAACTCACGTTCTAAGAGACGGGTACTGGTACTTGGTTCTTCTTCAACTCTTTCCAGAATCATCTCTTCTGTTTCCACAGTTCGAGTTGTTCGCATACGACCCCTGCCTTCAAACTTTTTCTCAAAACTGCCCGTTTCCCGAAGATGACAATCAATATTGGCAAATGTTTGGTGGTTTGGTATTTGACGGTTAAGAAACCTCTCCATGTAAACCCTAACACTCTGACGCCCATTTCCTTGACAAAACCCGTATACCAGGAGCATGTCAACTTTCTGAGAGTTTGTATAATTTTCCATTTTTAATGGTAAAATGAACTTGTAATTCAAGAATGTTGATCGTATACTTGAGTAAATTTCATAGACTGGTGACAATTTGTCAATAATTGTCAAATTATTAAACGCCATAGCAACAAGGTCACTTAAAAAATTATTGTTACAGGCAATTTCTTTTTAATATTTACAAATTTTTGACGTCCTCTACCGGCTAAACGAGACAATTTTGGATATAACTAAGTCGGCTTAGATCGACCTATTTTGACGACAGGAGTCTGTCGTCAAACGTTGTACACGTATTTTCCGGACACCCTGTATATCGTAATAAATTTTTGGCCAATAGACTAAGTCTTTTGCCAAGTTGTATGTGCGCTCAATGCCCTGGTGTGAGTAATGTAAACGCGTCAATATTCTAGATCTAAAGTTTTCAGGAATCACAAGTCGATTTACTTTATATAATAATCCATTACTCTCCGATAATTCATTCCTAATGTGATAAAATGGTTTTACATTTTCATTAATTTTTTGCGGCCATTTATTTTTTATATAATAAATAACATCTTGTATTAACCTGTCTTCTATTGTTAATTTTTTCATTTCCATAATTACATTTTCTGACATTCCAACTACAGCTTCTAGTAATCCTACTTGTGCTTCAATTTCATTATCTAATTGGGCATCAAAATTACTTTCAGCGGATAAATATGCTCGCGATAAGGCATCGGCTATATACAAATCTTTACCTGGTTTATAGTATATAGAAAAATCATACTTTCGCAATTTAATTAGCATTGTTTGTAACCGAGCAGGACAATTGTTCAAATTTTTATTTAAAATGGCTATCAATGGTTTATGGTCTGTTTCCACTGAAAAATGTTTTCCATATACATATTGACTGAAACGTTCACATCCAAAAAGAATGGCCAACAGTTCCTTCTCTATCTGAGCGTACCGTTTCTGAACTTCAGTCATTGTTTTTGAAGCAAAAGCACAAGGTTTCCCTTCTTGAAGCAAAACTGCTCCCATGCCATTTTGAGAACTGTCCACTGAAAGTACAGTATTTTTGTTTATATTGAAATATTGCAAGACTGGCTGTTTTGTAATGCATTCTTTTAATTTGCAAATAGCTGTTTCGTGAATAGAATGCCAATTCCATAATATGTTTCTTTTTAGCAAATCTCGTAAAGGTGCTGTTATCTCAGAGACATTAGGGATAAATTTACTAACATAATTCACAATGCCAAGAAATCTTTCGAGTGATTTTTTGTTTGTTGGAAGTTGCATATCAACTATTGCTTTAATTTTCTCGTCATCCGGAAATATTCCTCTATCTGTAATAATGTGTCCCATGTACTTGATTTCTTTTAAACCAAATTTACATTTATTTTTATTAAATTTTATATTATTTTCTCTTGCGGTATCCAATACTTTCTGTAATCTTTCGTCGTGTTCTTGTTTATTGGAACCCCACACTATTACATCATCAACAAATACCTCAACACCTTTGATATTAAATATTTCTTTAAATTTTTTATGAAATATTTCCGGTGCAGATTTAATTCCATAAGGAAGTCTCAGATACCTATATCTGCCAAATGGCGTGTTAAATGTACATAATTTTGAACTTTTTTCGTCCAATAAGATTTGCCAAAAAGCTCCTGCTAATTTATAAGTAATTTCTTCAAATATCGGTAAAGGATAATTTTGCCGTTTTATTGCTTTATTAAGATCCTTCGGATCCAAACATATACGTAAAGCCCCATTGGGTTTTCTCACAATGACCATTGAATTGACCCAATCAGTTGGCTCGTCAATTTTTTTAATTATATTTAAACGTTCCATTTCGTTTAATGTTTGTTTTAATGTTGACATAAGTGGTATAGGTACTTTACGGCATGCATGAACCACAGGATTTATATTGTCCTCTAATTTAATTTCGTGATAACCCTTTATTGAGCCGATACCATTAAATAAGTCAGAATTTGTTTTAATGATTGAATTTTCTATAACATTTATACGTTTAATCAGACTAAATTGCAAACAAGAATCCAATCCTAATATAGATTGCGCATTTGGAGAATTAATTATATAAAATCTTACTTGCTTAATAATACTTTTGTACTCACATGAAAGAACCACTTCACCTACAACCAGCAAATGTTCATTTGTATATGTCGTTAATTTCATTTCAGTTTTTCTTAACATTTTTACATCTAGTCCTAATCTTTCAAATGTATTTATAGCCATTACATTTGCCATTGCTCCCGTGTCCAATTTAAATTTTATTTGTTGATTATTGATTTGTACATAAACAAACCATTCATTATAATTTTTATTATTAATTGTTCCTATCATTAAAAAATCCTCTCGTTCTTCATTGTCGTCTTCTATTTCTTGACTGTGTTCACCACGTATTATATTCACTTGCTTCTTACACATTTTAATAAAATGCCCTCTCACTCCACAGAAACTACACACCTTGTTATATGCCGGGCACACCCGTGGTTGGTGTTTCCATCCGCACGCTTGGCTGTCTCTTATTCCTGCGAATCCTGCGACGGGCTTGGATATTTTTTGCGTGCGATCCCGCGGAAAACTAGCTCGCGAAGATCTCGATGGCCCTGGCATTGAGGAATACACTCGCGCGTTCTCATATTTTAAATTTCGTATCGCGTGAATATCAGTTTGACCTGAAAGTTCATTCGAAATCATTTTGGAATGCTCTATGGCACGACACAATCTAATCACTTTTTCCAATGATTTTTCGTCAGTTTCCAATAACCTCCGCTTTATCATTTCATATGTCACACCACATGTTAAAATACTCTTAATTAAACTATCTTTAAGATCCTTAAATTCACATGACAGAGATAGATTTTTTAATATCGTTGCATATTGTTCTATCGTTTCTCCAGGTAACTGTTTCCTTGTAAAGAATTTATGCCGTTCAAATTCTAAGTTTTTTTTCGGTATGAAGTGCTTTTCGAATTTATCTAACAACACTTTTATTTTATCCTCTTCATCTGCATTGAATGTAAATGTATTATACACACGGAATGCGTCTTCGCCTATATAATGTAATAATTGCGCGCACTGCGTTTTTTCTTCTTTTTTAACGTATTCAACTGCTCTCATATAATTCTCAAACCGCATACGCCAAAACTTCCAATTCTCGGACAAGTTGCCGTCCATATTCATGGGCTGTATCCCTCTTAATTCACTCATTGTTACTTATGTTCAATAACTGTCACTTAACTCGTACAATTATAACATTTTTGCTAATTTACCGACTGCGCCATGTGATGTTAACTCAACGGGTATGGTTTTAATACTGCTTTATTCGAACAGTGATACATAAAACATATACCGATATATAAAAGTAAAGAGGACATTCCAATGTCAATAATTGATAACTATAAATAAACATATATACTACATAATACACACCAAAACGTATTTGCCTCCAGTGTTTTGTACCTGCCTCCGTTCTGGAGGCCAGTACTATCAGCGTGTATATATTTTGGCGGAATATTAGTTGTTTTACATCTATATATATATATATATATATATATATATATATATATATATATATATATATATAATGCAACATGCAAGACCATTTTAGATACGCAACGCAACACGCAAGATCACAAAGAACATACGAAGTTGTGGTCTCGTATGTTTTCTATACGCAACTCATCTATAAGCGTGACTAACTCTTTGGTGGGTTGCTTGTTTACGCAATGATAGAAATTTGTGACCGCCTACTATTTTTTTTGCTATTGCAACGTTTTATATTAATTCAATTAGCATCAATTAGTTTTGATTAAATTTTTATCTTGTGCTGCAATCAACTGATTAATTATACAAAACACGCAGTACTATTTATTTTTATTGGAATAATCTTTAATTTTATTTTAATACCTAGCGACGGCGAGTGGCATAAAATGAGATATTGTTAGCATTATATTGTTTGAAACATGCTTAAACAGGCTATTGAACTGGCATGACATTGAGATAAATACAAATTCACGGCGATGTATTATAGTATCATTATATTATTTATTACTGCTTTTACTTATTGTTTTATTGCGCGTTAATATCATATAACACTATATCAATCACAATAGTTTTCAATAGTCAATATAAACTTTTTAAATATAATGTAACCTAATTAACAAATTTATTTTGCAGTTTTTAATAATAAATATTATATGAAAATATAGTTTTTGCAATTTAATATGCAAAATTGTTCTATTTAATTGAAATTTAATTAACAAAAATTTCTAAGTTTGCAGATTACAAAATATACAATATGAAAACTTCTACTTCCACATTGTTTGACAAGTTAAATTGAATGCGTGCAACTAAAACTAACTGAATTAAATAGTAATGATCTGGCGGCTTACTTATTTAAACGTTTAGTTGTTTACTTGTTTACATGTATATTTGTTTACTTGGTTACTTCTTTACTTGTTTATTTGTTTACTTGTTTACCTGTTTACCTGTTTACCTGTTTACCTGTTTACCTGTTTACCTGTTTATCTGTTTACCTGTTTACCTGTTTACCTGTTTACCTGTTTACCTGTTTACCTGTTTACCTGTTTACCTGTTTACCTGTTTACTTGTATACTTGTTTACTTGTTTACTTGTTTGTTTAATTGTTTACTCGTTTATTTGTATACTTGTTTACTTGTTTACTTGTTTATTTGTTTACTTGTTTACTTGTTTACTTGTTTACTTGTTTACTTGTTTACTTGTTTACTTGTTTACTTGTTTACTTGTTTACTTGTTTACTTGTTTACTTGTTTACTTGTTTACTTGTTTACATGTTTAGTTGTTTTGTTGTTTACATGTTTAGTTGTTTTGTTGTATACTTGTTTACTTATTTATTTGTTAACTTGTTAACTTGTTTATTTGTTTACTTGTTTACTTGTTTACTTGTTCACTTGTTTACTTGTTTACTTGTTTATTTGTTTACTTGTTTACTTGTTTACTTGTTTACTTGTTTACTTGTTTACTTGTTTACTTGTTTACTTGTTTACTTGTTTACTTGTTTACTTGTTTACTTGTTTACTTGTTTACTTGTTTACTTGTTTACTTGTTTACTTGTTTACTTGTTTACTTGTTTACTTGTTTACTTGTTTACTGGTTAACATATTCAGTTGTTTACTTGTTTAGTTAGTTTGTTGTTTACTTGTTTCTCACAAACAACTGTACAACAAAACAAATAAATAACTGTATTATGTGTATGTTGAGATAATATAAAATAAGTAATTTATCCGCCGTCGGACCATTACACCTTAATCCAGTTAACATATTTAAGTTTTAATCTTAAAGCATTCAATTTAATTTAACACAAATTATCTTGTAATAGTGATCAGTCAGATTATTTGAATACTAAATCTTTGTATCTGTTGATAGCTTATTTTATGCGGTGCAATAATATAAAATAAGAAATTCAACTGCCGACAGATAAATACTATAAAGTTTAGATAATATTAAATGATACATTATAGAAAAATGTTTAGTTAAATACTTAAAAAATAGCAATTGCAAATTAATTAAACTATTATTATGCGCAAAAAAGGTTTATACTTAATAAATGAAATAAAAAACAATAAATACAATAAATAACAATAAAAGATTACAGAATAAACTTGTATAGTTGTTTAGTCGTTTACTTGTTTGTTCATAACCTGATAACTTGTTTGTTTGTTTACTTGTTCACTTGTTTACTTCTTGGCTTGTTTATTTGTTAACTTGTTTACTAGTTTACTAGTTTGCTTGTTAACTTGTTAACTTGTTAACTTGATAACTTGTTTATTTGATTATTTGTATACTTGTTCACTTGTTTACTTGCTTATTTCTTTGTTTTTTTATTTGTTTACTTGTTTACTTGTTTACTTGTTTACTTGATTATTTGTTTACTTGTTTATTTGTTTACTTGTTTACTTGTTTACTTATTTACTTGTTTACTTGTTTAATTGTTTTCTTGTTTACTTGATTACTTGTTTACTTGTTTATTTACTTGTTTACTTGTTCAATTGTTTTGTTGTTTACTAGTTTACTTGTTTATTTGTTTACTTGTTTACTTGTTAACTTGTTAACTTGTTATCTTGGTAACTTGTTAACTTGTTTAGTTAGTTTGTGGTTTAATTGTTAACTTGTTAACTTGTTTACTTGTTTCACACAAACGGAACAAATATTTAACAATATTATGTGTTTTTTGAGATAAAATAAAATAAGTAATACCCGCCGTCGGACCATTACTGCTTAATGCGGTTAATTTGTTTTAAGTTTTAATATTAATTCATTTAATTTAATTTAAAACAAGTTATCTTGTATTAAATAATAATTTAATTAATATTGGATTTTTGTATTTATTGAAACCATATACGCAGCGTAAAAATTATAAAATAAAAAATTTAACTGTTACTTAAATAACAAATTTTTTATTTGTATACTTAGACAATTGCATTTTCAAATTGAATAATCAATTAACATGCGCAAAAACGGTTTACACTTTTTACAAGTGGAAAAAAAACAATAATTTCTTCACGCTTATATACATACATAGATTGATACCCAGCATAAAAGTGTTTTTATTAGTACTACATTTATTGTGATATAATAAGAAATAAATCCATCCATCATAATTTAGAATAAAATAATGTAAAATAAAATAATAGTAGGCTATAAAAATATCATTACAGCGAAAATAAGTTAAAATGATGCTGTAATTTCCAAAAGAAAAGATCTACTACAAAAAAATACACATAAAATCTATTTATAGTTTTACGTTTCCCCTTTTATTGATGAAGGTAGAGTGAAGAAGTTAATATATTCCTGTCTTTAAATGCTTTGTTTTATAGTAACTAACATAATTATATTGCATTTATTGTAAAATATGACATTATATTAAATGCAACTTGATTTGTTAATAGTATAAAAAAGATTTAATTTAGTAAAAAAAAGGTACAGTTAGCTTTCTGCTACAAATTTGATTTTCTATTCATATGTTCAATAATTAGAAAAGTATAAAAGTGACTTTGCATGTTGCATTGTAAATATATATATATACATTGTGAAAATGGTTGGTTGAATATGAAAAGGGCTATCGACTGAGTTCTTTCTGCTCTAATCTAATATATTTTATTAATTTGTACTATAAATTGAATTATTATTACTTTATTTTATTTAAATTCTTTTTGGCGTCTATTAATTAACAATTTTCGAAATAAAAATTATAGTTAGGTCTATCAGCGCACACACTGTAAATCATAAAGCTTTTTGTACTGTTTCTAGAAATAACCTAACTTTATTGACCTATGTAGTTGATGAATGCTACAACATTGCTTAGAGTGGTTTTCTTTAACATGCTGGCCAAGTCAAGCTAACAATTTTCTAGCATGAATTGTTTCCTATTGAATATCCTTTACATACCGCATATCTACAAAGCTTATTGTATAGAGCTGTTTTATTTGTAGTTGATATTGCCTTCTTTAGCTGTTTATAACCCAATTTGTTGGTAGTTTTACAATAGAGGAATATTTAATAATAGCAAAAGAAATCGATGAAAAAAAAAATGAAATAAAAAGTTACAATGTAAGAAAGCTAACAACAAACTCACAGCAAAACTGGTAATAATATAATAGGATATTAGCCCGTAAACTAGCAAAGAAGAAATGTTGGAAGAAATTATGATATTAATTCGTTTTAGGGCTTTAGCGAAGTTTTCTACCGGTACCTTATTCAGCTTATCACAGCTTTTTGAATGTTCAAAATATTGTCAAATTGACGGCCTTTTAAATGCAATTTAATTAATTAAATAAGAAATAGTCGGCCGGAGCCAAATCAGGCGAGTACGGTGGATGGTGCAAGACGAAAACGTTTTTTCTAGACAAGAATTGTCTAACAATGATGGCATTATGGACTGGCGCATTATAGTGTAACAGAACCCAGTCTATGGACACATATAATTCTGGGCAAACTCGCGCAATTCTTTTCAGCAAACGGTTTGCTAAACCTTTATAAAACTCAGCATTAAAGTTTTGGCATGGTGGAACAAATTTCTTATGGATTATTCCCCGATAGTCAAAAAAAGTAACCAACATAGTTTTGGCATGCGATTTTTGGAGATCTTTTGGCTTTCCATTCGACACTTTATCTTTTGGTCTCAGAGTTATCCCTAAAACACCACGATTCATCACCGGTTACGATTTTTTCAAAAATCTTGGATCGTTTTTGTGTAATTCGAGCAGATCTGCACACAAGGTCACACGATCTTCCTTCTGCTCAGTGGTCAAAGAATGCGGAACAAAGCAGGCACATTTTTTTTTCCTAGTTTTTTGGTGATTATTTGCCGGACTCGTTTTTTATCCCTATTTAAGTTGTCTGTTGTTATCATTCTGATAGTTGATCGACGATCAGAATTCGCATAGCGCACAGCTTTGATGTTTTTGTTTGTTCGGCTTGTGCAAGGACGCCCAGTCCTTTGTAACAGTTGATACGTTTTCGTTTCTGCTTAACCGATTTTAAAACTAAACTTAATTGCTGTACGCTGTTCAATGTGTGTTTTCATGACAAGGATAAAAAACGAGATTAAAAAAAATTACGGAATGGAGACACGTGTACTGATAAAATGTTCACCAGTTTCTCGGAAGGTTTTCCAAGAACCGTTGACCGCATGTAGATAGAGCTACTCAATTTGCCACAATAAAATCAGTCTTAAAACTTTATAGCCACACCATGTGTATTACATGTTTCATTTGTAGATAAATTGAATTGCAATAATTTATTAAAACATTAGTTAGATACAAAAATTAATCGTTAGATACAAAAAATACAGTATGTTGCAAATGTGCAACATTATTATATAATTTAAATAATATGTATGGAAACAGTTTTTATTCTTTGTTAGACAAAAATGAACATCATATTTTTCACACTTAAAATGCGTATATCTTTTGCAATCTAGAAATTTGCATCTTTGCTTTATTTTGTCGTACTAGATCCAATGAGCTACTTAATCCATTTAGACATTTTTAGGAGAAGCGTGCATCGCGGGCCGTTTATAGCGTTTAATATTTATTCATTAAAAAATTAAATTAATGAAAAAATTATTCTAAACTAAAAACATCCATATACGCGTTTTGAGGTTTTACCTCTCATCAGTATGGTTTTATTTATTTAAACTTAATAATTGATTTGTAACTTACTTCGTCAACATCGTTCTCCACCACAATTCAGAGTGAATATTTTAGGGTATGGTGTATTGACTGTTTATACTAACTGACATATGCCCGTATTCATAAAAGCTGATTAAATTTAATGACTATTAAATGTGGCAACATAACCTCACAATTCGATAAAACGTCAAAATTAATAATTATTTCGAGATATTTACCTGATGGTAATGACATGAGAAAGAATTAAAAAAGAAAATTTGAAAATTAAAAATAGAATAATTTTTTTGCATAAATTATAATTACTATTATACAATTTCGTGTATATCAGAACATATATGTATAAAATATATAATATATATTATTTTATTTTATTATATTATATATTTTATACATTTAATATTATTGTTAGCTCAAATCTCATTACTCGGCCTACCACGTTTTCTGCTTTCCTAAGTATCAATGAGAGACAAAGTTACATCCAGCAGATGGTAAAATAATTTCAAGTACCATTTTTTTACATCCCTTACATGTATATTGTACTGCCGGATAACGTTAGGACAGTCAACTTTCTTATAATATCTGTTGACAGGATGATGTTGTAATTTTTCAAAACAAGATGATAACAATGTTGTTACTTTGTTATCATTTCAACTAACAAGTTTTTGTTTTTTTTTATTTTGATTTTTCTGTTAGCTTATTACATAGAAATCTATTTTGACGTATAGATCCTAACATATATATATTAATTTGACAAATATGTAAATAAAGGTATAGATGAATAATAATTCTCACAATTCAATTAGTAGTTTATATTTTTAGGAATTATTCTTGCTAAGAGTAATGAATAATATAGTTGAATCGAAAGTATCACTCATCATAAAAACCTTGAAATTCTATTTAAGGGGTTTCATTTTCATTGTATTGTATTGTATTATTTCAAGTGGTGCCTCGTTTTTGTAGAACATACAGTCAGTCACAAAAGTCTACATACACTCCTCAAAAATTCGATAAATTCTATATAGAAAAATATTTGTTTATTAAAATATTTTATTGTACATGCAATTTCAAGAAAATTTTGATTATTTGAAAACAGAAAAATTGCAAAAAAATAATAATAATGAAATTTAGCAGCTCACAAAAATCTACATACACTAGAAATTTATTTAAATTATTGTAGAAAAAAGTGAAAAGCGCTAAATTTGCACAAAATTAATATTTTGTTGGACCTGCTTGTAATTCTATTACAGCTTGCAACAGCCGCGGCATAGGCTGAATTCAATTTTTTGTTATTACAGAAGTTATTTCGCACCAAGGCATTTTTTAAAGTTTTGCGATTTGTTATATCGACTTTTCTAATTTTTCACTCTAGCTCATTAGAAATATGTTCAATAGGGTTGAGATTAGGCGACTGGGTCGCAAAATGAAGTTGTTTTGGCGTTTTATAGAGCAAATATTCCTTAAAAACGTGCCGTATGTTTTGGATCGTTGTTCTGTTGAAAGTCCAATTGATTTTATAACTCTAAACGATTAACGGAGGTCTGCAAATTATTTTGCAAAATCTTTAAATTTAATTTGTGGTCCATTATTCCTTCAATAAAAACTAGATTTCCAACGCCAGAAGCTGCCATAGATCCCCAAACTATTACTGAGCCTCCACCGTGTTTGACAGTTGCGCAATTTTGTTTTGTATTTTTTTGTTTTCAAATAATCAAAATTTTCTTGAAGATTACTTGTACTAAGGTTGTAAAATGTACTATAAAATATTTTAATAAACAAATGCTTTTCAATATAAAATGTATGGAATTTTTGAGAGTTTTTGAGGGGTGTATGTAGATTTTTGTGACTGACTGTATTTGTTCATCTACATATAATTTAGATTCCTTGGGTATTGTTGAAAATTATTATTATTTTTTTTTCAATTTATTTTGTTGTTGTCATAGAAATGAATTATGATTTTCAATCGCTCAAATTCATTTATACTTATTGCATTTCTAATGCGTGAAATGCCTATGTCCGACTCCAATACAAATTTTAATGATTTTTTTCATATCTAGCATTTATATCAACTGGACGGTTCGGATTTTTTTTAACACTGTCTAACTTAGTTTCATATAATCTGTTTCTTGACGAGGCGTCGGCTAACGATTTGGCAGTAGAAATATTGAATCGCTTAATCAAGTGGTTGTAAATCACTTAGTACCAATTAAGCTATGTAAGTTGGTTGATACAAAATTGTAAATAAAACGTGAAATAAAGTTGTTGCTCTCGTGAATGCAGCAGGTCGACTGACTTTGATTCGAAAATGAAATCAATATTGATTTATCTTAAATTGGTTTATTGATTTTTTTTTGTATCCATTTTTTAATAAATTATAAATTATACTTTTTTGTTTTACTATTATTATTTAAATGTTTTATCTTCTTTTTTCGTAATTTGCTTCTGTGATTTTGTCAAATTAACCTTTATTGACTTGTTACCATAGTAATGCATAGACACAATGATAATATTATAATAATAATACGAAATAATATTTACAAAAAACTAAAAATAAAAATTCAAAAACTGACAAAAAATATTTGAAAAAATTATATGGTGTATTTAGATCTAAAATGTTATTTGGATAAACTGCATTACATTTGAACTTTATAGCATCATCGTCAATTAACAAGTTCTTTATGTGCCATAAAATATTTCCTGTTTTTTTTTTTACTTGACGTAGATGCTGTTTGGTATTAGAAATTGGTTAGTAGGCCAATTTGTGTTTGTATGACAAAAAGAATTTTATTTTAATATAAAAAGTCCGTTACTGTGGAATAGATATAAACAGATATTCATATATATATATATATATATATATATATATATATTGAATTTCAATCAACAACATTATACAGTTTATTTTTTTATTCTCCACGTTGTTAACAATTTTTAGCTTATATTATACTATAAACATTTTAATGGTATTTAATCATTTTATTTGTACTTAAATTAAAGCAGCACAAACATGAAAACCTAAACTTTAAATCACAACCTTAAAGGAATTGTTTAATAGTGTTTTTTTTTAACAAAACAAAAGCACCAAAAAGTGAAATAAGAAGACAACGAAAGAAGAATCGACAAAATCATCACCAGTCTCACTATCCCAATCTTTTCAAATAAAGTTGTTTAAATTGACATTAGTTCATTGTGGTTTACTGTTGGGAATCATCTGGGTTCTTTTCAAAATTAAAATTTTGTGTTGCAATTTGATGTTGTTGATTCGGTCTAAACTAAAATTGATTTGGTAAATAAAACCGGTAATTTTGTTGGGGTTTATAATTAGGTTGAAATATATTAAAATTTTGTAAAGGAGGATTTAATTTTTGTGTCTGATATGGGGCTATTTGTTTAGTGGAAATGCTTCTATTCATGAAATTTATTTCATCAAACACAATTGCTTGGTCAAGAGATTGAGGTTGTCTCAATCGTATTTAATACGTTATATTGTATGGAATGAACAGAAGAAAGTGATCAAAAGCGTTTGAGGTGTAAAGTTCCTGTCTAAGCTTTTTTTTAAATTTCAAAACGTGATAATTAGTAGGAATTACTCAATATGTCACAACAACATAAAAATACCTTTGAACTTCAACAAGTGGAACCACACTTGTTGAAACTATCACATTGAAAACTAGATCTAAGCAGTTTGTAAACATTAATCTAACCTAACCTAGAAATTTTAACACATTCTAGCATATTTGTCGAAATGGTCTTTGGAATGTATTAAGTATGAAGGGTGCTATCATTTGCAAAACTATGAATAGGACTTTTAGTTATTTGAAGAAGTTCATTAATGTAAATCGGATATAAAGTTGGTAAAAGAGCAGAATCTTGAAGAACACCAGCATTTATGATTTTGGGGTCAGAATTAAAGCCATCAAATCTAACTATAATTTTTGTATTATCAATAAAACTATTGATAAGATTTACAGATTTATAATCAAGATCCTTTACAATGGAAATTATTAATACGATTAGGATGTCATACCCTATCATATTTGGAAATGTCAAAGTGGGTCGTGTAGTAATTATAGTATAATAGAAAGAGAAAGTAACAAAAGCAAGTGTTTACAATATTAATCTAATTTCATTGTTGTGTTGAAAATAAAGTATGTGTTGTGTTTCGACGGAATCTATAACTCAATCTATTATTGATTAATTATTTAAAGGTATTTCTTTTATTGTAATTTGCCTTAATTGTACTTAAAACTGTTTTCAAATTTACTCTAACCTATAAAGTTTGTTTACATGTTTAATATGAACAATTTTTCAATAATGAAATAGAATACTTTTATTTGTAAATTGTTTCATATATATAGTCTCCGTAGCACAGAGCTAATACACTGTTCTTCGAACTGGAAAACTTGGGTTCGATTCTCCACTCTGTATATCCTTTTTTAGTAAATACATATTTCTATTTATATTTTTAATTTCTATGAACATTAATAGATATAGTCACTATAATAGACCCTATGGTGTAAAGCGTGTGTCCCTGTCTCTAGTGTAAAAAGTGTACCCATATCTTATTCTTTTTTTGTCTCTTTATAACACATGCATTATTTATTCTATTAATTAATAATAAATATCTAATAATGATGGGTCCCATAACTTGACAGAAGACTAAATCGACTAAATCGGCAATCCTAGATCTCGATATTTTAAACCAAACCCTAATTGCAAAAGACACCAATAACACAGAAATAGAAAACGAAGAAATAACATGTGATAATTTATTTTCAGAATTAGAAATTTTGTTCGCCCATACAGATCATGAAAATAATAGAGATTACACAATGAAATTACTAAACTAAACAAAAAAATAATGTTACTTCAAAATGAATTAGAAGATAAGAACAAAATAATATATGCGTTAACATCAAACGAAACAAAGCCACAAGCAAAAAAATCAAAAACGCAAATTAATATAAATAATCAAAAAAGTAATATAGATACTTTAACTAATCTTCAAAGTGAAGCAATTGAAATATCAGATAAAGCAATTGCCAAAGAAAATAAAGACTTAAAAAAAAATTGATCTTCTTGTAAATAATGTTATTCAAATACTTAGTAAACCGGAAATCTTAATCCTTGCCGACAAAAATGGTAGAGGAGCTACCAAATTATTAAGAACATATTTAAGTAAAAACGAATATAAAATTACTGCTATCATAAAACCAAATGCAACTTACAACAATGTCATAGCGAATAGTGAAGAATACATTAAAACATTTAATAAAAAGGATTACTTAATTATTTTTGAGAAATGGATGCGCTAAAAAAGGAATTCTTGTTCAGTTATTTGTTTAATCTGATAAATTCTGCAAAACATACAAATATTATAATACTAGGATGTCCATATGCAAACCAAACCAAAATAAATACAAATATATACCATCATAACTTGCTCATCTCGAAAATGCTCCACAAAGAAAACATGAAACATGTAACTTATTTGGATACAAACACAGTATTAACAAAGCATTTTAAAAACAACTTTAATACATTCAACTACGCAGCAAGAGGAGCAATCATTTACAAAATCAGCAGATTAATATTTAATAGTAAGGAATTTAATGAGAACATATTTACAGAAGCATTACCAACTCGTACACAGCAGCAGTGTCGTGAAGATATCACACCACCCAGTATAGAAAACGCTCTTAACTCACCGATTGTCATCGTAGATCCCGATAATAATACTTTTTTAGAAATTACAGAAAATATGACAAATCAAATCTAATTATTAGCCATCATTTAATAATTTAAATTGTATAAAAAAAAAATAAAAGTATCGTGTGTAAATGTACAATCAATTTCCAACAAATTAGATAAGCTATGCGTATTTTTTAAAAATGAAAACATTGATGTTCTATGTATTAGTGAACATTAGTGTCTAAATGATGACATAACGAATGTCAAGGTACCTAACTATAATATTGTTAACAATTTTAGTAGAAAAACTCATATACATGGAGGTGTTTGTATTGTAGTAAAAAAGGATATAATAGTAAGAAAAATTGATTTTTTGCACTATTGTGAAAAATTGCACTTTGAAGTTTGTGGAGTTCTAGTTACATTTAACAATTTTAAAATGTTAATTATATGCATATATCGATCTACCATTGGTGATTTTATAAAAAATTTGAAAAATATAAAATATGCATTATTGATCGAAATCAGTGACAAATATAATAATATAATTATTACAGAAGATTTAAATGTAGATTTTCTAATACCAAGTTCTAAAAAAAATTACTGTTTGATATATTAAACTCTTTCAATATAAAATTAATTAATGCGCTTTCTACTAGAATAGTAACTAACAAAAATAACGACAAATGCATTGTGGTATTGATTATATGATAAGAAATATTGATTCAGAGTATTTATATTGCAAAACTATAAATCCATTACTAGGGGATCATTTATCATTAATTTTCGATGTTAAAATTTCATTAAATACTCAAAAGCAAACAAGAATATTCACAAAACGTAAATATAACCAGGATACATTTGCATTATATGTGTCAAATCAGGATTGGACAAGTGTGTTGTGCGAAAGGAACAACTTAAATGATAGTTTTAGTAAGTTTATAAAAAGAATTGAAATCTTATTAAAAAATAGCTGTAGTATAACAACACATACTCATCTCAATTGAATTGCTGGTTAAATAATACTTTAATTAAAGATGCTAGAAATTTAGATAATCTTATTTGGCTTGCTCATAATCTTCATGATCAACAACTTATAAAAACTTTTGACTCACAAAAGAAACTTTACGAACAAAATATTTTAAATGCAAAAAAGAGTATTTTTCAAACAAAATATATTAATCAGACAATAAAAGTAAAGCAACCTGGCAAATAGTAAGAGAACTGACAAATACTAAACAATGTGATAAACCTAAGCAAATATTGTTAAAACTAAATGAAATTTTAATAGAAAATGACAATATCATTGCTGAAACATTTGTCACTTATATTTTAAATTTAACTGAGATACAAATTAATAAACATTTCAACATGATTCCTAAACAGGCATATACTTCTTCAACTCTAAAACTATCTAATACGTTTTTCATGGAGCCAATATCGCTGATCGAAATTTTGAAAACAATATCCAACTTCAAGAACAAAAGTTCATGCGGTTTTGATAATATAAATATTATACTGATTAAACTTGTTGCTTTGGACATTATTGATATTTTACACATATTATTTAATTTTACAATTGAAAGTAGCATCTATCCAGAAGTTTTGAAAACAGCCTTAATTACGCCACTTTTTAAAATGGGAGACTCTTTAATATTAACTAACTACAGAGGCATTACAATTGTATCCACCATATCTAAGGTTTTTAAGAAAATTATTTGTGAACGAATGCTTATTTTTCTTGACAAATATCAAATACTACATTCATCGCAACATGGTTATAGAAAAAATCACTCAGTCGAAACAGCGGTAATTGCATTTTCAAAGTACTTGTATGAACAATTAGACTAAAACGCACATGTTTATGGTTTCTTTTTGATATGAGTGCAGCATTTGATATATTAAACATAGATTTATTAATTAAAAAAATTAAATAATATAGGTTTTAGAGGTTTGTTTTTAAAATTTATAGTCTTATTTGAGGGATCGCAAAATTAGAGTCAGATTAAACAATTACATATCTGAAGAAAAAACTGTGAATTATGATGTGCCACAGGGAACAGTATTAGGTCCTCTTCTCTTTTTACTCTTTGTTAATGAGTTACCATCTCTTTTTGATGATTGCAAACTAATAATGTATGCGGACGATATGTCAATCGCGGTAAGCGCTTAGAATCTAGACGATTTAAATTATAAATCGACTAATTTAATTAAAAGTTTATATACTTGGTGCAAAAATAATATGTTGATTATTAATTAATCAAAAACCACGTGTATGTATTTTAGTAATGGTCGTTCTACACCTGTAAATCATAAGAATAATATTGATGATATAGAATACAGTCTATCAATTTCTTTTAAATTTTTAGGACTTTCCTTAGATTATGACCTTGGCTGGCATTCTCATATTGATTAAGTATGCAATCAGCTAAACAAATCTTTTTACGCTATTTTATATTATGCTTTAGTGTATTCTCATTTGCATTTTAATATAATGTTGTGGGGTAATTCGTCTAAATGCCAGAGAGTTTTTTTTCAACAAAAACGAATCATACGTTTAATTTTCAATTTAGAAATGAGAAGCTCATGTAAATCTTTTTTTGAGGATAACAAAATCATGACTATCTCAAGTATTTATGTATATAAAATTCTACTGTATGTAAGAAGAAATATTAGTTCATACCAACAATTAGGTGATAACCATAGCTACAATACAAGACATTCTCAAAAATTGTTAAATATTAAACACAAAAGTATTTTTTTTGAAAAAAAATTTTTATATATATGGGCATTAAGCTCTATAACCATTTGCCAACCCATTTAAAAGAAATGAGTTTTAACATTTTTAAAAGAAATATTAAGGAAATTAAAATGCTTTGTACAAAATTGATGATTCATACAATATTTTTAACATTTAATAACATTTTAATAATTTTTTATGATTTTTGTCTTTTATTATTGTTTATTTTTGTTTTTTATTTTTTAAATATATGGATTGCAATTTTAATGTGTATAACTTTATTTTTGTGTATTTTAATTTTATTATAGTTTTGACTTTTTACATACTATATTATGTACATTTATAATATTTTGCTGAACCATGTGAATAAAATAAATATGAATATGAATATTACAAAAATGGTCTTGTTGGGAAGATTTAGTTTAAGAAATATGCTATTATAACCAACGCTCAGAATTTCGTATGTTGTCAGTTTAGAATATGCTTGATGTGTGTGGATGAAACACCATGTTGGTCAGAAAATAAATGTTCAAGATCGGAATCTACTAGTTTCTTTCAAAAAAAGGATATTGGGCTTCTTTCCTATGTTCGAGATGCTGATGAACAGAATTTAAATTCATTTTTAGACTTTAAATATTAGAAAAATTAACTTTTAAGCCACAAACTAGGTCAGTGTTTAGTTGATTAAATTAGTGAGTGGAACAGGCGAGGCTTTGTTCGGCCAGTTTAATAGTATCATTCATGTATGAGTCGTCTACAGATGGGCTCTGATTTTTGAACTTTAGTTCCATCCATACCACAAATGCAACTACTGCTCAGTCCTATCATGTCCACATGCACATTTTCACTATTCCAAACAATCACTAATAATATTAACGATTTTATATTTTCATGTTTTTCTATTTTAAGATTAATTAATTTGGAAATAAGATAATTAAAATAATATACATATATAACATTTTTATTGCACAAATAATTTACAACACTATTGAACAAGTATAATACATAAAATAAAAATATTGTAAAATATATAAAGAAGAGACGCAATGTCCTCAAATGAGACAGTTGTATAGCAATAAATTATAATTTATGCAAAAAAAATTATTCTATTTTTAATTTTCAAATTTCCTATTTAATTCTTTTTCATGTCATTGCCATCAGCTAATTACCCCAAAATAATTAGTTTATTTGTTCATTCTCAGAATGCTATTAACCATAGCCATTAAATAAAGTCATTAAGTCAGTTAGTATAAATAGTCAATACACCCTTTAAAAAATTCACTTTGAATTGTGGTGGTGAACGATGTTGACTAAGTAAGTTAAAAATCAATTATTAAGTTTAAATAAATAAAGCCATACTGATGAGAGGTAAACCTCGAAACGCGTCTATGGATGTTTTTAGTTAGAATATTTTTTCATAAATTTAATTTTTTAATGTAAAAATATTGTTTTGTACAAACGGCTATCGGCCGTAGTCTTTCCGCCTTAAAATGATAATTAGCTTATAATTAGTTTCTTTATTGTTAACGTTTCGGTAACGTCGTTACCTTCATCAGAGCTAAAAACAAAAAGATTTAATTAACAACAGCAATTACAAATATTCGTATCATCAAAATTGAACTGGTGATTTTCATTGAAACAATATTGAGCTAGGGCAGTTTTTTCTTTCTTCTCTCGGTATTGGGGTTTGCAATCTTGTTTGTTATTATACACGTTTATTTAAATATTGTTTAGTTTAACCTATATAACATTTATCACAATATTTGCATGGTATTTCATAAACTACGTTTGTCTTTGCCTCTTTTGGACCCTTTAGTCATTGATGTTTCGTTAAGCACAATTGAACAGGAACTATTTATATTGCTATTTTTAAATAGCGTCATGCGACCAGTTATAGTTTGAGCTATGTTTTGAATACTAATTTCCGCGATGTTACTAAAATAAGTATTAAAGTTATTTGTAGATGACATTCCACAGTTCTTTATTGCTATTTTTAGCTTTGAGAATTTTTAAACTCTAATCTAATAGGTAATAATTGCTTGTTATAACGTTTCTTGTATATGCTGTACAATAATTTATTTAGCTTTTTATTATTTTTCAACTTACATGATTTACATATGAGATCAAGGTCATTTTTTAACTTCATACTTTATACTGATTTATGAGTAGATTTATTTTGGCTAGTACATATAATATTATTAATTTTTATATCAAATTTATATTTTGTGCAAAACGTGAAACTGATATGATTTATATCATATATTTAGTCAAACAAATCTTTAAAAATATTATTATTATTGACGTTTAATACCAGAGTATACTTAAGTTTAAAGTTTGTTGTCATACTTAAAGTCACTAGATACATTTTACTCGTATACTAAAGCTAATATTATTATTATTGAGATTTTTTGTCCTGTTTAATTTTTATGTCTGTTATGTGAAGAAGGTACACATTATTAAACAGAGGTACGAAACCGCAGGAAAAAAGAATGTACACATTTTATTAGCTTTAAATATTCAAAAAATTAATATATCAATACCCACGAAAATAGCGCCAAGAAAAACAGAAAAATTATAAAGATGCAAACAAAAGAACTTAAACAAAAAGACTGTGCATTTTAACACAGGTACAAATATCAAAAACATATATAGAAAGAAGGCCAGGAATAGAAACAGGAGCTACAATAGCGAGCGAACAGGCTTTGACATATGAAGACTTGTTGAGATAGACAAATTCAAAACAAAAATAAAATCTACATTCAAGGAGGTAAACAAATTAAACATAGAAGGAAGTACGATAATAACCATAAAGAAAGGGCAAACCCCACGGTATTAACAGCAAAGAACAACAACACAGATACAATCAATTTCAAAATAATCCAAGCAAGTAGTAAAAAAGATAAAAACAACTATCTCAACAACATTCTAATTCTACTCAGTCCAGTGATGTTTTCATTTGTAACTTGAACAATGTTTTAATCACAGATATAGACGTGGTATTAAATGTTTGTCAAAATTACTGTTAACAACTATGCAGTGAATAACAAAGCGTTAATATAACAGAGTGGGAATTAGAACAGACATACTTACTCAGAAGATGCACGCAACCATACTAAAAGAAGAAAAAAATAAGCCTTCTAGGAAAGATCAATTCACAGCAAGAATTGCCAACAAATTTGGAAAACGGGCGAATAATCTAGAGGCTAGACATCAATAATAAAATTATCCCTCTACGTAAGAAAGGATCTATTACCAAATGCAACAATTTTCGGTTATTTCTATTACATTCCACTAGTTAAACTATGCTACATATCATTCAATCCAAATTAAAATAATTTGTTAAAGGGCAGGGTAGTAGAGAACAATTTTTGAATCTTAGACAATTTATCGAAAAAGTCAAAGAATGCTAAACGCCTATGTACATCTGCGTTGTAAATTATGTAAAGGCGTTGACAAAAGTAAAATGGCACACTGTAATTTTTTTAATTTTAAATAAGAATACCAGCACACTTCATTTATCTAATCAATCTAATCATCTACAATGATAGTACTGCTGTATTCAAGATTGATAACTACAAATCTTCAAAATGCAATATAGGGAAAAGAGTGCATTTTATTGTCATTCTTTAATATGTACAGAAAATATATTTTGCGTGCCGTACTAGACCAATGAGAAAGCGGCGTTGTAATTGGCGGGCAAAAAATATTAAAGCTCAGATTTGCAGACACAATACTACTTAAACAATGATCGTAAACTATGCAATTGACAACTGGCCAACCAAACATCAAATTGGCAAATATAAGACTGTAGATTGTATTGTATTGTATTGTATCTACCCATAGTCAACAATAGAGGTTGTTACAAATCGTAAGTACGACTCAAAAAAACTGCTATGTTCCAACTAACACCAATATGAAAAAACCACAACATAACAAAAAACACCAAAATCAGCGTTAGCCAATCATCTTTATTCTTGAAAAAAAATAACAAAAATATGTCACCACACGTCTGTCAAGACGTTGAATTAAAACAAAGTATTTGTTAAGTTATACTGTCTTTGTAAATAAATTAAAGTTTTTAAAAAGTTATATCAATCAATTAATAACTTAGCTCTTGTCTAATGCAAATAGAACTATGATAGATATATAATTAGACATTCTAAAGTTGGTATAAAATTTGTTTATAGTATTTAATAGAAATTGTATATGTCTGATTTAACTCGGCCCAGTAGTAACAAAAGCTATGGTAAAATAAATTTGAAGTACATTTTGCAAAAACACAATTTGTAAAGATATATATTATATTTCCAAAACAAAACGACGATCTAACTTTCTAAAACTATTTTTTTTGTGATTAAATTGTTTAATATGCAGTAAAAATTTTAAAATGATTTTTTTACATTATGTTTGTTTTCTACTTATCATTAAACAAATGCAAAATGTGGGCGTGGAACCAAAACTCCTATTTGCGCGTATGTTTGTAAAACCTGAGTCTGCAATTGATATTTGTATATGCCACTTTTTTTATGATCACATTTTATTATGATAGGATTCTATTAATTTTATTTGCATTTTTTAGATAAAAACTGATTCAAATAAAACAATTCAATGCATTGGAGAACTGCTTAGCGATGACTCTAATATACCAACAAATATAATAAATCTACAAAATGATACTAGTCTATTAGATGGTATTTTGAAACTTAACTATCAATATTCTATATATTCAGACAAATATAACTTCAATAACTTGGTGGTAAAAGATAAATATAAGTTTACTATAATATTGATTGATGATACACAACTTGTTAAAATGAAACAAATCTTTTCTTACTATCATCATTATGAGGAAGGTAATATGTATTATATTATTGTATGTAAAGAAATCAAAAATTTCAAACAAATTTTCATTGACTTCATAACTTTTTCTGCAACTGAAAGAACAATATTAATTGATATAAACGGAAAAGCAATGACTAGAACACCAGTTAAATACAACTGTAGAATAAGAATCTTTGACAAATTTGATTGCAATGAAAAAGAAAAAATCAAAAAAGCATTTACATATAAAATGAAAAACGATAAAGGATGCCACATTCAATTTGTGTCTAAATTTTATCCTCCATATTGTTCTTCTACTGGTGGTGTTGACATTTCTATTTTGCAAGAATTTGCTGCACAAATAAATTTATCATTGACAAACTATTACAAAGCGGACAAAGGCGATAAAATGTTTGACTTGGCTACAATTTGTGGAGGATCACTTATTAATCCTGTTCCAAAACAAGCATCGTATCCTTATTATATAGATTACGATGTTATAGTTGTTCTTAAAGCACTTAAATTACAGAATAAATACGCATTAGCATATGTTTTCCAAAGAGAACTCTGGTTGGCTGTATTGGTAGCATTTGTTTTTATAACTATAACAGCATTCGTTATAACTAAAAACGCAACAATTAATATTATTTTATTAGAATTATATGCTATACTTTTAGCACAAAGCATCAGTAAGCCTAAATTAAAATCCAGTAAAATTATATTCTTAACATGGGTTATGGTTACATTTATAATATTAAACGCCTACTTAGGAGTTTTTTTATCATTTTTAATTGATCCAATTTATGAAAAACAAATTGATTCAATAGAGTCACCAGAGTTTTCAGAACAGTATACATCAGTTATAACTGAAACACCACTTTCATTTGAAAATATAATGTCTAAATATAATTTGTCAAAAAGTTGGAAAATTTACCCTTTTAACTATACTTATTCTTCACATTACAATCCCTACGTTATGCATAATGTTTTAACAATTCCTACTAACAGAAATATGAGCGCTTTACTTCTAGAAAAAGTTGCAGACTCTTTAAATTTTATTTTAAAAGTTAACAAATCGGATCCTTTGTACAAAATACGGGTTGGAATGAGACCAGTAAGTATGTATTTTATGGGAGGAGAGTATGTGCCCTTTTTAAACGTTTTAATTCATAAACTACAAGCAAATGGTTTGATTAATAAATGGTTTCGAGATTATACTTTGGTTTTAAATGATGAACCTTTGGAACTTGAAGTTTTGCGCCTTGAACATTTTACTTTCTGCATTTATATTTATTTATTTGGTATTGGTATTGCAATTGCGGCATACATTTCCGAATGGTTAATCTACAAATATGATGAATTTTATTAAAGAGAGTTTTAATTACACAATCAATGTTTTTCAAAGTTCTCATACCTTTATTGCAAAATGAATCAATTTTTATAAAACTACAAACTACTACTAAGTTGAGTTTGGAAACATGTTAATTCCAAAAATGTGTATTACATATAGGTATTTGATTAAAAAAGTTTTAGAATTTTTAATTTGACCACAGCCTCACTAGGAATTGTCGCTTAATTTAAAGAGAAAATTACATACAAGATAAATCAGAAAAAAAATCTGGAATTGTATTTTACACATAAATTTTAAAATACAATCTACTAAAATTAATTTTATCAAATAAAACCGTATTATTGCTTAATATAAAATTCATTCAGCAACTTTTACCAACTTTTTTTTAACTCACTACTGTATATGTTTTATGTCACTTGGTAGTTTTATTTTCACAAAAAAATACTTTTAATTATATTCTTTAACAAAAAAAACAAGTTTATTGTTTGTGGGTAATTAAGTTATAAATTTGTAGTTATTGATAAAAAAATAAATAAAAAATGTTATTTTTGTGTAATACTTAATAAATGTTTCTAAAATACGTATACCAAAGCAGTTGCAACTCAACGTCAGTGAAGGTAAGTTATTTTAAATTATTTTAAAATTTAATATTTAAGCATTACGTTTTTTTCAAAATGTTTGCAGTTAATAATTTGTCAAAAATTTATAATTTTTATATGAGAAGCAGTTGTTGTACGCTTTTTCGGACATTTAACAATTATATGTCTAGTTGACAGTTTTTACAACAAAAATGTTAAAAAAAATTGATTTGTCAAACAAAAAAATTAACACTTTGTATGTAAAGAAATACATTTTAGACAATTGACAGTATATTTGTTAAACAAATAATTAACAATTTATAAAACATATTTTCGAGACAAAAGTTAACATTTCATAAATCAAACAATTTACGACAAAAAACTATACAATTTATATTACTGTGAATTTTCAGTAAGCAGTTCATAGAGAAATTTGTAAGAATATTGTTAACAGATAATATGTTAGACAATTCATATTTCAAATTTGTAAAATAATTTTGAAAGTTATAATTATTAAACGACACATGGTAAGTCAGTCAACAGGTGATTTGTCAAATTAACATTTTGTCTACACTCCACTTAATTGTTGTGTAAAATTGTTGACAATTGTTTTGTCAAATTAAGAATTTATAGTTTATATAAAAAACTGCTATTAAGACAAATTTTTAAAACAAATTTGTTAGTTAAAATTTTATAGTCAAATTTCTAAAGTTCACTGTTACAAAATAATATAATAAGATGATAACATACTATCATAATAACATAGTTACATGATAACATGATAACATGATAATATTATAACATGGTAACATGAAGCATGTTAACATGATAACATGTTATTATTAAACATAGTAACATGATAACATGTTAATATGATAACATAATAACATGTTACTATTATAACAAAATAACCAATACAATTACATAATAAAATGATAGCATAATAACATAATAACATAATAACATGATAACATAATAACATGATAATATACTAACATAATAACATAATAACTTGATAACATAATAACATGGTAACATGATATTATGGTAACATAAAAACATGATAACATAAATACATGCTAACATGATAACATGATAACATGATAACATGATAACATGATAACATGATAACATGATAACATGATAACATGATAACATGATAACATGATAACATGATAACATGATAACATGATAACATGATAACATGATAACATGATAACATGATACCATGATAACATGATAACATGATAACTTGATAACATGATAACATAATAACATGATAACATGATAACATAATAACATGGTAAAATAAAAATTAGGTATCAGGATAACATAGTAACATGATAAAATGGTGATATGATAAAATGTTAACATGATAATATGGTAACATGATAACATGATAACATAATAACATAATAACATAATAACATAATAACATAATAACATGATAACATAATAACATGATAACATGATAACATGATAACATAAAAACATAAAAACTTGATAACATAATAAAATGATAACATGAAAACATAATAACATGATAACATGATAACATGATAACATGATAACATAATAACATGATAATATGATAACATGATAACATGATAACATGATAACATGGTAACATGATAACATGATAACATGATAACATGATAACATGATAACATGATAACATGATAACATGATAACATGATAACATGATAACATGATAACATGATAACATGATAACATGTTAATTTAATAACATGCTAACATATCAACATGATAATATAATAACATAACATATTAACAGGATAACATAATAAAGTTATAACACAATAACATTTTACATGATAACTTAATAACATGAATTAGGTATCGATTAACTTCGATTGTTTATTCTTATATTTAAAGATACATTTATTTCTATATATGTAACGAATGTTACGAATATTAATTACTGACTAAAAACTAATACATTTATGTTAATTATTTATATCAACACAATGTGCTGATATGGCACCGCTTCTGGGAAGATCCGTGTTGGAATCCTCCGCGTCACCTGCAGGTGGCGCGGCCGCGGCTTCTGGGAAGAAGGCCACGCGACTCCGTTGCATCAGCATCTCCTCAGGTAACTGCAGGTGGTGCGGCAGCGTCTTCTGGGAAGAGGTCCATGCAATTCTGTTGCATCGGCATCTCCTTAGGTAACACATGATAACATAATAAAATCATCTTATGATAAGATGATAACACGATAACAAGATAACATGATAACGTGTTATATTACAACATTATAATTATTTCCTCCACGAAAAAAAATTGAAGAGTGTAATTTTTCTACAAAGTTGTTGAGTATTTTTCCTCTAAAACTCTTTATTAAAATATTTTATAAGATCTGCGGTAATTTGTTAAATTTTTTTATTAAATAATACTGAATCTTTTTGATTTGTTATTATATTATCATCTTGTCATGTATCATCTTCTTGATGTTTTTATTATTTGTTATTTTCTTATTGTATTTAAGACTAAAAGTACAATAAATTTAAATATCTTATATTTTTTTTGTTTTGTTGTTATATTCTTTTTATATTAATTATTTTATATAATTACATTTTTTGTTTCATAAATTAATTAAATATATTAAAATTGTATATATGCAATATAATATTTTACTATTTTCTTAAAACGTAAACAGTTAACATATTTGGGAAGCATAATAGTAAATTGTTGAGCGCGTTGGCCTTTCATAGTAAAGGAATTTGAGGCCCTTGATGGGGAGTGTTATTCTACATCTATTTGCATTTGCCGTTAAATATTATATAGATCAATATTTAGACAACCCAACTTACACATGGAATAGCATAATTGGTGGAGGCGCTGGTTGGGTCTGAGTGGGTACTTCTATATCAAACCCATGCAGCACCCGGTGCCGTATGACCCAAATGGTTCCGCATGGGACCATATGTATCTAATTTTGGTGCTGCATGGGTATGTAGAGGTATATATATAGATAGATATATATATATATATATATATATATATATATATATATATATATATATATATGTATATATATATATATAGATGTAAGAAGTGTATTCGTCCTACAATTTTTATATATAATCGTAAATGTTGTACTCCTACATTTTTATGTAGGAGCAATACACTTTATATCTTAACACACAAAAATCAGCCTGCGGGCTTATAGATACGTATAGATACCGCCTGCTGTGAGGGTTGAGCAGCTAACATGGAATAAGAAAGTTATTTATTATTTATTACATTATATTTTATCAAGATGTTTGTTTAGGAGGTAGAATTTGTTTTGAAATGATAATATGTATTAATTGTATATTGTATGTTAGCCTTATTCTAACGGACATTACAATAATTATGCCAACTTTAAAATAAAAATAATGTGCAAAATATATTGAAAATAATTTAACCATATAATTTATTTTCAATTGTTTTATAATTACTATCAGGTTAATAAATGTAGCTCTACAAAATCTTATCAGTCAACAGCTGCACATTTATTACAATTAAAACGACGACAAAAACAAGATGAACAAAGCATCTATTTTAGTAAAATTAACACGTGGGTGATATAATATATATATATATATTATACAAGTGTTATTATTAAAATGTAAATTAAAAAAACAGTAATATAAGATTGCAAGTACATAACCACTGCATAACACCTTATTTAGTTGCTTTGATATAAATATTATTGCCAGTTTTCTTCTCTTTCGTAATTCAAAAGCATTTTTTACTTTTCTAATGTAGTGCTACTTACTAGAAAAGTATTGTTTTTATGTCAAAATGATATTATATATTGTATGTACGTATGGGTGTCTGTGAACACAATTGCACAATTGCACCAGTAGTAAAAGTAGTAAAAGTAGTGAAAATGTGAGAATAATGAAAATGTGAAAATAGTGACAATATGAAAGTAGTGACATTGTGACTTGTGAGAGTAGTGAGTATAGTACAATTGCTACAGTAGTGAGAATGTGAGAATAGTAGGAATGTGAGAATGCGAAAGTAGTAAAAATGTGAGAAAAGTGAGATTGTGTGAGTAGTAAGAACGTAAGAGTAGTGAGAATGTAAGCGTAGTGAGAACTCTTACATTCTCACTCATTTTCAGTCAGTGTAGGGAAAATGTGAAAATATTGAAAATAGTGACAATGTGCGATTAGTAAGAATGTGATAGTAGAAAGTTTTTGAGAATAGTAAATATATAAGAGTAGTAAAAAATGTAAATTTAATGAGATCTTGAGAATAGTGAGAATATGAAAATAATGAGAATGTGAGAATAATGAAAATGTGAGAATAGTGACAATGTGAGAGTAGTGAAAATGTAAATGTAGATAAAATCTGAGAATAGTAAAAATGTAAGAGTGGGAACTAGTGAGAACGTAAGAAAAGTAAGAACATAAGAGTAGTGAGAATAATAAAAATGCAAGAGTAACTAACATGTGAGAGTAATGAGAATCTGAGAGTAGTTAAAATGTGAGATTCGTGAGAATGTGAGAGTAGTGAGAAAATGAAAAAAGTGAGAATGTAAGTGTAGAAAGAATGTAAAATAGATAAAATGTAAGAACGTGAAAATTATAAGAATGTGATAGTAGTGAGAATGTGAGAATAGTGACAATGTGAGAGTTGTGAAAATGTGAAAGTAGTGAGAATGTAAAACGAGAGAAATTGTAAAAATGTGAAGGTATTAAGAATGTGAGAGTAGTGAGAATATAAAAATAGTGAGAATGTGAGAGTAATAAGAATGTGAGAATAGTTAAAACGTGAGAGTAGTAAAAATTGGAAAGTTGTTGAAAATAATTAGAATTTTAGAGTAGTGAAAATATGAGAGTAGTGAATGTGAAAGTAGAGAGAATGTAAAAACAGTAAAAATGTAGAAGTAATGACAATGTGAGAATGTGAAAGTATTATACATGTAAAAGTAGTAAATATGTGAAAATAGTGAGAATATGAAATAATGTTGTTAAAGAAAATGTAAGAGTAGTAAGTATGTAAGAATAGTGAAAATGTAAAATTAGTGAAAATGTGAGAATAGTAAGAGTGTTGAGTAAAAAAAGAGTGCGAGTATTGAAATGTGAGAATAGTGTAAATAGTGATAATGTGATAGTGAAAATGTAAAAATAGAAAGATTGTGAGAATAGTAAGATGGTGATAGTAATAAAAATGTGAAAGTAGTGAAAATATAAGAGTTGTAAAAATAGTGAAAAAAGAGTTGTAAAATTGTAAGTGTAGTAAAAATATGAGAACAGCGAAAATGTGAGAGTAGTAATTAGGTAAAAGTAGTAACAATGTGAGATTAGTGAAAATAGTAACAAAGTAAGAGTATTGATAATGTGAGTGAAAAGAGAATGTAATAATAGTAAGAATGTAAAAATAGTAAAAATGTAAGAATATTGAGAATGTAAAAGTAGTGAAAATAGTAAGAATGTAAGAGTATGGAAAGTAGTAAAGTATTGAGAGTAATAAAAATTTTAGAATAGGGAAAATGTGAGAGTAAGAATAAAAAAGTGAGAATGTGAGAGTAAGAATTTGAGAGTGAGAATGAAAATGTAAGAGTAAAAATATTAAAGTGAGAGTATGAGAGTGAAAATGTGAGAGTGAGAATGTAAGAGTGAGAATGTGAGAATGAGAATGTAAAAGTAAAAATGTAAGAGTAAAAATGTGAGAATGAGTATGTGAGAGTGAAAATGTAACAGTAAGAATAAAAATGTAAGAGTGAGAATGTGGGAGTGATAATGTGAGAATGTGAGTGCGAGAATGTGAGAGTAAAAATGTAAGAATGAGAATGTGAGAGTAAGAATGTAAGAATGAGAATGTGAGAGTGTAATGTAACAGTAAGAATGAAAATGTGAGAGTAAAAATGTGAGAGCGAGAATGTGAGTGTGAGAATGTGTAAGTAAAAATGTAAGAATGAGAATGTGAGAGTGAGAATGTGAGAATGAGAATGTAAAAGTAAAAATGTAAGAGTAAAAATGTGAGAGTGAGTAAGTGAGAGTGAAAATGTAACAGTAAAAATAAAAATGTAAGAGTGAGAATGTGAAAGTGATAATGTGAGAATGTGAGTGTGAGAATGTGAGAGTAAAAATGTAAGAATGAGAATGTGAGAGTAAGAATGTAAGAATGAGAATGTAAGATGTAATGTAACAGTAAGAATGAAAATGTAAGAGTAAGAATGTGAGAATGAGAGTGTGAGAATGTGGGAGTAAAAATGTAAGAATAAGAATGTAAGAGTGAGAATGTGAAAGTGAGTATGTAAGAGTAAAATGTAACAGTAAGAATGAAAATGTAAGAATGAGAATTTGAGAGTGATAATATGAAAATGTAAGAGTGAGAATTTAAGAATGAGAATGTGGGAGTGAAGATGTAAGAGTGACAATGTGAGAGTAAAAATGTAACAGTAAGAATGAAAATGTAAGAGTGCGAATGTGAGAGTGATAATGTGAGAATGTGAGTGTGAGAATGAAAGAGTGAGAATGTGAGCGTGAGTATGTAAGAGTGAAAATGTAACAGTAAGAATAAAAATCTAAGAGTGAGAATGAGAAAGTAAAAATGAAAAATAAAAATGTGAAAAAAAGAATGTAGATATTAAGAGTGAGATTGTGAGAGTGAGAATGTGAGAGTGATAATGTGATAGTAAGAAAATGACATTGAGAATATGAGAGTGAGAATGTAAGAGTAAGAATGAGAATGTGAGAATGTAAAAGTAAACATTTGAGAATGAAAATGTAAGAGTAAAAATTTAACAGTAAAAATGAAAATGTAAGAGTGAGAATGTGAGAGTAAGAATGTAAGAGTGAGAATGTGAAAGTAAGTATGTAAGAGTGAAAATGTAAGAGTGATAATGTGAGAGTGAGAACCAGAAAGTAAAAATGTAAAAATACAATGTAGATTGTAAGAGTGAGATTGTAAGAGTGAGAATGAAAATGTGAGAATGTAAAAGTAAGAATTTGAGAGTAAGAATGAGAATGTAAGAGTGAGAATATGAGAGTGAGGATGTGAGAGTGAGAATGTAAGAGTGAGAATGTGAGAGTAAGAATGTGAGAGTAAGAATGTAAGATTGAGAATGTGAGAGTAAAAATGTGAAAGTAAAAATTTGAGTGTGAGAATGCAAATGTAAAAATAAAAATGTAAGTTTGAGAATGTGAGGGTAATAATGTGTGAGTGATAATGTAAGAATGTAAGAGTAAGAATAGGAGAGTAAGAATGTAAAAGTGAGAGTGTGAGAGTGAAAATGTGAGAGTGAGAATGTAAGAGTAAGAATATGAGAGTGAGAATGTGAAAATGAGAATGTAAAAGTAAGAATGTAAGAATGAGAATGTGAGCGTGAATATGTAACAGTAAGAATAAAAATGTAAGAGTGAGTAAGTTTGAGAATGTGGTAATGAAAATATGAATGTAAAATTGTGAGAGTGAGAATGTAATAGTAAGAATAAAAATGTAAAAATGAGAATCTGAGAGTGATAATGTAAGAATGTGAGAGTGAAAATACGAATTTAAAAATAAAATTGTGAAAATAAAAATGTGAAAGTAAGAATGTAGACTGTAAGAGTGAGAATGTATAAGTAAAATATTTTGATAACCCATAATAATTGATTATCTGTACAAGTCAGAAAGTTTTTTATAGTATAGTTTTACTTGTTGAAGTAAAGTAGTAAAGTGAATTTTAGCACCAAAATAGCAATTTTTGCCAATTATTAAACTATTAATCACAAGTTTTTTTTTCAACTACATATCACTGGATTTGCTATTTTTAAATCTATCAATTTGGTAAGCAAAAGCGTTTTTATTTAATCTAGTTTTGATGCTAGTGGTTGCTAGTGCTTTTCATTGGCATTTTAATATAGTATTTAATAGAGACAACTCAGAAAAATATTACTATAACCGGCATTTTATTTGTCAATTCATCTATTTTATTTTGCTTTTTTATAAAAATCGTACAATTGCCTTATAACTGAAGGTCAGCGGTCTAATCTTAATGCTTTTAAAATATTCTGTTTAAATTTTAGTTTAATCACTAACTGTTATTTGAATTTGTAAAAGTTAAATTTAAGAAATAAATTGCAAGTATTGCAAAGATAATAAAATTGTATCTTTAAATTAAAATAAGTGGGCCCTGCCAATAAAAAGAAACTTATTAATTACTGACAAATTCAGAAATTTTAAAATCAAAACTAATCTATTTATAACCGGCAAAATAATAATTTCAAATTGTCAAATTAAATAAACTGATAAATAATTAATATATAACAAATATAATTAATTAATTATTGTTATAACAATGACAGACAGATCAAAAAAATTGAAATAAGTTTTGTTTTTAATAATCATCAGCTATAAATTAGAATTAAATAACTCCATTCAGTGCAGAAATGATTGTGAATACACCTACGTGATTAACTAATAATTTTTATGCATCATAGTTGGCGGTATTAAGAAATCAGTAATAGTCGGGATAAATTTTTACCGTCGCATTACGTACAAATTCAGTAATAACCGGCAAAAAATAGAGCAATGGTACTAATTTGAAAAGAACAAAACCACTTGATAAATAAATAAAGAATGACAAATCTGATTATTGCATTGCAATTATGATAATAATTGGCGCCAGATTTTCTAAGATATCCTTATTGCAACAATTAAGATTTTAAATAATTCAATTATTTATTGTTTTAAAATGATTTAAAGATTGACTTTGGATCCAATAGTTTTCGTTATTTGTGTCAATAATTTTGATATTTCAGCAAATCATTTATTCTTGAAGAGTATAAAAAAGTTTTGATTATGTGGGAGTATTCAGATAACAAGAACTAAATAGTAAGATATTTGCTTATAGTTTCAATCTATAACTCAAAATAAGCTAAACATTGCTACACATGACCCTTCACTTGTTGATAATTATTATTAAAATTGCTAAAACTGCAAGTTGCTACCTGTAAGCTGCTAAAATTGTAAAATGTTTTGCCAAATATATAAACAAAATTATAATTGATTTGTTTATAATTATGCAGTTAGTTGCAAATTATTATTATAGTACGAGAGCTAGCAACGTTTTTGAGAAACCATTTTAGTTTTGCTAGTTTTTGAATATTTTTTTATCCTTATTGACAACAGGTTTGGACGCGCCGCGTCTGGCAGCTGGGAGCAGTCGCGTATACCTGGTAGCGCAACCTCCCTGAAGAGGTGAAAATTGAGCATTTTTAAAACATTTTAAGACAAATTTGTTTTTTCATAATTTTATATGTCACTTTACCATTCCAAATCTATTTTGCCAGACAATTTTGACATTGTTAACATTGTGTCTGATACAATTTAAATAATTAAAAAATAATAATTTTAAAAGTCTGGCAATTTAATATATTGTAATTCCATGATAAAAGAATATACTGTTAATTTGCCAGACAGAAATTTGGTTGTTTAATAAGCGAATTGATCATCTAGCAAAGAGGAAGAGCGCAGCATGTAATTCCTCGGGTGCGTGACAGAGATAACAACCAAATTTTTGTCTGGCAAATTAACAGTATATTTTTTTATCATAAAATTACAATATATTAAATTGTCAAACCTTTTAAATTGTTTTTAAAATTATCATTTATTATTATTTAAATTATGTTGGGCACAATGTTAATGATAGCAAAACTGTCTGGCAAGATGGATTTATAATGATAAAGTGACATAGAAAATTATGGATTTTTTTTTTGTATTAAAATGTTTAATGCTCAATGTTCACTTCTTCAGAGAGGTTGCGCTACCAGATATACGCAACCACTCCCAGCTGCCAGACGCGGCGCGTCTCCACCGATCGTCAATGAAGATGGAAAACATTCAAAAACTAGCCAAACTAAAATTATTTTTTTGCGACGTTGCTAGCTCTTATACTATTAGATTTATTATCAAAATTTTATCAGATTTTTTTAATGACTAGGAAACGACTAAATAAAAATATAAATGTTGCAAACGATATTTATAAAACCTTATGCTAAGTGCATTATAAGAAGAAAATTGATAAAGTTATGTATTTCACACTCTTACAAAATCAAATAAACTTAATAAATAACAATTTCTAGTTAAGTTAAAATGTTAGTATAAAAATATATTATATGCCGTATAAATACTCATTAATTATTCAGATTAAATAAATTATTAAAACAAATAATAATAACTAACTCAACAAACCAACGCGCAGCGCAATAACAAGCTGCAAAAGTACGCAGAGTGCACAGGAGCCTTGTGCAATATTAAAACATGCCCACCGACGGATAAAGATGCTTCACCCGTTTGTCTTCCGCACTTTATCTGCGGTATTGTTAATGTCAGGATATTTGCAGTTATTAAATACTACTATGGCAACGTTATCTTAGTAATACTACTATTATCAATAATTACTTGACAATAATTAGTTTGTAATACATAGTTAATAATTTGCTATATTAAATTATTTGTAAATAATAAATAATCAAATGTATGCATTACATAATAAATAATAAAGATGTTATAAGGAAATTTCTATTTCTAAACCATTCAATTAAAAAATTGTATAAAAAATTACAATAAAATTTCAACAACAGCTTACTTTGTAAAAATAACATAAACGAGCATTTGAAATTTATTGCACTAACAAAACGCAACGGGACATAAAAATTTGCCGCGGGGCAGACGTTAGTCCTACACAAACACAAAGTTCGTTTCCGTCGGATCTCTGCAAAATGTAGCACAAAATCACTTTAAACGCAAAACGTTACTCCTACGTAGGAGTAGCGCACCCTGTAGGACTACAACGCTTTATTCACTCGAAATGTAGGACGAATACACTTTAAACAAACCTATATATATATATTTATATATTATATATATACGGACATTCGCCTATTTACGGGCGATACATTTTCTACCTTTTAGAGGCGATCAAAATTTTTAGTTAAATAACAGCATCACGTTATTCAGCGATACTTATTATAACATGAAGCAGTAATATATTTTTGATCCAACCATTACATTCACAGATATTTACAAAATAAATTTAAAAATTGAAGACGAGGTTTATTTTTTGGCCGAGAGAGTTTCATTTGCTGCCGATTATTTGTGGTTTGTGTCTTAATAACTGTGACCATGCTAAAATGCAGTAGGAAAAGGTTCAACTAAATGCCACCAGAATTAAGATAAATTGCAGTATTGTATAGCTATTATAAAATGTGTGTAAAAGACCACTAGGCGCCTTGAAGTGAGCGTTTATGTGCGCTTGGAGAGTGCGGTTGCCTCAAAAGTTTTAACGCCTGCATCAGGTTAAAAGTATGCGCAAAAACGCCTCCATAAGGGATTTAACATTTGTTTATTCTATAAAACAATAAACATTTTATCTAGTTTATGTTAACTAAAGTTTTGCATCTACTTTCAACCACTTTTTTTGCCTGACTCTACTGAAACCGTTGTTTTGGCCCAAAAATGCGGGCCGAAACGACAAAGGCTTGTAAATTATTTGCGGTATTTAATTAGCTGTAAATCACGATTTCACATAATGACGCCATACTTTAAAATCTGACAGTAGTGACAGATTAAAATTAATCTTGAAACTTCCTGAAAAATGTATTTATTTGGGGCAGGCAAAAAAATATTGAGTGTAATTCGTACCAAAGTGCTTAAGCAGCCCTTCGCTTTTAGCAACATGAAGAAGCAAAGCAATAGCAAACTGCTAAAGCCTATTTTCAACCCTTGATACACGATTCACTACATACTATAGGCGTTTTAGCTTTTAGTTTAAAGATTGTTTGTGTAGAAAATATATATTTCACAGCTAATTTTAAACACACACTTTTAACTTGTTTGAGGCGTCTAAACTCTAACACATTGTTTATATGCCTCTGATGCCAACTATGATATTTGTATTACAAAAAAGAACAAACAATAATTGCTTATAAATTAACAACAAACAAAATGTGTACTAAGGTCAATAAGTACCTGTAATAATAATAATAATGCACATTATTGTGATAACTACTACTGTCGCGTTAAACCGGCAATTTATACTCATTTTTTGGTAGTTGTTTTATGTACGTCATATATCTTGTTATAATTTTATCAAGTTGTCATATATTATGTTATTTTGTTAACAAGAATGTTATAATGTTATTATGTTATAATGATATCCTGTAATCGTGTTATCGTGTTATCAAGTAATCGAGTTATTATGATATTAGGTTATCATGTCTTAATGTTTTTTTTGATAACATGTTTTCACATTGTCAAGTTTTCATGTTAGTATGTTATCATGTTATCAAGTTATAATGTTAACAAGTTATCATGTTATCATAATATCATGTTATCATGTTATCATGTTATCATGTTATCATGTTATAATGTTATAATGTTATCATGTTATTATGCTATTATGTTATCTTGTTATCTTGTTATCTTGTTATCTTGTTAGCTTGTTATCTAGCTATCTTGTTATCTTGTTAGCTTGTTATCTAGTTATCTTGTTATCTTGCTATCTTGTTATCTTGTTATCATGTTAGCTTGTTATCTTGTTATCTTGTTATCTTGTTATCTTGTTATCTTGTTATCATTTTATCATGTTATCATGTTATCATGTTATCATGTTATTAAAATGTCTTGTTATTGTGTTATCAAGTAATCATGTTATCATGTTATTATGTAATCATGTTATCATGTTATCATGTTATTATGTTGTCATGATATCATCTTATCATGTTATCATTTTATCATATTATTATGTTATCATGTTATCTTGTTATCTTGTTATCATGTTATCATGTTATCATGTTATCAAAATATCATGTTATCAAAATATCATGTTATCATGTTAAGATGTTATCATGTTGTTATGTTATCATGTTATCATGTTATTATATTATCTTGTTATTGTGTTATCAAGTAATCACGTTATTATGTTATCATGTTATCATGTTATTTTGTTATTATGTTATCATGTTATCATGTTATCATGTTATCATGTTATCATGTTATCATGTTATCATGTTATCATGTTATCATGTTATCATGTTATCATGTTATCATGTTATCATGTTATCATGTTATCATGTTATCATGTTATCATGTTATCATGTTATCATGTTATCATGTTAATAAAATGTCTTGTTATTGTGATATCAAGTAATCATGTTATTATGTAATCATGTTATCATGTTATTATGTTATCATGATATCAAGTTATCATGTTATCATTTTATCATGTTTCATGTTATCTTGTTATCATGTTATCATGTTATCAAAATAGCATGTTATCATGTTAAGATGTTATCATGTTATCATGTGGTCATGTTGTTATGTTATCATGTTATTATGTCGTTATATTATCTTGTTTTTGTGTTATCAAGTAATCACGTTATTATGTTATCATGTTATCATGTTATTTTGTTATTATGTTATCATGTTATCATGTTATCATGTTACCATGTTATCAAGTTATCATGTTATGATGTTATCATGTTATCATAATATCATGTTATCATGTTATCATGTTAACATGTTATTATGTTACATGTAATCATGATATCAAGTTATTATGTTATCATGTTATCATGTTATCATGTTATCATGTTATCATGTTATCATGTTATCAAGTTATTATGTTATCATGTTATAATGTTATCATGTTATCATAATATCATGTTATCATGTTATCATGTTATCATGATATCTTGTTATCATGTTATCATGTTATCATGTTATTATGTTCTCATGTTATCATGATATCAAATTATCAGTTATCATGTTATCATTTTATCATGTTATCATGTTATTTTGTTATTATGTTATCATTTTATCTTGTTATCATGTTATCATGTTATCAAAATATCATGTTATCATGTTAAGATGTTATCATGTTATCATGTGGTCATGTTGTTATGTTATCATGTTATCATGTTATTATATTATCTTGTTTTTGTGTTATCAAGTAATCACGTTATTATGTTATCATGTTATCATGTTATTTTGTTATTATGTTATCATGTTAATATGTTATCATGTTAATATGTTATCATGTTATCATGTTATCAAGTTATCATGTTATGATGTTATCATGTTATCATAATATCATGTTATCATGTTATCATGTTATCATGTTATCATGTTATCTTGTTATCATGTTATCATGTTATTATGTTAACATGTTATCACGTTATCACGTTATCATGTTATCATGATATCATGTTATCATGTTATCATGTGGTCATGTTGTTATGTTATCATGTTATTATGTTATCATGTTATCATGTTAATAAAATGTCTTGTTATAGTAATATCAAGTAATCATGTTATTACGTAATCATGTTATCATGTTATTATGTTATCATGTTATCATGATATTAAGTTATCATGTTATCATTTTATCATGTTATCATGTTATCTTGTTACCATGTTATCATGTTATCAAAATATTATGTTATCAGGTTAAGATGTTATCATGTGGTCATGTTGTTATGTTATCATGTTAATATGTTATTATATTATCTTGTTATTGTGTTATCAAGTAATTACGTTATTACGTTATTATGTTATCATGTTATCATGTTATCATGTTATCATGTTATTATGTTATCATGTTATCATGTTATCATGTTATCATGTAATCATGTAATCATGTTATCATGTTATCATGTTATCATGTTATCATGTTATCATGTTATCATGTTATCATGTTATCATGTTATCATGTTATCATGTTATCATGTTATCATGTTATCATGTTATCATGTTATCATGTTATCATGTTATCATGTTATCATGTTATCATGTTATCATGTTATCATGTTATCATGTTGTCATGTTGTCATGTTATCTCGTTATCATGCTATCATATTATCATGTTATTTTGTTTTCATGTTATTATGTTATCATGTTACCATGTTACCATGTTATTATGTTATCATGTTATGATGTTACTAGGTCATCATGTTATCACGTTATCATGTTATCATATTTTCATGTTATCATGTTAGCATGTTATCATGATATCATGTTAACATGTTATCATGTTATCATATTATCATGTTATCATGTTATCATGTTATCATGTTATCATGTTATCATGTTATCATGATATCATGATATCATGTTATCATGTTATCATGTTGTGATGTTGTCATGTTATCATGTTATCATCTTATCATGTTATGATGTTACTATGTCATCATGTTATCACGTTATCATGTTATCATGTTGTGTTGTTGTCATGGTACCATGTTATCATGTTATCATGTTATCATGTTATGATGTTACCATGTCATCATGTTATCACGTTATCATGTTATCATGTTATCATGTTATCATGTTATCATGTTATCATGTTATCATGTTATCATGTTATCATGTTATCATGTTATCATGTTATCATGTTATCATGTTATCATGTTATCATGTTATCATGTTATCATGTTATCATGTTATCATGTTATCATGTTATCATGTTATCATGTTATCATGTTATCATGTTATCATGTTATCATGTTATCATGTTATCATGTTATCATGTTATCATGTTATCATGTTATCATGTTATCATGTTATCATATTATCATGTTGTCATGTTATCATGTTGTCATGTAATCTTGTTATCATGCTATCATATTATCATGTTATTATGTTTTCATGTTATTATGTTATCATGTTACCATGTTACCATGTTATTATGTTATCATGTTATGATGTTACTATGTCATCATGTTATCACGTTATCATGTTATCATGTTATCATATTTTCATGTTATCATGTTAGCATGTTATCATGATATCATGTTATCATGTTATCATGTGATCATGTTATCATGTTATCATGTTATCATGTTATCATTTTATCATGTTATCATATTATCATGTTATTATGTTATCATGTTATCATGTTATCATGTTATCATGTTATCATGATATCATGTTATCATGTTATCATGTTATCATGTTATCATGTTATCATGATATCGAGTTATTATGTTATCATGTTATCATGTTATCATGTCATCATGTTATCACGTTATCATGTTATCATGTTGTGTTGTTGTCATGTTACCATGTTATCATGTTATCATGTTATGATGTTACCATGTCATCATGTTATCACGTTATCATGTTATCATGTTATCATGTTATCATGTTATCATGTTATCATGTTATCATGTTATCATGTTATCATGTTATCATGTTATCATGTTATCATATTATCATGTTATCATGTTATCATGTTATCATGTTATCATGTTATCATGTTATCATGTTATCATGTTATCATGTTATCATGTTATCATGTTATCATGTTATCATGTTATCATGTTATCATGTTATCATATTATCATGTTGTCATGTTATCATGTTGTCATGTAATCTTGTTATCATGCTATCATATTATCATGTTATTATGTTTTCATGTTATTATGTTATCATGTTACCATGTTACCATGTTATTATGTTATCATGTTATGATGTTACTATGTCATCATGTTATCACGTTATCATGTTATCATGTTATCATATTTTCATGTTATCATGTTAGCATGTTATCATGATATCATGTTATCATGTGATCATGTTATCATGTTATCATGTTATCATGTTATCATGTTATCATTTTATCATGTTATCATATTATCATGTTATTATGTTATCATGTTATCATGTTATCATGTTATCATGTTATCATGATATCATGTTATCATGTTATCATGTTATCATGTTATCATGTTATCATGTTATCATGATATCGAGTTATTATGTTATCATGTTATCATGTTATCATGTCATCATGTTATCACGTTATCATGTTATCATGTTGTGTTGTTGTCATGTTACCATGTTATCATGTTATCATGTTATGATGTTACCATGTCATCATGTTATCACGTTATCATGTTATCATGTTATCATGTTATCATGTTATCATGTTATCATGTTATCATGTTATCATGTTATCATGTTATCATGTTATCATATTATCATGTTATCATGTTATCATGTTATCATGTTATCATGTTATCATATTATCATGTTATCATAATATCACGTTATCATGTTATCATGTTGTGATGTTGTCATGTTATCATGTTATCATGTTATCATGTTATCATGTTATTATGTTATCATGTTATCATGTTATCATGTTATCATGATATCTTGTTATCATGTTATTATGTTATCAAATTAACATGTTATCATGTTATCATGTTATCATGTTATCATAATATCATGTTATCATGTTATCATGTTATCATGTTATCATGATATCATGTTATTATGTTATCATGTTATCATGTTATCATGTTATCATGTTATTATGGTATCATGTTATGATGTTACAATGTTATCAAGATATCATGTTATCATAGTGTCATGTTATCATGTTATTATGTTGTCATGTTATCATGTTGTCATGGTATCATGTTATCATGTTATCATATTATCATGTTATTATGTTTCCATGTTTTCATGTTTTCATGTTATCATGTTATCATGTTATCATGTTATTATGTTATAATGTTATCATGTTATCATGTTATCATGTTATCATGTTATCATGTTATCATGTTATCATGTTATCATGTTATCATGTTATCATGTTATCATGTTATCATGTTTTCATGTTATCATGTAAACATATTATCATGTTATCATGTTATCATGTTTTCATGTTATTATGTTATCATGTTATCATGTTATTATGTTATGATGTTACCATGTCATCATGTTATCACGTTATCATGATATCATGTTATCATGTTATCATTTTATCATGTAATCTGTTATTATGTTTTTATGTTATTATGTTATCATGTTATCATGTTATCATGTTATCATGTTATCATGATATCATGTTATTATGTTATCATGTTATCATGTTATCATGTTATCATATTATTATATTATCATGTTATCATGTTATTATATTATCATGTTATGATGTTACAATGTTATCAAGATAGCATGTTATCATAGTGTTATGTTATCATGTTATTATAATACCTTGTTTTCAAGCTATCATGTTATCATGTTATCATGTTATCATGTTATCATGTTATCATGTTATCATGTTATCATGTTATCATGTTATCATGTTATCATGTTATCATGTTATCATGGTATCATGTTATCATGGTATCATGTTATTATGTTATAATGGTATCATGTTATCATGTTTGTTAGGTTAGATTGTTATCATGTTTGTTAGGTTAGATTGTTATCATATTATCAAGTTATCATGTTATGATGTATTTATTTTATTATGTTATTAGGATATTCTGTTATCGTTTCATCAAGTTATCAAGATATCATGTTACCATGTTATCATGTTATTATGTTATCGTGTTATCATGTCAACATGTTATCATGTTCATATGTTATCATATTATCATGTTATCATGTTATCATGGTATTATGTTATCATGTTGTCATGTTATCATGTTATCTTGTTATCATATTATCATGTTATTACGTTTTTATGTTTTCATGTTTTTATGTTTTTATGTTATCCTGTTATCATGTTATCATGTTATCATGTTATCATGTTATCAGGTTATCATGTTATCATGTTACCATGTTATCATGTTATCATGTTATCATGTTATCATATTATCATGTTATCATGTAATCATATTATCATGTTATCATGTTATTATGTTACCATGTTATCATGTTATCATGTTATCATGTTATCATGTTATCATGTTATGATGTTACCATGTCATCATGTTATCACGTTATCAAGTTATCATGTTATCATGTTATCATGTTATCATGTTATCATGTTATCATGTTATCATGTTATCATGTTATCATGTTATCATGTTATCATGTTATCATGTTATCATGTTATCATGTTATCATGTTATCATGTTATCATGTTATCATGTTATCATGTTATCATGTTATCATATTATCATGTTATCATGTTATCATGTTATCATGTTATCATGTTATCATGTTATCATGTTATCATGTTATCTTGTTATTATGTTATCATGTTATCATATTATCATGTTATCATGTTTTCATGTTATTATGTTATCATGTTACCATGTGATCATGTTGTCATGTAATGATGTTATCATGTTATCATGTTATCATGTTATCACGTTATCATGTTATCATGTTATCATGTTATCATGTTAACATGTTATCATTTTATCATGTTATCATGTTATTATGATATCATGTTATCATGTTATCATATTATCATATTATCATATTATCATATTATCATATTATCATATTATCATATTATCATATTATCATATTATTATATTATCATGTTGATATGTTATCATGTTATCATGTTTTCATGTTATCATGTTATCATGTTATCATATTATCATGTTATTATGTTTCCATGTTTTCATGTTATCATGTTATCATGTTATCATGTTATTATGTTATAATGTTATCATGTTATCATATTATCATGTTATCATATTATTATGTTATCATGTTATCATGTTATCATGTTATCATGTTATCATGTTATCATGTTATCTTTTTATCATGTTATCATGTTATCATGTTATCATGTTATTTTGTTATTATGTTATCATGTTATCATTATATCAAGTCATCGTGTCATTATGTTTACATGTAATCAAGTTTTAGTGTTATCATGTTATTGTGTTATTAACTTACTAAATTATTATGTAATTATGTTATCAAATTATTATGTATTATTTCTGTTTTTAGGTTATCATGTTATCAAGTTATCATGTTATCATGTTATCATGTTATCATGTTATCATGTTATCATGTTATCATTTTATCATGTTATTATGTTATCATGTTATCATGTTATCATGTTATCATGTTATCATGTTATCATGTTATCATGTTATCTTGTTATCATGTTATCATGTTATCATGTTATCATGTTATCATGTTATCATGTTATCATGTTATCATGTTATCATGTTATCATGTTATCATGTTATCATGTTATCATGTTATCATGTTATCATGTTATCATGTTATCATGTTATCATGTTATCATGTTATCATGTTATCATGTTATCATGTTATCATGTTATCATGTTATCATGTTATCATGTTATCATGTTATCATGTTACTATGTTATCAAATTATCATGTTATCAAGTTATCATGGTAATATAGTTTCATGTTATCAAGCTTGCATGTTATTATGTTATTATGTTATTATGTTATCAAGTTATGATGTTATTATGAAATCATGTTATCAAGTTAGAATGTTATTATGATATCATGTTGTCATGTTATATTATGTTATGCTATTAAGTTACTACATAATCGTATTGTCCAACTATTATTTAGTATGTCATTATGATTATTATCATAACATTAATACATAATACATGATAACATGGTTTACATAATAACATGATAAAGTATTACATAATAACATGACATCACATATTGACAACATTATAATAATTTTATTATGTTTTGCATTGTGTCAATCTCATGTTTACTTCTTGTTGTATAATACAAACCTGAAACTACTGGTTTTATATTTATTTGATTTTAATCCAGATATGATTACAATACTTTAAATTTGTTTAATTTATATAATTAATAAGTTAATTGTTATACTTTGGTACTTATTAACATCGAAACTACAATTGTTTCTATGCATAAATGACACGTTACATAATTTAAATTCCTTAGTTAAATAAATAAAAAAATTATAAACCACAAAATATTATTTATCGTAATTCCATTATTATACGAGTTCATTGAAAGTAAACAGACAAAAGGTTGAAAAGCCATAAATGGGCAAGGTCATTCAACACGTGAGGGAAATATTTTAAAACTACTTGCTGTTATATTTTACTACTCGTTTTTTGCATATAATTTTTTCTATAATCTGTCTTTTTCAAGATTTATAAAAAAATGAATTGGTAATATTTTTGCTAGTATTTATATACTTTAATTTGTTTACATAAAACAATTTTGAAAATACCAATAAAAAAACTAAACGCTATAATTATATTTATGTCATAGTCTATTCTTCTGCTTTTAACTACAAATTTACAGGTAACAATACTAAATATATTGATAAATATTAAGCACTGGTTATGTCATGTTTATGTAATATTCATCACTTTACCAGGTAATTTCAACAAGGTTTTGCTTAGGATTGTAATAGTAGCGGCGATGTTTAAAAAATATATGTTGTTGACATGATACTTCAATTTTGTTACATCGACAAAGAATTAACTACCTGAATATCGCATTGCTTAGTAAAAAGAATTTATCGTAATCTTTATAGATATTATTTTATAACAATTGCTTAAAATGTATTATAACATTTTATTACATCAAATATAATTGATTTGAATAAAAAATGCAATCATGACATACATAGCGACACTGAAATTTGCTTCAATTGACATTTGCATAAAAAGACAGGAAAATATTTTACACAGTAGACATGTGTAACTGTGTGTTGCCTTTTCTTATATCACCAATCGTCAATTCTCTATTCTAATAAAACTATTCTAAAAAGTAAAAAATTAATCTATATATTTTTACCTGCTCTTTTATTACGGAAATTATAGTGATTTTGTATATGTAGACATAATTAAGCCAAGAAAAACCGGAAGATTAGTATTTCCCTTTATGACAGAATCATGCAGTTGCGGGTCACAAGAAAGAAACAATCACCTGCTCATAAATCAATCAGTTTAATTATATTAATCATATTATCATCAAAAATATGTTTTGTTGTTAATGAATTGAGAAGTAAACACAACTTTGAAAATGAACGATCTTCTTTTCCAGAATGATATCATTTTACATTAAATCAAAGTGAATCAAATAATAATTAAGACATTATAAATAAAATAATATCGAATAATAATACTTTTAGTTACTTGGAATAAAAAATAACTAAAACCTCTTATATTTTTTTTAATTATTGCATATTTCTTTATCATATTTGCTAAAACAACATCAATCCAAAAATAAACTAATATTATTTCAGAGAACTAGTAATTACGAATCTTATGATGACGATCGCACGTTATAAACTTGTAGTGAAAAGAGAACGCACATGGCTTAAATTTTAATTATGGCGATGGAACCAATATATAATTTTTCAAAAAATTCTAATTTGTGCTAAAAACGGCATACGCGCACAATAGCGACCGCCATCTGGTCACTTATTTAATAATCTAACTAAATTATATATTTTTTTAATTTGATTATAAAGTTTTTAGTAATAGATTTTGTTTAATTTATTGTAAAATCATTATGTTTATTAGTTTTAACTAAAGAAATAGGTAATATCAAGATTTTTTATTTAGCAATACAACCATATTTGTAACATAATACTATGATAATAAATCATTTTAGAAAAGATGAAACAAATGTTTATTAAAATCTCATTAGAAAGCATTAATTCTAATCCGGATGCGACTGAAAGGGTACATATAATAATACGAAAAATAGCATTTATTGCTTTACTCCTACCCTTTTTCATTAATTATTAGGATATATATATATTGTAATTTAAGAAAAAGTGTTTACTGTTTAGTAAATTTGTGATAGAGTGGAGAATATAATTTAGCGAATGGTAAGTAATATCAAATTATTTAAAATAATAACTTAATAATTTACTAATTTATTTAATAATAAATTCTGTAATATTATTTTTAGAAAAAGATGAGATGGTGCTGAAAATGAATGAGATAGAAGCAGCTACGTCCCAGGAAGACGAAATTATTCCAAATCGACAAGGTAATTTATAATTTTATAAATATATTTAATTTTTTTTAAATTATTGTGTTATTTCTATTGTAGAAGATGATTCTCAGGAAAGTTTGGAAAACGTAAACGCCACAAATAAAATTAACATTTTACAAAATATATCATGACATTCAAAAGAAATATTACCAACAGAAAAGAATATTGAAATTTACGAAGAAAGAAATATTGACATTGTTAAAAAAATTAAATACTAATGATAATATTAATATTTCTAAAGAAGGAGTTATATACAGTAAGTTCCCAGAGGAAAGTGTGTGACAATGTAGTCAAAGATGCAACTATTTCTATTTCCGTAGAACACACATCTGCCCAATTATATGCATTTATAAATAATACAAATAAAAAATAATAATTAATAATTAATACTGTTTTTCTATAAACCACCCACTATTTAGCTACACTAAAATTAAATTTTAATAATTTAAGTATTTTATAATAATTATGTAATGATTTATAAAAAACAAATAAGTTATCCATTTATAAACAAAATAAATTTATTATCCAATGGTATACATTTTTTTAAATTAATTATTAAGTGCTATTACGCATATAAACAATGTATAAAAACTTCAAACTCCTGAAACTGATCAAAAGTGTGCAAGATGCTACAAAAACTATTTCTATAAAGAAAGATAAAGTAAGGGACATTTATAAAACACAAATAATTTGTGTTGTAGTCATGGTCAAGGTCATGTAACACCTTAATGTGCGTGAATGACCGCTATAGACGCCTCAAACTAGATGTTTATGTGCGCCTGAAGCGGGAGCTTAGCTTACCTTAAATTTTAACGGTAAAATGTGCATAAAATTTCGCTTTTACGAGATAGTTAATGCGGTTATTGTATAAATGTACAATTATTACTATGGTTACAGATACACATTGATTATTTAAATATGTTATAAACCGCAAAATATAAGGTTTGCATTTTATAATATTAATTATTTTTTCTAAAATATCTGTATGTTTCAGACATAAACATGTACAAAAATGTAAAACTGTGGATATTTTATAAAACTGATGACGATATTCATTGACAACTATATTTTTTAAAAAATATTTTTTTTGTGATTAAAAAAAAGTTATTAACATTTTTGTTAAAATAACATTGTTATTGTTGTTTCAAATAAATATGTATATTAAATAATTCTAAATCTAATTAGAGCTTCTTATAATCATTTACAAATAATATTCATACAATGATTTTGATTTGTGGATGCCTACTGATGCGTCTAGCAGCGCATACAAACAACTTATTAGAAGCTTAGACGCCTCGAACCAGTCAAAAATAAACGTGAAAAATCGCTAGAAGCCTCAAACTGGGTGTTTTTGTGCGCCTGGACCGGGCGCTTTTATCAAAAACTTCAACGCCTCGATCAGGTTAAAAGTATGCGCAAAACGCCTCTATAAAAAAGTTTGAAAGTGATAGGAATGTAAGATTGTTTGTTTTTATGCATAATAGTTATCGGCAGAGGTAGTAACGCAATGCCCCCTATTTATTTATTAAATTTAAATAATAATAGTTATGTTTTATTAAATTTATTATATTATTAATAATCAAAACAACTGACATTGTAACGTAAGTAAGTAATTTTTGGAATTAGCAATTTTTTTTTTTTATTAAACAATTTTTAATAAAATATTCAATATTCAATATTTATTCTTTTTTTTTTAATTCAATATATAGCAGTTGTTTCAGTACAATTGAGTAATTATTTATTTCTAATAACTAAATTGTTTGCATCAAACTACTTTTTGATTGTACTTTACTATTTATTATTTTGTTTATTAATCAATTGAATTATTTATAAACAAACATTTTTATTTAGAAAAAATATATAATATTACGAAATATTTATCTACGCTGCAACTCCCAAGATTTAATGAAAACAACATATGTTATCGAGATTTGTGCATATTTCTTAAAACCTGCTGCAGTAGCCATCTAGTCGAGCAAAATTAGTACTAACCGCTAGACGCCTCGAACTGGTTGTTTATGTGCGCTGGTGCGAGCGCTCGCTTCTAAAATTTCAACGCCTCGATCAGGTTAAAATTGTGCGCGAAAACGCCTCTATAAGGGAGTTAACATCTCTATATATATATATATATATATATTTATATATATATATATATATATATATATATATATATATATATATATATAATATGAACACAAAAATTATAAAACATGTTAAGGATTTATTAATTATTTCATTAACTAAATTAATAAATCACTCGATCACTCTAGTCAATTTCCGGATTCGTTTAAAAACACTAAGGTAGTACCTATATTTAAAAAAGGCTCTGTAGATGACTGTAATAATTACAGACCAATAAGTTTGATTCCAGTTATTTCTAAAGTTTATGAAATTTTGTTGCATAATCAGTTAAGCACATATCTAGAAAGCAACAATTTTATGAAAAAAAATCAGTTTGGATTGCTTTGTAGATCACTTAGTTGAAGGTCTGTATAATAAAATCATGTAGGATCGATTTTTTGTGTAAGTTTTATGGTTTTTGCAAAAACTCTATCAATTTGTTAATATCTTATCCACAAGGAAGAATTCAAACTACGTATTATAAGGGTAATCAATCAACAAAAGGCAGTATTCGGTATGGTGTGCCACAAGGTTCTGTTCTGGGACCAGCATTGTTTTTGTTATATATAAACGATCTTAATAATGCAGTCCCAAACTCTATCTTATACGCGGATGATACTACAGTGTATTGTTTTAACAAGAACGAATCCGAATTGATTGTAGACATAGATAAAGCAATGCACTCTGCTATATTATGGCAAATTGTTTTTTTCTTAATGAAGCAAAAACTAAAAAAATGATTTTTTTGCTAAGGTCACATGAGTTGCATGACAGTCACAAAGAGGTGACGTTTTTAGGATTTCACTTAGACCCTACTCTTAGATGGGATTGTCAAGTAAATCATGTGTCTAGCAAACTTTCAAAAAACATTTTTTTTCTAAAAAATCTTAAAATGACAGTTTCACATTTTTTTCTTATGGCCGCATATTTTGCGCTATTTCAGTCAATTTTTCTTATGGTTTACTGGCTTGGGGTCATAGCCCTCATGCTAGTAGAATATTTTCAATTCATAGGAGAGCGGTGAGAGTAATTTGTGGACTGAACTATAGAGACGATGTTGTCAAAAACCTAGGTATTTTAACTGTACCTTCTAGATATATATATACGAATGCTTTATCTACGTTAAAACACACCCAGATTCATAAGTCACACATGCGTATCATCACCATTATGATACTCATAATCAAAATAATAAAAATAGGCGTAGGTGGGGAATCTTCTAAAGACTTCGTTCCCAGGACGTGTCGGATTCACATTTTAAGGGTGCCTACCGACTAAACCCCACCCATCTGGGAATTGCCTGGAAGTTTGAGACCTTTCGGCTCATGTACCTTCCGTTTGGAGATGTGTATGTAGGAGGTTGTTTAGAAATAATCAAAATATTTTACCGCGTTGTGCCCGTATAAATAAATGTACAACCGCTGCTAACTTTTATGCTCCCATTCTGTTCAACAAATTGCCCGTGTATATAAAATTATTGCCAATAAAAAAAATTAAAAAAATTGCTGAGAGGATGCTTATTGATCTGGAATTATTTAACGTTGATTATTTTTATTTATTAAATAATAGAGATTTTAATTTGTTTATGTAAATGTTTATTTTTACTATTTTTAAACTGTTTTTGTTGTACATTATTTTGTAAACATTATTTATAACTTGTGTAATACATTTTTTTTGTGAAAAACATTAATAAATTCTATTCTATTCTATTCTATTCTATTCTTAATGGTATACCAAAGTACATAATATGTAAGAAAGTTTATATATAAAAAAAATCAACTATTGACTGCAACCATGTATGAGTGGTAATGTTGAGTGGACAAATCAGGTTTTCTTTCTAATAACATTGCATGAAAACTCAGAGAAAGTTATGCAATGTTTGTTCGTGAAGCTTTATTACTGGATTATTTGATATTTGTAATAACTAGCTTAAATCATTAAGAAGTTTTTTGCACTTTCTACAAATAGATTTTAAATCGGCAGAGAATATTTTATTTCAATTATTTTAAAATTACATTTTATTAATAAAACATTGCTCTACTACAGAAACAAAATATATTTTAATTTGCTGATGATATAAAATGTGTGAGCGTCGCCTAGAATCCGTTAATTTATTTTCTGCCAATTAGACCGTTGTAGGTAGATACTAACTACGCATTGAGGTTTAAGTAAAATGCTTTTACTCACTAGAAATTTCTACTTGTTATGCAGTTAATTATAAAACAATAATTATATTTTTAAAGAGTAAGTTCTGTATTATTTGACAACAAATATTTTTAATAGTTTTAATTTTTTATTAGAGTTTTACAATAAAAAAAATTTACTTGTTTTATGTATTGTTTTTATATCTACTATTTAACTTATATTGTTCATCTATAACTTTACAATATAACATTTAAATTTCTTTTTTTATTGCTATTAATATACTTAATGAAAAGTGTTTAATTATTTGTTTCACATTTATAAATTTGTTACATTTTGTGTTAATATTTAACAATAAAATTGTACATGTATTCAAAAACTTATTATTAAAAAAAATTGTGATTATACATCCCGGATGCGTTTCACTGTATTTTGATTCATGCTTCTTTATATTTGTTAATATCTTTTATTTGCACAGCTTGAATTAGTAGATTTCTCGAGCTTAAATACAGCAACAAAGATTGAAAATAATAAAATGGAAATATCATATCAAAGCGGTTTTAAGGAGAATGAAAGTATAAACAAAAAAATATAAGCAAAATCAAAGATAATTAATTTGGAAAAAGGTACATAAAAATTCTGAGCAAAATCAGGAAACAAAAGTTATAGAATAATCTGTGAATACATATATAGGGGCCCATAGACGGGCGTACATCTATGACATAAATCGACGCGCGCATAATTCATTGCGTATTAACGCGTGTTTGAGGGCTACCAATTTCTATACGCGTTCAAAAAGTACGGCGTACTTATCAAGCTGCTTTTATGCTTTTTATGGTGTAAACAAACATTCTTGGCACGGTGTTTATCAGTGAGGTAGGTATTTATAATTTCTTTTATCTGAATTACTTATGATGTGTCGTTATAGTTAAATTAAAATTAAACGTTTATTAAATATGTTAATTTAATTAATATTCGTTAATAAATTTTTCCTTTCAATTCTACACTCGTAAAATTGACATAAGTTACGATTTCTATTTATGTATTGTTTATTTATTCTTGTTATTGTCGTTTTAAGTTATAAATTGCAATCCACGCTGAGTTGCAATAGTATTTTAGTATCGTTATTTCATACAAGAACTAACACACATTATATTTATGTAAGTAGCTCTTATATATTTCTGATCAATTACTTTTACTTTTAGGTGGGCAATTCCAAGTCAAGTGAGCAGTCCATTTCACGCGACCCTCTCCGATTTATCTCAAATTTTGTACACTTATTTGAGTACCCAAAATATGACATTATGCCAAATTTCAGACTTCTAAATCACATAGTTCGCCTCGTAGAGCCAATTGAATTTTACGGCAATTTTTAAGTTCAACTTTTAACTTTATTTATCTTAATTGCATTTCAGCCTGGAAAATTTTTAGAATAGTCATAGTATGATAGCAAATTTCTCAAGGAATCGACTGCAGCGTTCAGATTTTTGTTATCTTGTCTCGCACTCACAGAAAACGCAAAAAACAGTTTTTTTTTCAAAAAATCGTTTCTCAAAAGTTTCCACCGATTAAGACTTCAAATTTTAGGCAAAGGCAGCTAAAAGTATGTACTTTAAGATGCTTAAATAAAATTTTCCCACACTAAAGGTATTTTTGCTCTAGAACTTCTTGAACGCACAAAATCATTTTTTCATCAAAATTTTTGATATTAGACTGGTTTTTAAATTTTTTTGTGGAATTTCTTTGTGTGGTGCACACAAAGAAATTGACGGTGCGTCAGAAAGGGATTTTTATACAAAAAAAGTATGCCATGAGAAATTTCAGACCTTAAGATTCAAAAGAACACGTGTCGCACTACCATTGAATTTTTAAAATTAATATACTTAATAAGTATCATTAGCTTCCAGATTTGAGTCGGATGCATACTCTGGGTCCCCAAAATAGCAAATAAGTACTTGTTAATTAGGTTCCACATGAAACTTTACATCAATATACTCTGTATATATATTTTTAAACTATAATATTTTTATTATATTTTAAATGGTGTGATAGCTCAATAGTAGAGCACTTGCATATCATGCGAGCAGTCCGGGGTTCGATCCCCGAAATATGACTGAAATGATAACTTGCTCTTTATCCACCAGCGTGGTTTGGAAGTCACGTATTAAGCTGTTGGTCTCATCAAACCACTTTAAACAAGTCGTAGACTTACTGTGACGATGTAAAATAGCCGTAAAAAGCATAAGCATAAGCATAATTTTGAACATAAAATTAGACTCGTAAACTAAAATGATTAGAATTTAATAAGGCTTAGGCCTATAATTTTTTTTTAATTTAAAAAACTTTTAAAATGACATATTTTTTTATTTTGTCAAATTTGTAACATTCTATTAATGTTGTTTTAAGTAAGGTTAAAAAATGCTTAAAGTTTTTTTTAATAGCACACAATTGGTAGGAGCTACATTAAAACATGTTATTAAGTGAAAAATGCTAAATCGCTGACAATGTGAGAATACAAAAACTACAATAAAAAATACATTAAGTGATAAATAAACTCAAAAAAGAGGTAAAGCCCCAGCCGCCAACTTTCGAAGCCAATCCTCAAAATAGTAATTATTTTTTGGTAAGAAGAAAAGTAAAAAAAAATTTAAAATAGCCGATACAAACCCAGATTTTGTTGGACGTCCTTTATAACTCTATAAAAAAACAAAACCCAGAAGATAAAACTGACAATGCAAAATTACCTCAACTAAAACCAGTAGACCAAACTGCAGCAGTAATTGTCTATATAGCAACTACCAAAAAGCAAGTAAAAGACTTCTTCTTATTCTTTTTTTGCTATTAACTAATAGATGTTTTGTAGTGTAGAACAATTCTTCAGTCTATTGACATATATTCCGCAGCCACAACATCTGACCTGTTCCTCTCTTTTGTTCTATTTTCTAGGTGAGATACAAGAACTCGTATCGACAACGAACAAGACCCAAGAAAGCAAAAAACTTTCCAATACTAACTGAACCAATCCAACATTAGCACCCAAAAAATGATCAAAGACCGACAAACCAAAAACACTCTAAAAAACATTGCCACTCCGACCCCAACTAAAAAAAAGTGCAAGAGTGCAAACCGACCTAACTGAACCAACAATTACTATAAAATCACAACCCGTAAAAGCCTAACCTAACCTAACCCGTAAAGACCGCGGGCCAACACCTTTACCAAAAAGACGAGAACTAGTCAAATCGGATAAAACCAGCAAGAAAAAAAAAAACAACAGAAAAACCTAACTTAACCTAACCTGTGAAAGCCGCGGGACAACACCTTTACCAAAAAGACGAGAACTAGTCAAATCAAACAAAACCGGCAAGTAAAAAAAAACAAAAAAAAATGCAATCCAACTGTACCGGACTAAAAATGTATGTTCTTAATATTCTTACATTCTATAGTTTCAAAATTTTTACAACTGACATCAACAAACTACCTGCCAACAATTTATGTATTTAGTACCTACCCACCCTCCCAAGTTTTTGTTGTAAAGACATTCTTCTTTGTTCAACTGACCTTTATCATCCCATAATACGATAGTTGAAAAGATATTCCTTGTAAAATTTGTCGACCTAACCTAACCTAATAACAAACAAAATCCCAATCAAACAAAAAGTTTTCTAAAAAGATCCCGTCTTCTCAAAATTATTCATTCTAACACCAGAAACCGTCTTCAAACACCTAACATAGAAAAACAAAAAACCTAACCTAATCTAACCTAATTTATTCAAATAACAAACAAAATCCCAATCCAACAAAAAGTTTGCCTAAGAGATCTCATCTTCCCAAAATAACCTAATAACAAACAAAATTCCAATCAAACAAAAAGTTTGCCAAAAAGATCCCATCTCCTTAAAATTATTAACTCTGGCACCAGAAACCGTCTTCAAACATCTAACAACAAAAAAATAAATGCAAACGTGTTGTATTTTAACCACCTATGCTTCGCAGACAACATAACCTAACCTAACCTAATAACAAACCAAATCCCAATCCAACAAAAAGTTTGCAAACACGTAGGACTACAAATTAGTTTAAAAAAGGCCAAAATTATAAGTACTTGCAATGTAGTGGTCCAAATAGACAACAACACGACTATCAAAAACGTAAATAGAAACGTTTATTTTGGCCACAACATCAAACTGGATAAAGCAAATCAAAAACAAAAGTGAATAAAAGAATCGGCTTAACATATGTAGCATTTGGAAAGTTAAGCTTTATTCCAAAACACTGAAGTATCACATTAAACCTTAATAGACATTTATACAAATCTACAAACCACTATACCAATGAAGCTCAAATAACAGGTCACATCAACCAAATCGGGTCTTTTTGGATGTCACCGCATACACCATCACAACAGCTCCAAAGCTTCTCCACACCTGGAGAACATCTCCAAAAAGTTGTCCAAGAGTCGGTGAACACTTGCAACAAAAATAATCATCTTTAGGACCCCAAGACGGTAACATATTTTACTTTAAAAACTCACCTTTTTACCCTTTTATATATCATAATTATGAAATATTGCAAAAGTAAGAAGTAACCAAGAAACAAATCAACAATTTAGCGGCTCTAGAGTATGTAAAATGTATCAAAAACCAAAAATAAGCTTTAGCAACCCGCCGCTTTTAGCAGCACAATAAATGAATGGCCTTTAATTTTGAATTTTTTTTTTTAAATTTTTGACTTATAAACATAATTTTTAACAAAAATAACAAAAAAAAAATTTAAAAATCATTCTTTAATTTATGACATAAGTACGGTTAGAGATAGAACCAGATATGCTGTTCAAAAAAGATGAACAATTTAATTGCCTATAATTTTAATATTTTATTGTTTTTTTTATTTAGATTTTTAAGAGAGATATTTCGAATATTCTATAAAAAAAAAACGTGCAGCTTCTAGGGTGAACATGTTTGCCTATAAGTTTATAATTAAAAAGTGTCTCAAATAAACCTCCCTACTCACCCTAAAAGTTTGTTACCCTTATTCATTAACACCCTGTATATTAAATGTGCTAAAATTTTTATTGAAAAATGGTTTTGTGCGTTCAAGAAACTCTAGAGCAAAAACCACCACTAGTGTGGGAAATTTTTATTTAAGCATCTTAAAGTACATACTTTTGGCTGTCTTTGCCCAAAAATTGAAGTCTTAATCGGTGGCAACATTTGAGAAATGAATTTTTGAAAAAAAACTGTTTTTTTGCGTTTTCTTCCTTGTGAAATTTCCCATCGGTTATGACTATTTTAAACGTTCCAGGCTGAAATGCAATTAAGATACATAAAGTTAAAAGTTGAACTTAAAAATTGCCGTAAAATTCAATTGGCTCTACAAAGCGAACTATGTGACCTACAGATCTGAAATTTGGCATGAAGTCATATTTTGGGTACTCAAATAAGTGTAAAAAATTTGAGCTAAATCAAAGAGGGTCGCGTGAAATGGACTGCTCACTTGACGTGGAATTGCCCAGGTAGAAAATCAATATTCTCCCAAAACTCCAGATGCATTAATTTTATCATCAACACCTTCAACAAGTACACATGGGGTGTAACCGTAAGAGAAAGAGAATCAATGCTCAGTCTACTGTAAGCAAGGGAGATGAATTACTAAATATTATTGGTCAAATACTTCTGAGGACCAAAATGTTGCTACGAAACTAAGAAGAATGCCAAGAAAAATAAAAATTTACATAAAAAACTGATAAATGATTTGGACAAATTGACAAATTCACAACAATATGTACATCTAGGCCAATTTTTACCAATTATTCTAATTCCACGTACAATTATTCGCAGTTTAACAAATAACATTTTTATCAAATTTTAATAGATTGCATTACAAGTTTCTGAAATTATTTCACCCAAGGCTTGGGGAGATATAATAGTTGTAAATTTTAAGTCTTTGTAATTCCGACCAGTAGCCAAGAATCGCAGAGCTGCAGTTAACCTTTCTTGTGGCCATATTGCAACTCTCATCTTGGTGTCCTGGCATTTAACTAAGGAGTTACTAAAGTTAAAAGTTCCGTATACACATTCTCATCTATCCTGAGGTAATTACGCCAGTCATCGGGTTTCAATCTGAACTCTTCTAGCAGTCTCATATGACAGTTTTGTTCCCGATTTAAAAGCCAAATCTTACAGCAATTTTGATTTGGTTTATTCAGCTTTTTTATAATAATAGCGCACGCCACTGCCATCAAGCACAGCTCTTCAGACATCATTCTGCAAAGTATATGTAACGCTGCGCAATTATTTACAATAACATATCTACTAGCGTGTGTGGGCATTACTGTTTCAGATATCTTGTTCGATGCATATGTGCGCGCGTTGATTTATGTCGTAGATGTACGCCCGTCCGGAAGGTGAAATCAAAATAAATAGATTTAATTGTTTCTTTGTAAATAAATTATATTTAATTCTTTTAAAGGTAATATTTTATAAACTAAGCTTGTTACCTGTAAATAAAGAAACGACATTAAAGTCAATTATCTGGAGTTTATCCCAATTTAATAACGTAATTAATCAATGAATGACTTTACTCAGCATCAATTTAATTTACTGACACGAATGTCAATTTCAATCTCTATGACAATGCTATAATGTAGTTTCTTTACATATAATCCCCTCGGGGAAAATTATTACAATAATTTTATTTTTTAATTATATACTAATTCATATTTGTTTTTCTTATCTTGTATTAAAAGAACTGGAATCAATTTTGTTATGTGGAAGAACTTTGGTTCTGTTTTTCTATGTCCTGTATCTATTTCGTATATTGATTTATGGACCAATTCTCAATTTATCTAATTTCTTTCTATTTAATTTATTTCCATTTTCTACAAATACCAAGTCACCAACGTCAAAGTATTTTTTTATTCGGTTTTCATCAAATTGTTTTTGTTGTAATTATGTGATTTTATTGTAATTTCCAAAACAAGTTTTCTATCTTTTAATAAGTTAATTCCAGTTTTTCTTGATGTAGTTCTTTTGGTAAAATTGTACTCTTTTTACTTTCTAGTAAGTATTCTGGTGTAAAACCCGTAACTGTATGTTGAGTTTCGTTATATTTTTTGTACATTTTTGTGCTATCGTTGTCCATGCTAATTTGGTATTTTTTTCATTAAGTTTACACCTTATTTTATTCACTAATGTTTGGTTTAGCCTTTTATTTAGACCATTGGAATATAGTGTGTTTACTGCCGTAAAAACAATGGGTATATTATTTTCATCTAAGAACTTTTTAAATTCCTTTGAATTTATTCCAGGGTACTGGTCGGCTAAAATCATACCGATTTTGTTATTTTCAATTACATTTATAATTAGTTTTATAAAATCATTTGCATTTTGTGTTTTTGACGTTAAGATGTACGCAAACCTTGTGAAATGGTCGACTAATAGGTGTAAATATTTTTTTATTGATCTGGAGCTGCCGAATCCTCCAATTGTATTGACTGACATTATTTCAAACGAATTTAGGGCAGGTCCTAAATGTCACAATAGTCCAAATTTTTTTTGTCCTCTTGATTTGTTTCTTTTGCAAGTCTCACAGCTTTTGCAAATATTTTTAATATTTTCTGTCTGGTTTTTTGCTGTATAAAACTGTCTAACCTTGTTCTCATTTGTTTAATTCCTATGTGGCAATAGTATTCATGTACATCAATAATTAATTTTATGCTAAAGTCTTCTGATAAAATTTTTTTCTCTTTATTTCTAACTTTTTTAAAATATATATTGTATTTTGATATTAGTTCAGTTTTGTTATTTTGTAAATTTGTGTTTTTCTCTTGGTAATCTTATTCATCGTCATTACATTCTCAAAAAATTTTACAATTTCTTGTTTTCAGAATTAGGTCTTCAATCAGCGGAAAAGGTTGTGATTGAGGTACAACAATCTTATTTAAATCTCGAAAATCAATACATAATCTTGATCTCTTACCTTCCTCTTTTTTATATGCCAGTGTTACTGGAGCAGCAAATGGACTATACAATTCTTCAATTAAATTTCCTTTTAATAGTTTTGAAATTTGTTTTTCGATTTCTTTTTTATCTTCAATGTTACATCAGTACAGTCTCTTACTACAGTATTTATCAATCATTAGGTCTATACGCGCTTCATAATCTTTTACTGTTCCTATATCGTATGTATCTTTAGCAAACAACATTTTATATTTCTCAATCATTTTATCTATTTCAGCTCTTTGCCAATAATTTAAATGATTTATTGAAATGTCAACATTTACGTGTTCAATAAAATTTATTTTAATATTTTCTTCTGTGGGATCTTTTTCTGATAAAACAGGTATTTTCTGATCATTTGTAAATTCTTCATTTTGAATTAATTTAAATTGTTTTATCATGTGTAATCAATCACATAAACATTAATATTTTTTCTATTTCAAAAATTTTTGCTTTCATGGTTACCATTCCTTTAGTTTTTCGCACACCATTAATAATCATCAGATTTGCATTTTGTATATCATTCATCTGCTTGGTTTTTAATTTTAATAGTTTAGAATTAATCAGAGAAACATTTGAACCTGAGTCGTATATTCCAAATATTTCTAGAGTATCTTTTAGCAACAATCTGACTTTTATTAATGGTGGCACTAATAGTTTTTTTGATTTGTATTATTTAGCTCAACCTCAATTTTAGAGTTATTGGTGTACTTACTATTGTTTTCTTTCTTTTGTTAATTTTCTTTTGTTTTAAACCAGCATGAGGTTTCTGGGTGATGTTGTAGAGATTTACCTAATCTTTCACATACCTTACATGGTTTATTCTTCTCAATTTCTTTATTTTCATGCTTTTTATTTTTGGTTATTTAATATTCTAGTTTATCTCATTATATAAATCTTCAATTTCTATCAAGGAATCTCTGTTAATCTTATCTGATACAAAATTGGGGAGTCCCATAGCAATCAAATTTATAAGTGTATCAATTGAATTATTTACTTCTACAAGAAAAGAAAGGCTCTTATCTTTGCATAGTCTACCAAAAAACCTATCTGATGGCTAAATGAAAATGCATATTTAATCTGAGTCCACCCTTTGTTTCTATACGTTTTACAAAAATGCCTCTTCCATTTTTCCCACTCAGAATTTACTGTGTATTTTATTAACATACTGCTATACCTATCAGTATATGATTTTTCAAGTAAATGTTTAAGAATTTAAATTTTTTGTTCATCTTGTTGTATTTCAAAACGTACTCATTCTTTTTCAAACTCATTTATCCACTGTTTAGCATTGGAATTTCTACTTGTAAATCGTTCTGATAGTTTCCATAAATGGTGGTATTCTACACATTATTATCACTCGTGATATTAGAATTTTCATTTAGAATGATCTCTTCTAGATATTGTTCACCAAATTGTATATTTTCATCATCATCTAAATAAATTTCTCTTAAATCTTTTGTCAAAGAAATCCATACTTTTCGTGTTTGATGTATCTTTTTCAGTGACTATTTTATTTTATCATATGCTGCTTGTGTATTTTATAAATGAGTGTTTTGACTTATTTCCTTGAGTTCATTTGGAACAATAAATTTTCGACCATCAGGAGTTTCTATTGATGTAATACAAATAATATTTGAAATAAATGAAAAATGGCGGAACGAAGGTATCGTTCTCTCTCCGACAGTCATTTAAATGCAAGTTTAAATAGTGATACCAAGATCTGTATATCATGTAATGATGTTATAGATAGTGATTATTTTGTGTGTAGTATTTGTAATGGTGAATATCATCACAGTTGTGCAAAATGCATGGATAAATTTGGAATTGCAGCATGTTTAAAATGTGAGGAAAACGGCATTAAAAAATGTTCACTTCAAGTTATGATAACTATGAAATATTAAATCAAAAAGAAAAAATGAAAATCATAACCCAGCATTTAAATAATCTCAAGTGCAACAATAATAACAAAAGTAAAGTTTCAAACCAAAGTGGAAAAGTCAATACGCCGGTAAGTGGATCTGCGAGTACTGTTTCAATCGAAACAAATTTTAAATCTGATAACAAGGTCGAAGATACTCCGAAAGAAAACAAAAACAAAGAAGAGAAAAACGACAAACGCATAAAAGAACAAATCATTGAGCAGGAGGTTATTGAACCGTTGTTAGCAATATTCGTTCTACAGCTACCGCTCAGTTCACGCATCAACATGTCAGGCAGAGGAAAGGGAGGCAAAGTTAAGGAAAAGGCGAAGTCCCGTTCCAGCCGCGCCGGACTCCAGTTCCCGGTCGGTCGTATCCACAGGCTGCTCCGCAAGGGCAACTACGGCGAGCGCGTCGGTGCCGGAGCCCCGGTCTACCTGGCCGCCGTCATGGAGTACTTGGCCGCTGAAGTGCTCGAGTTGGCCGGTAACGCAGCCAGAGACAACAAGAAGACCCGTATCATCCCGCGTCATCTTCAGCTCGCCATCCGTAACGACGAAGAGTTGAACAAACTTCTCTCCGGAGTCACGATCGCACAGGGCGGTGTATTGCCAAACATCCAGGCCGTACTCCTCCCCAAGAAGACCGAGAAGAAGCCTTAAGTCGTCTCAGAGTCGTCACTTAAGCAAAAGCAATAACACAAACAATGAATGGATTAAAGTAAAACCACAACAAAAAAAAACAAACAAAAATTATATAGTATTTGTTTCTGATTATTGCACAGTTTAAAATAATTAAGGTTAGGGTATTCAGATCAATAAAGTATAAATTTTTTTATTAAAATACCCTAACCTCAAAAATTATATAAACTTAACGGCAACGGTAGTAATGAAGACATTTCTGTAGCCAATATTCTTACAAGAAAATGGATTTTTGTGTCAAGACTGCATAAGGACGTTGATTGTATGCAATTAAAATCGTTTTTACTGAAATCTGGCAGTTTTAAATTTGTTGTGGATAAATTAAAACCAAAGTACGAAGATGCAGATTACTCTTCCTTCAAGATTGGAGTTCCCGCGGAAGCTGAAACACCAATTATTAATGAATACTTTTGGCCTAAAAATACATTTATTAAGAGATTTTTTTCAAATCTAAAAAAAACATCAACAATAAAAATTTTCAAGTAATTTCACAAAACAACCTTCAACGATAACACCTCCAAGTAACTTATGTACTACAACTTTTAAAGTGTTTCATTATAAATATTCAAAGTTTATCAACATCTTTTATTAGTTTGGCAGCCCTCATGGAAGATATCAACTGCCAAGTGGTATGTCTCTCTGAACATAAACTGCTAAATTATAACTTAATTACAAGTGTCTGCAGGCAAAAACAAAAACAAGGTGGAGTATCACTATATTGTCAAGAGTCCCTAGATGCAAAAGCAATAAATATGTGTGCGTTTTAAGTAATTCGAGTAATTGAGTGTGTGGGTGCGGAGATCAACATAAATGGTTCAATTATCATCGTGATTGTCGTATATTTAGTGAACAGTTAGAACATATACTTAGCCAGTCTGTATCAAGAAATAAGCCATTTTTTATAGTAGTGATTTTAATATAGACATCTTAAAAATAAATAATGTTAATAACAGCTTTAAAGAAATTTTAAATTCATACAATGTTCAATATTTGATCAATAAACTTACACGGATTACTATTACATCAAAAACTAATACTTGCCCTTTTAGTTCTGTGATCTTAACAGAGCTAGCCTGGCTCAGCTAGTGGAGTAGGGTCGGGTAAACTAACTAGTAAAGCTCCCTTACAACAAACATAATGGTAAAAAAAATAATAAATACACACCGATTGACGTCACAATAATTACACGGATAATGTCGGGCTCCAATTGGTTTTTTCGGACGATTGGTGTCGGTAATGGGGTCCTGGTATAACCAATAAACCTATGGTTGGACGAGGAAAAGGATGGCACAAAACAAGTATGACCGTGAGTAATTCCCAAATAAATGTATTTGCTTATGTGCAAGTAGCCATACGGTAAAATATAAAAACACAAAGAAATTATTAATATTGAAAATCAAAAACTCAATTGCTCTCACATACTCACTCTGAAAATTAACTAGATTTCACTATGAACAAAGAAAGGTATTTTAAATGATAACAATAATGATAATAACTTAAAATATTACAAATAATACAACAATAATTCCGTTAAGTTCTACATTTAATTTTCCGGTTAGTTCTTGCTACTCATTGGACTAATCGGTAGCTGCCGCTCCCACGATGGGTGATTACGGACCAAGTCGTGGTTCACGTGATAATGAAATTATTTGTAAATCCCACGTTGGAATCCTCGTAGCGAACTCAAATCCACGTGTCGGTTTCAATATTAATATAATAATGTAAAATCAAGTTAATTAAATTTTACGCTAGCATCACACTTGGTGACTAAAACTAAAGCTAGGCCTCCACAGGATGTACTCTTCTTAAGGGTCAAATTTCGGCCAAGGACGCATTGTATAATACAAAACGGATAAATTGGAAAAGGCAAAACAATAGAAGAAATACGTACATGAGAAAACATCAAGCAAATATTCACTATAATATTAAGTAACGTCCAACCAATTGTAGATAGATTCCGCTTAACACGCAATATTAAACTTCACAATTGCCCTAATCCGCCTAGGCAATGCTCACTGGGAGAAAGTTGGATGCAAAAGACCTCTCAAAGCAATGATACTCCGACTAGTAGGAAACATGAAATGAATAGGAATAAACAAACAAATACACCGATAAAGACAATTAATCACGACGAGGGCTAGCGTAATTGCTCATTAAAATTCAAAATTACTCATTCTTAAGTTTGGGTACAAAAAGCACAACCCGGCAACGTAGCAACTGTTGGTAACCCTGGACATAGGCTCTAGACAGTGAAGCGAGCAATCAGCAAACAAGATGGCTATGTTTGGGTTATTCAATATGAATAAAAGTGTCAAGTGAATGTGATGTTAACTGACAACAATTAAGGATTAATAAACCAATCGTAAGTAAATCAATTAAATAATTACTGTTAATTACTGAGCGCCTCGTACGAGATCAGACTTCTTCACTGTGTAATTAGATTTTGTTTGCAGGTTATAGTGTATTGACAACCAGAGAAATTATGGGATTAACTAACATCCACAGGAATCAATAATTAAATGTGACAAGACAGGTGTGGGAAAGGAAATCCAGCTTAAGTTAATAAGCACCGGCTTGGCAGTCCTCTATACAACTCTACTGATGATGTCAAGGAGCCGCCAATGAACATTGAAATAAAAGAATGAAATTTAACTGAATTAGACTAGACTGTAAAAATAATAAAATAAAATTGTTTAATTATCAACATCAACTGGCTTCAGGTCTTGGACATGGTAACACCCTTTTATTAACCCGCTTTCTGTTTGTAATTCGTAAACATTTTTTCCTAATATACGTTTTATGATATAGGGACCTGAAAACTTTTCCCCAAGTTTGTAATTAAAGTGTTTTGAAGCGTCTGATAACTTGAACTCTTGCTTCCACACTTTAAATTGTACTAATCTACGCCGTAAATTGTTTGCCTCAGTCTTTTTGTGAGCAACCTGTATCTTTTCCTCAACTACCTTTCGAAGCTCAAATAATCCTGCCCTTTTGTCCTCTTCCACTAGTAATGACTGACCACTATCTCTGACCAGTTCTCTCTTAACTCTCCTCTCGGCATAATCATCTCCATTAACCATCATCTCACACCCAAAGTTTAAGCAATAGGGAGTTGTAATATAATTACTAATATCACATCAAAGTCTGCGCGTAAGTTTTAAACACGGCATTATCCGATCATAAAGCACAGCTTCTTGAACCACCAATTGTTAAAAATAGAATATTTTCGGATTCAAACATTATCCGATTTTGTCGACATATACAACAAGAAACTTTTGCCGGCTTATATGATATGACAACAGTAAAGTATGGTGAATTTATAAACGTGTTTTTGAAACATTTTAACACAAATTTTCTTTTAAAACCTACAATAAATTGCAAGAAAAAGAAAATATACCAAACTGATGCACTTATGGCTTAAAAAAAACGTTGCTATTGTACGAAACACTATCGACTCATTTGCCAGAATATATTCCTATTTATAAAAATCAACAAAAAGTGTACAACAATCTATTAACAGCAGAACTGAATATACATATTGAGTTCAAAATTATTAATTCACAAACAAATCAAAAACCGCTTGGAATGTTATACGAGATACAACTGGTAAACAAAAAATTAATAATATTCCAAAACATTTCGACTTACAGAACCTATCAAATAATTTTAATAAATATGTAAAGAAAGTATCCTCTATATTTTATTGAATTTAGTGTGCATGATAGCCTTGGAACAATATAATTATAAATGTCACTTAGTAAGTCAAACTATGAACATGCAATATTAAAAATTGTAAGCAAGAAAGAACGAGTGAATAACAAATCATGTGTTATTCCTGACTCATCTTATAAAACAACATTCTCGTTGGAAATTCATAATGAATAAGCTGCAATTTACATTCAAGATGCTATCAATTCAGAGCTTATTCAGTCCCGCCCGAATATATGAGTACACAAAATCATACAATACTTATAAAAACAACAGCATATGCAAAGGTAAAGAAATCATTAACTAAAAGAAGCCAAACAAGTAAAGTTTGGATTAATCTAACTGAAGATTTAAGAGCAATTTATTTGGATGACTGAAAATTTTCAAGTAAGTATATAATATAATAAAATTTTTTGATTGATTTGTAAATAAATTAAATTTTTGTTTCTCCCGCATTCCCTGATATCCGGTTTTTTTCAGGGAATGTTATTAAAAATAACGAAACATGTTGTATAAAATAATATACTAATTAATAAATAATAAAAAATATATAAAATAATATGAATATAATAATAAATATAAATGAATTTCATAGAGTTAATAAAAAAAGCATTGAATATATGAAAAATTTCCTTTGCAGTCAACCAATATTAGCTATCTTTGACCCAGACCTACCAATACATATATATATATATACAGATGCAAGTTTGCAAGGTGTAGGAGCTGTGTTAAAACAACCTCAACTAAAAAAAAAAATTGAAAAACCAGTAGCGTATTTCTCAAGAAACTTAAATGAATCACAAAAAAAAAGAGCTATCTATTTAGAATGTTTAGCAATTAAAGAATCCGTAAAATACTGGCAACACTGGCTTATAGGCAGATCATTTAAAATATTTTCAGATCACAAGCCACTAGAGAAAATAAATGTTAAAGCAAGAACAGACGAGGAATTAGGTGATCTCACCTATTATTTGTCACAATATGATTTCGAAATAATACACCTTCCAGGTAAAGATAACCTAGAAGCGGACTCTTTAAGCAGAAACCCAGTATTAGAGTCTCATGAAGATATAGAAGATGAATTAAAAATCGTAAACTTAATTAAGATAGAAGATATAATAAAAGACCAAAAAGAAAACAAAAATTTAAAAGATTATTTAATTTTTAAAGATAACTTGTATTATAGAAAAATAAGAAAAAAAGAAAAAATTGTATTATCAGAAGAATTCTGTAAAAAACTTAAAGATAATGTACACAAAAAATTTTGCCACATCGGCATAAAACAAATGCAAAGCAAAATATCACCATATTATACGGCAATCAATATTTCTAATTATATAAGTGAAACATGCAAAAATTGCGAAATATGTATAAAAAATAAGTCAAGAGGACAAAACAAAATTGGTCTAATGTCACATCTTAGTCCCGCAAGAAAACCGTTTGAAATAGCTTTGATAGACACGATAGATGGATTTGGTGGTTCACGATCCACAAAGAAATATTTACATCTTCTAGTAGACCACTTTGATTTGCCTACATATTAACATCAAAAACGCAAAATACAAATGATTTAATTAAACTAATAGAAAACGTGCTCAAAGAACATAATATAAAAGTAATTCTAACAGATCAATATCTAGGCATAAATTCCAAAGAATTCAAAAGTTACGAAGAAAAAAATAAAATTACGATGATTTTCACAGCAGTTAATGCACCATTCTACAAAGGGTTAAACGAAAGGCTCAACCAAACATTAGTTAATAAAATCAGATGTGCAATAAATGAAGAAAATAAAAAATGTGCGTGGACAACTGTAGCGCACAAATGTGTAGATAAATATAATTAAACTGAACACACAATCACTAAGTTCAGTCCAAAATATCTATTACATGGTAAAGACACCTCAGTATTACCAAATGAATTAAGGAGAAAAAGAGATAATAATGTTCTAGAAAATTATAGGATAACTGCCTTCAAAAACAATATTAAGTATCATAATTATAATAAGAAATTATATGATAAAAACAGGATAGATTATGACTTCAATGTTGGAGACTTAGTATATGTTGAAAACGGTAATCGATTAAACCCTAAAAAAATTAGATGAATTAAGAATTGGTCCTTATAATATCTTAAAAAAATATCAAACCCTATGTATGAAATTGACACAGAACATAAAAAATCAGAATCTAACCTGTTTCACATTTCTAAGCTCATTCCAGCTTTAAATATAATAACCAACAACAATACTAGAAACACTTAGTTTAACCTACCCCAAATTTGCAGGAAAAAAATTTGTACCTAAATTTTTTTATCTAAAGGGGGGAGATGTAAAGAAAGTATCCTCTTTATTTAATTGAATTAAGTGTGCAAGATAGCCTTGGAACAATATAATTATAAATGTGTAATAACATATTATTACTACAACTTAGAACTCCCGCGCTACCTCATATTCGACCGGATGAGCTGCGCGCGATCTTCCCCCACTGCAACAAATGAAGCCGGCGCGTGACGTTCCCCTACTCCAAACGGACGAAGCGCGCACAAGGTTTCCCACTTCATCTCCCACTCCAGTGACGTAGGACGGAGAACAGGGATTGGCGGATGATGACAACAGCAGACCCCACCGCTCCAGAACTGGGTATAAAACTGCGAACCCATCACAAGAGCGGCAGTCTTTCCTCAGAGTCAGACCAGCTTCAGCAGAAGTATAACTACGGTGAGCCGAGCAGCGCGAACCACCACCTTACCCATACCCTACTGTCAAACATTACTTGCTTAGATAGCACATACGTGTTTCCTGGTAATGTTTGAAAAATCTGTTTAATGTTAAACGCTTAGATGGCTCATTCGAGTCTCCCTTTAACACTAAACCTTTACTATCCTCTCATCACTAAGCATTGCTTGCCTAGATAGCACATACGTGTTTCCTGGCAATGTTTATTGATTTATTCAATGTTGGATGCTTAGATGGCTCATCCGAGTCTCCTTCTAACATTGGATCGTACTCCCGCTTTCCAACCTCCACTTCGTTCGAAATTAAACAGTTTTATATTATTAGTTTAGTTATTAGTTAGGTTAGTTTAGTTTATTTGAATAAACGTATTATTAGTGCAATCATGTTGCATTATTTGTCTCCACCTCACCTTTCCCCCTTTATAAAAAGTTAAAGTGGTCACAATTTGGCTCCCGAGCAAAATAGTTTCTTGATAACAAAATTAGGTTAGATTAGTTAGTTATCTCTTAGGAATTTTTTTTTTAATTACACAAATATAAAGTGTATTTTAAATAAGTTAAAAGTCCAAAATTTTAAGCATTAAAATTTTAATATATTTTCTTTGAACATAGACGGAAAATACATTACAAAAATGCCTAAAAATACACGAGCGAAAAGGCTATCAATTACGATAGACAAACAATTAAATACACGTTTCGAATGGATAAATAATTTATCCAAAACGGAATTAAAAGCTGAAATGAGTATTCATAATCTCAACACAAATTCAGACTCAGTAGAACAATGCAGAAAGGAACTGTTTGACTTTTTCATAACAGGCCGAAAACAAACGCCTGAAAAACCATCAGTTCCAGTACAAGAACCGAACATATACGACAAAGTACGGTCTTGGAACTTGCATTATAATGGTGATAATACTGCACTGTCTTTTCTTGAAAGGCTTGATGAGTTAAAAGTAGGTAACAAAATTAAAGAAGAAACGTTGTTACTAGCCTTGCCAGAAATATTTGTAGGTAAAGCATTAATGTGGTACCGGAATTTCAATAAGAACTGGACAAAATGGTCCGACTTTGAAAAAGATTTTAAAATTTTCTTTCTTCCGTACAGACAACTTTCAAAGTTGGAAGATGAAATTAGAAATCGCACTCAGCACAGAACAGAAAATGCAAAAAATTACATCAACGAATTATACACGTTGATACGCAGACACGGCGGCTTTACAGAGGAAAGCACTATGGAACGCATTTATACAAATCTGCTACCAACCTATAGGCAATACATAAAAAGAGCCGAAGTGGATAACTTATTTCAATTAATGGAACAAACTGATGAGTTCGAGGAATTACAAAAGGAATTATCTAGTTTTAATCCAGAACCTAAATTCAATAAACAAAACTCAACTTACAACAAATCCGCATCAAAAAATGTGGAAATATATTCAAGATTCGACAAGAATAATTGTTGTTGGCGCTGTAGCTATCCGCTACACCCAAATCAACCATGTTCAAATCCACGAATAATTTTTTGCATTCACTGCCGCAAAACAGATACTCTAACAAAACATTGCAAATGTTTAAAAAAATCTGTTTCGGGAAACGAGCACCCGATCGGTCTAAGTCAAGGATATTCCGATCGACCCAACTAAACACTACCAAAAACCTTGATACCTCTCAGTGGATCTTAAAAATAAACGTTTATGGACGCTCCTACAACGCACTTATTGATTCAGGCTCTGCCAAATCATATATAAGTGAAAACGTCCAAAATTTGAACTTAGTTCCCGATCATCCCCCCCAACTGTTTTTGATCCAATTTTTACTAACAAACAATTGGGTGGGTGGGTGGGTAACACCAACCAAAATTACACGCCTCCAAAACTTGAACTTAGTTCCCGACCACCCACCCAAGTGTTTGTGATCCAATTTTTAGGTAAGAAACAATTGGGTGGGTGGGTGGGTAACACCAACCAAAATTACACGCCCTCAAAACTTGAACTTAGTTGCCGACCACCCACCTAAACGTTTGTGATCTAATTTTTAGATAATAAACACTTATGTGGGTGGGTGGGGTACGCCAACTCAAATCACACAACTCCAAAACTTGAACTTAGTTCTCGCCCTCCCATTCAAATGTTTGTGATCCAATTTTTAGATAACACACACTTGGGTGGGTGGGTGGGGTACACTAACTCAAATCACTCGTCCGTAAAATTTTAACTTAGTTCCCGTCCACCCACCCAAGTGTTTGTGATCTAATTTTTAGATAACAAATACTTGGGTGTGTGGGTGGGGTACACCAACTCAAATCACACGCCTCCAAATTTTGAACTTAGTTCCCGCCCACCTACCCAAGTGTTTGTGATCCAATTTTTAGATAACAAACAATTGGGTGGGTGGGTAGGTAACACCAACCTAAATTACACGTCCCCAAAACTTGAACTAAGTTTCCGCCCACCCACTGCAGGGGTTTATGATCCAATTTTTAGATAACATACACTTGGGTGGGTGGGTGGGGTACACAAACTCAAATAACACGCCCGTAAAATTTGAACTTAGTTCCCGCCCACCCACCCAAGTGTTTGTGATTTAATTTTTAGATAACAAACAATTGGGTGGGTAGGTAACACCAACCAAAATTACACGCCCCCAAAATTTTGAACATAGTTTTTGCCCACCTACTCATGTATTTGTGATCCAATTTTTAGATAACAAACACTTGGGTGGGTGGGTGGGGTACACAAACTCAAATCACACGCCCCCAAAATTTGAACTTAGTTCCCGCCCACCCACCCAAGTGTTTGTAATTTAATTTTTAGATAACATACACTTGGAAGAGTGGGTGGGGTACGCCAACTCAAATCACACGACTCCAAAACTTAAACTTATTTCCCGCCCACCCACCCAAGTGCTTGTGATTCAATTTTTAGATAACAAACAATTGGGTGGGTGGGTAAGTAACACTAACCTAAATTACACGCCCCTAAAAATTGAATTTAGTTCCCGGCCACCCACCCAAGTTATTGTGATCCAATTTTTAGATAACAAACACTTGGGTGAGTGGGTGGGGTACACCAACTTTAATCACACGCCCAAAAATAAAATTTGAACTTACGCTCACCCGCCCAAGTACTCGTGATTTAAATCATAGTTTGCAAACACTTGGGCGGGTAATTGGAGCACATCAATAGAAACCACGCGCCTACATAACTTGAACATAACCTGTTTGTACTGCCGGGAGACAGCTAGGTCAGCTATAAAACAGCACAAACTGTCACAACCACACAAACCGTTAACAGCAAATGGCATGTAGAAGCTACATGCTTCTGTTTGCATCATCGACACTCCTAAACAAGACAAAACTAGTAAAAGCCACTTTATGGCTATCATTAAACCACCTGAGGATTATGTACGTTTACCCTTCCGCCATCCACATTATACCGGACAAAAAATCGACTGAAACTATATACTCGCAGCTCGAAGCGTGCACCTTCATAAATATTTTAAGTAACCAACTGCAAATACCGTTTTAATTGTTACAGACAAAGATGTTAATAAAATCACAGAAACCACAAAATTTTGGAACTTCACCCGGAACCCTTTCAAATCTACTATGTAATTGACTTTCAGCAAATATATTTACGCAAACATTCACACAAGCCACTTGCGGTTTAGTGAACAATAATGCCAATAAACAAAAAAAAACGACGTACTTTGGCTTGGTTTGCAACCTCAAGATACCAAACGTGACCAAAAATAAACGCCAACTCTTCCGTACACATTGATTCAAAAATCCTAGCTACGCCGCTGATATCTTGAAACTAATTGACTGATATTTGAATCAATTCCAAGTTTAAAGTATAGAAAATAAATAACGTTCTACGCCTACGTCTACAGAGTCGTAGATAAAAAGTATTTATAAAAAAAGTTCAAAAAATTCATAATGTCCTACTTTTAAAAGCAAAATAAATCTAAGCGTTTTAGACTTTTGAAATATGACTTTTTGGGAGTGCAGCGGTAACTCGAGGAGGAAACCGCTAGTAGCTAACCCACCCATCCAAATGTTGGTCCTCAAAAGTTAGTATCATTGCCTCCTCTTTGAATAGAAACCCTTCTAATGCTTGCAGAAAGGAGTAACTTCCAATCTCTTGATGATAAACATTTGGGCGGGCGGTTGGGCACTTTGGTTTTAATAAATTTTAACAGATTATGGCCGGATTTTAGTACTTATACAATCTTTGAGTTTTGTCGTCAGATTTTAGTGTTTTTAACATTTTATAGTCGGATTTTATATGTATTTCTTATGTTTTGTTGCCGGATTTAAATATTTTTGACATTTTATAACCGGATTTATTGTTTTTTACATTTTTAAGTTTTTTGATGGAATTGTTAACGTTTTATTATTTTATAATGTTATTTTTTAGACAAATTTTGGTATTTTACGTGATTCTTAAGTTTTGTGGCCGGATTTTTATATTTTTGAAATTTTGTGGCCGGATTTTTGACAGTTTTTGATTTTTTTGGTATTCTATTATTAGATGTTGACATTTTATAGATAAATTTTAACATATTTTACATTTAATAGCCGGATTTTAATATTTTTTACGTAATTCTTAAACTTTATGACCGGATTTTAGTGTTTCTATCAATTTTTTGCCGGAATTGGTACTTTTCTTACAGTTTTTAAATTTACCAGCTCAATATTTATAAATTGTGTTCTTGTGTTATTTATCAAAAAATTTATTACGTCAACCTTTTTTTCAAGTTTAATGACATCTTTCAGTCAATTTGTTTTGTTTTTTAAATGTAGGAACACAAAAAGTGGTAGTATCTGTCAATTTCTTTATGACAAACATTTGGGCGGTATCAAACTACCGGCTCGTCCAATCATTATAGGAATGGATTTATTAACAAGATGGAAGGTAAAACTTGACTTTGCAAACCACAAGTGTACTATACCAAGTTTATCCAAACCTACTAATACACCAGTTAAAGCAATCTCAACGTTGAATGAGTTAGAAACAAACAACTTAGAACAACTTCTCAAAAATGAACGAGAAATGAGCAATAAAAGCAAAATCGGAAAAACAAATGTGTTACCTCACAAAATCCGGTTAGCGCAAACAATTCCACTAAAACAACGCTACTGGCCCAGAAATCCGAAAATCACAGAAATTATAAACGAGGAAGTAAACAAGATGCTAGAAAGTGATATTATAGAACCATCAAAAAGCCCTTGGAATTCACCTGTAGTAGTGGTTAAAAATAAAAACAACAAAAATCGGTTTTGCATAGATTTTCGCCAAGTTAATAAGGTGACAATTAAAGACGCATACCCTTTACCATTTATAAACTCTATACTCGACAAGCTCAAAGAAGCAAAATATATTTCTACTTTAGATTTACAAGACGGTTACTGGCAAGTCCCACTGGATGAAGCAAGTAGAGAAATAACTGCTTTTACAGTTCCAGGACGTGGACTATTTCAGTTCAAAGTTATGCCGTTTGGATTACATTCTGCACCAGCAACATTCCAAAGACTTTTAGACAAAATAATTGGTCCAGACCTAGAGCCAAAGGCATTTGCATATTTAGACGACATCATTGTCTTAGGTAAAAGCTATGAAGAGCACCTTGAAAACCTGAAAGAAGTATTTCAGCGACTACGCTCGGCTAATTTAAAATTGAATTTAGACAAATGTCATTTTTTTGAAACAAACATTAAATATCTTGGACACGTAATTTGTGAAGAGGGAATTAAAACAGATCCGGACAAAATAAAAGCGTTCCTCCAGATACCACCACCAACCAAACCAAAAGAAGTTCGCAGTTTCCTTGGAATTGCATCATGGTATCGTAGGTTTATTCCATCTTATTCAAAATTGGTTAGCCCATTGAACAATCTTTTAAAAAAAGGAAATAAGTTTATTTGGACAAATAGTCAAGCGGAAGCTTTTCAAAATTTAAAAGACAAACTAACATCAGCACCAATATTGACATGTCCAGATTTCAGCAAACAATTTATTTTACAAACAGATGCGTCAGACGTAGGGATAGGAGCAGCATTACTACAAAAAACCGACGAAGGAAATAAAGTAATTGCATACGCAAGTCGCTCCCTCAACAAAGCTGAGAAAAATTACCACACAACAGAAAAGGAATGTTTAGCTATTATTTGGGCTATTAAAAAAATGAAACATTACATAGAAGGCTATAAATTCATAGTCGAATCAGACCATCAAAGTCTCAAATGGCTACAAACTATGAAAAACCCCACCGGACGAATCGCAAGATGGTTAATGGATTTTCAGCAATATGACTTTGAAATTAAATACCGCAAAGGCACACAAAATAAATTAGCAGACACACTATCCAGACAACCATGCGAAGAACCATCAACAACGGATAATCTGATCATTGCTGACTTAACAACAAACTGGTACAACAAAACAAAGTCTGATGTCAAATTACAACCAGAAGAACATCCAAAGTTTTGCCTTAAAGATAATCAGCTGTACAAACACATCTGGGAAAGCAATAACTACAAAAATGCTGAAAACAACAATCCTTGGAAATTATGCATTCCAGAACATTTAAAAGAAGATGTACTAGCTCAAAATCATAATGTTCCAACTGCAGGTCATTTAGGTATTGCAAAAACAATAAATAGAATAGCAGCACAGTATTATTGGCCCGGCATGTTTAAAGACATTAAAAACTTTGTACACAGTTGCAACACCTGTCAGCAATATAAACCACAACAAAAACAAACAGCAGGTTTAATGAAACAAATTTCAATTAAACATCCATGGCATACTGTGTCCATTGACCTAATGGGCCCTTTCCCAAGATCAAAGAAAGGTTTCACATTTTTAGTAGTAATGCAAGACAGATTCACAAAATGGGTAGAATGTGTTCCAATACGAACAGCTACTGCAAAGAAAGTATCAGAAGTATTTAACAATCACATTATTCTAAAATTTGGCGCCCCAGAAAAGGTAATAGCAGACAATGGCAAACAGTTTGTAAGTAAAGAGTTTACAGAACTACTGTCCAGTTCAGGAATTCAAAAAGTAGACATACCTCCTTACTCGCCACAGGCAAACCCCGTAGAACGGGCCAACAGAACCATCAAAACAATGATGGCGTCGTTTTGTGGAAAAGACCACAAAAACTGGGACTATTTTATTCCAGAAATAACATTTGCATTTAACACATCTGTTTCAGAATCAACAAAATTTACACCAGCATTTTTAAACTTTGGCAGAGAATTAAAACAACCCATGCCATGGTCCGAACATCTTCCCGATCCGCCAACAACAAATGATCAAAACGAAACCGACCGTTTTGCATCCTTCCGAGAAACATGGAAGAAGCAAGCGGCAAGCAAGCACACCACTACAACCTACGAAGACGAGACTGGGTGCCAAACGTTGGGGATCAAGTAATGAAAAAAGAAGTAAACTTGTCAAATGCTGCCAAAGGAATTTCAGCCAAGCTGTCTCCAAAATATTCAGGACCCTACACAGTCGAAAAACAAATTTCTAGCGTCCGATTTAACCTAAAAAAGGAAAACGGAAAAACGGTCAAGAACACACACGTCAAAGATATAAAATCAACTCAATAAACTTTTGCGCGTCCCATTCCTAACTCCTGCTATTTTATCCCTTAAAAAAAAAAAAAAACAAAAAGAGAGGAAATGCATTTATAATTAATACTAATGTTACTTACAGAAAAGATGGACGTACTACAACTAGAAACGTCTCCGCTAAAACTCAATAAGAAGAACCTACCCATCACACCAGGGAAAACAGCAGCAAAACAAATTGCCCTTCAAAAAAAATTTGAGAGGTTGTTCGGTCCAGAGTCGCCTATAAAAACAAAACTACTGGAAACAATGGAAAAAACACCAACTAAGCTGCCAAGAACACCAGGGAAGACAGTTGCAGAAGGAATGAGAAAAACTGCAATAAAGAAAAAATTTGAAAGGTTGTTTGGTCCCGAATCTCCTTTAAAAGAAAAAAAAACAATTGCGACAGTTGTATCAGCAGCACCGTGCCCATCAACACAACAACAAAAATACAAAAAAAACGAAACAGGGGTTACAAATTATTCAGCGCAGATGGAAGCTACATCCAAATCAAAGGAACAAGACAACAGATATGGGAACTAAAGAATAAAAAAAAAACATTAACATACCAATAAAATATAAAAAAAAATATAAAATATAAATGTGTAACAAGTTTTTTTTCGTTTTAGAATAAAAATTATTATTTTGTTTGTTTACTGTTTTACACTTATATATATTTTTTTTTTCTCGAAGAAAGGGGAGAATGTAATAACATATTATTACTACAACTTAGAACTCCCGCGCTACCTCATATTCGACCGGATGAGCTGCGCGCGATCTTCCCCCACTGCAACAAATGAAGCCGGCGCGTGACGTTCCCCTACTCCAAACGGACGAAGCGCGCACAAGGTTTCCCACTTCATCTCCCACTCCAGTGACGTAGGACGGAGAACAGGGATTGGCGGATGATGACAACAGCAGACCCCATCGCTCCAGAACTGGGTATAAAACTGCGAACCCATCACAAGAGCGGCAGTCTTTCCTCATAGTCAGACCAGCTTCAGCAGAAGTATAACTACGGTGAGCCGAGCAGCGCGAACCACCACCTTACCCATACCCTACTGTCAAACATTACTTGCTTAGATAGCACATACGTGTTTCCTGGTAATGTTTGAAAAATATGTTTAATGTTAAACGCTTAGATGGCTCATTCGAGTCTCCCTTTAACATTAAACCTTTACTATCCTCTCATCACTAAGCATTGCTTGCCTAGATAGCACATACGTGTTTCCTGGCAATGTTTATTGATTTATTCAATGTTGGATGCTTAGATGGCTCATCCGAGTCTCCGTCTAACATTGGATTGTACTCCCGCTTTCCAACCTCCACTTCGTTCGAAATTAAACAGTTTTATATTATTAGTTTAGTTATTAGTTAGGTTAGTTTAGTTTATTTGAATAAACGTATTATTAGTGCAATCATGTTGCATTATTTGTCTCCACCTCACCTTTCCCCCTTTATAGGAAGTTAAAGTGGTCACAAATGTCGCATAGTAAGTCAAACTATGCACATGCAATATTAAAAATTTTAGGCAAGAAAGAACGAGTGAATAACAACATTGAATGTTGTTTCTTCATTAATTACAAGTAGGATTAATAATATAATTAGTTAATGTTAATATATTATAAATGTTGTATAAAATAATAAAGACTTTATTAATTACAGAAACAATTCATGTGTTATTCCTGACTCATCTTATAAATATTTTAATAAAATGGCCGAACAAATCGGATAACGGTAGTCCGAGTGAAATAAACATCATCTTTTTCTGCATCCAGTTAGTAGTTCAGAAATAATTTCAATTTTAAACTCCATGCCTAATAAAAAAATATGATGAAATACCTGTTTGTAAAAAAATGCATAACACATATTGCTAATCCATTATGTGACGTTATTAATGCTAGCTTGAAAACCGCTGTTTTCCTAATTATTTAAAGCTTGATCAAATAGTTCCTATTTATAAAAAAGGGCGACTCCGACGAACTGGGAAACTATCGTCCAGTAAGTCTATTACCCGCGTTAAAAAAAAATGTAAACGTTTTCAGAAACTCAACACGGATTTTTAAAACAAAGAAGTATAGAAACAGTACTGTTTGATTATACAAACTGGATTTTATCAGCTCTTGAAGAACCTAATGTTGCCTGTGGCATTTTTTTAGATTTATCACGAGCGTTCGATTGCATTATAGAGGCAATGCAAATGATTTAATAAAATCATACTTATCTGATAGGGTACACTACACCTATTTAACAGATCAACATGGTTCGGTTGCCAAATCAAAAGAGCTTAATATTAGTAGGGGTATCCCGCAAGGCAGTATTCTCGGCCCTCTACTTTTTATCATATACATCAATGATATACCTAATAATTTAACATCAGAAAGTAAATTATTAAACTATGCAGATAATACTACAGCACTCCAAAAAGATGTACAATTCAAAATGTAATTCTATTAGGAAATAGAACTATGGCATCTGTAGAAAACTGGTTTACGGAAAATGATTTAGATTTAAATAATGATAAAACTAAATGTGTTTTTTTTTTAAAGCAAGTCAAATTATTAAGACACCTATCTCAATTAAACTGAATAACAAATGCTATGAGTTTGTAGACAACACAAAGTTTTTAGGAATCATTTTAGATAAAACATTATCGTTTCAATCACACGTTGTATCGGTATGTTATAAAGTCAGTAGGGCTTGTTATGGGTTGCGAGTCTTAATATATTCAATTAATTTTAAAATAAAAAAATTATATATGTTCTGATATACACGAAATTGTATAATAGTAATTATAATTTATGCAAAAAATTTATTCTATTTTTAATTTTCAAATTTCTGTTTTAATTCTTTCATGTCATTACCATCAGCTTAATATCCCAAAATAATTAGTTTATTTGATTATTCTCAGAATGCTATTAACCATAGCCATTAAATAAAGTCATTAAGTCAGTTAGTATAAATAGTCAATACACCCTTTAAAATATTCACTTTGAACTGTGGTGGTGAACAATGTTGACGAAGTAAGTTAAAAATCAATTAGTTTAAATAAATAAAGCCATACTGATGAGAGGTAAACCTCGAAACGCGTCTATGGATGTTTTTTAGTTTAGAATATTTTTTCATAAATTTAATTTTTTAATGTAATTAATTTTAAGATAAAACTATTTTACTATGCCAACGTTCACTCTCACTTAAGATATGGTCTCATATTTTGGGGAAGTATTTTGTTACGGTAGAAAGAACTTTTGAAATGCAAAAAAAAAGCTCTTAGAATATTATTTAAATTAGGATATAAAGAAACATGTAGAGGAAAATTTAAAAAAGGTAACATACTAACTGTTTGTTTAATGTATATATACGAGTGCGTTAAATTTCTTTTAAAACACAAAGAAAAATTTAATGATGTGAAATCTTAATACAAGGCATGGTCAAGTGTATACCTTACCTATACACCGGTTAAGCAAATTTGAAAAAGGATATTTTTATTCTATATTAAAAATATATAATCATCTTCCTAATAGAATTAAAACTATTAACGATTACAATAAATTCAAAAGAAATCTATTTAGCTTGCTTTGTGACTCGGAGCCGTACAATTTATCTGAGTTTTATAAATGTAATTTTAAATGAATTTATTTTAATACGTCTTGTATTACGTTTAAGTGTATTTTTTTTAAATTTTTATTTACTATTGCTACACGATTTTGACGTGTTTTACATGTACAAGTTTTTATTTCTGTAAAGTTTGTCATTGTAAAATAAAGAAATTTTATTATTATTTATTATTATTATAATTTGACTTTCCATCTTCATTTGCTAGTAAAGCAAACTCAAATTTTAACCTCTCCATTTATGTCAATTTTTAATTGAAATGTCGTTTTATAATGCGTCTATCCAATATGGGAAAGTGACACCAAAATAAATAGATTTAATTGTTTCTCTCTAAATAAAGATTATATTTAATTCTTTTAAAGGTAATATTTTATATACAAAGCTTGTTACCTGTAAATAAAGAAACGACATTAAAGTCAATTATCTGGAGTTTATCCCAATTTAAAAACGTAATTGATTAATGAATGACTTTAGTTAGTATCAATTTAATTCACTGACACGAATGTCAATTCCAATCTGTATGACAATGCTATAATGTAGTTTCTTTACACATATATAAAAAAGATATAATGCTAAAAACATACAAAAAGACAATCAGGAAGACAATCAGGAAGAAAACAAACAAGTAATGCAAATAGTTGGTCAAAATAAGCCATATTTTGATAGTCATAACTTAAAATAAAGTGGGTGCTAAAACATATTCAAAAATAGTGGAAAAGCTTGTCATAAAAATAAAGAAAACAACTGCAATAAAAGAAAGTAACATTAGTAGGGAAAGAAGACGGAAGTAAATTTGTAAATGAAATGCGTTAGAAATGATGGATAAATGAGGTAAACTAAGGCAGTAATAAAAAAAACTGCAAACAAACGTAGGTAGAAGACTCTTACAAACGCAAAACTGTTAACAAATAAAAATGGCAAACATGGAAGCCTTTACCAAAAGTAAGTATTGTTTGAGACCTTGTCCACTGATCAGGAAGCTGCGATCAGAGAGAGTAAACATAGTTATGATAATTTTTCAATTTTGTTATTATTATTAAAACCTACTCTAATTTTAAATTCTATGTTTAACAGCATAGATTCTAACTCTGTTTCCTCCCTTAATGATACACTTAAATTATTCTGGGAAACTGAAAAGATTTTTTCACCTCCGCTTATTTCATCTGAAGATCAGATATGCGAAACATATTATAATGACACAACAGTTCGTGATGAACGTGGTGGTTACATCACAAGATTGTCATTTAAACATGGAATTTCCCCAATTTTAGGTTCTAATAGAGAATACGCACTTGATCGCTAATTCAAATTAGAAGCTCGTTTTAAACGCGATCTTATATTAAAACAATTATATAGTGATAATATTCAAGATTAAATTACACAAGTTCATCTCATACCTGCTACTCATTCAGTATCTTATATTTTGACTCATCATGGGGTGAAGAAAGAAAACATAGTTTTCAATCTGGCAGAAAAAGATCCTCATGGTGTTACACTTAATGACACAATTTACAGAAAAGCAGACATAGGACAAATCATTGCTCGTATTCGTATTCCAAAAATTGTCTTAACTTGTGACATTTGTCAAATGTTTCGAAAAGTAGCTTTACATAAGGACGAATGTAAATATTACCTTATCTTTTGGCGATCTTCAATACAAGATTTTGTAACTGAGTGAGAACACACTCGTGTTGTTTTTAGTGTAATTTTCAGTCCTTTTTTAGCTCAGCAAACAATTATTCAACTAGTTAAGGATGAGGGCCCAAAGTATTCTATAGCTGCTAATGCATTAACTTCAAATGTTTACGTAGATGACATTTTATGTGGGGCTAATGACAAGTCTGCTTTCATACAATTAAAAAATGAACTTATAACTTTGTTAAAACTTGGTGGTTTTCAATTAGGTGAATGAATATGTTCAAAACCATCACTTTTAAATTCTGACAACTCTTCGTTGCAACAACTTCCCATTTAAAAAAAAACTATCAAAGTTTTAGGTATTGCTTGGGATCCTATCAATGATAATTTCCATTTCTGCATCGAACCTTTTGTTAAGATACCTACCAAGAAATGAATATTGTCCAGAGCGGCAAGTATTTTTGACGTGAATGGATCCTTTGTCATATCTTTAAAAATTCTCGTACAATTGTTGTGGTTATTTAAAATTGATTGTGATGAAATTCTTCCAATTGAAATAATAGAAAAATGGTCTCGGATTATAAAGGATTTACCTAATTTAGAAAAAATTACAGTACCTAGATGCATTATACCTATAGGTTATCTCAATGCTCGTCTTGTAGGGTTTTCAGATGCTTGCAACCTTGGAATGGCAGCAGTAATATATTTTAAGATTGAACTGGAATCATCCGTTGTAGTTCATTTGATAACTGCAGTCACGAGTAGCACCACTTAAAACGTGAATAATTCCAAAGCTTGAACTTGGAGCTGCATAGTTTTTATCCAAACTTTTAAAGTCAACTTTTCCTGCTTTTAATACATTTAAATTGGAAATACCATTTTGTTTCACCGATTCTACCACAGTATTTGCATGGATTTCTACTTCTACCAAAACTTTTATAGCAAATAGAGTCGCTCAAATTCACAAAAATGTACCAAATTCTATATGGAAACATGTTTCCAGTAATTAAAATCCTGCTGATCCAGGAAGTCGTGGTTTACTGCATTCGAAATTGTTAAATTGTACTTTGTGGTGAAAAGGTCCTGAATTTTTATATCAATCAATAAAAGATTGGCCATCGGAAAATTTACCAAAATTATTAACTGTTCCCGAATTGAAAGATAACAATGTAATGATACATATATCATTATTAAATCCGTCTCCGTTTATTAAACTTTTTGAAAAGGTTTATTCACTTTTAAAAATGCAACGTATATTTTGGTATATTTTTTGTTTTGTACAAAATTTAAAAGCAAAAGTGAGACAAACTGACAATAAGGTGGTAACTGGATTTGTGTCTGGTTTAGAATATTGCAATGCTCTACATTTTGCAATACAGATCACTCAAGTTCAGTATTTGAATTCAGATATTCATAAATTACATGATGGTAAATTATGTTCTAAACGATATCAAAGTTTATCTCCATTTCTTGATTCTGCAGGTCTTGTCAAGGTGGGGGGTCGTTTAAAACATGCTTAACTTTCTCCACAGAGTCGTCATCCAATTTTGATCCGACATCAAAATTATTAGATTCCGTCGTCTAGAAATTTAATTAGGCAACCCATTTTTTGTTGTTTCATTTGTTATCGTTCTTAAGCTAAACCAATTTAACCAATTATGGCTGACCTACCATTTGTTAGAGTAAATCCATCTCGAATTTTTAGTCATACCGGTATAGACTATTAAGAACTAATCGCACAGTTAAATGTTATGTAGCACATTTCGTTTGTATGGTAACAAACATACATTTAGAAGCTGTTACAAATCTTACAACAGAAGATTGCCTTGCTACAAATAATTATCTAATAAATTTTATTCAGACCAAAGTATTAATTTCCGTGGAGCTGATAGAGAAATTTTGGAAATTTCAAAATTTTCAATTAATGAATCATTGTTCATTACTTAGCATCAAGAGAGATTGACAGGTGTTTTAATCCCTACGCCCTAAATTTTGGTGGATTATAAGAAGCTGGAGTTTAATTGTTCAAACACCATTTCCGACGTATTATAGGGCAACAGGTATTAACTTTTGAAGAATTTAATACTGTTATTATTCGTATTGGAGTAGTAGAGTAACATCGAACGCGAACACACGTATTTTTGATTGAGGCCGACAATAATCTCGTATACGAGACTTATCGCTAAAATCAAAGTACATGAGTAAAATAATAAAGTCAAAGTAAAGTTGAATTAAAAGTGAAGAGGTGAAAATTAAAAAAAAAAGTGTATTAGTGACAAAAACCGAAAGATACCAGCAAATTCCAGGCGGATAAAATTTTCAGTCATTGTAAAAGTGAGACCGATAGATAAGAGGAGAGTGCGTTAGAAGGAGAAAAGTGCGAGTGACACGAAACGCAAACAGCACGTGGCGCGCTCAACAGAAACAAACAAACCGCATTTAAATTCATACTTAAATTACATCAAAATTAAAATAAAAACGCCATACCAATAATAAGAGTAAGATATAATTTAAATAATTGTAAAAAATAAAAACTAAAAATAAAACAACAGTTATCCGAAATAAAAATTAATTGAATAAATTAATAATAAGAAAAATAAAGCAAGAGAATGAATAAGAAAACAAGAGAAATAGAAAAAGAAGAAAGCCAAAATATATTTTACAGAAGTAAAAAAACCATAAGATTACCAGATCAAAAGAAAAGAGGAGAAAAAGAATTGAGTAAGAAAGAAAAAAATAAGGAAGCAGAAGAGATTTTTACAGACACAAAAGCGATGGAGAAATTAAAGAAAATGGTCCAAACAATGATGAATAAAATGGATGAAAATATGAATGAAATAAAACAAGAGATAAGGTCAATAAAAGTAGAAATGGAGAAAAAAGAAGAAATCTGGAAAACAGAAGTGAAAAGCCTAACAGATAGAATAGAAAATATCGAACAAAAAATTGAAAGAGAAGAAAAAATAAAGAATAAAAACAACATTATAATAAAAGGCTTGAATTTAACAGAGAATGCAGAAGGAGAGATTGAACAGTGGACAAAAGAAAAGCTACAAGTAAAAGTAGACATTAAGAAAATAACATGGCTAAACAAAAATACAGAGAACGAAATCATCAAATTGGAAATGTCAAACTGGGAACAGAAAAAAAAGATCCTGATAGCCAAAAGTAAACTAAAAAATACAAATACATACATAGACAATGATCTCACATGGAAGAAAGAAAAATACAGAGAAAAATTAGAAGCATTGCAAGAGAGGAGAAGGAAAAGGGAAAAAGAGTTCAAATTGGATACAGAAAATTAATAATCAATGAGGAACTTTATGAATGAAATGAACTAGAAAAAGGGGTCACAAAATGAGAAGACAAAGAAGAACAAGCGACGTCAAAAAACTATTAACAAACAAAACAAACCGGAACAAATACTCGGATAACGGAAAAGCAATGAAACGGAAAATGAGTACAAAAAGAGAAAAAATCAATAAAATTAGACTGGGTACATGGAATATACGAAGCATAAAGGGCAAAGAGGAAGAGTTGGTAGAAGAAATGATAAAACATAAAATAGAAATTTTAGGAATTACAGAAACAAAAAAGAAAAAAAGAGGACAAAGAAAAATACACAAAGGATACTGGATGTTCTGGTCAGGAGTAGATAAAAAAGAAAGAGCAAAAGGGGGAGTTGGTATAATAATAGCACCAAACAAAATAAAAGACATTACGAAAGAAAGATACATAAGCGAAAGAATCTTGTCAGTAGAAATAAAGCTATATGGAAAGGAAATATGGACTATAATAACAGCCTATGGAGAAAACGAAGATGCTAAAAAGGAAGATACAGATGCATTTTTTGAAAAGTTACAGAATGAAATAGATGAAGGACTGGAAAATGTAATAATCATGGGAGACTTAAACGGACGAGTTGGAAACCAAAACGCAGGAATAGAAGAATACATGGAAAAATGGGGAGAAGAAACCAGAAACAATAATGGGGAAAGAATTATAGAACTGAGCGTGGAAAACAACCTTATTATAACAAACACAAAATTTGAACACAAGAGGATACATAAATGTACAAGAGAAGAACCGACTAGAAACGAAAAATCAATAATAGACTACTTTATAATAAGCAAACAAAAATGGAAAAATGTTTTAAATGTACGTAAGTATCAAGAGAGGCAGAAATCGGAAGCGACCATTACCTGGTGAAAATGGAATTGAGAAAAATGGAAGAAAAAACAGATAAGAAAAGAAAGAAGGTAAAAGAGAAAATAAAAAGTTAGAAACTTAAAGAAAAAGAATTCAGAGATAGATTCCAAGAGATAGTAAAAAAGAAATGTAGTAAAATTAGAGAAACAAAGAAAGTAGAAGAAAAATGGGAAACATTCAAGAACACCATACTAGAAGCAGCAAAAGAAACCTGTGAAACAGCAAAAATAGAGAACAAACATAATAAAAAAACTAAATAGTGGACAAATGAAATAAAATTGAAAATTAAAGAGAAAAAAGAAAAATGGAAAAAATACATTAGTACAAAAAAGGAAGAAGACTATAAAGAATGCAAAATTAAAAGAAAGGAAGTAAATAATGAGGTACAAAAAGCTAAAAAAGAATCATAGAATCAATTCGGTAAAAAGGCGGGAAACTATAAAGACAACCAAAAACTATTCTATGGAACACTAAAACAGATGAAAAGGAAAAAAGAATACAATATGATGAACATAGAAGACAGCAGGCATAGACAACATAACACCGGAAATGATCAAATACATGGGTAAGGAAGGAATAGAACAATTAACAGAACTACTCAATGACAGCTAAAAACACAAAAATACCAACAGAATGGAACATGGGAATAATACTACCTACATACAAGAAAGGAGATAAAAGAAACTGCAATAATTACAGAGGAATCACGATCAGTAGTGTACCGGGAAAAATTCTAGCAAGAATCATAGAAAAAAGAATAAGAGACAAGATTGAAGATACCATAGAAGACACACAATGCGGATTCAGAAGAGAGAGAAGCACTCAAGATCTTATATTCATAATAAGACAACTAAGCGAGACATTTTTAAATAAGAAAAGGGACATCCATATCTGCTTCATTGATCTAGAGAAAGCATTTGACCGTATAAGAAGAGAATTTATATGGAAAGTACTTCAAAAGAGAGGCATAGACAAAAAAACTATAAATCTATTAAAAGCTTTATACAAAAAAAATAAGAATATTGTTAGAACCAACAATGAAGAATCTCAAGAGTTTGAAACCAAGATCGGGCTAAAACAAGGGTGTGTACTGAGTCCAATATTATTTACAATAGTGTTAGATGAAGCCATAAAAAAAAGCAAAAAAAAGTATGAAGACTCTAAAAGTAGGATATCTGAAGATGGAAGCAACAAAGATTATGGAATTACTATCTGCAGACGAATTGGCAATAATGGCGGAAACGGAGGAAAATTTACAACACAACATCAACATAATAGACATGGAATTAACAAAAATAAACATGAAGATCAACATAGACAAATCCAAAACAATGATAATATCAAGAAAAAACAAAACCCATAGAATTACACTACATGGAAAAAAGATTGAACAAGTTGAAAACTTTAAGTACTTAGGAACGATAATTAACAATAAAGGAAAGATAGACAACGAAATAAATAAAAGAATGGGAAAAACTGGGAAAATATTCAACATGATAAAAAATACATTTTTTGGAAGAAAAGAAATACCAAAGAACATAAAAACAGATATAGTAAAGAAGGTAATAAGACCAACAATAATGTATTCCAGCGAAACATGGACATTGACAGAAAAACACAAAACAAGAATAAATGCAACAGAAATGAGATTCCTAATAAAGATAGAAAATAAAACAAGAAGAGACAGAATAAGAAACGATGTACACAGACAAAACTTACAAATAGAACCCATAAATGAAAAAATAATGGAGGGACAACTAAGATGGTTTGGACATGTATGCCGAATGAAAGATACGCGAATAACGAAAAGAATATATGAAACAAGAGGAATGGGAAAAAACCCCCGAGGAAGACCGAGAAAAACCTGGAACGACAATGTAAAAGAAGAAACGGAAAGAAAGGGAATACCGTGGGAAGGAATCAAACAAACAACTCTGGACAGGAAAAATGGAGAGAACTATATCAAACGAAATAATGTTAAAAGCCATACACCGTAAGGTAGAATGGCATATGTTTAAATAAATGTTTAAATAAATAAATAAATTATTCGTATTGAAGCGATATTGAATTCTCGTTTGTTCTGTTCTAATTCTAATGATCCAAATGCCGGAGTAGATTATTTAACAACAGGACATTTTTTAATTGGAAGTCCGCTTTTGTCACAAGCTGAAGTTGATATTCTGGATTTACCTTTAAAGAGTTTAAAACACTAGGAATTAATTAAACAATTAACTCAATTTTTTATTTACATACTTAACTTTGCCGTCCCAAATGGTTTTTAAACGAGAAAACCATTTCGGAAGTAGATTTAGTTTTCTGGTTCGGTCCACAAACTCCACCTAGTCAATGGTTAAAAGGGCGTGTTTTGCGTTTATTACCGGGTCCAGACGGATGATATCGTTAGACCTCTAACAAGGTAATAACTTTACCTCCAAATTAACTTCACAGTTATCTTTTCTATTTAATTTATTGGAGTTTACTAATGTTATTTTTAATTTCATATTGTAAAAAAAAAAATAATCTTTTAGTGAGGGTATGTTTGAGACCTTGTCATCAATAGCTCTCCTCTGATCAGGAGACTACGACCAGAGAGAGTAAGCATAACCATGACAATTTTTCAATTTTGTTATTATTATTAATCATTATAATTTATTGTGAATGAAAGAAATTATATAAGCATCTTTAACATACTCAAATTTATTTCATTTAGATATAACATCGTCCTACGCGTACGTTTCCATTTCCTAAAATGTATCCTGCTCAACAACAGTATCGTTTGGAAAGCTTTTCGTCAATAGATATCCTGGATTCATATTGCTTCTAAAAGAACTAAAAATTTCGTATAAAAGAACAAAATAAATAAGAAGAATTTATAACATAAAAGGACCAACCAATTACAATAAAGAAAATTTATAATGTAAAAGAATAAAAATATAGAACATTTTCATGTAAGTCTGCTTTTTTCTTTTCTGACTTGCCTGTTGATTATTGAAGAGCTATTGGTGACAAGTTCATTCTTAAATAAGAACTTTACAAACTCAACAAGTATCATAAAAGCCTTAGTTGAAATGGAATGTAACCAGACCAGAACGTCTAAGAAAAATTATTTGTATGTATAGGATCTTAAAATGTGGGGTACCGCAGTGATCCATTTTAGGCCCACTATTGAGAAATATCTATTATAATGTGTTGATAGAACTGAAAGTGAAATAAGACGACACGGTGGTTGTACTAGTTTCTAAGTCAGCGATAAATTTAGCATCAATTGCAACAGTAGATAATTAGAAGCAAAATCAAACAAAAAGGATTACAAACATAAAAAACAATACTGTGTAGTGGTAGGAGGATTAATGAATTGAAAATAGAAATACGCGGGACTAGTATAATATAAAGTATACAATCAAATGCTTTGAAATATGATTTAATCATAACCTCGAGATGAAGGAACATATTAAAAAGATTACAGATATGGCAAAAATAATCTAAAAGTTGCTAGAAAGAATTATGCAGAGCATAGAAAGGTTCGGTAATGCACTTTTTGATATTATACGGACCAAAACATCAATCCAAGACATAAATAACAAAATAAGTAGAAAAATGACACGGCTTGGTAGACTACCAGCTAACTTAATTCCTAAGCAGAGATGGGTGCTTTAATGCATATCTCCTACAAAATTAAAATCCTTTGTAAATACTACTAAATTAACTAAAGCAAAGCTTGAGTTAAAAATGAATTGAAGAAACAATAACCGAAAATAACATGATTGAAACTAAGCTAGTATAAGAAAGTATGTGGAACAGCATCCACTCATTTGTCAAGATAATAATCAAAACCAGCAATAAAATGGAAAAGTATAAATATCAATATCTATTATTAAACAATAAAAAAAAAATAATAATAATATCTAGGGAGCGCCTAAAGCGTACTATTTGTGATAAAAAGCTTAAGCTAATTCCCGAAATGGGCACTTAACGCCAAGTGGAAATAGGTTCTTAGTAAGTAAGAGTCTCACAGGCAGGCTAAATAAGCTTTTCAAAAAATTATTATTATTGGTCTGTACTGTTTGCCGTTGCCAGTTTTGTTTTGGAAGAAGTACGGACCGACATCCGCACCAAACAGTGACTTTTTTGGAATGCATTTTGTGCTCTAGTGTGGATATGAATTGCTCCAATTTCAACAATTTTGTTTATTTAAATATCCATTCATCTGAAAATAATAATATAATAATAATAATCAGCAAACACACGGCTTTGTCTATTGTCGTTTACCTTAATTTCCTGAGTCAGTTAAATTTGATACAGATGCAGACCTAAGTCTCGACACAAAATTTGCAAAATCAAAGTGGTAGAATAGCCAAGTTCTTGGGAACGACTAAAATTGACTGCCTCGGGTTTTCCTGTTCACTTTCACGTATAGCAGCAATGATTTCAGAAGATTTTGGTGACGCAGGGGCTGCTTATTAATTAAACCGAATGACTACAATTTTGCACCAAAGGTTGATCAGAAATTTGATGATTTGCATACGTTGTTCAACGCTATAATCTTCCATAGTGATTTTTTACTGAATTTTTCACAACAAATTTGACAGATATACAGATGTTGTTACAACCTTTGATCCTCTTGAACCTCTTTATATATTTTTATAATCCATTTTTTATTAGTAAAATAAGAGAGCGTTAACACCCACACAGATTTTTGTCATCATCAAGTCAATATACAATTTACTTAATATATAACATATTTTTAAGTTTCTAATTCTACATAGTTTAGAACCCAAACTTAAGTTATTTAAATCTTTATATATTACAAATTTTATTATTTTGAAATAAATTTATATTGAATTTATTTTATGTTACATAATTACTGATTAAATATACTCCTTAAATTCAGAAACTTTAATAAATATTGGTGGCATGTCTCTCTTATGCCACTTTAGTATTATATTAATTTACAAACAGTATTCATATAAATGTGCTGTTTTACTAAAAATTTAAAGGATAAAAATTGTGAAATGTTTTTATTATATTTTGTATTAAAGTTCCAGAGAAAACAAACATTTTTTAATTTATAAATTAATATTAGAAATGTATTGTTTTAAATTTTTTATTAACATGGGTTGTAATATTGGTTTTTTTAATTTGGTCTAGAATTAATTCACCAATAAAAACTATACTTGTTAGTAGCAGGCCCACGATTATAATTAACCAAACTAAATACAAATGTATCATTGTCAGCTTAACCGGTTCACTTAATGACTGCTGTTTATTGGTCTCTAAGTCTTTTAACCATTTTATCAATATTCCACTTTCCCATAAATTAGATATTGTTTGATCGATAACAGTTCTAATAGCACTTTTTTGGTTAGCATATATTACGGTATAATAATCAGTGATAGTAATTTGATGTATCATAGGCAATAAATCCATGTTTTCTTTGGACTCTAAATACTCTTTAGTGGTAAATAGTGCAGTGTTTCTATAATTAAGTAAATATTCCAAACAGGTTCTTCCATCATCACACTGACTAGCTTTTGATATTAATTCAGTCATTATTAAAGAATCATCTGCAGTAAGTGAGGTTAAATATTGATCTGTATTAAGTAATTTTAAAAATGTTGTCAGTTTCAGTTCTGCTTCAAGAATTCCCGATAGTGAATTTATTTGCTTTGTAGCAATTGGAGTTACCAGTACCGCAGTAAAAGTACCACTGAATGCATTAATAATTATGAACGAAAATACAACAAAAGTAATAAATAAAATTGCAAATAAAAGGCAAATTGGTTGTTTGACAAATTGTCCTAAAAATATTGCGTACGTCTGTAATAAGCAAAACGAAATTTTATTATATCCCTCTGGAATCAGAGCCAATTTTCCAATTAATATTATTGCAAAACAATAGAATATTAAAATTGCAATGATAAAAATCCATAAATTCAATGTAAACACTTGTAATAATCTAGACCAATTTATAATGTTCGGATTTTTAGGTACTGCTATAACAACATGAATGTATAGTTTAGACATAATATGATGTAAACTTGTTATTTCTAGATAGGAATTTAATCCTCCAAATATAATATCATTAAAACTTTTTATAAGAAAAGCATTGGATAAAACAAAATGGTTTGGATGATATATCAACGAGAAATTGTAACTTTTAGCTGCTTCGTTGATTAGCGCAACTTCAACTCCAGTAGGTGATTCAATATGACCATTCATGATTGAATTTGTTAATGGAGGATTTATTTGATATGCTGCTGAAAACGTCGTTCCTTTAAAATTTTTAACCTTCTTTCCATAGGTATTTGTTACGTTATTTAAATTTTTATAATCACATTTTCCTATTTGTTCTCCAGTTGCTTCAAAAGATTTTATTTTATAAATGTTTCCATATTGATTTATGATTACTGTGTTTGTATGGCCTTGATTCCAGAATCTTGGAATAAATTTTAGGTCTTCTTTTCCAATCAGCAAATAAAATCTATCTATATAGTAAGAATATGCATACACCATCATTTTATCATCATATATATGTATAAAGAATTTTGCTTCAGCAGCCATATTTATTGGAAGTGTCCTAATATCGTATATGTAGATACTTCCATATTGGTTTGCAATTTTTAATAAAGGGTTTAAAACTGTTGCATCATTAATTGAATAAAATAAAGCTGTCGTTAGGTGTTTATAGTTTTGGTAAACTCTTATTGCACATTCAATCATCATAGTATCTGTTGTAGGTAACAATATTGCATTCTAAAACATTTGTAAATATACATGTATAAATAAAATTTATATTTTCGGACAAACATAATAGAAACAAGTCTTAACTTATAAGTAATGAGTAAGAAATATACTAAAAAAATTAAAGTAATGAGACAAATTTTCATTTGATTGTAATTAAGGATCACAATATTATATATAGGCATAAGAAACCGTGAAAAAGTTTTATTTTATTTAAACTTGAAATCCAGAGCCTCAAACCTAATCAAAGCCTCATTGAGATCATTCATGTCATAGCATGTCACAAGACAATTTTTAGAGTAGTGTTTATAATACGCAATGTGTATTTATTTCACTTGCCAGTACCACTTCTGTAAAAGTTTGACTTAATACTCCCAAAGCTCAACAGTTGCTCAAAAGCCAGCCAATGAAAACGATTAGATAAACAGACTAACTAACTAACTGGAAATGCAAAAGAAAATTGCTACAAATACAAAGCTTTGCAGCCCAAATGAAGACGGCGCAAAGCAGAAAATGATAAAATTATTTAAAAAAATAGTAAAATGAATTTAATGTAAATATTCAATAAAAGTTTAAATAATCACCCGCTAACAGAAGAACCAACCTATCTCTGCCAGGAAAGTATGAGAAAAACTAAAATATTGAAATTTGTAAAAATTCTTCATATTTACCATTGATTTAATTAAATTTAGATTATAAACTACTAATATGTTAAGATAAACTACATAATATGTATAAAATAAAATATACAAACCTCTATAAATATATTTGCTGTTACATTATTGTAAAAAAACAACAACGTGTAAATTATTAACATTATTCGCCACATTTTGATCAGCTTTGCTGTTATGAACTGAGATTTTTATTTTAAAACCTTTTATATATATATATATATTTTTATTGTAATATAAAGTGATTGTAAATTACTGGTACTTAAAATAATGTTTAAACTTTTATATTGTAATTTTGTTATTGTAATTCTATAAAGCTAATGGTGGCAATAATAATTAGAGACAATATAATTTTGAGCAATAACACAATAAGTGCTCCTGAAGTACCACATTTTTATAATTGTTGATTGTCTCTATCTATTAATTTTAATAACATATACGATGTGAGGTTTGTTTTTATGTTAAATTGACATTTATTATAGATTTTAATTTACTTGAATGCAGTATTTTGTTTATATAATTTGATTAAGAATGAATGTCATAAGTCATAACAATATAAAACAGTTGCGAGTTATAATCGTAGTGAAATAATAAATTTGAAAGCTTATTTCTCGACGTGTGGTTGAAAACATTTCTAAACATTCAACAAATAATTGTTACAATTTCTAGTACTGTATTGCTTCCTGGTCGTTGATGACCAGAAGCGGCTGAGTAGTGATCAGTCGTAATCCACAGGGCTCGGTATTGGCGTTGAATGATAACTCTAACAAGAAGCGTACCCATGATACTAAAACAGTATAGTTTTAATATCATGAAGCGTACCCGTACCATGCCGCTGGACGAAAGCGCCATCTGGCTTATTTAACGGTATATCTTGAAACTAAATTTAATGATTCATGTCTGGCAAATTTGACTTGCTATTTTGTGAGTTAGTAGAGAATATTATATTTGCGCTAGCGGAGGAAGAAAAAAATATATTATGTATGTATTTATTATTTGGTATTTAATAATGTATTTTGTAATTTTTTTTTTGTAAATAAAATAAATAATAAACTAAAATAATTGGGAAAAGTTTTCCACTAGGGATGGATTACATAGACAGTTTAATTTTTAATAATGATTTATTTTATCATTTGGTCAACAACAATCACGTAGCAGACGTTTTGGAAGCTATTCTGCTTCCTTCCTCAGTGCTAAAAAATGTTAATTGTGAAGAACATAAAAGAATTGAGAAATAAGAACAAAAAGGAAACAGATTTAAAACTTAATTAAAATTTGACAATTACAATTACTAACCTATATATGTATATATATACAGGGTGTCCGGAAAATACGTGTACAACGTTTGACGACAGACTCCTGACGTCAAAATAGGTCGATCTAAGCCGACTTAGTTATATCCAAAATTGTCTCGTTTAGCCGGTAGAGGGCGTCAAAAAAAACAAAAGTATAACAAAGTTGAAAGTATCTATTGTAAGAAACTAAGTAAAACAAAAACATTACTTAAGCAAATGTGTAAAATGACCGCCATCTTGCTGAATACACTTATTAACACTCTTTAAAAAATGATATTGGACCCTATCTAATGTCTCGGGATTATTAAAATAGTTGCCTGCATTTAAAATCCGCTGCAATAAATCATCGCGTGTGTTTACCGGAGTCTTGTAAACTTCTGTTTTAATAGCGACCCACAAAAAGAAGTCACACATATTTAACTCAGGAGAACGTGGTGGCCATTTTACTGGTGCAACATTGCCTCTTCCAATCCATCGGTTGGGATATTGATGATGTAAGTATTGCCAAACGGCAACGGAAAAATGGGACGGGGCACCATCATGCATATACCACATTTCCCTCCGAAGTAAAAGGGGCAAATTCTCCAGAAGAATTGGTAATGTGTCTTGCAAAAAATTTAAATAAATTTTTCCATCTAACCTGTCTGGAATAACAATGGGACCAATAAGGTAGTGATCAATAATACCTGCCCAAATATTAATTTTAAATTGATGCTGATGATGTGCAACTTTAATGGCATGTGGATTTTCATCGGAATAAATATGTTCGTTGTGCAGATTGGTTACCCCAGATCTTGTAAAGCATGCCTCGTCAGTAAACATAATTTTTCTACAAAAATTTGGAACAAGGATTCTTTTGTTTCTAATAAATTGACAAAATGTAAGCCGCATGGGGGGATCAGTCGGTAAAAATTCCTGGACTTTTTGTATGTGGTAAGGATGTAACAACTGTTCTCTTAAAACCTCATTGACAATCGTTTTAGGAACATTTAACTCACGTTCTAAGAGACGGGTACTGGTACTTGGTTCTTCTTCAACTCTTTCCAAAATCATCTCTTCTGTTTCCACAGTTCGAGTTGTTTGCATACGACCCCTGCCTTCAAACTTTTTCTCAAAACTGCCCGTTTCCCGAAGATGACGCTCAATATTGGCAAATGTTTGGTGGTTTGGTATTCGACGGTTAGGAAACCTCTCCATGTAAACCCTAACACTCTGACGCCCATTTCCTTGACAAAACCCGTATAGCAGGAGCATGTCAACTTTCTGAGAGTTTGTATAATTTTCCATTTTTAATGGTAAAATGAACTTGTAATTCAAGAATGTTGATCGTATACTTGAGTAAATTTCATAGACTGGTGACAATTTGTCAATAATTGTCAAATTATTAAACGCCATAGCAACAAGGTCACTTAAAAAATTATTGTTACAGGTAATTTCTTTTTAATATTTACAAATTTTTGACGCCCTCTACCGGCTAAACGAGACAATTTTGGATATAACTAAGTTGGCTTAGATCGACCTATTTTGACGTCAGGAGTCTGTCGTCAAACGTTGTACACGTATTTTCCGGACACCCTGTATATATATCTAAATAAAAAATATGCATTATCTATGCTTCATTTATTTATTATTTATTTAGATATATATATATATATATATATACCTCGCGGATGATGCGAAGCCCAGTATACACTACAAGCCACCAGAAGCCCGGTCTTAAAAAAACAGTTTTGCTGTATATTTTGCAAATTTACTCTTTAATAATGAATATAATTATATCTGATATGCGAGGGGTAAGTTTATATAGAAATTTATTTTGTATAGATTTGTCAGGTTATGCTAGCCCTACGAGAGAACACGGATATTGCGAAGCCTAAGTGCATATGTTTATATTGCCTACGGTTTATTTGACGCCCAACGGTGTTGCCAATTTTTTCGCTTTTAAACCGCATAAAATATTAGAAAATCAATCAGACAAATATTTTAAAAAATGTGGCTGTTGAATATAAGGAATTTATCACATAATAGTTTTAAATAAATAATATAATGTTAGTATTCTAATGCTATATATAGATCATTGTAAAAAAAATAAATCTATACAATACCTAATTGTTGTTGTGACAACTAAGTAATTTCTAAATATTACATATTAATATTTAAAAGAAAATTATATTACTGTATGTAAAGCTTTTTGATTGGTTATTAATGTCATTACTTATAATTTGTTTAGTTAAAAATAAGTGTCTTTAGAGATGTTCGTAACATTGCTTTACTCATAAACCTCTTAGTTTAAACTACTATTTCATTAGCTCAGACCATAGCCCAATAGTCTTTAATCTTTATGGGAGGAATGAACAGAAAGTTAAGAGTCGATCTATAAGACCGATTAGACGTTTTTCTCACACTCTAGAACAGAGCATCACATCCATTCTTAATATTCAAACAATTAAAATAGTTGACAGCATTATCTTTGAATTTAATAGACTCATCTCGCTAGCAATGGAAAAGTCTACAGGTTTTGCCAAAAGTAAAATAGAGTGGGTTTCAATAAAAAAACCAGACAGCTCATCTAACTTTAAATAACAAAATTTCATGACCTAATTGACCAAAACAAACTAAATCAGTTCAATGATGAGGTTATTTTTTAGGTTGATAAGCCAAAAATCTAAACTAACTCAATGGTGAGATAAAGAAGGCAATAAAAAAGTACAAAAATCAGTGCTAAAAATCCGTTCTAAATTTCTCCAACAAAGATAATCAAATGTGTAAAAATAAGCGTAGACCGTTTTTTTAAATATATGACAAAGAAGCGTTAAATATACTTTGAAAAACATGGCCAAATTATTTGCTGACAACTCTAATGCGCGCCGTTTTACAACAAAGACTTAGATTTGGACCACTTAATAAGAATCCACAAAAAAATTGAATATTGTAGGAAACGTACTAATTTTGCTTGACTTTTTAAATTGGTTTGGACGTCTAAATTAAGAAATATGTTGCCTCATTTCAAACCAAAATTAGAACCAGATCCTAAACAAAGCTTGAAAGCATTTTCTTACAAGGTTGTAAAGTTCCCCACTTACTTTACAAGTACAATGCTAACGTCACATTTTTGTATTTATAAAAAATTCTAATAAAATTTGAGACATTGTTCACAAAATAACCTTGAACAAAATCAGAAATCAAACGGAAGTTAAAAACCTATTGCCAAATCATCAACATGGTTTCAGATATGAGCTCCTTTCAACTAACTAGAGTGAAATCTAAATAATTTTTTATATAAAACTCCTTTTGCATAAACCCACAAAAACTATCATGCAACAAAAAAAATCGGAGTTTTGTATTTTTATGCAAAAATTTAGAAAACTTAATAAATTATTTTTATACTAATTTGTTAAATATACCCAAAGGTTTTCTTAATATTAAAATGAGAAGACAAAAACAAACACCTTGCAACAAATAAACACTTTACCTACACAGACGCCGACCCGATCATCTATTGAAACCGCTGCAACCATTGCCTCCTGCTGCCAACAATCTGCTTACCACCACTCAACCAATACGCTTTGCTTTTAAATGCAGTTAAACTTTAACACTGCAGGGAGGGCTAAACTCTCCTGAAAGAGGCTGTTAAAAAAACACCTCTGTTAAAAGCACAAACAGATAACATGTCATCCTTCTTTGTGTTTCAAAAACCTTACAACGTACGCACACATAAACAAGATGAGCAGAACGAGGTCAATGATACGATTAGAATCTACACGGATGGTCCAAAAACCAATAAATGTTCTGAAGCGAGAATCTTCTCGCAAAATCTGGATCTCAAAATATCTTTATCATTAGTAACACATCAATCTTCTAATCAGAAGTAGTACAATTTATGGGGTTATGAAAAAAGTAACTTGCAAAATATCTGGCAAAAATGCCTAAACTTTAACAGACAGTAGAGCGGCCTTAATTGCTATAAACAAGCCTAAAATCACATTGAAGCTAATTTTTGAATGTCATCGTGTCCTTTCTTTAGCAGCCTGTGGAAATAACATCAAGCTGCTCTGGGTATAAGGACATTCCAACAAAGTAGGTAACATTGAAGCGGACGGGATAGCGCGTAAAGGGTCAACCCTTATGACGTGTGAACCTGAACCATGAACCTCTTTAAGAGCCGTCTGACACGAGACTGATTTTAATACAAGTGTCAGTACAATAATTTTGCGCGCCAATTTTTCAAATATTTAGCAAGCTTTTAAGAAAGAAATTATAACAGTTTCTAATTTCTTGTATGAAATCTTACTAAATAATTAACACATAAATCCGTCAATGTATATATATGTCGCCAAGATCACTGGATTATAAAATTATTTTTTTAAATAATTGGCGCGCAAAATTATTGTACTGACACTTGTATTAAAATCAGTCTCGTGTAAGACGGCTCTAACACTCAAAAGTTTAAATAATCTTCTAAAAATTAACACACACACAACGCACTGGAAAGACGCTGGGATGACAATGCTCGCTGTTGACAGGAAAAGGAAACAATGACTACATCAAATGCTAAGACAGCCGATTACTATTTGTGACTGTCACACTTCCAACTAAGAAAACACCTGCACTCGATTAGTATTGGACATAATCCAACATGTAGAGAATGTGAAATAAATGACAAGACGATTGAGCAGGTGCTATTTAGATGCCAGGCCCTCTCATACAATAGAGAGTCCATGTTGGGAAGCTGTTGGTTTGACATGGCCAGTATAGGAGAGACCCTTCAAAGCGTTGTACTTGCATACATCAGTTAAATGCCAAGACAACGGAGTAAGGTCAAAACGACACTTTTCTAAATTATAACCGTAGCTCATCAGCATCAACTTTTAAAAACCATCTAAGGAGAAACCTGTAACAATGTACGAAAAATGTTTGGAATTCTAAAATAAGCATTATAGATATTTTGTTAAAGAATACCTGCTTAATATTATATTCCTCTACAAACAAGTCCACTTGCAACACAACAAAGCTGAAATAGGCAACAAGTTGTTTACTATATTAAGTCTAACTATTGCAACATCTTTGGACAGTATTATGTTGTTATTAATTGACAATTTGATCACTGCCGTAACTAAGGCGGTGCCGTCGGTGTTTCCGCTCCGGGCGCAGCTTGGTTGTGGCGCAGAAAACCACCTAAACCTTATAATTTTGTAGTATAGAGGGCGCAAAATGACGCTTTCGCACCGAGCGCATCAGAAGCTAGTTACGGCACTAAACTTTAAACAAGTCGTAGACTTACTGTGACGATGTAAAATAGCCGTAAAAAGCATAAATAAATAAATAAATAAATATATAAATAATTTGATAGCACATGCCACACAAAATTTAAAAAATATTAAAAAACTGCTATAGCTAGAGTTTTACAACTTGTTTGAAGGGTATTGATAAGTTTAGAAAGTAATGCAAGCATTAAATTTAACATAGTAAAATTAAAAAAAAAACAATTACTTAAACGTAGTACATAAGCATACAAAACAAATTAAAAAATAATAATATATTGCGTATTTACTTCTTCAAACATGAAATAATAATACAAGTTACTATGTTTTTTATCCCAAATTTATTCTTACGAATACGTTACTAGTTTTGGCTCTACTTATAGTTATATAACTTATTACATCTGTAGAAGGCTCGAGTAGAGCCAAAGCTATTATTGTATTTGTAAAAATAAATTTGTGATAAAAAAAATAGTAACTTGTTTTATTACTTCATAAACATAAATTATCACGTAGTAGAGGTCACAACCATCAATTATATTTTTCAAACATTTTATTGTAATAGACTGTTTTATAGAAAAGCACTGATGCCAAACTTAAGGGCTTCATATAATTCATAAACATGATTGGCTCCTATATCCGTAAAACATATGTACTGTATATGCAGTTTAAAACGTAAGCCCTCTATAGTTGCAAATAATGAACTATAAGTGTATAATTTGCGATAGTATACCGACATAGGAAGCCCAATAAATTTTGCTAAAAATGTACAGGATAGTTTTATTTTTCATATCTGTTCATTATACATGAAAATTTTTAGGAAGCCCAAAACGGGCTTCGTAAAACTTTAGTATGCTTGGTATCATCCGCACAACATACTGTTTTGGGTTTCATATTGATGGTTAATGCGTCTATATGTCTAAATAAAAAATAAATAAATGAAACATATATAATTATTCCAATCTATTTTAATATTACCAAACAATGAACAGAAAACGCATTATAGATGATGATAAATATACTGATTTTTTTTTAACGAAGAACAATTTTTAACGTTGGTGAGTTGCAATGTATGTGCATGTATGCATTATCTAGGCTTCATTTGTTTATGTTTTATTTATATATATATACTGCCAGACACGAATAGTGTAGCCCCTATAATAGGCAACTTAGTATACACAAACATTATGTTGAATGTGGTTAAACTTATGCCATTGCCCGTTTTAGCATCTTTCAACCCCAGAACAACGTCGCCCATGGAATGTTTAAAATGTTAGCGCAAATGAAAAATACTAAAACGGGCAAAGGCATTAGTTTAGCCACATTTAACATAATTTTTGTGTATACTAAGTTGCCTATTATAGAGGCCATACTATTTGTATCTGGCTGTATATATGGTCATGTATGAGTGAAGTGGTACGAAAAATATTTTATTTATGTCGCAACTTTAGGAATCGGTTCTTTAACATAAACTCTGGTCCCCTGATTTTTTTTAGATTTTTTGTGCTACCCAGTGCCGAGATATTTAGGGTACAAATTTCAAAAATATCATATTCAAAATTATTACCTTTTTTGCAATTTTCAAACGCCTGTAACTTTTTAGTTTTGTTTTGCAAATTATTGAAGATAACATTTATTGCTTAAAATTGATCAAAAATTCTAAAAAAAATGTGTTAGAGACATTTCCGTTAATTTTTAAAATGTTTTTATTCTATTAAAAACAGATAAAAAAAAGATGTTGGGTATTTTTAACTTTTTGTTTAATAGGTCAAAAAAATACTTTTATATGTTATTGATATACTCTTAAATTTTTAGAATGGGCGATAAAGAACTTTCTAAGAAATTAGCGTTTTTGTAATCAAGAAAAATATCGAAAAAAAAAACATCAAAAATAATGAATTTTTAGAGATTGATCAGTAAAATAACTGCTGTACAAAAAAATCAACTTAATTCTTAGTAAGTTGTTTTTTACTCACTGTCTATTTCATTTATTATTTTAGAATTAACAATAATTTCAGAAATGATATTGATAAATATATCATTTATCAATATCATTTAAATAAAATTCAATTTAATGATTAGCTATTGTGCATTTCTAAATAATACTTATATCTTTCTCTATTTTTTATTTTTATTATCAAATAAGCTTTTCATAATAAAAATAAATAAAACTTCTGTGTAATTACACTTATTCGTTTATTTATTATACTGTACGTAAAAACTTCTATAGCAAACTATTTTAGTTTTGCAAAAAAGAAATTATTAGTTGAAGAGTGAGTTTTTGAAAACATACTATCTTCTGTCGGAATTAGATGATGTTTTTGCTGAATATGATTAATTCGTTTTTTATTAACAAATCGTTGAAATAGTTTCTTTTCATTGAAAGTATAATCAGAAGCCGGAGAAAAGAAAAACTTGATATTTTTCAACCATTCAGATGCCACAAAAAAACCATGAAGTTGTTGGGGCGTTAAGATTTGCATATCGGCAGGTAATTGCAAACTTGCAGCTGCTGCAGTTCTCTTAGCGGTTCCACTTAGTCCGTCGGTTAGTCCTTTGCCATGCGCTGTTGGGAAAAAATGCCATTCTGCATCAATTTTGAAGTCTTTCTTATGGTTAAATAAGTTAAAAACATTTTTATAATTTTTAAATTGTTGCGGCGCTCCATCTGAATAATAGTGAATTTTTTTAATAATTATAAATTTGTTTTTTAATTCTTGAATTATAATCTTTATAAATGTACGAACAGCAACATTGTCGTGAGTTAAATTGTTAGAGATAATAATATAACTTTTATGCAAAAGGTTTCCTTCTCTGGACTTGTAATTTACCACGACAGGAAAAATTGTAGCTTGATTGTTATTCCAATGAAATCCTTGTGCAGCCTCTTGTACAACAAAACTATAATTTTCAGAAAAATCCATAATAACAATAAATTCTGTCTCAGATATTTTTGTTGAAAAGTATTCAATAAATTCCGTTGGATCTTTTGTAATTGTTTCCAGTGTACAGTACGACGTGTTGACCCATTGCTTAAAACTTACAGAATCAACCTCATTTAAATCAAACAGTTTCTCAATATATGTACGTAATTTTGTATATCCTGGACACAATTCACATTTTAAAAAATAACAACTCTCTGTTGGAATACTGCACGTAATTAAATTCACACAGTCTTGATATGTAGCAATCTCATGTTTTTTGCCTTGAGTTAAAGCTTTTAGCTTTGCACCTGTTATTGAAAAATTGATAATTAATTAATAACACATGAGTGATTTGTTTTACCTAATATACATAATTTGACGTTTTGGTGTATAGTGCACACGCAAACGGTATGAGTACCAGCGCTATTGACAAAAACACATTGAATCGGTCGTAAGATGGCAAAGGTCGAGAAACCAACTTTCAAATCAGGTTTTTCTTCTTTTAGCATAGCATAAATTTCTCTCAGTGGTCCCAAAAGTAATCGTTTTTGATTTTTTATTTTATCCCCAACATCGTTTTTAGTGGTGACAAAATATTTTTTACCAGGCATTTGTGAACTAACATCATCTTTTAAATAGAAGTTAATAACTTTCTCTTTTGTTTCATTGTCGAGTATTTTTCCTATGATTATAAGTACAAATTTAGTTTATCAAATAAATGATAAGTAGACTGATGGTCAAAATAATATACTTGGTTTTAGATTAGGTGAACCTAATATTCCACTCTCCTCTAAAACTTTTTGAGAAGCTTCTACAACTCTGTGTGAGACTCCAAAAATACTTGTTATTTTGTAAGTACTCCAGTGCGATGGCATTAACGTCAAAAGTTGTATGTTTTGTATTCTTGTCGTAGTTGGATTTTTAAAAATTGTCTTGAGATTATTAAAAAACTCGACGTGATCTTGAACCTCTTTTAAATTAAATGATGAAGGACGTTCATCCGAATTTAACGTTTTAAAATTGTTGATTTCTAAAGTAGCACTCTCTCCTGTATACTCTGAATATTTTGAAGTAGTCGATTTTGAGAATTTGAGACTTCTCCTAAGTATTCATTGATAATTTGACAGTGTTAGCAGATTATAAAATTATGTACATATATATGAAAACTAATGATTACCTGAAATATCATCAACTATAGTTTTAGTTCTTAATCTTGCATCTTTATAGCAAACAGAGCAAAGTTTCATGTCATCTCCTAGATTTAAATATTTAATCATATCCAATGTCGGTTTTCTTAAATTAGTTTTTGCACACTTTTTGTTTTCTAATTTAAATATATAAGAACAATGGTTGTTCCAAAGTCGTTCTTTCTTTATTTTTAACATTATAATGAAAAAATTATTTATTAACTGAAGAACCCAAAAAATGTCAAATAAATTTACAAATTTACATAAACTTTCACAATGAGATATAAAAGCTGTCAAATTTGACGTTTACTTTAATTTAAATGTCATTATTTGTACGAATTTCACTTCATTCGTCATCGATCCAGCTTTGCCAGATGACGCGATTGAATTTATCGTGCATTAATATCATATTTACGATAGATCGTAGTTGCATAATAATTTCAATTGCATATAGTAACGTATTTACAAATTAACATAAACTTTTACAATGAGGTATAAAAGCAAACTGTAATTTTTGACGTTTACTTTTATTTTGGTTAGGTTTTGTTATTTAAGCTCACTAATTTTTTTTAAAGTGTTTTTATTATTATTACAATCTTGTAAAATTGTTTGAATATATTTGTTGCAACTGTTTATTATATTGTTTTTGAAAAAGTAGTAAAAAATTCAATTTAAGTGTAAATGTCATTATTTGTACGAATTTCACTTTATTTGACATCGATCCAGCGTTGCCAAATGACCCGATTGAATTAATGTTGTATATATTCTAACGCGTTCATAATCGCTGGAACATCTACGTCGGTGTAAATTGCGACGATTGCATAATAAAATTGTTTTTTTTAGCTGTTTACAAAAATTAAATCGCTGATTTCTTGAAAAGTTCTTTATTGCCCATCCTAAAAATTTCAGAGTATATCAATAACATATAAAAGTATTTTTTGACCTATTAAACAAAAAATTAAAAATACCCAACATCTTTTTTTTTTTTAATCTGTTTTTAATAGAATAAAAACATTTTAAAAATTAACGGAAATGTCTCTAACACATTTTTTTAGAATTTGTGATCAATTTTAAGCAATAAATGTTATCTTCAATAATTTGCAAAAAAAATCCCCAAAAAGTTACAGGCGTTTGAAAATTGCAAAAAAGGTAAAAACCTGACATTTTTGAAAGTTGTACCCTAAATATCTCGGCACTGGGTAGCACAAAAAATCTAAAAAAAATCAGGGTACCAGAGTTTATGTTAATGAACCGATTCCTAAAGTTGCAACATAAAAAAAAAATTGTTCGTATTAATTCTCTCATACATGGCCATATATAGATAATAAGTGCATTAAATATCATATCAATTATTGGTTCATATGTAAAATTTAACAAAAAAAATGAAATCTAATCTAAAATAATACCATAACATTAAGCTGCAGTTTTGAAAGGTAGGATTGTCGTGATGATTGCTAATTTTCGATAAAAGACAGCACCATAAAAAGAATATTAAATGCTAATTATCATCAAAATAACACAAGCCCATCTCTTCTATTAGCGGAAGTTGTAAATTTACAAGTGCGCCAAAAACTTGCATGATTTTGGTAGCATGCTTAAACAAAGAATATGATATGAAACTCAATATTTTAAAACGTTTTATTCGTTGTATATAGCTCTTTTAACATAAATTGTTGCTTTTGCTATAGTTTCTGTTTGGTGCACTTGATGTGGAGTAAATTGAGTAAATAAAAATCCATTAATAGCCAAAATAAGATCACCTGAGCACATTTGCGATAATATACCACAGTAAAGTACAATTTTTTTATCAGAAGTTGACCTCGAATATAAACTGTTTATAAAAGTAACAACACCGTTTGGAGCAACACCAATTAATGCTTTCCAGGTATTGCGATGTTTGTAGGAGCTGTACGTAGCTTTTTGTATCCTCATAGATGAACGAGAAACCATCGTTGCAATTTCTGTACAATTATTTTACAATTTTATTAGTGAATGTGCTGAAACAATTAGGTAAACAAGTTTGGTTTTTACTACGTTTTGGAATTTCACTCATAAATTGTTTAAAGAACACTTCATGTAAAACATGAACCCATGTTATAATTATATTACTTACAGTTGCCTGTGAAACCTGAAACTTTAGAACAAGATCTTCATGTGGAAAATTTTGTTTTAGTTTCATCAGACACATAAAAAGTTAATCAATTTTGACAAGCTTCTTGACGTTCCATTTTAAATAATAATTTACCTCTAAATTTTCTAATAAATGAAACAACGCATAAAATGTTTTGGAGTCTGGCAAACCGGTGTATAAAATGACCAACTTGTCATTATTTGCAACATTGGCAAAAGAAAATTTCTTTGGACTACTGCACTCAATTTCTAATTGTTTTTTTTGTAATAATTTTTTTATTCCAGTATAACAGAAGGCATTGGTACTGTTACTGGAGCAGCGGATGTTAAAGGCTCAGCAAAGGTCGAAAGCTCAGCGGATGTTGAATGTTCAGCGGATGTTGAAAGCTCAGCGGATGTTGAATGCTCAGTGGATAATGAAGACTCAGCAGATGTAGAAGACTCAGCATCTAAATCTGCATAAAAATGCTCCAGGACCAGGTTCAACATTACGTCTACTCAAATTAAATAATAAAACATAATTGTATATTTGTTAGTATTGATATAATTGTACCTTTTGTACTGTAGATTGAAAATACATAATTGAATTAAAGTGTAATTTTAAACTTGTTAATTTAGATTTCTTACCGAACATTTTTTTTCCATTTGTTTCTTATTTTAAAATCTTTCGGAAAACTAAAAAACTTACATTTCTCTTGCATATTATAATACTTACAATCGGGAATCCAACACATAACCATTTTATACCTAAAATAAAATTTCATTTGATAATAACTGAAAATATATAATAAAAAAATGCTTGCAATCTGTCAATAAAACAGTCCGAACATGTATAATCAAAATTTACTCGGCTAAAATCTTATTTAATTTGATGACAGTGTGACAATGTTTATTATAATTTCATTAATAAAGTCAATAATTAAAAATATATAAACTGTTATATATATATATATATATATATATATATATAGGTTTATTTTAAGTACTTTCGTCCAACATTAGTTACGTCTATTCTGGAGTAGTCCACCATAAGATTTTCCTCCTACGTAGGATTATAGTTCTGCGACTTATATGGTTTTGCGCTACATTTTTGAATTTGAACGGGTCTCTTGCCCGTGTAGCTCTAAAGTCAGTGATTAAAGTGCGTTAAGATTTATGGCCCCATAAAAATGTACACGTGCGTTTATATGTGAATGGAATTCGTTTTTACAACTTATCTTTACAAATACAAATTGTGTAGGAAATAATAAGAAAAATGCAGACATTTTATCGCAGTGGATGCAAATATTATTTAAATTATGCGTACATTTAATTAATTATTTCTTGGCTGTTTAAAGCTTAATACAACATCGACAAATATGACCTAAATGATAATTATTTTTATATCTTATTGTAGTACTATAAGTTGGAAAAAATCATAAAAATAAACTTATTAAAGAAAAATTTGTTGTTTAAGTTCAATTACAACTATAATTGTTTTATAAAATACGTAATATTAAATTACTCCTACAAAACGGCGTAGAAAATAAAATGTACAAAATGTTTTTTACAGGTTATAAAGTTGATGATCAAAACATGAGGTTTTTAATATGCGGATTACAATATTGAAGACAGATTTGAAGTTATAAAAGTAACGATCACACGAAGGGTTAACAACTAAGTAAAAAAATGTACAAATGAACAAAATGTTACGTGAATATGTAATGATTACGTGATTATGTAATAATTAAGTGATTATGTAATGATTACATGATTATGATTATGATTATGCATTGATTACGTGATTATGAAAATGATTATGTGATTATATAATGAATACATGATTATTTAATAAGTACACACTTGTTTAAGATTTTATAATTCTAAATTGCATGCATTAATTATTTTATATAAATTATAAAATTATTTTGATGCTTAATATTAATATATTATTATAATACTTATGTTTTATAATAATCTTCAATAAAGTACTTACTACAATTTCTTTTATATAATAAGAACATAAACTAAAAATATACCTATTTTGATGTTTAATCATGTTTTATGTAGATTAGAAAAAATCTACAACCAAGAATAAAAATGTGATTTATTATATTAAAAAATAAATAAAAATAAACATATAAAAATCTTTTCAACAAAAATGATAACAATACATAATACAATTTGTATCAGTGAAAAATTATATTCGACTGAAGTAGGTATTTATTTTAATATAATAAATAAACAACTGCACATGCACATGACAAGGGTTGTATAAAAACACCTGTGAAATTGTCTAATAAATAAACCTCTAGCGGCACAATTAGATACAGATTGGACACGACTGAATTTACCATGCAAATATATGATTCCATAAAACCAATATTTGATTATGTGAATTTGTGTACTCAACATTTAATTATTTGAACACGCGTAATCATTATTTGATTATTTGAATACGCGTACTAAACATTTGATTATTTGAGTACGCGTAATCAATATTTGATTATTTGAATACGCGTGTTTTAATATTTAATTACACTATTTATTACAAGATTATGTAATGATTACGTGATTATAAAATAATTACGTAATTATATAAAGTTTACTTGATTATGTAATGATTACGAATATTACGTAATTATTATTTGATTCTGTAATAATTATTTTTATTTTGTAAACTGATTACGCAAGTTGTTAACCCTTCGCGGTCACAGCATGTTAATATTTATGTTTAAAATATTTAGAGTAGTAAGAATGTGAAAAGAGTAAAAATGTATGAGTAATAAGAATTAAAGAATATAGAGAATGTGAGAGAAGCGACAATGTAAAAGTAGTAGAAATGAAGAAATGAAAGAGTAGTGATAATGTGAAAGTAGTTAGAATGTGGAAAACGTGACAATGTGAGATTAGTGAGATTGTGAGAGAAATAAAAATGTAGTAAGAATGTGAGAGTAGTAAGAATGTTAAAGTAGAAATTAATGATGTAATGAGAATGTGCGAGTAGTGAGAATGTGAGAGTTGCAAGAATAAGAGAGTAGTAAAAATGTGACAGAAGCGATAATGTGAGAGTAGTGGTATAGTGAAAGTAGTAAAAATATGGGAATAGTGAGAATATGAAGTTAGTGAAAATGTGAGAATAGTGAGAATGTGGGAATAAAAAAGTATGAGAATGTAATAAAAGCAACAATGTAAGAGTAGAGGGTATGTGAGAATATGAGAGTAGTGACAATGTGAGAGTAATGAAAATGTAAAAATAGTGAGAATTTGAAAGTAGTGGGAGAGAAGCGACAATATGAGAGTAGTGAAAATGTGAGAATAGTGAAAATGTAAAAGTAGTAAGAACGTGAGAGTAGTAAGAATGTGAATGTAGTGAGAATTTGAGAGTAGTGAGAATGTAAAAGTAGAAAGAATGTAAGAGTAAAAAAAATGTGAGAGTAGTAAGATTCACAATAAGTAATAAAAAAGTAAGAATAATAATGTTAGAATAGTGACAATGTGAGAATAGTGAGCATAGTAAAAATGTAAGAGTAGTAAGAATGAGAAAACAGTGATTATGTGAAAATAGTAAAAATATGAATGTAGTAAGAATGTAAAAGTAGTGAGAATTTGAGAAAAGTGATCATTTAAGAGTAGTGGGATTGTAAGAGTACTGACAATGTAAGAATAGTGAGAATATAAGATTAGTGAAAACTTGAAAATATTGAAAATGTGAAAAAAGCTACAATGTGAGAGCAGTTAGATAGTGAGAATAGTAAAAATATAAGAGTAGTAACAACGTGATAATAATGAGAATGTATGAGTAGTAAGAATGTGGGAGTAGTGAGAATGTGAGAGAAGCGACAATGTGAAAGTAGTGAGATTGTAAGAATAGAAAGATAGTAAAAATAAAAAGAATGTGACAGTAGTAAGAATGAGAGAACATAGATAATGTGAAAATAGTAAAAATGTAAAAATAGTGAGAATGTAACAGTTTAAAAAATGCAAGAGTAGTACGAATTTGAGAGTAGTGAGAATGTGGGAATAGTGAGTATCTGAGAATAAAGAAAATGTAAAGTAGTAAAAATGTGAGAAAAGTAAAAATGTGAGAGTAGTAGAATGTGAAAGTAGTAAAAATGTAAATGTAATAAGAGTATGAAAAAATAGAAAAAATGTGAAAGAGTTGAGAATGTAAAAATAGTAAGAATGTTAGAATAGTGTCAATTTGAGAATAGTGAGATTAGTAAGAATGTGAGAGTAGTAAAAATTAGAAAACAGTGATAATGTGATGCTAGTGAGAGTGTGAGAGTAGTTAAAATGTGAGAGTAGTAAGACTGTAAGAGTAGTAAAAATGTAAAAATAGTAACAATGTGGGAGAAGCTACAATGTAAAAGTAGTGAAATTTTCAGAGTAAACAAATAGTAAAAGTAGTAAGAATATGAGAAAAGTAAAAACGTAAAAGTAATGAGAATGTAATAGTATGTGAGAATAATAAAAATGTAAAAAGAGTAAAAAAATTTAGAGTAGCAAAATGTGAGTGAAGCGGCAATAAAAAAGTAGTGAGAATATGAAAGTATTAAGTTTGTAAAAGTATTGAGAATGTGAGAATAGTAAGAATGTTAGATTAGTGACAGTGTAAGAATAGTAAAATTTTAGAAATGACATATTGAGAGCTTTTTTTTTATTCTGTCTGGTTAATTTCAATAACGAACAAAACTGCTAACTTAAAAGTGAGTTTTTAACAGGTTTGTGATGCCCTTAGATGTTCTGAGCCGCACGCGCGCTAAACCTCTTTCGTGCTAGGGATCAGGGCTTGCAAATGTTCTCTATAAATAAGGAAATCCCAGTAATAATCTAGTGAAGTAATAGGCTACAATTTTTGATGAAATACTATAAAATAACTGAAAAATAGAAAATGATAGTCAGCCATCAAAAAATCAGAAAGTACCCTTTTGCTAAATTTTATTTATATGTTTCAAATTAAATGTTAAAATTAGGTTAAATGGAAGATCATCATTGTGATGAACTTTGCTTTTTATTGTAAAATTACAAAAATAAAGACAATTTTTATTACTATTATTATTATTATTATTATTGTGAAAATAATATAGTAATAAAAGTATAAGAGTAGTAAAATGTAAAAAAAAATGTGAACATAGTAAAAATATGAAAATTACTACTATTACTTTCTCACTAATCTTACATTTTTACTATTTTTTTATTTTCATTATTTTTAATTTATTATTTTTTTCTCATTCTACTACTCTCACATTTTTACTACTTTCACATTTATACTACTCTCACTATCTTTTTACTCTCACAATCTCACTACTTTTACACTCACATTGTAGCTTCTACCATATTCTCACTTTTCTCACATTCTTACTACTCTCCTTACTTATAGTTTTAACTTTCAAATTCTCTCTACGTTAAAATTCTTGCTATTCTCACATTATCACTACATTCACATTTTTGCTATTTTTGCAATATTACTGTGTTTCATTCTCATTACGAATACTATTTTTCTACTTTTACAATCGTACTACTCTCACTGCTCTCACTACTCTCACATTTTTATTATTCTCATTATTCTCACATTTTTACCTGTTTTACGTTTTACTACTTTTACATTTTTTCTGCTCTTACATTCTCACTATTGTCAATACTCTCACATTGTCACATCTTTTATTTTTTACTATTTCCACATTCTTACATTCTTATTTATTTTACTATTACTTTATTTTTACATTTGTACTACTCACACTACTCTAACATTGTTGCTTCTTTCACATTTTCACTACTTTCACATTCTCTTCATGCTTACATACTCACTATTTTTACATTTTTATTACTGTTACTACTTTCATATTTTTACTATTCTCACTATTTTTAATTCTCACTACTTTCATACTGTCACTACTTTCACATTCTTACTAATCTTACTATTTTTGCAATGTCACTACTCTCACATTCTCATTACTTTTACATTTTCACATTGTTTCTACTCTCACATTCTCACTACCGTCATTAATCTTAAATTGTCGCATCTTTTACCTTTCACTATTTTCACATTCTTACTTCAATCACATGTTTACTATTCTTACATTCTTACCACTCTTACAATCTCACTACTCTCGAATTTTTACTATTTTTACATTCTCACTATTTTTACTTTGTCAATACTCTCATATTTTCACTATTCTTACAGTTTTACAACCTTCACGCTCTCACTATTCTTACATTCTTACTACTCTTACATTGTTATTACTCTCACGTTCTCACCTTCTTACTATTCTCACATTTTCTTTAATTTCACATTCTTATCACTCTCACAATGTTATTACTCTCACCTTCTTACTATTCTCACATTTTCTTTACTCTCACATTCTTACTACTCTCACATTGTTACTTTTTTCACATTTTCACTATTTTTACATTTTTATTACTTACTCATTCTCATTACTCTTACATTTTCACTATTTTTACAATCTCACTTGTTTTACCTTCTAACTATTCTTAAATTTTTAATATTTTCAAATTCTTACTTATCTCACTTTTTTACTACACTTATATTCTCACTACTCTTACATCTTCACTACACACATTCTGTATTTTTTCACATTCTACTACTTTTACGTTCTTATTATTTTTACATTCTCACTTTTCTCCTATTCTCACTATTCTCACATTCTTACTATTTTTAAATTTTCACTACTATCACATTGTTACTACTCTTACTTTCTCACAACTTTTACATTCTCACTACATTCACATTCCTACTCTTCTCACATTCTTACTAGTATCTCATTCTCACTACTTTCACGTTCTCACTACTCTCACAGTTTTGCGATTCTGCTAAACTTACGGGTTTTTTTGGAATAATGTTTGAAGCTTAATATATCAAAATGACTGCCACAATATTAAACATAAAAATATGGGTTTTAAAGTACATGTAATAAGAAATAATTTGAGCCATCGTGGACCTTTTTATCTTTTTCCAAAAGCCCAAAAATTGAAATACAAAATAAGCTAAAAAAGACGTTTTATTGTAAAATTTTTGACCTTCAAATGTGTGTCATTTTGAACAGGCATTATTCTAAAGTCCAAAATTTTGGGAATCTCATTTTTTTCATCTATATTTTGATCCCTGAAAATTTGAGCAAAATCAAAGAGGTCGACTTTTTTAAATTAGTCGAAAAGTAATGGAATTACCCATATATATATATATATAAATGATTAATAAACAATAACAAAAATATCATCTTGGATAATCGAAACATTAAAACTAATTCTTTGAGTCAATTCTAGAGTAAAACACTACCTATAACTATAAATTACTTTTACTGAATATACAGTATTATAGATATAATAAAAAATATATTAATTACCTAACTTAAATTAACAAATGTATTTTAAAATTTAATTAAAACGTTTTGTGAGGTTATCTTGTAGGGATTGTAGTACCCGTAATGATTGTGTTGTATGTTTAATTAAAGTTTATTAAATTTAACAAAGTAATTATTTAATTACTTGGTGTTATTTTTATGGCTGTGCTAATAAAATAATGTTTAAAGGCGATCAATTTTAATTTTGGCGCCATGTAATTTGCTTAGTTGCGTTTTTGGGCGCGTTTTTAACTAAAAGTTTGCGCCACGGCTTTCTAAAATCTGACAACACTGGGTATATGCGGCAGAGAAGATTCACACGTGTTAGGGTGAGGATCGTTTCTTGGCGACCGCAGCCCCGTTCATTATTAATACATTTAATGTTAATTAAACTTAGTGAATACAACCATTTGAGTTTGATAATCAATTCATTTATTTCAGTATTATTTTAATTAAACTATCACATATACAGGGTGTTTCAAAACATTTGTCGGAAAATAAAGGGTGGGATTGGTTGGCTAATTATAAGAAAAAAAGTTCCCATTAACATGGTTTCGCAAACGAACCGTATTCAAGATACAGGTTGTAAATTTTTTTATTTTTTTTATTTTTGACTGAGTTTTGTATTTCAAACGGTTCCTGAGATAAACCGTTTGAAATACAAAACTCAGCTTTTGTACACATCTTAGCAATAATATTAACTACTTTTTAAGCGCTTATTCAATATTTTTATGTGCCATTGACGGAGATTTTAGGGTTGCGTGAGGTTTTTACGGTTTTAATTTCTATCACACTTGGGAAATAGGCATTCTGAAAGCACATTGTAAACCACCAATATTTTCAACACAAAAAAGGTACTCCTACTCAAAAGCTCTAACGTTAACCGTTTTAGAGAAATACGGCATTTTATGATGGAAAACATAAAAAAAGATGTTATATTCTTATCACATACAGCAAGTACAAGCCCTTTTACCAGCGAATTATCCGCAAAGATTGGCTATGTGTCAATGGTTTCAAGAAAGAATTGCGTAAAATCCTCGATTATTAGAACAAGTTTTATTTACGGACAAAGCAAATTTTTCTCGCGATGCGATTATGAACCTCCATAATAATCATATATGAGCCGACAAAAATCCACATGCCATAATGGAAGGCCATCATCAGCAAACATTTTCCGTTAATGTTTGGTCAGGTGTTGTAAGAGACCATTTAATAGGTCTATATTTTTTGCCGTTTAAGCTAAATGGTCAATCATATCGTAATTTTCTTGAAGAAGAGCTGCCAAAACTTTTAGAGAACGTTCCGGTTCAATTAAGAAACGAAATGTGGTTTATGCACGATGGTGCTCCTGCACATTTTAGTTTAGTTGCGCGTCAATTCTTAAATGAACAATATAGGAACCGTTGGATAGATCAAGGAAGTCCACAGGCTTGGTCTCCTCGGTCTCCAGATCTAAATGTTTTGGATTTTTTGGGGGGTCTTAAAAAGTTTAGTTTACACTACATCAGTTAATACTGATGAAAAACTAAGAAATTGCATTATTGCATCCTGCAATACGATACGAAACACTAGGCATTTTTGAACAGGTACGTCAGTCACTAAGACGTAGGTTGGAAGCCTGCGTTACCGTAAGAAGAGGTCATTTTCAACCATTTTTGTAATTTTTCTTGTTTTTTATGTTATTGCTAAGATTTGTAAAATAAAGATTTTGTGATCATGTTGCTACTTTTTCTTTCCGTTCTTGAAATAAAAACAAAATATATTTTTTTACACACTGTATCTCGAAAACGGTGGGTTTGCGGAACCATGTTAATAGGAACTTTTTTTTAATAATTAACCAAGTAATCCCACCCTTTATTTTCCGACACATGTTTTGAAACACCCTGTATACTAAGAAAATTTATAACATAATTAGAGCGGGGATGTCAATCGGCTTAAAACAATGGTAACTATCTAAAAAGTATTAAAAAACAATTACAATTTTACAAAGTAATGAGCAGATTACGTATTTTTGAAAATTTTGCAGATTATAACAAGTTATGCTTTTAAATAATATAATGCTTGTATGTTCATTTCTAACTTTCTGAAAACATTAAAAAAAAGTTAAAAACAGTACCCCGTTGTGTTCTCGTTAGCTTTTCTAACAAAAATATCAAAATTTTAAAGTAGTAAATGAAAAATTAGATTTGTATAATTCACCAATTTTAGATATGTTATTAAAATAAATTTATTTAATAAACAAAAACTTCAGATGTAATTATTTAATGTTCAAAATATGACGTACATCTAACCTTAAAAATCAAAATTTGAAGTAAATCATAATAACAATCAAATTTTGTTAAATATACGCAAATATTGAACTGATTATTTAGTGAAACCCGGTTTATGTATATTATATAAAAATAAATATAAAAACATAAATAAAATTATTAATTAATTAAAAAATGAATATAATTAAATTCTATAAAATTAACGAAGAAAATATTAATAATCCACTATTATTATCTTAGACGCATTATACCATTAAATTTGTGCAAAATAATAAATAAACAAATAATACATATTAATCATATTATATATAATAATACCAATGAAATATAATAAATTTAAATTGGCATTGTATAGCGCCTTAATTTTAAACGTATTTTTAGCTGCTTCACATCTGTTAATTGTCGCCGCAATAGGCAAGAGTTGATCCAAACTTTATTATTTTTCTTTCAATATATTTGTGCTAAAACACACCCTTTTCGTGTGAGCGAGTGGGGCATAGCAATGCTTCTCGCTTCACCGAACATCTATCCAGTCACAGCATATTAATACTAGTGCACGTGTTTCGTCGCTAGATAGAAGCACATTCTGTTAAGATTATTTCAAATAAATGTGTATTTGTAATTGATGATTTACTAATTATTTTTTTGACATTTTACTATTTTAAAAAAATATATTGATAGTATTATAATTAGTCTATGCTTCTGTGTAAAAAAATTGACAAATTCTAATACTAACTTCATTTTATTGCAAGTTAAATCAAGTTTCAAAATTTAAAATTATAAAAATTTAATATTTATCGACACTTAGGCATAGAATAAATAATTTACAAAATATTAAAAAAAAAAATCGATTTGATTTGATGAAAATTGACACCACAATTGGATTACTACTGTGAAGGTAAATATTCGCGCGCCGTGATTCCTCTTAATTTAAAAATATGTATTTAATTATCTACATATTATACATAAAATACTACCTTGCTGAACAAATAATCACTGCACAAACACTGATTTGAGATAAATATCTAATAATGCCACAAAAAAATTTAACAAATATTTCCCATAAGAAAAACTATGTAAATAATAGTAGCTCGGGTAATGCGCATTGCCGCCAATGACGCCACTGTCATGTGACACTACTAATGCCCCGTATTAAAATAAAAGAGGAAGCAGGAGAAGGAGAAAGACAAAAAACAGATGGAGGACATAACAGTTTATCATAATTACTCTAAAATGTTTAAACACATCATATATTTGATTTAACTAAGTATATTAAAGTCAAGTATGGCAAAATATTATTTTAATCTTTATAATTATAAATACAATTTTCACAAAAATGTTATAACATGTAGTTTAAAAATAATAAAAACAATATTTTTAACTATGTATCAATAGCAGCCGGTAATTTAAGTAATTTTTAATCACACTGATATTATCATTTTGTTAAGATGTATAACAAATAAAAGAGACAATCAAATACAAACAAGCCTTAACGATCTGTGCGCAAAAAAGGTTGTTTTTGGTGGGGATACTTCTAGCTGACTTTTTCCGTGCTCCAATACCCAAACAATGAAAGATTTGTAGTAGTATTAAAAACCCATGTTTTAATATAAAGTTTCACAACAGTTGTAAATTTTTCCTAAGATGTACTCAAAGAGAAAGATTAACGCTGCAATAAACAATAAAATAATATGCAGCATAAATATAGGGAACAAATGGTCGGAGGTTAATGGTAAAAAGCCATCGTCTTCAATAACTTGTTTTTGTGTAAACTCTGCGTCGTTTGTCCATTTCTGCATAAGACCTACTTCAATAAATCTTTGTAGCAGTTTATTAAATTCTGTATAAATTGGATGTCCTTTCTTAATATAGATTGTCATTAAATGCATATGCGAGTAGACTTGATAGAAACCATCTGTAAAGACTGAGTTTGATGTAACAATCATCGTTTCAAGTTTTTTCTGTTTAGTTATTCGTAAAAGACAAACATTCATTTTTACAATAAGATTATATGGCATACCTTTAGATGGGATAGAAGTATCTACACAAATTTTTATTTTAGCATTCTAAACATCTTCCAGAGTTTTGATTTGTTTTTCATATGCAACTTTAAAAGTATGTTGATATGATAATCCGGTGTATGCGTTTAATATAATTAAGGAAAAAAATACCCAAGTAAATAGCAGAGATTTCATCAAGTACCTTTTAGGAAATTTAACACTTTGCGTGAATAGTATTGCAAATACTTGCAAAAAAATATAGGAAAAGTCGTTATGATTTGTTTTGTTGGTTTGAATTATAAGTAAATAATATGTTCCCAAGTAAATAATAAACGTTAGAAATAATAAAAACCAAAAGTTTAAATCAAATACATTGTTTAATCTTTGCCAATGTGGTAAACGTTGTGCTACTGGTACTACTAATACATATTGGCTTATAACGTATGGATAAACTGCTATTTCATTAAAAACAAACATTTCAACAAACTGTATTACTGGATTTACAATTGTTTCAACAGAAATATTAAAATTCAGTTTTTTTGCACTTTCTGATAATATTATTTTATCAACGGAATCTGAATAGTGGTTTTTAGATTCAATAAATGGAATGCCTTTATTTCTATCTAATAGGAATGTTATAACACACCCTTTAAAGTTCTTGGGTGTATTTTCAAACACATCCTTTACTATGGTTAAATTTAAGAAGGAACAATGAGTTATAATAGTAGTTGTTAAATCGCAAAAGTTGATCCGACTAATAGAACCATCATCATTTATAATAACTATATTTGCTTTGTTTATATTTTTGTCAATAAAAGTATTATGATGGTTTATGATTTTAAACATTTCTTTAAATGTAAATTTATTTGTTACCATTAAATGAAAACTACCAACAAAAGGCATTATGTTAGTTCGATTACAATTTTTGAATTCGTATGATTTAGCATTGACTGTATTGAGATTAGTAGTTGTTATGTTGACTGCTCTTAATTTATTGACATTAATAACATCTTCTAAATTGGAATCATATTTATTTTGTATTAAATGTAAATTTATTATTGGATACAAATCTAGAATTCTTTCAATACAGTCACCCAGATGTGTTCCATTCTGAAAAATATTTGATATTATAAAATATTGAGTAGTAAAATGTTTTGTGGAGATTTTTAGTAAGTTGTTAAGGTACAGTTTTAGTAGAAATATTATAATGATTTAAATAGGGATTTCAATATGATGTGAGTAAGTTTTTTTTTTACAAAAATTAAGATAAGTACTTACGGCAATATAAAAGCTAAAGTTTACGCGGTTAATGTAAAGTACTCTCGATAAGAGGTAGTAATGTAAATTAAACCGCACAAAGTATACATTTAATAGTAAATCAAAAAAAGATTTAAGCTTCCATATTGAACTTTTCAAATTCAGTGGAGACTGCTATATTGGGCCTGATTCGGATAAAAATGCTGATACGCTTGCCATTGATTATTATGAACCGTTATTGGAGATTAAAGTAACGACAAAACATTTGATTGATTGATTTAACTGAAGTGGACTGAGATGATTGGAAGGGATAAAAAAGTCAGAAAAAAGGTTAGCGAGGGTTCGTTGTTACAGCTTATTTTGAAAATGGCCGAAGTTCCGTACGTGCACAACGCGAATTCCGCCGACATATTAACCTTGTGTCTTGTGCTTTTGTTCCAAGTAGTAATGCCATTGTTGTTTGTGGGAACAACTTTAAAACAGCGGTTGAAACAATAAAAAGAAAAAGTGGTAGTGTAAAAACAGTGCAAACATCTGAGAATATCGAGGCTGTACAATTATCGGTTACACAAAATCCTTAAAGATCTGTCAGGTGCTACAGCGTTATTAATGAACTTTCAACTCAAACCGCGAGACAACTTTTACATGATGACTTTCATTTATACCGTTATAAAATTCAAATAGTGCAAGCTTTGAATCTTAGAAATTATTCTATCCGCATTAGATTTTGTGAGCACATCTTAAACCTGTTTTAACACCATCTACTGGTTGCCCATTACTTCAGCGGATTTGTTAATAAACCAAATTATTGCTTTCTATCGGCTTGATATAAATTATTATGAACTTCACGAACGGCCTCTTTATTTGGTCAAAGTGACTGTCTGGTGTGCGATCTCTGCGAATGGAGTAATAAGGAATTGTTTCTTCAATGATGATGATGGCTATGTAGTAACAGTAACATCAGCTCGCTATGTTCAAATGCTGGAAAAATTTCTCATTCCAGAACTGTTATTTTTATTTCCAACAAGATGGAGCAGTCATACAGCCAGAATGTCAATGGACCTTTTGAGAAACATTTTTCCCAAACCGCTTGATCAGTAAGAATGGCGATATTCAAGTCAAAGGTTTTTGAGATTTGTCCAAGAACAGTACAGGACTTCATCAAGAAGTTTGTGCAATAACACCGTGCTAGCGATGCTAAAACGGGTCAGTGAGAATTTTAGTCTGAGACTTACACAATGTGTACAAAATTATGGTTGTCAACTTACTGGAGTCATATTCAAAAAATGTTCATTTTTTCTATTTCTATACAAATTTCCATTTATGTTCTTAAGATTTGTTGCAATTTAAAATTTTTTTTTAAGAATTTTTTTTATGTACTAAAAATCTGTACTTCTAGCAGCGATAAGAATTCCACGATGTGTAAATTTGAACATCTTACTATGCATAGTTTTTGTGATGCAAGTAAGAGTGCAATTACTGCAATCAAAAGCCAGGATTGCACTAATAAAAAAAAAATGATACCGAAACTTAAATAATGTTTTTTTATTTACTTTCTTTTGTTCATTTCTGAACGTAGGCTTTCCTCAATATTTTTCATTTGTCTTGTTTTTGTGCAACTAAGCGCTTCTTTCTTCATATAATTTTACGGATATCATCTTTTTATCGCATCTGTGGTTTTCCAACTCCCCGTTTATTACAACAGAGTCGACTGCCAGCAGCCGACAGAGAAGCATCGATCCGAGACGCTAGCTACCAGCCAGCCAGAACGATCAACTACTAACTGCAATTATTATTGGAAACTTGCGTTGATAGTTATTAATGCCAATCGGTATTAATAATTATTAATACCCAATTAATATTTAATTTTCTGTTTTTTTCAAGCACAAGTTTGGAAAAACAGAAAATATTTTTTTCTAGCACCGCCACCGTCGCAATTGGCAAAAAGGTCCAGATCCATGAGCGAACACCGCTCCAGGGAAGGGTCGCTCGAGCGGAGCTACTCCAAGTCCAGGGCCGAGGTCAGGCACCTGGAGGGCTAGCTGACGGAGCTCCAGCAGCAGTTGAAGACCATGGCGGAGAACTTCGAATGGAAGTTTAAAGCGCTCCAGGCGACAATCGCGTCGCTAACCGCGACCAACGTGGAACAGGCCGCCACCATTAAGGCTCTGTCAGCCGCTCTGGCTCCCACCGCTTTGCCGCTGCCATCAGAAGACGAAGACCAGGACCAGCTTGCCGCTTCCAAGAAGTTCCTTAAGAAGAAGGGCAAAGTCAAGAAGAAAACTTTTAATGCAACTTCTTCCGAAGCGGCAACAGTCGCACCCACCTCGCCCCCGCTTCACCAGCAGAAAGCAAAATGAAACTGGAAGAAGTCAGCAGCGACGACGAAGACGTCACCTGCAACTTCCAGTTTGCCGAGTCTATCTCCGCCGCCATGGACCTCACCGTCGAGGCCCCAGCAGCACCCTCCAGCCCCATGGGACCCATTGTTAACGAGAATGGATTTCAACTGGTAGTTGAAAGGAAAAGGAAGAATTCCAGGGGTGAGTCACCACCTCTTAAATTATCTAAAGGACAATCAGCCACCCCCCAGCTGCCATCAGCAGCTGCGAATAGTCAGCCATCAGCGGCTACCCTCGCCGGCCCATCAGGCCACTTGGCGCTAAGGCCTTTTGCAACCAAAAGCGCCGTCTCCGCAAAAAAGGGAAACGCCATAAAAGACTACACCGAGGTGAGATTCAGGCCTGCCGCCTCGAATGTCGACCCCGCCGGTATCGTGAAAGCGGACGAAGAGCCTAACTCCGAAGCCGCCGCCAACTCTAAAGCTCGTTCTCCGGCAATCGTCCTGGACGACAAAGAGCTCTACCCTGAATTCTCCAAGGCGTTCAGGGAAAAAAATATTCTTATTTTATCGGCGCGAAACACCCACGAGAGCATTCGCATAATGCCATCCACCATTGCCGACCACAGGAAGGCAACAGATCATCTTCAAGCTCGCAAGGCGAACTTCCATACGTGGGTACGAGCCGACAAAAAATGCTTAGAGGTAGTAACTAAGCATGTACCAGAATTCTTCTCTGAGGATGACGTAGGGCTGGCGCTAGAATTTATAGGGTTCTGCCCGTCAAATGTTTACCGCATGGGGAATCAGTTCATCCTATTCCACATAATATCTGTTCAACTTCCAAAGGGACAGAAAAGCTCAGAGATCATGGATCTCGATGTGCTCTGCGGTTTCAAGGTGTCGGTCGAGCGCAAGAAGCGCAGTGGCGGCATCCCCCAATGCCAAAAGTGCCAGAGGCACGGCCACACAGCAAATCGCTGTTTCACCACGGCTTATGTTTGTCGCAATTGCGCGGGGTCCCACCAGTCGGGGTCCTGCGCCAGAGGCACTTCTGCCAAATGCGCCCTATGCAACGGGCCTCATCCCGCGAACGACAGGGGATGTAAAGTCTATATTCGAATGTTGGGCTTGAACGGCAAAAAACTTAGACCGGCGGCCCAACCCGCCCCGGCCCAAGCTCCGACAGCCTTTCAGGCTTCCTCTCTGCCTTCAGGTCTTCGCAGACCTGCAGCATCATCAGCAAACACCACGTTCGCTAACACAGTTGCCCCCAAATAGCAACCAGTGGTCTCTAACGAGAAAATTGCCGCCATTTTGATAGAAATGAATGAGTCTCAAATGAGGCTTATGGCAAACATCCTCGTACAACTCAATCAATAATGGATTATACACCCGTTGTATTATGCCGCATCTGCTTCTGGAATGCTAACAGCATTACAGATAAATTAGGCAAAGTGGAAGAGTTCTTTATCGAACAGGAACTCGACATCATGCTGGAATCGACCACAGACGATGATAATCTGATGTGGAAGATTTCCAAAGCGTTACGGAACAGACGAACTCCCATTCCAGCCATCCACGGCAAAAATGGGCTTCAATTCGATATCGTGGGAAAGGCTGAGGCATTTGCCGACAGCCTGGAACACCAATGCTCTCCGTCGGAGACGGCGGACACGGAGCACGTCGAAAGGGTCGAACAAGTGGTTGAGGACTTGTTGGATGACTCTAACGACGACGAGCCGCTGGAAAGCGTGCGACCTTCTCGCATCAGAGAAATCATCAAACGTTTCAAATCTTGCACGGCCCCCGACCCTGACAATATCTCTAACAAGGCTTTTAAAGCGTTCTCGCATAAAGCAATAATGGCGCTCACCAACATTGCTAATGCGATTCTTCGAACTGGGCATTTTCCTTCTGATTGGCAAAGCTCTTTGGTAATTAATATTTCAAAGCCAGGTAAAGACCGTACGTTTCCTCAAAACTATTGGCCCATCAGTCTTCTCAGCACAATAAGCAAGGTTATTTTATTCTCCCCCGTCACCAGCACGGGTTCAAATGGGAGCAGTCAGTTCATCAACTAAACCGCGTGACGGACCTTATAGTTGAGGGTTTTAGAGTCAAAAAGGTCACAGGGATGGTCTTTTTCGACGTTGACAAAGCCTTCGACAAGGTCTGGCACGAGAGACTTATCTTTAAATTGCATAGAGCTAATTATCCTCCTCGACTTGTAAGGTTGATAGCCTTATTTCTAGACAGCAGAACTTTGAAAGTTAAGCTGGGTTATTACATATCTACACCTTGGGAGATAACAGCAGCAGTTCCTCAAGGCTCCATTTTTTCTCCGCTGCTGTTTAACCTATACGTGGCCGACATGCCTTCGGGATGTAGACACGGGGTCAAAATGGCACAATTCGCCAATGATACGGCTCTTCTATACTCTTCCAGGTCGCTCGAGATGGTCACTTTGAGGCTTCAAAGGGCCTCCGACGACCTCGAAGAATGGTTGGACAAGTGGCAAATCACTATTAACCCAGAGATAAGCAATCAAACCTGACAATAACGTCTTTCTTAACGGCGTCCCTATACCGTGGTCCAATTCTGCCAAGTATCTGGGGGTTAATCTTGACAAGGGACTCACGTACAATTTCCACGTGCAGTTCGTTCTCAATAAAGCCAAAATGGCTAAAAACGCACTTACTTCGATGATGCGTCGGAATAGCGGTCTGTCGACCCGGAATCGAATCCGGCTCTACACGTTTATCATTAGACCCATCCTAACTTACGCGTCTCCAGTATGGGGAACAGCAGCTAACTGTCATCTCAATAAGTTAGAAATTTTTCAAAACAAAACTCTGAGGTCGTTCCACAGGGCTCCGTGGTTTGTTCGAAACAGAGAGATTCGGGCAGACCTAGGACTACCCCCGATACGTCAACACATCGAAGCTTTAGTCGCAAAGTACTTCGAAAATCTCGCGAATCATTCCAACCCTGATTTAGCTCGACTCGCCGAGCCGGACAGGGAGAACTTTTTCTATAAGAGACCGGTGAACTAAGTAGCCGCACCCTAACTTCACTAACCCACTAACAATCCTAAACCAATACCGCACAAGCCTATAGGGCGTATCCTAACCATCTTCACACTACTAATCTTAAAAAGGAAGGTACATGAGCCGTAAGGTCTCGAACTTCCGTTGGCACTCATTATTGGGCGGTTTTTATTCGGTAGGCATATCAAGCTGAGAGGAAATGAATCCGACACTTTGCCAGTCTTTAGAAAATTTCACTATTTTGAATCTTGTAATTAAATTTTTAATCATTTCTTTTCTTTGTTTTTCTTTTTTCACATTCCAATCACCTACTTTCGTTATCCATATTTTTTGTTCTTTTGTTTGTTTCTCAATTTCTTCTGTGATCTTTTGAAAATTGCAAATGGCGAGAAGAATAAAAATATGCGAGTTAAAAGTATCAAACTATATTTTTTATAAAAATGGCACCAACTGAGGGATATGAAGCTTAATTGAAACAATTTTTCATAATAAATAAAATATACAAGTACATTATTGTTAAATTTGTTAAGTGAACAAACATACAAACTTAAAAAAAAACTTTAAGGGGTACTTAAAAGAATACTCCATTGCAGAGATGAGAAGATAACCTAAATGGATTTTAAAAACATTAATAATACTACATATTAAAATTTAAAAGAAAAATGATTACATTTTGACGCAAAAATTAGATAATATCTATCAATTTTATTAATAATTGAATTGAAACATTATGTTCAAATTTCAAAATAATAATCCAAATAATTATTTCAAAATAAATTGTTAAACTATTGAAAATACAATTTTAATTAAATGAATTAAAATAATACCTTAAAATACTCGCTTCCACATAAATCTATTAGCAACAAAATTGATAAACTGTATCCAATAATTCTCATATTTTTAAATTGCTTTTGTAGAAACAATGTAAAAGCTTTGTAGGTATTCCCACAAAAAAATGATTACTAACCGCTGAGCCACGAAACAAACGCGCCGCTTGTAGCGTCAAGGACGCTGGGAGCGTATTTTAGCAGCGTCAAAATCAAGGCCTGTCAATTTTTGTTGCAGCGTTTATTTTGACATTTCTATTTAGGGTTATGATACATTTATATTTGTTTATATAAACTTATTCACACTTTCTTTTATTTTTAAATATTCATTCTGCCAATATATTCATTAAAGATAAATTATATTAATGTTACTTTTCAATATATACAAAATTTTAAAAATGTAAATTATTTACATAAACAAAAAATCATAGAATGCGGAAAAAAAACAAAAATTATCTTACCGCTTATAGCGTCTAAACACAAGTAGCGTCAATTTCGTATTATATTTAACATTTCTATTTAAGGTTATGATACATTTATATTTGTTTATATAAACATTTTATTATTTTTTTAATTCAAATTTTATTTATTCTACCAATAAACTATTTAAAGGTAAATTATATTAATCTTACTTTTTAATATAATATGTATATACAAAATTTTAAATATATAAAAAGTATATATACAAATAGAAAACTACAAAACGCGGGAAAACTAAATTTATTTTAAAAACTAAATTAATTAATTTTTAAAATAATTATATTTACGTATTTGTCATTTGACATATTGAAATATGACATGTAAAACTATGTGATTTTTGTTACTATTTAGCTTTGTTCTCCAATCTTTTCACGTTACTGATAAAAAATAATAAAATTTTAAATTAAATTTCATTTCTTCAAATTTAATAACTAAAAACTCAAAATTTTGCAGAATTAAACTTGATAATTGAATATAATCTACCAAACAATGTAGGTTTTATCCATTTAAAAATTATGCCAGTTTAAATTTTTCATCTGCCAGTACTATTAATATAAAATTTTGAAAACTGACAAAATGTGTTTTATGTAGTGCAAAACTTATACAAACTAATAATTTTACAAAAAAAAAGTTTGATAATAATTTATTTAATTCAATATAGTTAAATAAGTTAAATTATAATAATAAAAAAAAAACAACGTTTTGGCGTCCAAATGTAGGAGCGTTTGAAACAAACCGATTTGTTTCAGACGCTGATGCTCAAATAATACGCTCCAACTGTATAAACAGTCAAATATTTTTGTGTACGTACTTGATTATTTGTATTAATTTGTTTTTAAGAGGCATATAAGATGAGCGTCAAGCGCAACGGACGCTCGTGTTTGTTTCGCTAGAAGCCAACGACGCTGCATCTTGCAGCGCTATTTCGTGGCCTGGTACATATAAACTCATGCATTTGAATTGGACGCTTGACGCTCCTTTTTGCAGCGCCGAGCGTTTTCGCTCAGAGCGTCAAGGCTCGTGGCCCAGCGGTAATGCACGGTTACAACATGGCTTTTAGCCACGCAGTTGTTTGATATATTTTTTATTAGTTTTATAGATATTAAATAGAGTGTGTTACACAAATGGGGTCAACTAATAATGCTTAGGTAATATTATATTTATAATAAATGATATGTCAAAAATCTAAAAAAAAGTTTTTTGGGCAATTTCTGTATTAACTTCGGCTTTTCGACTTTTTGTAACAATTTTTAAATGTAATTTTGACCAGCGAGCCAGTTGGTTGCCAGCAGCCGACCAGACTAGTCACCTAGAAAAAAACCACAGCGGGACCCGACCAAAGATAACTGCAAAAGTTACTGATGATTAATTGAGCTATAAAATTAATTAGTTAATTTTAAATTTCTTCCAGCATGGACGGCGACAAAAACATCTTCCAGATGATGTACCCACAGCTCGAGAAAAACGATAAGCTGATCGAAAAGTAGACGGTCAAAATCAACTCCCTGGAAGCTTTCATCGTGACCCTAGTAGAGGATCAATTCAAACGCTTCGAGATCCAGGAGGATACATTTCAACAAATAAAGATCGACTAGGAGGCAGCCTTACACCAGCTGAAAAAGGATATAGAAGCCTGCATGAGAAAAACTACCATCGTCACTCTGCCAACCCAGCCCCCATCTTAACCTCGACGTCCACCAAGAACCATGAAGAAGCGGTTATTAGTAGCAACCGCAATCTATTACCGGGGGAAATCGGTGGTAGTAAAAAGGTTTATTGAATACCCTTTTAGTGTTTCTGCATCAGCAAAAGGTAAATTGGGTTCCGTTTTCAAATAGTATGGCTTTGGGGTAGCCCGGCTAGTGTTGTTGCTTCACTAGTTCTGGTACTGCTTTGAACCATCTGGTGCAGAGGTCTATAATGGTCAACCAGTATCGATTTTCCGTTGGTGTGATTTCTATTGGGCCTGCGTTTCTATAGCTACCCTTCCTTATAGCATGCCTGGCGGGTGCAAGTTTAAAGGCGATTTTGGTTACGACGAACCTGTTTTAGCTTTTGGGCATGTCAGGCATCCTCTTATGAAGGTCGTTACGTCTTTTCTTACGTTTGGCCAATGGTAAGCTCATAGGATAGCAACCATGGTTTTGTCTTTTCTGTCCAGCCGTGACCGTCAAGTAGTGTTAACTGATTATCTCTAGTTGCATAAGAAAAGTACTACTAGCTGATCGTGGCCAACATTTGTCCTGATCAGTTGATTATGTTTTAGCTTGTATCCAAAGTACTCTCTTTTCTGGTACTCGGGGTTCTCTACCCTTGAATTACTTAGGTAGAGTTTTCTAACCAGACTAAGGCTTGGTTGTCCGTCCTGAACGTCCAGGTACGCTTTATATTTAAAGATCGTTTGAGTGGTTTTTGGTTTGGCAGTAGGTAGGTTTGGCACTGTTTTAAGGTATGATGTGCCGTTTAAACCCTTCTTGCTGATACAGTACCGCACTAACGCCAATGTTGTAAGCTTCCGTCTGCAGTAAAATCGGTAGGCCCGATTTGGACGCGTCCGCATTAATGGCTGATCCAGAGCGGTCTTAATGTAGCCAAATGATGTGTCATGAGGGAAGCCAGTTTTTAGCAAATTTATGACGTATTCCAGTAGTTACGTTCCGGGGTGGTGTCTGTTTCTTTATCAGCGTTAAGTGATAGATCAACGGCCACTCTTCTTTGATGCTGATTCGATGGCTTTAGTACTCAACAAAGTCTTTGCCATGTCTTGATATGGCAACGTAGTTAATACTTTTGATGTCTTTTTAAGACTAAGCGGAGGTATACTAAATGTCGTAATCTTTGGAGTTGACCAAGATGTCGTCTATATATACCATCACAATGTTGCCTAATAAGATGCTGACACAACCTGGGACATACATTTTTGAAAAATTGCTGGTGCGTTTTTGAGCCCAAAGAGTCAGGGGTTTTGCTAGTAATCTGTTTTCAGATCTAATTTGACCTTAGCGCCTAAATTTTTTTTTAAGTCTCTTGTATTTTTAGGTTGTGATGAGCTATTCTTTTTGTTGACTATCACCGCAAAAGCACAATAACTGCTGATACTCAGTTCTATGATGCCGTTAGCAAATAGCTCGTAGATTTTGTCAAAAATCATTGCATTTTTTTATGAAGGTAAAAAGTACCACTAAATCCCACGCGAGAACGAGTAAATAAATTTGTTTCCATTCTCGGCTGCAGAGTTTTTAGTTTACCCTTCCAGATGGTATTCCGGTTGGATGTAGATACACGTTTTGTTTGATCGTATTAGGGTTGCGAAAGTACTATGCTCTTCAATTGTCTCACGCTAGGCGCTATTTTTACCGGCTTTTTTCCCACATGATGCAGAGGGGGGTCGGTAGATATAAAAAGGTTTATTGAATACCATTTTAGTGTTTCTGTATTAGTAGAAAATAAATAGCCGTAGTTATTTATTTAATAGTAAGAATAGATGTTTTTGGGAGTCATATACAATGTCGTTTGACCAACCATGGGGTTGGTTTAATATTTTCGCTCAACGTCTACTTGGTGTTCGTGGACTCGCCCTTCAGATACGAAGACAATGCCTTTGACTGGCTTCTTGTAAGCGGCGGTCCATGTCATAGGGTGCTTTCTGGGGAAACATCACCAGGGTCATGAGTTAATCCAAATGTTTGTCAGGCTGTTTCTCTTTCAGGGTTCAGAGGTTTGTCTTAATTTCTCCGTGTTGTTTGACAAGGTTAGGTTAGGTGGTGAGGTGTATGACTTTTCACTCATGTACCTTGCCCTTGAAGCTCATGAATTGGATACCAATATTGGATAATATGACCTTATGATACCCCCACCTGTAAAACAGGTGTTATTCCAAGAGCCGGGTTTTTACTTTACTGGTTACCGCTGGTACCGGCACTACGTTGACCCACCTTGTGCAGAAGTTCAACATTGTCAAAACATACCGATTTTCCTTGTGTGTTACATCCATGGAGCCGATTTAGTTAAACTCTTTTTCATAGTTTGCCTGACGGGTGAGGGTTCAAGGGGCTTTGACTGTGTTGGCCTGGTTTTGACCTTCAGGCATGTCATGCAGCCGTTGCGTTTAACCAATTGTAAACTCGGAAGGTAGCTGCTGTAATTTTATCTTTCCCAGGATGTCCTACTGTGGCCTGTGAGTGGTTCTCTTTAATTACCTCCTGTTGCATTTCAGAAAGTACGACGTTGCTCGTGGCAATTGTTAGTTTGAATTAGCTTGCCATGTTTTTTCAGTTTATAAGCCGGGTTTGTTTCTTTGGGCTGTTCTGGATTGTCCATCAATTTTTGCTATCTTCTGATGATGGTTTATGTCTGTTGACATGCTTGTTGTGCTCGTCGTGCTAACGCGGTCAAGGTTTATTTTTCTAACAAATTTAATTTAGCCTGGTTTGGGTTCTGTGATCTGCCGAGAAGTCGGTATAGGCATTACAGGTTAACTGTTTTGTCGATAGTAGGGTCTTTTGATGGTAGTTACCTTTCAGAAAATAAAGTAAGTTAGTAGAGCCAGGGGTATGTTCCACTTTAAGGTCAAACTTGTAAGTAAACTTTGATTTGGCATCGGTGGAGTATTCTAATCAGATTCAGGCTCGATTGTTCCAATACCAGTCCCCAGGATTCCTTACGGATGGATGGCGGTACTGCAGGAATGTTATATTTATATGAAAACCTTTATTTTAACAATTTTGCATATATATATATATATATATATATATGTATGTATAAATAATTTTAATAAATGTATGAAAAAAAAAAAAATTGTCAAGTTGTAGTGTGAACGGCTCGTTTTCCAGGTATGTATTCCAGCTTGCTATAGTGGTTCCTAGTTTGGCAGGGGTAAGCGTTGATCCAGAGCTGTTTTTGAGTTTTTAAATGCTTTAAAATTGAATTCTGTCCACACAAACACTTTCTTTATACTTTGAAGTTCCATCAGGAGAGTTGCCAGTTTTGAATAGCCTAAAAAATACTCTCTAAGCCTGGTGCATAGCCCCAGAAAGCTTTGTAGCTGCTTCTTATTGCAAGGTGGCATTTGCTCTTTTAGGTGGTGTGTTAGCGATTGGTTTTCTTCAGCGTTGATTTGGTGCTTTAAGTATTCGACTGAATCTTTGTCAATTTTTCATTTTTTCATGTAGCAGAGTTGTTGGTAGTTCTGCAGCTTCTTCAATACTATGTGCACCAGGTGTTTTTTATAGTCCTTAGACGTACACCAACATTATATATTCTAAGAGGCCAGCCAGCACCTGTGACATCAATTTTTGGAAGGTCACCAAATCTAATCTTTTGATTCCCAACCCGCTCGAGTGTTTGTTATTAAAAAAATTGGAAATGTCTGCTCTCTGCAAATGTTAAAAGTTTTTTAGTAAGAGAAATATCACCTTAGTAAGAGGAAGAGTTGATATCTAATTTTATAATGACTAACACAGGAGTAGGTGAGTTGGTCACTCCAGATCATATATACTAGCAAATAGTTTTATTGGAAAGACCACTTACCCAACTTAGTGTTCGTTACAAAAATTTAAATGTTTCTTTTTTTTTGTAAGTGTTGGAAGTCCTTTAGTCAAAAGAAGAGAATGACATATCTAATCTTTTGCTGCCTAACACTTAAGCGAATAGATGGGTCACTACAAATCATGTTCACCATCGAATAGTTTGAAATAAAGTGTCCACCAACTCACCCAAGTGTTTATTCACAAGAAATTAGAAGTTTCTTCATTTTAGACACATTAAAACTTTCTTTGTTCAAGAAGGAAGTAATATTCAATATTTTGATGATCAACTCTTGAACGGGTACACACAAGATCATGAGAACTAATAAGGAGTTTAAATTAGAGTGCCCACCCCCGCCCGTGGGTTGTTTATCAATAAATTAAAACTTATTTTCCTCTGCAAGTGTTCGAAGTGATTTCAAATTTCTTAATAATTAACATTTAAGCAAGTGGGTGGAATACTATAAATCATAGATATCATTGAGTAGTTTAAATTTTAGTGGCTACCTACCTATGCACACCTATCCAAATATTTTTTATCAAGAAATTGAAAGTTTTCCTATTTATGTTAGAAAGGGGGATGATGGATCTAATCTTTTAATGACCAACATTTGTGTCACTCCAATTTAGGATTACCAACTAGTAAATAGAAATGTAGTAAAGAATCAAATATAAAACAATTAAATTATTGCTTACCATTTGAAGGATTATTCACATCATTTACAGTTTTTCATTTAATCTAAATTTTCATCTTCCTATTGTCCATTAGAAAAAAGAATTTCCTTTAAAACACGTACAGTTTGCAAAAATTTTTCATTAAAATGCAGCTTTAATGTTCCACGTACTCGGATTGTTAAGTGCAAATACTAATTGGTTATTAGGATGGACTTTTGCCTTTCCTTTGTTAGTAATGAGGAATTGTATAACCAAATTTATCTTTTGGTGATGCCAATTCTCGTAATTAGAATAGCAAATATTGTGGAATTTTTTGGTCATCAAAAAGTGATGGGGACATATTAAAGAAACAGTATTTCAATAAGCCTGGCTTATAATATAAAGATGGCTTTATCAAGTGAATCTTATAAGTAAAAACGATACATGTTGCCATAAATAAATTAATATTATCTGTGCTGTTTCATCACATTTTCCAAGCACATGTGTTGTTCTAAAGTTACAGACAAAACACTTCAACGCAAACAAGTTTTTAATTTATAAACTAATATTACGAAAGTATTCCCTTAACATGAGTTACCAATATTATGGTTTCTTTTAATTTGGTCTAGTATTAGTTCACTAATAAAAACAATACATGTAAGTAGCAGTCCTACGATCAAAATATACCAAACCAAATACAAATGTATCATTTTCAGTTTAACTGGTTCACTTAATGACTGCTGTTTTTTGGTCTCTAAATCTTTTAACCATTTGATCAATATTCCACCTTCCCACAAATTAGCTATTGTTTGGTCTATAGCAGTTCTAATATTACTTTTTTTGTTTGCATATATTACGGAATAATAATCAGCAATAGGAATTTGATGTATTATAGGCAATAAATCCATGTTTTCTTTTGACTCCAAATATTCTCTAGTGGCAAATAATGCAGTGTTTCTATAATTAACTAAGTATTCCAAACAGATTCTTCCATCTTTACAACGAGTAGCATTTAATAATAATTTATTCATTATTACGGACTCGTCTGGAGTAAGCATTTCAAAATATTGATGTGTATTAAGCAATGTCAAAAATGTTGTCAGTTTCAGTCCTGCATTACGAATTTCCGATAGGGAATTTATTTGCTTTGTAGCAATTGGAGTAACAAGCAACGCAGTAAAAGTACCAGTGAATGCATTAATAATTATGAACGAAAACAGAACAAAAATAATAAATAAATTTGCAAATAAAATAGAAGTTGGTTGTTTGGCGGATTGTCCTAGAAATATTACGTACGTCTGAAGTAAGCAAAACGAAATTTTATTATATCCTTTTGGATTCGGAGCCAATTTTCCAAATAATATTATTGCAAAACAATAAAATATTAAAGTTGCAATGATAAAAATCCATAAATCCAATGTAAACACTTGTATCAATCTATCCCAATTGATAATTTTGGGATTTTTGGGGACTGCTATAACAACATGAATATATAATTTGGACGTAATATGGTTTAAACTGGTTATTTTAAGATATGAGTTTAATCCACCAAATATAATATTATTAAAACTTTTCAAAAGGAAAGAATTTGATAAAACATAATAGTTTGTTTTATATATCAACGAAAAATTGTAACTTTTAGCTGCTTCGTTGATTAACGCAACTTCAACTCCAGTAGGTGATTCAGAATGACCATTAGTTAATGAATTTGTTAATGGAGGATTTATTTGATACAATGCTGTAAAAGAGCGACCTTCAAAATTTTCAACCTTGTTTCTATATCTAATTTAATATCTAAATAATCTAATCGCATTTTCCTATATCTTTTCCAGTTGCTTCAGAAGATTTTATTTTATATATGTTTCCATATTGATTTATGATTATTGTGTTTGAATGACCTTGATTCCAAAATCTTGGGATAAAGTTTAGGTCTTCTTTTCCAACCATTAAGTAAAATCTATCTACAACATAAGAATTTCCATACATCTTCATTTTATCATCATATATATGTATAAAGAATTTTGAACCATCATCGGCCATATTAATTGGAGGTGTTTTTATATCGTATATGTAGATACCTCCATAGTGACTTGCAATTTTTAATAGTGGGTTTAAAACCGTTGCGTCATTAATTGAATAAAATAAAGCTGTTGTTAGGTGTTTATAGTTTTGGTAAATTCGTATGGCACATTCAACCATCATAGTATCTGTTGTAGGTGACAATATTGTATTCTGAAACATTTGTAAACATGCATGTTTAAATAAAATTGGTATTTTATGAAACACAAATAATAGAAACAAGTTCAATTTAAAAATGATGAGTGAGAAATACAAATAAAACCAGTAATGAGACAACTTTTCATTTGCTCGTGACCAAAGATTACATTGCATAGACTAACGCTTATCATTTATTTTAATTTAGGATATTTACGGGAGCCACAAATCATTTATTATTGCAATTTATAAACAATTTATTATTAATAAACTATTTACTGTATCTTCCAGATTTTAATGAATTCATAATTTTCAATATAAAATTATAAATAAATCATTCGATTAGCAAAATTTTATTTTCAAAATTTATTTCATCTACCAAATATATATATTAAATATAAAATTTTAGCATATACCAAATACTGGTATAGAAATTTAAATAACATTAAATAAAAATAATGGTGGCATTCTCAGAAAATGTCATCGCGTTGCTTCTATTTATTCCTTCAAGCACTGAAAGTTTTTTGGGCACGTAACACGCACATTCACATAACTCACGAATCCAGTTTTTCATGTCATACTACACACAGATGTGTCCAATGCAGCTAGCCCTCTGCTGTGCAGGTACGCGTTCAAAGTACTATGGCCGGTTATTCGGTACACCAGGAAAAGAGATTAGCGTATATTTACTTAGCTGAGCTTAGTGTTGTAACATTGAGCAGAAACAGTTTTGTGGTTCTGCCGACTTAGTCCGCATCCTATTCTCTTTGCCATTTGTTATAGCAAGCTTTGCGCAGCTCCACTCTTTCATTGCAACTCAGCCCATATCTTATCCATTTAGCGAATTTTTGCCGTGTATTGTAGGCTGCTTTGGCCAGTACCGCCTTACACCTACAAGGTAATTTTCCCAATACAACTTTCATGACATGTGTTGAAACAGTCCGATAGACACGTAAACTGCCGTAGAGAGCTTTTTTTTGCGAAGGGTCTTGCACAACCAAACTTTTAGCGATGATAATAATGCTGCCGTAATAATTTCTGTTTAGAAACTATTTTGTCAGCAGCATATTGATGAACTCTTCCCAAGGTTTGGTCCCGCCCGTTATATTGCTTAACTACCCGTTTGTGTTCTAAAACTGTTTCTGGATTACAAGCTTTTATTACAACGGTACGAGCATGATGTAGTTTTCTTGTCCACCCTTAATCTCACTTTACCCATATAGTTTATGGAACCCTTCATCACTTGTCCATATGTGCAGTATACAGCACATGTATAGAAGTCAACGCCAACTTCTGTTATATGTGCGCGGTACGCCTGTTTCCTCTACAAGTTACATTAAAGAAGTGAAGTTGAATCTAGCTTCTCTGACTAAGCTTTTGCAAAACCGGTGTAAACCGCGCATTTAAAGCCAGGCATTTCCAGTATTTGGCCATCTCTAACATAGGGCTCTTGTTTCAGCCAGACATCTATATTCTCATATTTGTTTAGGTCCAGCTTAACTGCTTGTGCCCGCTGGCAGTTTAACTGCATTATCTGGATGCACTTATCCATTTCTGGATTTAATTGCAGCCAGCTCCGTTTGGTATGTTAGACATATCCCACTCTAGGCCCATAGTCTTGCAAAGCATGACGCTTCTTTCTTTGAGAAGAACCACAATTAAGTTGCCAGCTACTCTATCTTTGCTTCGGTTGAATATCTTAGCATTTTTTTTAAACTACTTGTTTGTTATGACCTCTGTAATGCTAGTTTTGACGTTATCAATAACAATTTTTGTGCTGCTGGTAGCTCTAGAGTGTAACTCAGGTCTGCAAACTTATTAATTTTGCAACTTTGCCTTTTTTGTTGGCGTCAAAATTATCACACAATTTTTGCTTGTCCTTAAATTTTTAACTCTAATTTGGACCTAAGGTTTTATGTCCCTAGTAGCCTCACTGGTTTCTCATTTTTTGGTGGATTTGACGACTAAAGCAAATGATTTACCCTTTTCCGGGTTTGGCATTGATCGGGTGCCTGGGCAGTCTCACTAACTACTACGTTTGGGAGGGTAGGGGGGGGGGGGGCTATTTCATGTCTCTTTCCGGCCTTCTCATACCTTACAATATGCCAAGCAGTTTTACATTCCGGCACAAAAGTCTTTGCACCATTTTTTCGCATTCTGAAAAGCAACTGAGGATAAACCATGGTGGTCCAGTTTTTATTAACTGGTTTTGTAGTACAAAGTGTACTCTACTGTTAGGCCGCTGACCTTTATTTTTATCTGGGTTAGTTTTCCCCATCGTGCCTATGCACCTTACAACTGTTGTAACACTCACTTTCAGTTTGGAAATAGAAAACAGTCCATTGTTAGAGGAGCAAAATATCTCCTGCGATCCGATTATTAGATATTTTAAAAACTGTTTTGAATTAGTACTTTTAATAAAGTTTTTGATTTTTATGGCCAAATTTTTGACATTTTATTATTAGATTTTAGTTTTTTTTCAATTTTTATCAATTTATTTTGGACTTTTTGAGTATTTTAAAAAACTATTATAAATATTTGAATAATTTTGACATTCTGTGCCTGGATTTTAGCATTGTTTTCTATTTTATGGCCGGGTTTTTAACTGTTGACACTTAAACAGATTTTGGTACTTTAATTTGGAACTCTTAAACTTTACAATTAGATTCTATTATTTTTGACAAAAATTTGATGTTTTTGGTTTTCTATAATACTTTTTGCTATTTTATGGCCGGATTTTTGAACTGTTGACATTTAAAGAACGGATTTGAGTACTTTAAATTGAATGGTTAATATTTTTGTTATTTACTAGCCGATTTTTTTCAATTTTTATTGTTTTATAATTGTATTTTGATATATTTTGATAGGATTTTGATATTTTTGATTTATTATGGTTTTATTCTGGTGTTTTTTACATAATTCTTAAGTTTTGTGGCCAAGTTTTAAAACTATTAAAATTTAATTGCCGGACTTTAGTACAATTTATTATTTTATGGCAGGATTTTTACATTGATAAATTTTAATGAACGGATTTACTATTTTAAGCAAAATGTTGATAATTTTGTAATTTGCTGGCAACATTTTGGTTGTTTTGAGCAAAAATCTATAATTTTTTGACAGTAATTTGAATTTTTTTACTTTTTATAGCCGGATTTAATATTTTTTTGGCATTTTATTGCTTACATTTTTTTTAATTTGTCAAATTTAACAGTTTTGCTGTCAAATATTATTTTAATTGTAAAGTATTAAATATTACGACAATGATTTTTAAATCTACGCACAGCACATACGGTTTAATTACTGTCTTTTGATTAAAGTATACGCAAGTGTAGGTGCAACCAAGTTGAAATTAATTTCTTTAAAAACTATAAACTTGATAATTACTAATGTTTCTTTTACAACATAATAGCACATAGTTGGGGCATATATAGTATTCTATACAAGTGTCCTGAATGTGTTAATTTGATACGACTTATATGTAATACGCGTTTGGTATTTTGTGATGGTCTTATTAGAAAAAAAGCTTGTGTTTTATCTCCTGACAGTGTTTTTACAGATTGGTATGTTTCGCTGCAAGTTTGAATTAGATTTTTTTTCTGGTCTCGTATGGGATCCCGAAAGGTACCTGCGTTCGGAATCCCATTTTAAGCTGATTTATTTTAAAGTTTTTTAGTATACTCTAGTCTTTTAGTATCTAAGACAGGTCTACTATGTTATTTGTTGCCAATGCTACCAAACTGTTCATACAAGCCATAACCAGTTCAGGTTTTATTACCGGCAGACGTACTGAATGTAATGCCGCTTTGCTATTAGTTTGAGTATAGTCCCGATTATCACTTAATTTCACTTCTTAGATATTCTAAAAAGGTTTTCTTTCTTGCCAATGCAATAGCCAAGATCTATGCCGGAAAGTGCGTCTAGATTGTTTTTAATTTTTTCTTAATGCCGGGTAATTATTTGCTTTTGTGCGTATTTTTGTCGAAATCTTTATACCATTGCAGCCAATTTACTGTTTCGAGAAGATTTTGACATTTTTCTTCCTAGTATAATTTTTGTATGACTAAAGCCTTTGTGTGGATTAAAAATCTCTCTAGTTATAAATCCATTTAAAACAATAGGTCCACTAGTAATGTAAGTTGCCAGTTTTTTGAGCAGAGAAAAAGCTGTGCTCCAACAGTGGCGTGTATACGGCTATAGAAAAAGTCCTAGATTTTAGGGGTTTGGTCACCGCTACAAATGCTTTGGTTACCATTTTTGCTCAGACAAATGGCTGTTTCGCTTTCCGTTATTCCATAAGAGGAGTTACACTTATCTTCCACTACATCACTGCCTGCGTGCAAATGATTACATTCGTCTCAGTATTCCACTGCTTTCACGCGTTTACACATAGCTACATACCATTTATCCTTTTGTTAATTTTATTAATAACCTCAAAGTTCTGCCGAAAAATCCACTAATAAACATATTGTCTCAGACTGCTGATTGGTGGCTTAAGATTTTTCCGATGCACTGTTTGGAAATTTTATTTTTGCATTTTTAGAACCTATTGCTCCTGTTTTTGCTGCGGCTCTTTCAGGTAAATAAACAATAGCTAAAATAGTCAGTAATTACAATGAACATGTTTTCCCTTCAAGACAGCATTGAAGCTTTTTAATGGACTATAAGAAGCGTTAGCAGCCAGTAAGTATACTGTTGCTTGCTTGTCGTCAGCAGATTTTTTCCTCATTGTTAATCTCCTCCAACAACAAGGATTCTAATCTTACGTCACTGGCAGAGTCGGTAAACTTACTAGAGCTTAGTAGAACAGTCACAAGAACAAGCCTTATTACAATTACTTGCATTCAAACCAAGAATTTTTGCAGTTTACAGTACGAAGGGATTCAATATTTGCAAAAAATTTAAAATAAAATTATGTCTGGATTATGCTTATTAATTTTTGGCTTTTTTTTGCGCAGTTAGAATGTGAGATATCTATGATAGTTTTAACCATTTTTAGATCATCATTGATGCCTTTTACCATCACAATTTATGTAGTTCCTTTCTAAAAAATACGCACTTCTTGATTTAACTTAAATCCGGCGTCGACCAACTGAAAACTTTTCTTAAGACTTGCTTGAATAATGCTTAAAAGTACCCGCAGCCTTACTATTGCAAAAGACGTTTGTTTAAATTGAAACAACCTCTTTCCCGGAGTTGCGAATTGCTGGATTTGTCTATTGGGATTTACAAGCAAGCAGATTTTTTACACCAAAATTGAGCATATACTTTATGAACGGTAACAGGCATGCACAAAATTTGGATACAACAATGAATTTGTGAAAGTTTGCACATAAATGACAAGATTTGTCACTTTTTGAAATCATTAAGAATAACGAGCTCTACCCACGTAGCTGGGAGTTTGACCTAAGACTTCCAAAATGAACTAATATGCTTTGCTAGTTTTTGCTTAAAGCTGACTAATAAAACGTTTGGAATTATTAACTTTCAATTCAGACTTGAAAAAAAAGGGAATCTGTTTAAACCTTCTACAGGTAAGTAGACGAACTTTAAACAAAATAGAAAATTGCCACAAATACAAGGATTTGCAGACACCCAATCTAAAGACGGCGCAAAGCAACAAGTAAAAGAATATGGAATTAAAAAACTTAAACAAAATTACTCTTTAATTGTAAAATCTACTTATGCTAAAGAGGTATAAAAAGAATTAAATTTGTTTGTAAAACATTTTTATATTCACTCTTAATTCAATTAAAATTTAAATATAAATTACTTATATGTTACATAATGTAATGAAATAAAATATACAAACCTCCAGTATATTTGCTGTTACATTATTATAACGAAACAACAAAATGTAAACTATTATTGTTTGCCACATTTTGATCAACTTTGCTGTTATGAACTGAAATTTTTATTTTAAAACCTTTTATATATAATTTTTTTGTAATATAAAGTGTTTTTAAATGACTGGTTCTTGAGAAATAATGTTGAAACTTTTATATTGTAATTTTATTATTGTAGTTCTATAAATTTAATAGTCTCAATAATAATTAGAGGCAATATAATTTTGATCAATAACACAATAAGTGCACTTTAGAGTACCACATTTTTATAATTGTTAGGTTTCTATATCTATTAATTTTAATAACACATACAATGTGAGTTTTTCTTATTTGGTGTAACTGTTAAGCAGAAATACTATTTACTACGTTTTTATCTTCTTAAATGTTGGAAATGTAGACAGTCAAACGGGCATTGAGTAACAGTGTTTGATCAATCGTTTTTGCATAAACAATGTTAAGTATGTTGTGCAATGTTTGCATTGATTTAAAAAATTATTTTATATAATATTAGATGTCATTTTTGTGCAACGAATTTTGACTTTAAGGAGACTGTTATGAAATAGTATAATATCATGAGGTCTGTTCCAACATACAATTTGGACAGTTTGCAAACCGTCCAAACTGTGCACACAAACAAATATTTGTCATCCTTAGGCAATCTTTTATACACTTTGTTTGTGTGCATAGTTTGAACGGTTTGCAAACCGTCCAAATCGTATGTTGGAACAGACCTATGGATTCTAACAACAGCGACGTAGAAAATATTGATGACAACTTTGAAATAACAAGCGATCATGAAACAAATTCCGCTCAATCTGCAAATAAGTCTGATGAAGAAATATATAAAGATGTTACAGACCTTTGAATATAAAACATATATTACAATACTAAGAAAAACTTACAAAAATAACCGCTATAAGTGGTCAACTAACAAGCCACCTGGAAATGTTACTGTACCTCAAAGAAACTTTATCACGCACTCACCAGGTCTACAAGGAAATTCTTGTAAATTTGGTGATTTAGCATCGCCCAACGCAATTTGAAACTGTTTAATTACAGATGAATTGGTAGACATTGTAATCAACTAGAGCAAAATACAAAAATAAGAATAGGGCCAAATTGAAAAATACTGACCAAATTGAAATTAATGCTTTTTTTGGGATGCTGATTGATTCTGTTTGCAACAAATGATATGGGCAGTGACATTTCGGAGCAGTAATGAGTTGCGCTTTGATAATCCTTTTAATAGAGCAGAACAATGAAATGTGAATAAACTGGCACCTGTACAAAACAAAACAAATTATGTATTTTTTTTAATTGACAAAATGAACTTTCTATTATCAAATGTGTTTAGATAAAATGTAATCACATAAAATACCAAGCACGATATTTACAAAAATCATAGAAAACAGGATGAGAGACAAATTAGTAACGACAATAGAAGACAGCCAATGTAGATTAATAAGAAGCATTTTTATAATAAGACAGTTAAGTAAGATGATGATAATAAAGAATAAAATAATGCACGTATGCTTTCTTAACTTCAAAAAATTGTTTGGCAGCATCAAAACAGAGGATATATGGAAAGAAGAAAGAGGAATTTAAAAAGAAATAATAAACGTAATTAAAAACATATGCCCAGAAAACAGAAACATATTAAGAATAATTAACAAAAAATCGACAAAATTCCAAACTCTTTTCAATTGTTTTAGATAAAGCAATAAAACAAACAAAGAAAAAAAAAAGTTAAAATTAAGATATTGAAACATGGAAATAACAAAAATACTATTTGCAGACGACATGGCAGTGATTGTAGAGACAGAAGAAGAGTTATAACACAACATGCAAGTAATAGAGAAACAACAAAAAAAATAGACATGAAAATAAACTATAAAAAAAAACGTGATAATGCAAGAGAAAAACAAAATCACAAAACATGAACAAAATAAAGAATAACAGAACAAGTTGAACAATACAGAATAATACAGATTTTCAGGAATAATATCACAGAGCAACGGAGAACAAAATAGAAAAAACAGCAAAAATATATGTTAAAAGCCACTTTCTTTAACAGAAAAAAAATATCAAAAATTACAAAAACAAAAATAATTAAAAAAGTGAAACATTGACATGACAAGAAAACAAATAGAAAGAGTTGATGCAATGGAAATGAGATTTCTTAGGAATATCAAAAACAAAACAAAAAACATAAAATGAAAAACAAGATATACAAAATAAATTTACAAATAAAACCAATTAAAGAAAAAATACGGAAAGCCAAATAAGATGGTATGGACATATTGAAAGAATGAGTGAAAAATGCAAATAATAAATGAAAAAAAAAACAACATATGGTAATGAGACAAAAAACACAAAAGATATTGACACCAAAATTGCAAAAAACAACATATCAATTAACAGAATAAAACAAACAAAAAACTTAAAAATAATAATAACAGAAAAGTTAACATAGGATACACATATAAACAGAATATTTAAAAAAATGCAGCAACAATAAGAGCTGTGTATAGAGCTAAAAAATGTAAACCAAAAAAAAACTACAATAAGCATTTACTACTCACTATGTTTTACTAAAATTAATTATTTAATAAATATATGGGGTGAAACAACAAAGACAAATTTTCAAAAAATACAAAAACAACAAAATAAAATACTAAAAATAATACACCAACAGAAGAAGTATATAAATTAATTAACAAAACATACATCAATTAAGCAATGGACTAGTAACGTACAACCAACTACATAAAAATATCAAGGAAACTGAAAACTATAAAAAGTTAAAAAAAAACTAAAATAAAAGAACATTATGTAATAACATGACTAAAACAACTAAATGAATAAAGAAACACAAATTAAACATAAAACCACATAATACAAAGATCTGCAGCCATCTATATATGGAAACGGTGTATAGCAGCAACTGGTGTAGAAAAAAAATATGTATATATATATTATAATTTTAAAAAACACCAAGACAAAAGTAACAGAAAAACCAAAAAGGAAGACTCAATAAAAGAAATAGCCACAAAAAAGGCACACTTGGGAAGAAACAAAAGATGAAATGATAGGAATAAACGGTGTGAATATTATACAAATCAATAATACGCTTTAGGTAAAAAGGCCATGGAACAAATATATAAAATTGAAATAAAAGATCGTTACTAATAATAATAATATAATAATAATATATTTATTCATGTCAAATATACAATAAGTATTTACAATCGTCATTATACAAAACGTTAAGTCAATTACATACAATATTAAAATTACACAATTTAAACCGAGACAATACAGTTTTTAAAATGGTTAGCATTAATTGCTTCAGTTAAAAATTCGTTTACAGAATAATATGCATTAGCTAATAAAAATAATTTAATTGCATGTTTAAAGCTATTTTCTTCAAGTTTGGTTATTATATTTGGAAGTTTATTAAACAATTTTACTCCAACGTAGTTAATAAATTTCACTTGTGGTTGTCTTAAATTGTGGCGTTGTCTTGTGTTATGATTATGTTCAACGTTGGTTTTCATAAATAAAAGTTGGTTACGTTTCACAAATAAAATACATTCATACATAAAAAGAGATGGCACAGTTAAAATTTTTAATGACTTGAATTCTTCCCTACAATCAGCTTACACATTTTTTGTCCATACACATTTTAACACAGTTTACTATTTAATCTTAAGTTACTTAAATCTATATACATTACAAATTTCATTATTTTGAAATTAATTTATATTGAATTTATTTTATGTTAGGTACATATTTACAGATTAAATATTGTTTTTCTTAAATTCAGAAACTTAAATGAATATCGGTGGCTGTTGTTAATTATTTTATTCTTGATATGTCTCTCTTATGTCATTTTAGTATTATATTAAATTACAAATAGTTATTCATTCATATCATATTTTTATTTAATATTATATATTTTGCTCGATCAACTGTGCTGTTTTACTAAAAAAGCAAAAAAAGTTGCAGACAAAACAAACAATTTTTTTTACAGATTAATATTCAAAGTGTATTCCTTCTAATTTATTAGTAACATAGGTTACCAATATGTTGTTTTTTTTTTTAATTTGGTCTAGTATTATTTCACCAATAAAAACAATACTTGTTAGTAGCAGGCCTAAGATTATAATTAACCAAACCAAATACAAATGTATCATTGTCAGCTTAACCGGTTCACTTAATGACTGCTGTTTATTGGTTTCTAAATCTTTTAACCATTTCATCAATATTCCACTTTCCCACAAATTAGCTATTGTTTGATCTATAGCAGTTCGAATACTACTTTTTTGGTTAGCATATATTACAGTATAATAATCAGCGATAGTAATTTGATGTATCATAGGCAATAAATCCATGTTTTCTTTGGACTCCAAATATTCTCTAGTGGTAAATAATGCAGTGTTTCTATAATTAACTAAATATTCCAAACAGTTTTTTCCATCATAACACCGACTTGCTTTTGATATTAATTCACTCATTATTAACGAGTCATCTGCAGTAAGTGAGGTTAAATATTGATTGGTATTAAGTAATTTTAAAAATGTTGTCAGTTTTAGTCCTGCTTCAAGAACTCCCCATAGAGAATTTATTTGCTTTGTAGCAATTGGAGTTACAAGTACAGCAGTAAAAGTACCAGAAAATGCATTCATAATTATGAACGAAAATACAACAAAAGTAATAAATAAAATTGCAAATAAAAAACAAACCGGTTGTTTCACAAATTGTCCTAAAAATATTGCGTACGTCTGTAATAAGCAAAACGAAATTTTATTATATCCCTCTGGAATCGGAGCCAATTTTCCAATTAATATTATTGCAAAACAATAAAAGATTAAAATTGCAATAATAAAAATCCATAAATCCAATGTAAACACTTGTATTAATCTAAACCAATTTATAATGTTGGGATTTTTAGGTACTGCTATAACAACATGAATATATAGTTTAGACATAATATGGTGTAAATTTGTTATTTCAAGATAGGAATTTAATCCTCCAAATATAATATCATTAAAACTTTTCATAAGAAAGGCATTTGATAAAACATATTGGTTTGGATGATATATCAACGAGAAATTGTAACTTTTAGCTGCTTCGTTGATTAGCGCAACTTCAATTCCAGTAGGTGATTCAACATGACCATTAGTTATTGAATTTATTAATGGAGGATTAATTTGATATGCTGCTGAAAAGGTTGCTCCTTTAAAATTTTTAACCTTTTTTCCATAGGTATTTGTTACGTTATTTAAATTTTTATAATCACATTTTCCTATTTGTTCTCCAGTTGCTTTAAAAGATTTTATTTTATAAATGTTTCCATATTGATTTATGATTATTGTGTTTGTATGGCCTTTATTCCAAAATCTTGGAATAAAGTTTAGGTCTTCTTTTCCAATCAGCAAATAAAATCTATCTTTATAGTAAGAATATGCATACATCATCATTTTGTCATCATATATATGAATAAAGAATTTTGCATCAGCAGCCATATTTATTGAAAGTGTCCTTATATCGTATATGTAGATACTTCCATATTGGTTTGCAATTTTTAATAAAGGGTTTAAAACTGTTGCATCATTAATTGAATAAAATAAAGCTGTCTTTAGGTGTTTATAGTTTTGATAAATTTTTATGGCACATTCAATCATCATAGTATCTGTTGTAGGTAACAAAATTGTATTCTGAAACATTGGTAAATATACATGTATAAATCAAATTTATATTTTCTGACACACAAATAATAGAAACAAGTCTTAACTTGTAAGTGATGAGTGAGAAATATACCAAAAAATTAAACAAATAGGACAGATTTTTATTTGCTCGTAACCAAAGGTAATTGGAGTTTTATTTTATTTAAACTTGAAATCCAAAACCTGAAACCTAATCTGAGATAATTCATGTCGTAGCATGTTACAGTACAATTTTTAGAGTAGTGTTTATGATACGCAATGTGTATTTCACTTGTCAGTACCACCTAGCCACTTCTGTGAAAGTTAGACTTAAGACTCCCAAAGCTAACCAGTTACTCAAAGACCAGCCAATGAAATCGTTTGGAAAAACAGACTTTAAATTCCAGATGGAAAAAAGAAGAAAACTGTTCAAAACTTTTACAGATTGGTGGACTAACTTCAAATGCAAACAAAATCCACAAATACAAAGGTTTGCAGCGTAAATGACGGCGCAAAGCAGGAAATGAGAGAATTTTTTGATAAAAAAAAATTACCCAAATAATTGTAATGTAAATATTCAGTAAAAATTACCTGCTAATGAAGAACCAACCTACGTATGCCACAAAAATATGAAAAAAGCTAAAATATTGAATCTTAAAAATTAAAATTCTCCATTATTCACTATTGATTTAATTAAGTTACGAATATAATCTACTATATGTTAAGATAGACTACATAATATGTATAAAAAAAAACATACAAACCTCAATTAATATATTTGCTGTTACATCATTGTAAAAAAATAACAATGTGTTAATTGTTATTGTTTGCCACATTTTGGTCAGCTTTGCTGTTATAAACTGATATTTTTGTTTCAAAACCTTTTATATATATATTTTTTGTAATATAAAGTGTTTGTAAATGACAGACTGGTATTTGAAATAATGTTTAATATTATTATTGTAATTCTATAAAGCTTATGGTGGCAATAATAATTAGAGGCAATATAATGTTGATCAATAACAAAATAAGTGCTCGTAAAGTACCACATTTTTATAAATGTCGATAGTCTATATCTATTAATTTTAATAACATATACGATGTGAGTTTTGTTTTATGTTAAATTGATATTTAAGATTGATTTTTATTTATTTGATTGCAGTATATTTTATGTGTTATTTTTAATTATTCATAATTTGATTGAGAATGAATATTATAACAATATAAAACAGTTGCAAATTATAATTGTCGTAAATTAATAAATTTGAAAGCTTATTTTTCGATAGTCATTTCTGAACATTCAACAAATATTTCTTAAAGTTTTGAGCAAGTAATACTACGTGTAAAAAAATAGGGTCACAAAACATTTTCTTTTGTTTTGCGACTATCCATTTGGCTTCGTTGTTTTATTTGCACAATGACCCGGTCACCAGGTTGATATTTGATGGTAGCTTGGAGTATTGCCGTCAGCGGTATGTGACTTGTCGCTGTCGAGCTCCCTGCGTCTACGGTCTTGCGCTTTTGCGTCATTTTGGATTTCCGTACCAGCAAGGACAAAAAAACGCTCAAAGAAAAACAACTCTTGACAGTGTAGGGGTTGCGGGGAACCACCAAGACTAAAAATACGTAATTGAGGAACACAAAAACAGGCTTTGGTTGACAAATACACTCGTTTAAAGCTACTGGCTTTTAAACACTGGACCTCCAAATTCAGCCAAGCAGAACCTTTTTTTTTTTTTTTTTTTTTTTTTTTTAAGGGCGTTGTGAGGTCTCAGCAAGTGGCCCTTGAGGAATAACTAACGCAGGGCAATACTTTTCGGTTTTCTTCTCTACGTTAGTTCAGTTGTCATTTTGTCCTTATCATGTCTGTCTCTAGTCTATTATTAGTTTGAAATGAGCTGGTTTCGACCTTGTGGGATTTACACAGACTGCTGCGGCAACACATGCTGTCCTACGCTTATCTCTCCCTATACCCTATTTGTTGTCTGTCCTATACTGACGTTCATCTCTCCTTTCTGCCATTCTATTGTTATTCAGCCTAGTTGTTTGATTTGTCCTTAGATGTCTTCTTAGTTTCTCTAAGTGTTCATTCAGTTCTTTGTCGGCGTATCCTCTCTTTTTTATGAATATTTTGTGGAGCTCCATTAGGTGTACCCCCTTTGGTAATCCTAGATTTGCCAATTTAACTTCTAAGGATATTCTTGAGTCTCCATTTAGAATTATTTCTTTGTATCCCCTGGTTGCCAAGTATACTCTGACCATTTCAAAGGTTGCATTGTCAGTCAACCTCGAAATGGCGTATCGACCATTTGGAAATTCTCTGGTCAGTTACGTCAGTTTGCTTTCTTTGAACAGCTTTTTTCATTTTTTCCTTATTTCTGCAATTTCGGTTGGTACTAATGTTTCATTGTATATTCTTTTCTTGTTTACTTTCTCCTCTTTCATTTCTTGGTAGGCATAGTTGGGTTGACCTTCTTTGTATTTTTTCTCTTCATTGCTTTTTCTTTTGCTTCCACTTAGCTTCTCTTTCCTCCTTCCTTTGTCTTCTGTGGTTTTTGATGTGTGTGTTTACTTCTATTTTCGTTTGTCTATATCTTGAGTTTTCAAACTCTTCTATCTTTTTTCTCAATACTGCCGTTGCATAGTTTCTTAATGCTCTCCATTTGTTTTCGTCATTTAGGCAAATATTAATTTTTGAAGATTTATCAATTTTGTTTTCCAATACATCTCTAACTCTTTCCTATCATTCTCCAACGCTTCGCACTCTATTAGCGTATGTTCTGCGTCGTCATACGTGTCTTCTTGGCAGAATATACATTTCTCTTCTTTCTCCACTTTATTTATATTTTGTAAATACTTTCCAAAGGCTCCATGTCCGGTGAGTAGTTGTGATGTATAGCAACACGTCTCCGGTTTATTCTCTACCCATTCCTTTATTTCTGGTATTAACTCTCTTGTCCATTCACCTTTTTCTCCGTCTTTCCACTGTGTCTGCCATTTTTTCATTGTATTATTTCTTGCTTGTTTCTTTGCTTCTTGTTTACTATTTTCTTCATTTATCAGTTTCTTTATGTTTAATCTTTCTTCTACCATCAAGTCTACGGGCAGTGTTGCCGCAATTACCTCTAGCGCTTCTTGCGACACCGCTCTGTAAGCCCTACATATCCTTAACAAGCTTGCTCTAGTGGCTCCTCTTATTTTTTTTCTGTTTTATTTTGTTTTTAAGGCATCTCCCCATGTTTCTGCGGCGTACAATAATTTACATTTGGCCGCCGTTGCTATTAGCCTTCTTGCCTCTTGTCCTGGGCCTCCGTTGTATGGCATGAGCCTACTAAGCATTCCTTCCATTTTCTTTGTTCCTCTTACCGCTTCCTTAATCTGTTCGTTCCATCCTTTTGCTTCCAGTGTAACTCCAAGGTATTTAATCTTCTTCCCTATGTTTATTATTTGTTTACCTACCTGTATTTTTCCGGTTCCTGTAATTGCCCTCTTTGTCGATAACCATGCCGTTTAACTAAATTTCTTCCTTGTAGATAACTCCATATTATCTTGATCGTTTTCTTTGTCAATTCTTTCTTTTTTGCTGCTTCAATAATTGCTTCCCATAGTACGCTATTAAACGCGTTTTGTATATCGAACGCTATTATGATGCAATGCTGTCTTTTCCTATGTGGGCCGCTGTTTGCTTCTTTTGCTACCGCTTTTACCTTCTCGATAGCTCCTAGCGTCAATCTCCCTTTGGTAAATTTGTATTGTTCACTTTCCCATCCACCCCTTTCTTCTATTTCTTTCTCTAATCTTCTTACAATAACTTTTTCCATTATCTTTGCTAATGTATTGATTAAACAAATCGGTCTATACGTCTTTGATTTACCTGTTTCTTTTTTCTTCGCAATCAGCACTAAGTTTGCCTCTTTCCAACATTTTGGGAATGTTCCTTTATTTAGACATCTGTTTATTATTTGTGTTAGTTCTATTTCGTTTCCTTCTAACGCTGCTTTCACTATCTCCGCTGTTATCTCGTCCGGACCTGGTGCCTTATTGTTAGGTAGTTCTCTTATGATCTGTTTCATCTCCTCCACTGTTGTCATACCTGCTTCCTTTTCTTCACTTGTCTCTGTTGGTTTTTTTACCGCTCCTCCTTTGGGGAACAATTTTTCGATTTTTTTTTCCCCTTTTTCCTCCTTTAAGCACACTCTCTTTTATCTTCCTCCCAGTTTATTCATTGCAATTTTGTACGGTTTCTCCCAGGGGTCTTTATTTATGAAATCTATCATTTCTTTCCAGCATTTCTTCTTGCTGTCTTTTATCGCTTTTTTTAGTGCTTTTCTGTTCATTTTTAATTCTTCTTCTGTCTCTGCAGTGTCTTCCTCTTTTTGTTTCTGTCTTTTGATCTTCCTTCCGGTTTGTATTGCTTTTTTCCTGCTTTCCTTTATCTCATTGCACCACCAATAAGGCCCCTTTCTTCTCTTCCTTCCCTATACCTGGGGATTGCTTCTTCTGCTGCCTTTCTCAGTTTTTCTGAGTTTCGTTTGCATCTTTCCTCAATGTTTTCGCTTTCTGTTACTTCTTCTACCTCCATGGCTCTTTTTATCTTCTCTCTGTCCTATCCTCTTTTTCTTGTGTCTTCTTTTTCCCCTTTTCCAATTGTGTTGTATTTTATATATTTATGTAGGCTCAGCGATTCTTCATCTGACACGTTCCAGTTGCCCACTTCTCCTGCTGTTTCCTACGTTGCTATGGTAATATCAATATGAGACTTAAATCTTCCTCTTACAAATGTTGGTCTGTCGCCATAGTTGCATATCGTTAGATTTACTGTAGCAATCATTTCTTCTAGAGTTTGTCCTCTCCTATCGCTCTTTGTCCCTCTCCACCTGGGTGATTTTGCGTTGAAATCTCTTCCTATTAGGATTTTCTTGCTCTTCTGTTTTCTTAAGCTATTTTCTAGTTCTTCAATCCACTCTCAATAATATTCTATACCGCTGTTTGGACTGATGTAGCAACTGTATACTATCATACCTCCTATATCAGCTCACACTATTCTTTCTTTGGGAGTTCCCCACCTTTCCACCTTGTCTTTACACTTCCCCCTTGCTAGGATGGCCGCGTCTGATCTTCTGTCTTTGATCCAGTCCCCGCTTAATTTTTTTATTTGGTTTGCTCAGTATCACTGTCTATTTTTTCTCTCATCGCAGTTGCTACCAGTAGGTCATGTGCCTCTCTTCCCCTCCCTATATTTGTTTGGATGATGTTATACATTTTTGGTTATAGGTTCCCTTCCGTGTTGATTCCAACTTTCTGGGTTGTTGTCCTCTATATTCTTTCTTGGTCTTCTAGTTTCTCTTCTAATTGTAGCGGGGCATCTTCTCTCTTCAGTTCGATGGCCTAACATTATTATATTTTCCGCTGAGTCTTTGTCCATCTTAATTATGGCCGTTTGTATTTCCCTGTACCCTTTCTTTAGTGATATAATCACAATTTCTTTATTGTCCACTTTCCCTTTACTTTCTTCAATCAGCTCCTCTCTGCTGATTTCTGGACTTATACCTTTAATCACAACCAGTTCTCCTGTTACCTCTTTGCTCGCTTTTCTTATATTAAATCTTTCCATTCCTTCTCTTATCTTTTCAATTTCTTTTTTGGTCTCATTTGCGTTTGTTACTAATAGCAACTCTCCTTTCTTTGTTTCTCTTATTTCTTTAAATGTCGTACTTTTTATATCAATTTTTGTCTGTTTTAATAGATCTGCATATGTCACACCTTCTTTGCTCACCACTATAGCTCCTGTTTCAGGTCTCTTTTCCCCAGTTATTTGCGCAGTTTGTAGTTGTGGCGGTATGCACATTCTCATTTTTGTCTTGGTTCTTTTTCCCGCTATTTCCATAATTTTTCTCGCTTCTCTTGGTGCAATTCCATTTGGTATGGGAATATTAATTTCCTAGATGTTCAGCTTATTTGCTTTGTTCAGCACTCTTTCAATAGCGTCTAGCATATTTATAGCCGCTTTTTCTCCCGTTTCGTACTTCTGTTTGATTATATGCACTTTTCCCACTTTTTTTTCGCTTAGGTTTTTTATGATTTCTACGTATGGTGTTTTGTTGTTTTTATCTTCTTCTTGTTTTTCCATCAACTCCGGATATTTCTCCTTTACCTGTTTTAGAATTCCTTTCTCTTATCCTATTTCGTCTAAACTGATGAGTACCGCTGTGTCTGTTTCCCTTCCCATCATTGGTTTTTTTTTTCTATTTTTACATGGTCGTAATCTTTTTCACGCCATTCCTTGTTCATTATTTTTTTCTATATCTTCCTGGTTTTTAATTTCTCTCATCTCCTGTTCGTTCACAAACATATTGGTTTCCAACTGGTTTGTCTGGGTTGACGTTTCTACCATTATTTTATTTTCCTTATTTTCTTCTTCTCTCTTTTGATTTTCTTTAAACTCCAATTTTTCAAATACTGCCACTATTTGATTTGTTATTTTTTTATTTTCAACTTTTGTATTGACGCACTCTGTCGTTAAATCTTTTAATTCTCTCAGCATTACCCCCAATTTATGCATTGTTGTTTGGGTGTTTATTCTCTTTGTCTTTTGGGTCTCTCCTGGTGAGTTTATCTTTCTCCCTCTTTTCTTCTCTATTTGATCTTTTTCATCTGTTTTGATCCTCCTCTCCTCCGGTGGTAAATGTTGTATTTTGCCACTTTTAAGAAATGGTATCATTTCTCTTGACCCCGCACGTGTAACCTACTTATTTATTTTATTTTCGTAATTGTGCTTATTCAGCATCTGTTTGTCCGGTCACTGCTCCACTTACACAACACGTATCGCGCGATTGCGAAACGAATTAATTGTTCATTACTATCGTCGCTGCGTATCACGTCCGCACTCTATCGAACTTGAGCTGCGCCTGCAAGCAGAACCTAATGCTGCCCTGAAAATTGCAGGCAAAGTCACTGCAAGTGTTGACATTGGAGAAACGACACAGGGAGTGCAATTCTTAATGGCACTCTATCTAGGAGAACAAGTAATCTTAGGAAGTCCTTTGGCTTGCAAACAACGACGTAAGCATAGACTACAGTGTACTAGTCGCGAGTGAACAATACAACAGCCGCATATCTGGGGACGTTTCCAAAACTGGGGACGTTTCCAAAACCGCTCCGGTTAAAACAACTACTAAACAAATTTAGTTTTGTCTTTTCAGGCAGTATAGTTCCGACCACGCGCACAGTAACTTATAAAATCAAACTCAAAGATTTCATCTCAGCGAGATCTCCACGATACTTACTATAACGCTAACAAAAAATCCACTATTTACAAGCAAATATAAAACAGAGCACCGGCAAGTACTGTGCTGAAGTGGTACTACTAAAAAAAAAGAATAGGGCACCGCTGCGTAGACTACCAAAAACTTAACGCGGTAACAAAGATCACCTAGGTTACCTAGGCACAAACTCAAATGCAAGTTGTCTTAGTGCAAGTTTGGTCAAGTTTTTTGTAAATTTGCACAAGGGCCAAAAAAACCCTTCTGTTGAACCGCAGTTGCCAACAATGTTTTTCAGTAAGTGAAAGATATACTTGGTCGACCGTTGAGATTTGCCAAGGCCTGGCTTGTAAAGCGCCGTGCTATATCAAAAAGAAGGTAAAACCAAACACATAATATCCTACAGCAGCGTTCACGGAACGCCAAACAAAAATTCACTTGAATGAACTGGAATGCATGGCCATATACATATTGGGCTGTAAAAAAATACAGGGTTCATTACTTTAAGAACTGATAATGAACCGTTTATTAGATGGTCTTTGCTTCTATCTGAATTTTTGTTAAAAGTAGAACACACCCCTGGGTCTATCAACAATCACTGTTTAGAAATGCGTGCTGTTTAGAGATAGTTGGACGACAGAATCGAGGATATAGAACGATTGCTGCCCCCAGAAGGCAAAAAAGACACGACAACCAAATGCCTATATCACCTATACAGCAATAGGCAACCATATTGGAGCAGAACCGACACGAGCATTTACTTTGTAGTTGAGTTGATCTTTGTACCTCCATATATATCCATGGAAAAGCCTCAAATAATGAAAGGTATTCATTGAGACCTGTTATTAGAAATGTTGAGACTGCCATACATCAAACCACACCAACAATCAATACTATAAATGGCAATCCGCGTCTCAAACATTGTCCGTCCACTCTCTTTTCTACTTTGAGAAGGAAACCGGTAACAACCAAGATACTTTTAAAAACGGAACTGGTTTTCTTTACAAAGGGCACTCCAAACCAATAGGTAACGTCACGGCTGATAGAATAGCGCGCAGATGATCAATCTTTAAAATGTGTGAACCCAAACCCTAGACCGCACTACCTCCAAAAAGCCTTAACACCATAAAAAGCAAATACAGACTATGGATTTAAAACACAATGGTATAACACATTCTACTACTTACATTACTGACTCCACCCTCACTTTGGAAAAATTGTAAAAAATATGAAAATTACTTTAAAATTTTGTTATCTATCAATTGGTTGAAATATATAAAATGAACATTGGAACACTTAATTCAATAATAATAAATATAATCACTTCTATAAAATTAATAAGTAATTACAGAAGAAAATAAAATTAATGAAAATAATACAAAAATTAAGTTTAATTATAAAATTGTAATTTACTATAATTTATTAACTAACCACGGTTAATCTACAAACTGATATACAGGTTTGAAATCCTGTATGTGATAACTCCCTTTACTAACTTCTTCTGGCATTACTAACACATAAACATTTTTTCCCAACTTTCCCTTAACTTTATACGGCCCTGAAAACTTTTCCCCTAATTTTGCATTAAAATGTTTAGATACATCAGAGTTTCTGAACTCCCACTTCCATACTTGATCCCGTCTGCGCAAGTTACATCGAGTTTGTGTCTGTTTGTGTGCTTCCTTTATTTTCCCCTAAACAATAGCCCTAACTGCTTTAAGTTTAATATTTTTAAATTCTTCTGGGAGATTTCTTTGGATCCACAACTTTCCTCAACAAAACCCTGTTTTTTTCTCCGTTCCTCATATTCAGTTCCACCGACAACCATTTCTGTTCCAAAATTAATAAAGTAAGAAGTTTTCTCGGTTACTTCATGTCTTGATGTACGAAGAGCACACCCAAGCTGTGGTAAACACGCATCTCACTTACGTTGATCGTCTTTAACGTAACAAGCAATCATTGTTTTAACCACTTTATTCACTCGCTCACAAGGGTTGCTCTGCAGATGGTAGACAGCGATGTAAATTACATTCACCTAGTAACCGGAAATTAACCTGGAAAACTCCTCACTGCGAAATTGAACACCATTATCCGTTATGATTATTTCAGACACTCCAAATACGAGGAACACATTCTCCTCCAGCAACCTGCATACGTTTTGTGTGGTGGCCTTCCGAATGGGAATTGTCAAGCAAAATTTGCTAAGGAAATCAGTTACAACAAAGAGAAAGGTATTACTTTTAGAACTACGAGGCAAGGGTCCAATCAAATCCATGCTCAACATCTGCCAACATCTGGACACCTGAGGTCTACCACCCATCAAACCAGCTGGTTTCTGCTTTTTTGGCTTATATTTTGCACATACTGTACAGTTGTTAATGTAACGTGCCACATCTGCTTTCATTTTAGGCCAGTAGAATTTATTATTCACCCGATTATAAGTTTTGTAAATCCTCAAATGACCAGCGGTAGCATCATCATGGTATTGAAATAAAAGTTGTTTTCTTTGATCTTTTGAAATAACCCCCACCTTCCTCAGTATTGTCCAAACTGAGCCCCATATGCCTGAATAATATATTGTTTGTTACCTTTCAATTTAGATAATGTAGTGGCTTTTCCTTAACTTTCCCCAACACACACAGGTACCATTTATCAGATATGGGTAGATTTTGCTTCCCAACCGAGATATTGCTAATTCCCTTCTCCGGAAGGTCGACGGGAGCGCAAGAGAGGCAGTCAGGTACTACAAGATTCTTCTTTCTTCTATGTATAATTTGAAATTGAAATTGCTGGAGCTTTAAAGCCCATCGGCTCAGTCTACCTTGAGGGTCATTCAGACTGTCCAGCCACAGCAGATTATAGTGGTTTGTTATGACTGTAAATCTGCTTCCCTCAAACTAACACCGCAGCTTTTCAATACTTCAAATTACACATAAAGAGGAGAAAAAAAAGGTGATATCTAATTTCTTGATGACCAACATTTAGGTAGGTGGGTGGATCACTCCAGATCATGATAATCATTAAATAATTTAAACCGAAGTGCCTACCTTCCCGCCCAAGAGTTTGTTATCAAAAAACTGAAGGTTTCTCATCTCTGGAAATGTTAGAAGTTTTTTAGAGAAGAGAAGGAAGAGGTGATATCCAATCTCTTGATGATCAACACTTGGGCGGGTGGGTGGGTCACTCCAGATTATGATAATCTTCAAATAATTTAATCCAGAGTGCCTACCTTTCCGCCCAAGAGTTTGTTATTAAAGAACTAAAAGTTTCTGTTTTTTAGAAGTATTAAAAGTTTGTTAGTCAGATGTGGAGGAAGTGGTATCCAATTTCTTGTTGACCAACACTTGGGCGGGCGGGTGGGTTACTCCAGATCATTATAACTAACAAATAGTTTAAATTAGAATGCCCTCCTTCCCGCCCAAGAGTTTGTTATTAAAAAACTGAAAAATTCTCCTCTTTGGAAATGTTAGAAATTTCTTAAGCAAGAAAGGAGGATGTGATATCCAATCTCTTGATGACCAACACTTAGGCGGGTAAGTGGGTTACTCCAAATTATAATGTCCAGCAAATAATTTTAACTGGATTGACCACCCACCGGCCCATAAGTTTGTTATTAACAAACTTTTTTTTTTTTTTGAAGTCTTAGAAGTTTCTTAGTCAGATGAGGAGGATGTGATATCCAATCTCTTGATGACCAACATTTGGGCGGGTAGGTGAATCTTTCTAGATCATGATAACCAGCGAGTAGTTTAAACTGGAGTGCCCACTCACCCGCTCAACAGTTCTTTATCAAAGAACTATAAGTTTCTCTTCTCTAAAAGTGTAAGAAGTTTTTTAGTCAAAAGAAGAAAACATGATATTCTATTTCTTGATGATCAACACTTGAGCGAATGTGTAGAACATTTTAAATTTCAATAACCAACAAGTAGTTTAAACTGAAGTGCTCACTTTCCCGCCCAAATGTGTGTTATCAAAAAACTAAAAGTTTCTCCTCTCTCTAAATGTAAGATGAGAAAGAGGTGATATCCAATCTCTTAATGACTAACATTTGGGCGAGTGGCTGGGTCACTCCAGATTATGATAACCAGTAAATAGTTTAAACTGGAGTGCCCACCTTCCCGTTCAAGAATTTGTTATCAAAGAACTAAAAGTTTCTCTTTTCTGGAAGTGTAAAAAGTTTCTTAGTCAGAGGAAGAAAAGGTGATATCTAATTTCTTAATGACCAACACTTGGGCGGGTGGGTCTCTCTACATTATGATAACTAACAAGTAATTTAAACTGATGTGACCACCCACCCGTCCAAGAGTTTATTATCAAAGAACTAAAAGTTTTTCTTTTTTTTTTAAGTGTTAGAAGTTTCTAAGTCAGATGTGGAGGAAGTGATATCCATTTTCTTGATGACCAAAACTTGGGTGGGTGAGTTGGTCATAATAACCAGCAAGTAGTTTAAACTAGAGTGCCCAACTACCCGCTCAAGAGTTTTGTTAACAAGAAATTGGAAGTTTCTTTTCTTTGCAAGCGTTAAAAGTTTCTTAATCAAAAGAAAAGCAGGTGTTATCCAGTCTCATGATAACCAGTAAATAGTTTAAATTGGAGTGCTCATCTTCCCGTCCAAGAATTTGTTTTCAAAGAAGTAAAAGTTTTTTTTTTAAGTGTAAGAATTTTCTTAGTCAGAAGAGAAAGAGGTGATATTCAATCTCATGATGACCAACACTTTAGCGGTTGGGTGACTAACTTAAAATCATAATTATCAGTTAGTAGTTTATACTATAGTGTTCACCCACCCGCCCAAAAGTTTGTAATTAAAGAATTGAAAGTTTTTCCTTTCTTGAAGTGTTAAAAGTTTCTTATAGAGAAGACGGAAGAGGTTATATCCATTCTTTTGATGATCAATACTAGGGCAAGTAGGTGGGTCACTCCAGATCATGATAACCAGTAAGTAGTTTGAACTGGAGTGGTCACCCACCCGCCCAAGAGTTTGTTATCAAAAAACTGATTTTTTTTAAATGTAAGAAGTTTTTTTGTCAGATGAGGAGAAGGTGATATCTAATCTCTTCATGATCAACACTTGGGCGGGTAGATGAGTCACTCCAAATTATGATAAACAGCGAGTGGTTTAAACTGGAGTGACCACCCACTTGCCCAAAAGTTTGTTATCAAAAAATTGAGAGTTTCTCCTTTTTGAAAGTATTAGAAGTTTCTTAGTCAGATAAAGAGGAGGTGGCATCCAATCTCTTACTGGCCAACACTTGGGCAGGTAGATAGATCACTCCAAATCATAATAACCAGCAAGTAGTTTGAACTAGAGTGACCATCCACCCGCCCAAGAGTTTGTTTTCAAAGAACTGAAAGTTTCTCCTTTTTGAAAGTGTTAGAAGTTTCTTAGTCAGATGAGGAGAAAGTGATATCCAATTTCTTGATGACCAACAATTGGGCGGGCGGGTGGGGTACTCAAGACTATGATAACCATCAATTAGTGTAAACTAAAGTTCCTACCTTCTCGTTCAAAAGTTTGTTATTAAAGAACTGAACAATTCTTCTCTCTGGAAGTGTTAGAAGTTTTTTAGTCAGAGAAGGAGGAGGTAAAATCCAATCTCTTGATAACCAACACTTAGGCGGGTGGGTGATAACTAACGAGTAGTTTGAACTTAAATGACTACCCACCAGCCCAAAAGTTTGTTATAAAAAAACTAAAATTTTCTGCTTTTTGGAAGTGTTAGAAGTTTTTTAGTCATATGAGGAGAAGATGATATCCAATCTTTTAATGGCCAATATTTGGGCGGGTGGGTAGGTCACTCCAAATCATGATATCCAACAAATAGTTTAAACTGGAGTGCCCACTTTTCTGCCTAAGAGTTTGTTATCAAAAAACTAAAATTTTCTCATTTTTGGAAGTGTTAAAAGTTTCTTTGTCAGATAAGGAAAAGGTGATTTTCAATCTCTTGATGACCAACACTTGGGCTGGTGGGTGGTTCACTTCAAACCAAAATAATTAGCGAGTAGTTAAATTGGAGTGCCCAACCACCCACCCAAGAGTTTTGTTAACAAAAAATTGAAAAATTTCTTCTTTGCAAGCGTTAGAAATTTTTAATTTAAAATGAAAGCAGATCTTATTTAATTTCTTGATGACCAACACTTGAGCGGTTGGGTTGTTAACTTTAGATCATGAATATTAGTTAGTAGTTTAAACTACAGTGTACACCCAACCGCCAAGAGTTTGTTATTAAAGAACTGAAAGTTTATCCTCTCTGGAAGTGTTAGAAGTTTCTTAGAGAGAAAAAAGAAGAGGTGATATCCTCTCTGAAAGTGTTAGAAGTTTCTTAGAGAAAAAAAGGAAAAGGTGATCCAATCTTTTAATGACCAACATTTGGGTGGGTAGGTGAGTCACTCCAGAACATGATAACTAGCAAATAGTTTAAACTAGAGTGCGTACCTTCCCTCCCAAAAGTTGGTCATCAAGAGAAATATCCAATGTCTTAATGACCAACATTTGGGCGGGTGGGTGAATCATTCCAAATCATGACAACCAGCGAGTAATTTAAACTGGAATGACCACCCACCCGCCTAAGAGTTTGTTATCAAAGATCTGAAAGTTTCTTCTCTTTGGAAATGTTAGAGGTTTCTTAGTTAGATGAGGAATAGGAATACAAAGGGCTAAGGACTGATAAAGAATTCACATAAAAGTCTTCAATTCAAAATACCATTTATTTAAATTATGTTTGAGTGATTTAACACGAACATGGTTTTGTTTACCTGGAATATGTCGTCAATCACCTCTCGGATTGAATTCATGGATTTGAGAAACAAGAATTGCAACATTTTTTTTAATATAAGGAGGAACTGCCTTACTAAAAGTACTCGCAAATAATATGCTTAGATATTACAATTAACATTAAAAGCTCCTAGCCTAACGTTACAATATTCCACGTTTGGAAGAAACCTCAAAATATTTTTTAATTATGTAACGGAATACATCTCGGGCAAAACCCAAAAATATTCCTAACAATGTAAAGGTATCTGAAAAATTGGTGGATTTAAGAATCCATTTATTATCAGAATCTACAATTGAACGAAGTGAACAATAATCATTTAGCATGACTGCAGAAGTCTTATCAAAGCCTTTGTTGCTATAGGAAAATGACTTTCTTTATCATCCACCAACTGAACAATGGTACGCTGAGCCAAATTGAGGCGTCATGGAACAATTGTTAAAATTTCATAAGTAACGACTTCTTGATAAAAACGAAAACGAGTAAGGATTTGAGCAACATTAGATTGTAATATTTTTACACATAAAAAGGAAATACCATTTCTGTAATTTTTAGAGCAATTAAGAATTATTCTCATAGCTGCTCCCAACGCCAGCTTGTTCTTTACCTCATGATGAGTTAATAAGTTTTAAATGTTCTTAGTGAGCTGGTTTGTGTACTTGGTGTATGAGTGAAGATTGTTTTTTGTAAAAGCCACTAGTTGCCAGTTTACGGCCTTCTACGTCCTTAAACACAAACAGAGTAGTGTGCCGTCGTGGAAAAGAAGAACAATGAGCATCTCCAAGAGTTTCTGGCCAAAGAAACGAAACAAACCTCTGTAAAAATTGACTAACACAGTCTCGACTAGAAAAAACAAATAGCGAGTTGGGTTGTAAACTTGGTGTATGAAAGAGAACTGATTGATAGCGGGCAAGCTCAACTTGATTGAGTTGAGTAAACTTGTTACTTATAACCTAGAGTAGCTGTAGTATTTAAAGTTATTCAACATTTCAATAGCAATACGACTTAATTAAACATGGATAAAATCAAATAAAATTATGTAAAAACAACATAATAATTTTATTTGTATGAACAAGTCTTTATTTGACTTTAATGTGCAAATTAGTAAAAAGGGCAAAGCTGCTCTTTCATTTCACCTTCAATTTTACACAACATTTATTTGCATTAAAAAACCAACAATTTATAGTATTATTCTGTATTTTTCACAATCCAATTTTTACCTTCTTCAATCTTATACTATTATTAATTTAGTAAGTAGTTTAAACAAATAAAAACATTTGTCATTCTGACAGTTTAAAATATTTGATGATCCCAAATTCATTTATTCAATTAAAAAATTATTTAGTTTATAATTGAATTAACTAAATGAAGGTTTTCTAAGACAAGTTTTAAGATGTTTTGCCATTCTATGTTGTCCCGCTTCAAATAATTGAATCTACAATAATTGACTTTCGTTTGTCATATTAGTCTATTTAATGAACTGATTTGAAATGGCTGGTAAGCATGTTACATTTTTGTTCAATCATTGTAGAGTTGGCAAAACGAATAAGACAAGCCATAAACTAAAACGGTTTTTTGAAGGATTTTGCTGTTTTTACAGAAATTCGTCAAAAATTGCGTTTTTTAAATTTTTAATTGTGTATTCAATTGCTCGCACAGTACAAGTGGCTTATAATAAATAATTATTAATTAATTTGTGAATATGTACAATAATAGACAAAAATAATAATAAATATATGGTTTACAAATCCCGAACGAAAAACATCAAAAGAGATCGGACGAAAACTAATTCCAATTCCAATTTCTGGTAAGTTAGTTTGTGTTTAGGAGGTATTGTGTTAGATCTAGATCTAGCGTTTGTAATTTTTGATGTTAGAGAGTTGTGGAATAATTGACTCATGTAAAATTTCTGATTAATCTGATTCATACAATCTGAAATCTTTATGTAGCTCAACAATTTTGGCATATCTGTCTTGATTTAATATGAGCTTCAAGATTTTATTTTAGCAACGCTGCAGTTTGATTTTGTTAGTTCTGGGTGCATAGCACCATACTGGAGCGGCATAAACTAAGTGTGGTTTAATAATGGAGGTGTAAATTAGTCTTTTATTAGTGACATTGATTTTGCTTTTACTGTTCATAGGCGGATAAAATGCTCTCAATGAACTGTAGGGTTTACGACGAATATTTTCATTATGATCCCTAAAGGTCAGTGTTACTTCTAAACAACACCCTGAATTGTAAGTGGTTGTATAATTTTAGTATTTGTGAACTTTCTGTGAAATGTAATAGTCCCAGTTTTCAAGGCATTGAGTTTATTTTTTCATTTGTTATAGTATTTCACTACCTAAGTAATCCATGTAAATTTGTAGCTGTCTGTTTTGCAATAATTGCGCTGAATGAGTGAGCATATATTACTGTGTCATCCGCGTACAGTGCAATATTCGTATTAAAGTTGGTCGGAATGTTATTAATGAAAATATTAAACAGTCTGGGTGCGAGGATTGACTTCTGTAGTACTTCTACTGTTATGGGTTTTGAAGTATATTGTGGAAATTCGTACTGTATTATTTTATGGACCAATCCAATCTGTCTAACTTTATCAAAAGCTTTTTTTATGTACATAGTGACTTTTTTTTATTGAAATTTAACAGAACGAAATGAGCCATTTGAGTCACTTATTATGTCTTGGTCTAAAACTAAACTGCTGGTTGATAGTTATATTTTTCTGTCATGTTTGTCAGTTTTAGATAAGATTACTTTTGTTGGGGTCTAATTTAGGTTTTCCTGCTTTATAAATTTGCCAGTTTCCAAGAGGTAAGAAAGTATGAAAGTTAAAACATGATTTTTTTGTCAGATACTTAATTAATAGGTGGTGCAATGTAGTTGTAGCTCCATCATGTTGCTTCCACCAAAGTATCGAAATCATCGATAAAACTTCAGTATCACAACTGGCAACCAAATTGCAATGTCTAAAGAGGTAGACAATCAAACATAGTTTAATGAAAAACAAAGGTTTAAAATTAATTACCCAAAGCCAATCCAACTCCAAAGCGGCCAACCAAATACAGACAATTGTTTTGGTTTTCTCAAATCCTCATCAATGCATCTTGGTGGTACGGCATTGCTTGATGGTAAAGAATGAATTTGAATAATTGATTTATGTGCTCTTAAACCCAAGTTAGATAATAATTGGTAGTGCAAAGTAGTTGTAGCTACATCATGTTGCTTCAACCAAATTAATAGGTTTGTAATTTCATCGGGACCTGGAGTATTTCGAGTATTTAATTTAACAATAATAAGGCTGTCCGAATAAAATCTAAAGTATTGTGAATAGTTTTGTCTTGTTCAATTGAGTTATTATTGTCACCAATATGAAACTGTCTATAAGTTCCGGCCAACAGTTCGGCTTTGTCCTCGTCAGTTAGTGCTGTCACATTATTAACTGTCAAGGCAGGATTTAGTTCGAAATATCTTCTTAAATCTTTTGTGATTTTCCATGATAATTTATCATTGGTTGAAAGGTTTGATAATTTCTTGTTCTATTTGCCATGTTCTTCTCTGTAAATTGTGTTTTTGACTAGTTTTCCAAATGCATTAAGTCTTTGTCTGTCTATTGGGTCTTTTGTCTGCTTCCATTTTTTGCGAGCTTTTGTTGCGTTTTTAAATCTCTTGTGTCTGACTTAAATTTGATTTAAAAGTTTGCACTTTTAATCGTTTTATTGCAACATCTCTGGCAGTTGTTATTGACTTTGTCAGCAAGTCGCAGCATCTATCTATTTCTGCTATACTGTCTAATTATCCTCTAATAATTATTTGTTTGTCTAGTACGTGTCTGAAAGTCCGCCAGTCAGCATTTTTATAATCATACACTATTTTTGTGTCATTTGATCTGTTATGGTCGAGTAGCGTCAGTATTATTGAGTCATGATCTGAATCTAAGTCTAAGTAATGTAAATGGATGAGTACACTGTACGTTTTTAACAATAGCAATATTAATTGTTGGGGTGTAATACCGTTAAGCGGAAAGTGTGTGTGTAAATCTCAATGTGTGATTATGCAATTGTGGTTTAAAATAAAATTATACAACGTATTACCATTTGCGTTGTTTCTGTAGCAGTTCCAGGTGGAGTGCCTTGCATTCAAGTCATCTACTACAACCACTATGTTACTAACGTTGAACAAATTATACACATATATCCAATTAATAAGTGAGTTTGCTCAGAAATTTGTACATAGATGTGTTTAATTGTAATGTTAATGTTATGTGTAATGTGCATAAATGAAATGAAATTTCTTATAAGAACCGCCACACAGTCTGCACGGTCCGATCAAATACAGGTGAAACCTCTAATTTTGATTTTATTTGCTGGTTGAGTTTTTGTTTCACTAATAAAACAATTATCTATCACGGTTTTTATAAAAAAGTTAGCAATTTGATTAATTTTGTTAATTATACCATTTGCGTTCTACCTACATATCTTTAAATTAAACATTGTTTATTAATTGCACTGATTAAAAAATCTAAATTAATGTTCTTATTTAGTTCTTCAAATGCACTTCGCAGTTCAGCAAACTTCTGTCTGTTCGAATAGGGCGGAGCGTTGGTTGCAGTCCATGGAGGGAGTTGTCTTGCTATCTCAGGTTGGGTCCAGAAAGGCGCCTGCAAATCTGCAGAAGTTAATTTTTGCCTTTTGTGTAGGTTCACAATTGGCTCACTCAGGCTCCCTTTTTACATCCTTCAGTGTAAACATTAGCCCATCCAAGTATTTTCTCACACATTCTTTAGAAACATCAATTTCATTATCGTTTCGGAATTTTTCAGTGCTTTGCTTCAAAGTTATTTTTGGATTCTCTTCAACGTATTGTTCCATGACAATACGATGTTCAGCACATATTTTAGTTCTTCGTTTTTCACCTCGTTTTTTCTTTATTAATAATATTTCATTATTATTATATAATGCACAAAATTGTTTTTTTCAGATTATCTGCATTTTTTTTTAATATAAGGCGTATTGAAGGGACCAACAAAAAAATTATAAATGTCAAAATAAGCATATGTTTATTGTTACTTTTGTTATTAAAACCATAGATTAAATAATACTAACAGATGATCAACGCAATGTATTTATTTGACCCCCAAAATTAACCCTCACTCGAAGATGGCAGCACTCACGAGAAGGAAAAGATGGAGAAAGTCGTGATCACACAGCAGCATACGCAAAACAAGGGAAGGGTTGACTGAACGAGTCGAGCGAGACAATAATATATCGCTATTGCATTTGCGGGGCCATACCATACCATGGCTGGGCACATCGCATGTACATCGCCGCGTCCGGAGCGGACCACATGATACGAAGAATATTAAATTATTTACTGAAATATTACATATTTTAAATATTATTTATTATTTCGGTTAATCATAATATTATAACACATAGGTATCATTTAATATAAGTCAATTTTTATTATTTATTAGACAAATAAATGAATATACAATAGTTATTCAAAAAAATATCTACTAAATTTTATTGTGATAAATTATAATTTACATAACAACTAAATTTTAATTCATAAAATTAACAAAGACTGATTGGAACAAAAAAACATAATGTTATATTATAAGTAATCATACAAAACAAGTCAGTGCGACAATTATTAATTTGATAAATGTTGCAACTGTCGTGATTGACTATTATTATTTAGATTTGAAGTTATCCACTTCAATTCTTTTAAGAGCCTTACTTTTAATAATGTTTTAATATAAAATATGCGGTGTTCTCTGCACTCTTCCGATAAATTGTTCATCCATTCTGGATATTTAATTTGTATTTTGGCATCAGCTTTCGTGATCATAAATTGTAATAAATTATGTATATGTTGTTGGCGTTGAAAACATTTCTTAAAAACATTTAAAGATAAATTAGTTACGTTTAATGCTAGAGGGGATGGTACTTTCAAATATGACACTTCATTGGTCAGCCCATAGTCTCTATTTAAAATTAACATGTGATGTCTTTCACTTAAATTACTCTGTAATAATAAATCATTTTTACATAATTCACAATTGAATTTTTTCATCAATTTGTGAACTAAAAAGCCCGCAAAATAAGAAATGGAGCTTGTCTTCAAGGAAGGTGCAATATTAGCCAAGTCGTCTATATCCTTTTCTATTTCAGTTGATGGATCAGTTGAACTGTCACCAAATGCATCTTCAGTATTTGTTATTTTATTGGGCATTGGATGACTAATTTCCCGTACGTCCTCTTCTTCGAAAATTACAAAATCGCCATCTACTTCACAATTTCCAGAATCTGAAGGTGTTTCCAACAAAGAAGTAATGCTATGTTGCATTGCAATTCAAAAAAGTCTGGCCGTCGGATTCGTATTGCTTCCACAAGAACCTCTGACTTTTGAAAAAAAGTTTTCTAGAGGATCTTGATTGAGCCTAGATGTTATTTTTTGTATTAGCCTAGCCCTTCTGCGTTGTGCAATTTTATATCTGTTTTTCTGACGCGCAAGATGTTTTATCAATTTTTTCTTCCTAGGCGAATGTTCTACTGTAGGCATTTCAATAATAGTTGCTAATAAGCTATCAGAGCTACAAAAAGAATCTTTTGATTTTGGTAATTCGGTAAGTTTGCTAACAGACTCTTTCCTAGTGTACTGTTTGCTACATTCTCCCAACTTGATCCGCTTTGGGGATATAACAAATTCCTGTTCGTGTGCGTTGTAGTGTAATGGAATTGCATTTTTATTAAGTTTATTATGTGCAGAATTGCAAAAGTCGCTATCTCGAAAATGTGTATCACATACTAATTTATAATTTAATTGTTTTTCACTTAAGTCCGATATTAACACGTTGCCACAATGCTTTAACCACTGCTTTTGTAACTCGACATTTTTTGGAATGAGAAAAAATCTTCCACCATAGTTACTTCTATTATGAATACAATTATAATATATGCACTTTTTATAGGACGACATTGTTAAACACTTGTCACTATAATATAGCCAATATAGGGGATTATTCACATCGAGATGCGAATTCTCGTAATAAAGTAAAAAGTGTAAAAACGCACGTGCAGCGTGATCAGAGCGGGGAGAGGTGAGCACGTGTATGTGGAACAGGTTTGCTGTTATCTCTTTATGTATTGGCAAACGCAACCTAACCATAATATTATGTTTTCAATTTATTAGTATAAATAAATTATATTTGATCACTTAACAATCACTTGAAAAAACAAAAAGATATGTTAATATCAATTTATTTAATTACTATATAATATAATATAAATTAATCATTGCTGCATTCTGTTTCCCTGTGTATTATTATTATTATATTATAATAAATACATGAATTATTTATTAAAAGCGCGCCAAATGTATTTTATCATAGATTAGTATTATTTAATCAATGATTTTATATAAATTTCTCGAGTTTAAAGTGAATGCAACAAGACAAACGCGAGCGATACGATTAGACGCAGCATAGATGCGCAAATACTTTTTCGGCATTGTGATTTGGTCATTTTAAATCAAGATTCTACCCCTACATTTAGGCAACCAAACGTACAATTGCAAATACATGAGGAGTCAATTTTGTCTATTCAGTTGCCCATCTGTTAGTATTATTTAATCTATGTTAAAACACAGGCTACTCAATATAATCTCAATTTAATGATAATTTATTCTTTGTTCAATTTGTAATGTTCATTTTAGTGTAATGTGTAGCTGTAGTATAGTGATTTTGTCTAAGAAAAACAAGGATCAATAATGTTTTTTAAATACTCAAGCTGCAAGAAACTCCATTACGTTGCATTAATAAGGGCTTTGTTAAAAATTGTCACGGTTTTATCACAGCTACTTATGTACTCTGCCGTCGATCAACTGAAAACTTTTTTTAATTGCTTGTGCGTTTCAAAGTCAGGTGTTACAATTTTGATGTCTTCCAGGTATTTAAACAAATAGGCTTGAGCTCTGAACTATATAAAATTTGTTCACTAATGCTTGAAAAGTACATCTTAGGTCAAATGGCATTTTCTTGAATTAAAACAAAATGTTGTATAGATTTCTGGATTCGTCCATAGAGATTTGCCAGTAAGCAAATTTTAAGTCTAAACTAAATAAAAATCTAGCTTCTTGAAGATGAACTTTATAAACTGTAAAGGGTATGCACAAGATTTAGATTGACCGTCGAGTATAAACGCACATAGAAACGATGAATTCTGTAATTTTTGGAACCATTAAAATTGGTAACAATTTGTCACTTTCTTGTCTATCAGTTTTTGCATGTGTAGACTCACTAAATAATATCTTGATTTGCAACTCTCTTAGTATTTTTTAGCTAAATCTTCCCCGTGCATCTCAAATTTACTGTAGCAATTTACAAATTTTCAAATTTGTTTGTAATTTAATTTTCTATTGCTCAACTTTTCTATTAATTTAAAAAAAATCATTCTCAGGACCATCAATTTGTAATGATATTCATCCCCACTTAGAATTTAATTCCTAAAATAAAGTGCGGTGTAACTCCGGCAAAACTAAAATTTCAAAAATTAAAACTTGAATCTCCCTTTCTCTATAACTAATCCACCTTACTAATTGATAAAAATCTTATTTACACTTGAATCCAGCAAACAAAGCATTTTTATTCCATAAATACGAGTGACTAACTAAGGACATTCGCATTCACCACATTCATTGATTTTGCAAGGCTTGTGTTGAATGTTATTGAAGACCACGTTAATAAGTAAAATCTGATTTAATATGCCTAAGTTTTCCACATATAAATTATTTAATTTTATAACACAATTTATTACAAGGTATGTCGCTGCTCTTTTTAGATTTTCTCCACCGGTTCGAACTTGGACCTTAATCCTTTACGATGCTCGTGATATTGATTAAGAACCTAGAATTTGCATTATCTTCAACTCTCTGGTTCTTATATTTTTAATTTTTTTGTTCTAATAACTACCAACTTATGTTAATAGTCGGTTTCAAAAGTTGACCCGTTTACCGGTGGAAAATAAACCTCTATAGTCCTTTGAGACTATTTGCAAGAGCATTTCCTCTGAAACAAGACAAGTCAGTCTTAAAAAAAATGCTTATAACAGCCATGCAGATGCCAATGGGTTTCATCATAACATTGTAGAAAAACTTTAATCTGTACCAAGAGCCGTATGTTGTAAATCTGTAGAAATTATTCTAGCAACCGTCAATTGAGAAAATAAAGGTGTTGTGGATACTGACAAGGCTTAGTATCAGGTTTACCTACACTCTAATTTTAAACGTATTTATGATTACATGGAAACTAATCATATTTTAGACTATTGTCTTAAAATTGATAAATGTTATAATTTAAAAAAAAGTTTTGCCAGAGGACTCAAACTTGCGATAAATTATGCGCTGAAATTTGAGTTACTCGCTTCACCTAACTGAGCCACTCTCCAGATTGTGCCACACATTAATTATTTGATGGAATTACGCTTTGCGTTGATCTCCCTCTCCTCATAAAGTGCCACTCTGTCAACGCAATTACAAGGTGCTGCCTATACTCGTAATTCAGTATGCTTACCCAACACGTTTGCTCCATACATAGCTGCCACGGTTAGCCCTTGTACATGGTTACTATTGCTTGCTTACCGTTCTCATGCTATTTATTTTGGTTATTGAGAATGACTATAGCATGGCAAAACATTTCGGTGTTTTTCTCTGCGCTAGTCCTGCTCTTAATTTGTCTTTGTCAATGTCACTAATGTGGTCCTAGTTTAAAGTGGGCTGGTTTTGGTCTCGTGGAATTCAAACAGTCTGCTGCGGCAACACATGCTGTCTCCGGCTCATATTTCCTTTACCGTATTTTTCTCGCTTTTTTTTCTTTTCTCTTCTATGGCTTTTAATATTCTTTTTTAACCTTTCAGAAGCGCAATCATAAACCATCTGGGTTAGCATATCTTTTCTGGCCTAGCGGTGACCAGATTTTTACAAGTAAAAAAAGAATATAAGTTATATATCTATCACATAGTAACTGCCACCACTATTAAATTTTTATAATATATATGTTTTTAACCTTTCTACTCTTAAGTCCCTAACCCTTTTATTTTAAATCAAAAAAACTTGCACTTCAACAGTTTTTTTTTGTTTTAAAAATTATTAAAATCTAATGTTTAAACTAAAAAACGCAATCTCGAATCTGACTCTGATTTTTGTGAAATGTAGTTGTCAATTTTGTTTCTATTTTTTATAAATAGTTTTGTAATTTTTCAAAAAATGTCCTTAACCGTAATATTTTTACCACCTTGTCGCAAATTTTGTATATCATTTGTTAAAAACAATTTCTTTAATTTTTTATGTCAAAAAATACAAATCTTACATAGCAGCTGTCAAAATATAACCAATAAAAGACTGTAAAAATACTTAATTTAAAATTTGAATGTGAATTTTTCATTTTTCAACCGTTTTTAGCCGGATTTTGGTTCTTTTTAATAACATTTTAATATTTTATGAATTTTACCATTTTTTAAACAGTACCAAAATTCACCATGAATTTTGGTACTTTTTGACAATATTTTTATGATCTTACACTTAATTAAACAATTTATGACAAAATTTTAATTAAATAATCAAACGAAAGAAATATTTATTCAAAATTGTCTTCGCTATCATGCGATGCCGTGGTCGTACAAGGCATACTGACGAGGTTTGTAGAACCGAAACAATTGTCTATGCTTGACCCTTGGCCGCTGTGATTCGATTGACTGATTTTGAATAAATTATTAATTCATTTCAAAATTTTAATTGTTTCTAAGAATATTATTATATTTCATAACAGGATTTTGCTATGATTGACATTTCATAGAAAATACATTTTTTGACGGTCATGTTTTTGACATTTTATAAATAGTATTTTGGACTTTTTTACAGTTTATATTTATTATTTTTTAATAGTTTATGACCGGATTTTTTATATTTGATATTTCATATATAGAATTTTAGACGTTTTGACGGTTTATGACCGGATTTTACACTTTTCAACACTATGGCCAGATTTTAGTGTTTTCTTACTTTTTTCGATATTTCATAGTTGGATTTTGTTACTTTTTTTATGAATAGAATATTGCACTTTCAAAAAGTTTATGGCTTAATTTTGCTAATTCATTTTAAAATTTTGCACTTTTCAACCGTTTATGACCGGATTTTGGTGCTTTTTTACAATATTATGATAGTTCGTGGCCGGATTTTGCAATTTTTTTGTTTTTATAAAAAGAATCTTGCACTTTTTAACAGTTTATGGTCGGGTTTTGCTATTTTTGATATTTCATAAATAAAATTTAGGACGTTCCGATAGTTTATGGCCGGATTTTGGTGCTTTTTGACATTTTATAAATAGAATTTTGCACTTTTAACTCTATGGCCAAACTTTAGAGTTTTCTAACAATGTTTTTATATTTTATAGCTAGATTTTGCTACATTTATTTTTTGAATGAATAGAAATTTGCACTTTTAAAAAGTTTATGGCTTAATTTTGCTAATTTATTTCAGAATTTTGTATTTTTCAACCGTTTATGACCGGATTTTGGTGCTTCCTGACAATATTTTGATAGTTTGTGGGCGTATTTTAAAATTTTTAGTTTTTATAAATAGAATCTTGCACTTTTTAACATTTCATGACCGGATTTTAGTGCTTTTCAACAATATTTTAATATTTCATAGCCGAATGTTGCTATTTTTAAAATTTTATGAGTAGAATTTTGCACTTTTCAACCCTTGATGGTCGAATTTTAGTGTTGTCTGATAATATTCTGATAATTCATGGCCGGATTAATTTATTTATTTATTTATTTATTACAATCTTTATTTATCATTTTAATCAGATAATAAGGCGAAGTTCAGCTATTAAGCTGCTCTTCCACTTAACCCTTAAATTTTACAATAAATTTAAATATATTAAATTAATACTACATTCTAAAACCACTGCTTCTCCATGTTCTCTATCTTATTAATAATCTTAGTGTTGTTGTTCCAGTACTTAATAATTTGATAAGAAATCGAAAATATGTCAATATGACATATGATACCTTGTATAATAAAAAGAACATTTCACTTTTCAACAACTTATTACCGGATTTTGCTTTTTTTGACTAGAATCTTGCAGTTTTTAACAATTTATATCCCATTTTTTCCTAATTTGTAAATTTCATGAGTAGAAAATGCAAACACTTTTATATTTTAGTATTTTCTTACAATATTTTGATACTTTATGGCAAAAATTTTAAAACTATGTTCGTATTTTACTATATTGCTATTGTTTTGGCCAGACTTAGCTACTTTATAGATGGGTTTTAACTCTTTCACGGGATTTAGTATTTTATGACTAATTTTAAAGAGTATGACCAAATTTTGCCAATTTTATGCAGATTTTTAGGTTATTTACAGGATTTCAATATTTTAAGACGAAATTTTAATTTTTTTAGGCGGTAATTTGTAATTTATTGCTAGACTTTTAAAATTATGTCCATATTTTAACAATATATAGCATATTATTATAGTTTTTTTACCGGATTTGATTACATAATGTCTAAAATTTATTTTTCTTAAGCCGGATTTTATCTTTAACGGCAGTATTTTTGAGATTATAATAAAATTTTACCAATAAGTTAGTTACTTATAATTCTTTTTTGTCAATTTTTGTATTTTTGCCAAATTTTTGAAATTATGTATGTACTTTATAAGCGGATTTATTGATTGAGTACAAAGTTTACCAATTTTAAGTAGGTTATTAAAGTTTTTGGCCGGATTTTATTTTTTCTTAACAAATTTTGTATTTATGGCCGTATTTTTAAAATTATGTTTAAGTATTTTGATACTTAGATTAGGTTTTAATTTTTTTAAGTTGGATTTTGTCTTTAATGACCAGTTTTTTGAAATTATGTCAAAATTTTACCAATCATAAGAATATTATTAAAGTTTCTTGCTGGATTTAATTACTTTCCGACAAGATTTTAATTTTCATAAGCTGGATTTTAAATGTTATTTTGAGAATATGTAAAATTTGACCAATTTTATTAAAGTTTTTGTCCTAATTATTTTGTAGTCGGATTTAGCCGCATTTTGTATTATATCCCTAAATTTATCTCTAGACAACCAAGTTATAATATTTTACATAAGCCAAGTACTTAGAATTTTTTTTGCGTTGAAATTTACGCTTGGATTTAATGGAGATTTACAACATTTTATATAAACTCAGCAAATCTCTGCCTGTCCGCAATCGCAAAATCCATAGAGCTTTACTTTACTCTGAGTCTCCATTGAACCCACTTACCAAACAACGACTATTTCCGTGTATTTCTCTATTTTGATATTTTTCAACTTTATGAATAAAATTTTACTATTTTCAACAATTTAAGGCCGTTTTTTGGAAAATATTTTGATAATTTATGACCGGATTATGTTGTTTTTAACGTTTCATAAATAAAACGTAGCACTTAAAAAAAAAAATGACAATTTTTTAATATTTTATAGTCAAATTGTGATAACTATATAACTACCTTTTTATGGATAGTATTTACCATTTTTCAATGGTTAATATAGACGTTTTTTTTTTTTATTTTTGACACTATATAAATAGAATTTTTAAGATTTTAATTTTTATACTTTATAGTCGGATTTTTACAACTTTATAAATAACAGCTTTTGACAGCTTAAGGCCGGATTTTGCTAATTTATTCATAAACAAAATTTTACATCTTTTGACAGTTTATGGCCGAGTTTTGTTTTTTTCTGACAATACTTACATATTTTTCTCAAAATTTACTATTTTTAGCATCTCCTGAATAGTATTTTGCACTTTTTAACAGTTTTTGCTATTTTAGACATTTTATGAATTTTGTACTTTTTGACTATTATTTTGCTATATTTGACAATTGCATTTATCGATATTCTGCTGTTTTTTACATTTTATAAATAGAAACTTGTACTTTTAGACAGTTTATAAACATATTTTGCTGTTTTTGAATTTTACACTTTTGGTTTTTTTTTATCAACCACGTAAACGGCCTGTTGCCCACCAAGTATCTTGGACACCATTTTGCAGTTAATCTTGCTTCACAGTTAGAATCTCTCAAACATCCTTGAAGCCAGATCATAAGTTTATTGATATACGGACCATATCATTTCCCGTGTAATCTACGGCCTTCTGAATAGAATAGAATAGAATAGAATTTATTAGATTTTACAGACCATGTAAATGGTATAAATCATGTCAATATTACATTTGAATATAAATATTAGATAATAAATTACAATAAAAGATAAAACATACAAAAAAAATCTTGGATAAGTTCAAAAACAGTGAGCTAATTAAAAAAGATGACAATATCAAATAGCACAGCACTACATATTAAAATAATAAAAAATAATTTAAATTGTATGCTAAAAAAGGGTTCATAGGTATATAACACTTCTTGACGTAGTCTTTTTTCTATCACAAATTTAAATATATTTTTAAGCATTTCCCTGATACTAGTTGGCAAATGATTATACATTTTAATAGAGAGATATTTATAGCTTTTTTGAACTTTGCTAAGTCTAATAGATGGAAGAACTGTATTAGCATTTGATCTTGTGTTGTAACTATGTAAATCACTCTGTTTTGTTTTGTTTGATACATTGTTTTTTTGCAAATAGTAGACAATGAAGGACAAACACAGATGGTACAGTTAGTATGTTTAAAGATTTAAAATATTCACGACAACTAGTTAGTTGCGATATAGCAGCGATAATTCTTATTGCCTTCTTTTGCATTATAAAAATGCGATTAGACATTGCCGAATTACCCCAGAGTAATATACCGTAGCTCAGAATCGAGTGAATGTATGCGAAGTAACAGGTTCTGGTAATATTTTGATCTGTGTTTTGAGCAATTCTTCTTAGCAAGTATAAATTTTGGTTTAGTTTATTAGCCAGCATATCTATATGTACTTCCCATGTTAATTTCGGTTGTAAGTACACCCCTAAAAATTTCACGCTTTCCATTTTATCAGTACCATATAAAGAAAATTTAATATGAATAGTTTTGGATTCATTTAATACTAATCCGTTAGATTTAAAACAGTATTCGGCTTCTTCGAGACCTTAGATTACGCTTGAATTTGAAATAGTTGGACTTTCTAACAGAGTAGTATCATCCGCTTAGAGAAATGTTGAGGCAGCTTTTATGTTATTTTCGAGGTCGTTTATGTAAATCAAAAAAAGTATGGGACCCAGAATTGAACCCTGTGGGATACCTATTTTAACATGTTCTTTAAAGCTATTTTTAAAGACATATTGTTTTCTGTTCAATAAATTTGATTCCATTAATTTCAGCGTGTTTCCTTGGATTCCATAGTGTTCAAGTTTATCCAGTAATATTGAGTGTGAGACACAGTCAAAAACCTTACTCAGGTCAATAAATGCGGCGTTCACAGATTTCCCATTTTCAAATGCGTCATATATATCATGGACAAGTGAGTAAATTGCGTTCAATGTGGATCTACCTTTTCTAAACCCAAACTGAGCATTACATAATTTTTTTTCAATACAACCTATTACATATTGCTTTTTCCCATATTTTAGAAATTACAGGAATAATAGAGATAGGTCTGTAATTTGTCACTTCGTTTGTATTTCCATTTTTTAAAATAGGTACCACTTTAACCAGTTTTAGTTCTTGAGGATATATTCCTTGTTCAAATGATAAATTTACCAAATGTGCTAAAACTTCACGTAATTCGATTGAAATACTTTTGAGTAAAAATAAATTTAGCTCATAAGCATCTCCACATTTACTATTACTTAATGAATTTATTATTTGAACAATTTCCATACTCGTAACGGGTTCCAAAAAAAAAACGAATCGACCGATCTAGGTTGACCTTCACAAAGTAGACTCATTGAATGATCACTATCTTCAGGCACATTTGCTGTGACTGATTCAACAATGTTAAGAAAGTATTTTTGATATGTATCTGAAGATAGAGTGGTATTTATTGCACTTTTAGTTTTGGGTTTGTTGCCAATTTCATTAATTACTCTCCACATCTCCTTAGGTTTATTAAGAGAATTTAAAAATGTTGTAGCATAAAAATCCTTTTTTGCCACATCTATGTTAGTTTTGTAAGACTTTTTTAAGTCTTTTTCCAGTGTTTTTAATTCAATCGTGTTTATATGTTTCCGCATTATACATATACTATTTATTATGGTTTTTTGTTGCCTCAATTCACTTGAATACCAAGGGTTGCTGTTTTTATTTGGATATTTTTTGGAGCACAACGGAAAACAGATTTCAAATTTATTTAAATAAACTGTATGGAATATTTCAAACGACTTTTCTGCGTGTAAATTGTTAATTACGTCTATCCACTTTATTTGTTTTATAGTTTCTTTAAATTTAGTTATGTTTTTATACAAAAAAAGTTCTACTCATTATTTTATTTGTCACTGGTTTCTTTTTTATAATAAATAAATTCATTATAATGCCATAATGGTCGGATAAGTAAGGTTCAACTGTACTCACTTCGTAAGGAACGACTGTATTAACTAAAATATTATCAATACACGTAGCAGATGTAGCGGTAACTCGTGTATTACTCTCTACAGTATGTTTGAAATTAAAGCTTACAATTGTATCACAAAAATTCTGTTTCATTAAGTTAGTTAAATTAAAATTAACATTAAAATCACTACCAATAAAAACTCATTCTTTGTACTTATCCAGTTTGTTTAAAACCTGAGACTATACAATTATAAATTTATTAAAATCACCCAAAGGCGTGAGGCGGGTTGATGGTGTAGCATGTCCGGTTATGGCTTTGACTGGTTCAGTGTCGGGATTCGGTTCTGTAATGCACAGTAAAATTTAATGAATGTGTTAAGAATGATAAAATATGATGACTCAAGTTTATAATAAATGTGATTGTAAGATAATGCTTATACTCCCTGATATGTTGGTCCAGGTCTAGGAAAACATACCGATGCATTCCAACAACTTATTCCTATTGCCTTCCTTTTATATTTATTTGTTTTTCATCTTATCTTAGTTCTTCCTTAATTGTTTTCCTGATCATAACCTAGCAGAATAATTGAATATAACTGTCATGCTCTAATGTTATTAATTAAATTTACTTACGCTTTGTTTAATCCTCCTATAATGAGGTGTAGCACTCTGTCACTTTAATTATCACTCACTTAGTTAATTACTGGATATTTTAATTTATTTTCACTGTCACCTTATTGTCATTTTCACATTATTAGTAGTAAGATTTAATTTCATCTGGTTGGTACTAGCACTCACTTCAGTGCTTAGAGGCGGTGCTCTTTGTAAAAGGCGGTGTTGCCGGTTGGCCGATTTAATCCTTGTAATACGCCGGACTAATTTTAAGTAATTAATTCTGTTCTAGTGCTTAATAGGCCTGTTGTAATTGACAGTTATATTAACATTATTGCTCTTAATCATCCCCCTCATTCCTTTTCATTCATTTGTTGTTTTCTTGTGCAATTGTAATTATTGGAGACTGGCTAGCGCAGGGGGACTTTCGAGATTTGCTCCCAGAGGGAAGCTAACTTAAGAGCCTTTTCGACTCTGACTTTTGCCGCAACAAGATCGCTTAAGCGGATACGGCAGTGACCAATATATTAAATATCCAAATTATTTATCGCTGTAGCGGAATATATCATTGGCGCTAAGTCAAGTCAACATAAAATAATAATACCCCTGAGCAGCATACAGACTCAAGTAAGTACTTTTACATTTTTTTTTCTTTTGTATGTTATTCATTTTGATCGGTCCTTTGTAAATTCAATCCCTTTATTCTTTTTTGTAGTATTCCTCAGTTAAGTCTTATTCTATGTACATGTGGATATGCCACCACAAGTTTGGACCTTTAAATATTATTTTCCGTCCCTCAATTAAAGGCAATCTTGAAGAAGCACGTGGAATTAAATCGTGCAGAATTGAATCGTGCAGAGTTGAATCCTGCAGAAGTGAATCGTGGAGAAGCCCTCCTCAAGTTGTTGTTATCAGCATATTGCTGAATTATAATTTAGTTTATTATGCCACAAAAATTGTATTAGTTTATATGTAAATTTATTTTCATTTTTTTTTGTATTGGAATTTCTGGCAAGTGATTGTGTGAATGTAAGAGTGAGTGTGTGTGATTTGCCAGAACAATTTTGCGTTCTGAAATACTGTTTATTTGCGTATGTACTCATTTTCATTAATATTCAAGATTATACTCAGTTTTCTAAAACCTGTACTTTTTCTTTTCCTGCTCCCATTTTTCAGCATAGGTTTATTGATTTTCCTAAAACGGGACCCACTAATAAGAGGGAAGTACATAAAGCAATTACCAATTACCAATTACCAAAAATCAATTGGAGCCCGACATTGTTAAACACGTGGTGAGTTCTTTTATTATTTTTTTTTATTTCATTGTTTTGTTGTGCGAACCGGCCCGTCTCCCTAAGCTGAGCCAGGCTAGCCCTAAAAACATAGCAAGGGCTAAAAGGGCGCGTCTCAATTTGGAGCCCAACGTGGGGCCTGTTGCGAAAGATTTAGTACTTTTTTTTTGTGAAAACACCCGGACTCACCAATATTATTATAAGTTGTGTAAATTTTTATTATTTTTGTGAACTGTGTATTTGGGAGGGCTTCTTTAGGAAGTAATTTAAACATGTCAAAGTTAGAACCAGAAAGATTGCTTAAGGAAGAACTCACATATGAGTTGGCAATCAGAGGGGTGGCTAAGGCGCCCGGCACAGTAAAAGAAATGGTGGCAGCTCTTAGGGGCCTGCAGCAGCTTGAGAAAGCTGGAAAGGTGTTTGTAAGCGTCTGGGAGTGGGCAGCAGATTTAGAGGTCCAGGCTTGTGAAGGAAAACTGGTAGAGGTAGCAGCATTATTGGCGCAAACGCTTGAACCCGCAAGTGTGCGTAAACTTGAAACAAAATTTGCTCATATCCTAGGAAGATTAGAAAGGTGTAAGACGACTGGAGCACCAGATGCAGAGACACCAGATGTAGAAGCATCTAGAGCAAGTCTTTATACGCAATCGCTGATTTTGTACAGTGAATTCCGAGACCGGGTAGAAAATGGTAAAAGAGAGAAGACAGATGTCCCCATAGAGCTTGCTCTCGAAGAGGCCACCCGACAGGGTGCTACATCAACTCCGGTTAGAGGAAGTTCTATGTAGGTATCTGGTCCGGTCGGAGAAAGTGTGGTGGTCGTCGACACGTCCCTAATGAGACAGATGGAAAAAGCAAAAGTGGGTAACTGGGATGTCAAGTTTTACGGTAAACCGGAAGAAAGCGTTAACGGGTTCATTGAGCGGGTAGAGGAATTAGGCGAGTCCAGAGGGGTAAATAAATCAATATTATTTTTCAGTGCCATCGAGATTTTAAGAGATAACGCCTTAGTTTGGTTTCGGGCCAATAAACACAAACTTAATAATTGGCAAGATCTCTGTGCTGGCCTAAGAGGTCAATTTTTGCCTAGAAATTATAACGAACGCCTCTGGACTCAAATAAAAACTCGTACCCAGGGGGAAGAAGAACCAATTGGGTTGTACGTCGCGTACATGCACAACCTTTTTAATCGCATGAGCAACCAGGTGTCTGACGATCTAAGGCTGCGAATTATAAAAAATAATTTACTACCTCTTTACCAAGGGTTTTTGGTCAATCAAGACATAAACACTGAGGAAGAGTTAATTGAGTTGGGTAGGCGAGTAGAAGAGTCACAGGATTACGTAAAAGAGTATGTGCCACCTAAGGAAAAATTTAGTATAGAGGGAGATTTAGCATATGTGAGGAGGGGACTAAAGAAAGTCCAAATTAACGAAATGCGAGGAGATGATTGGGGTCGCTGGAAAGAACCAGGTCCCAGTCATGGTTACGAGGATAGTGTGCACTATTCACGTGGAAATGCTAGGTCCAAATCTCCGGAAAGAAGGATAGAAAATACTTTTTCAAACAGGGGTGCAAAAGGCTACTCAGGGGATACGCGGGGGTATTCTGGGGGAAGGAATAACGGGCAAGAACTTACGTGTTTTAGGTGTCAGAAAAAAGGACATATTGCTTGATATTGCACAGAAAATGTCGTAAAATGTTTCGGGTGCGGAAAGCTCGGACATATCAAAACAAATTGTCCGAGAAACGATCGTCGGAATCGCTAAACGACCAACCGGCAATTCCCCAGACAAATTTGGTCAATGGTAAGGATACTCAGCTAAATAAACTATATTTAAATTTTATCTTAGAACAATCAGGGGAAGGCGAGTGTCCTTATCTATAGGTGCGGGTATTCGGAGTTCCAATGTTGGGATTATTGGATTCCGGGGCGAATAGAATATTTATTGGGAAACAGGGTTGGAAAATGTTAGAGTCTCTAAAAATTAAAATGGAAAAATGTAACGTTATTTGTTCAGTGGCAAACGGCGGCGCAATTCGTTGCGCGGGACAAATAAAAATCCCTATTGAAGTGCAAGGAAAAGTAAAGATTTTTAGTGCATATGTGGTCCCTCAATTGAACCACAATCTCGTTTTAGGAATAAATTTTTGGGTAGAGATGGGAATTATCCCAAATTTAAGATCAGGGGAGTGGTACTTTGGTACGAGTAATGAGGTCAAAAAAGAGAGCAAAAACAGGTTCATGGTAAATTCTATTCAATGCGCGGTAGATTTAACTGTAGAGGAAAAGTTCAAACTGCAACAAGTTGTAGACGAATTTTTTGTTAAAACTCAAGGAGTACGGTTGGGATGTACGGCGGAAGTGGAGCATAAAATTATTACCAATAGTCCACCTATTAAATCGAGGTATTATCCGGTCAGTCCCCGTATGCAGCGGCTAATTGATGAGGAAGTCACTGAGATGCTAGACCTTGGGGTGATCGAGAGAAGCTCAAGTGGGTGGAGTTCTCCGATTCTGATGGTTCCCAAGAGTGACAATAGCTACCGTTTCTGTGTGGACTACCGGAAGCTAAATGCCGTCTCTGAACCTTGCGCATACCCTATACCAAACATCAACTCCATTCTAACAAGGAAATTCGCGCTACCTTACGAGTTTAGACATTAAGTCAGCTTATTGGCAGATCCCTATGGCAGAGGATAGCAAGGGTTTTACTGCATTTGCTATCCCCGGCCGAGGGCTCTTTCAATTCAGGAGAATGCCTTTTGGGCTATGTGGAGCTCCTGGGACGTTTCAGGCTCTAGTTGACCGACTTTTTGGCCCCGAGTTAGAACCCTATCTATTTAAATACCTTGACGATATAATTATCACTACCCCCGACTTTGATACCCACCTAAAAATTCTTAGCGAGGTTTTTGACAGGCTTCTGAAGGCAGGGTTATCACTGAATCAGAAGAAATGTGTGTTCTGCAGAGAGAAACTGGTCTACTTAGGGTATGTGGTCAATCGTAGAGGGTTGAATGTGGACCTTAACAAAGTGAAGGCAATTGTTAACATGCCAGCTCCCCGGACGGTCAGAGAACTTTGTCGAATGATGAGAATGACTTCGTGGTATCGAAAGTTCATTCCAAGGTATTCGGAAATCTCAGACCCTTTATTCGACCTGACAAGAAAGGGAAGGAAGTTTGTGTGGACGGAAGAGTGTGAAAAAGCGGCAACTTCCTTAAAAGAAGCGTTGGTAAGCCCCCCTATTTTAGCCTGCCCTGATTTTTCACAACCCTTCACATTGCAATGTGATGCCAGTAATGTGGGGTTAGGGGCAGTGCTATCGCAACAGATAATGGGGGAAGAAAAGATTATTTGTTACCTTTCGCGATCGCTTACCAACGCCGAAAGGAAATTCTACTCCACGGAAAAAGAGTGTCTATGTGTTATCTGGAGCATTGAAAAGCTGCGTTGTTACCTTGAGGGAGGGAGATTTACGGTTATAACAGACCATCATAGTCTGATATGGCTGGACAATCTCAAGGACCCTCAGGGCAGGTTAGGCCGCTGGGCGGTAAAATTGCAGCAATTCAACTACCAGATAATACATAGAAAGGGGAAAGATCACGTGGTGCTAGATTGCCTTTCCCGCTCAATTCCGGGAGTTAACTCTTTACAGTTGAATATTACTCGAAATAGTCCAGGCAAGGATAAGTGGTGCCGCACAATGATTCAGAAGGTTAGGGATGATCCGTTAAAATTTATGAGCTGGCGGGTGGTAGATGATAAATTATATCGAGAAGTGGGAAGCACCTTGGAAGGGTTAGAAGGTGATTATCGGTGGAAGGAAGTGATTCCAAAGAGCAGAAGACGTGAGTTGCTGGCTCAATACCATGATGATCCTCTTGCTGGGCATCTGGGTATCTATAAATCATATTACCGACTGGCAAAGCACTTTTACTGGCCCAAAATGAAAGCTGACCTGACTCGATATGTGAAAGGCTGCACGGTGTGTGCAAAACATAAGCCCGAGCAGAACAAGCCAGCTGGATTAATGGGATCCAGGCCAACGATATCTAGATGTTGGCAAATGATCAGCATGGATCTGATAGGACCATTTCCACGTAGCTCACGAGGGAATGTGTATGTATTTATAGTGACTGACCACCTTAGTAAATTTTCATTAGCCTTTCCTCTCCGTAAAGCTACCACACAAAGTGTGTGTCAGCTGTTAGAAGAAAATATCCTTCTTGTTTTCGGTGTGCCCGAAATCATTCTCACCGACAATGGAGTTCAGTTCCGCAGTAAGGAATTCTCCAGTTTAATGAAGTCATATAACATTAATGTAATCTACAATGCAGTCTATCATCCGCAAAGCAACCCTTGCGAGCGAGTTAACAGAGTCATCAAGACAATGATTGCATGTTACATTGATCAAGACCAACGGAAATGGGATGCTTGTTTGCCCCAACTTGGGTGTGCTTTGCGGACTGCAAAACATGAGGTGACAGGAGAAACTCCCTACTGTTTAAATTTCGGTTCTGAAATGGTTGTGAATGGAAATGATTATATCGAAAAACGGGTGAAACAAGGAATAGTCGAAGAGAGTGGTCAGTCATTACATAAAAAGAGTGAGAAAAGTGCAGGCTTGGTGGAACTTCGAAAAGTAGTCGAAGGAAAAATCCAAGAAGCTCATAAAAAGACAGAAGCTCGCTACAATTTAGGACGTAAGGTTGTTCAGTTTAAGATAGGTGACCACGTATGGAAAAGAGAATTTAAACTGTCAGATGCGTCAAAACATTTTAATTATAAACTAGGGGAAAAGTTTTCGGGTCCCTATATAATAAAACGCAGGTTAGGACAAAATGTGTATGAGTTACAAACAGAAAATGGGGGTTCTAAGGGGAATTATCACGTACAAGATCTTAAGCCAGTTTATCACAATATTGATGAAGATTAAATTGTATTTATTTTTATTTTCATTTTTGATTGGATTACATATTTAATTTTTCTTGTTTTCTTGTATGGTTATCTTCGGTTGATGCCATTCAGCATTGATGCCATTCAGCTGTAGAATCTGGTGCATAATAATATTGGTAATAATGGGTCCATCCATGCATAACATTTATGTGATATATATGTTTTTTTTAAGTAGCATGATGTTTTGATTTATTTAAAAAAAAAAGAATGAATTACATTCATTAATTTTTTTTTCCGTAGTAGGAGTGGAGTTTGTTTTTCTATGGACATCCGGTGGTTGCTATGCTGTTGGTGATGGCCAATCGTAGTTTATTTTTTCCTTTAAAGCGGAAACTTTCTTCTTATAGCAGCTGCAAATTGAGTCATACGCTTTGTGGTTTGTTTCGACTAGCGTGTTAAACTAGTTATTCATGCTTGTGCAATTAAAACACATTAGAATACTTGCTGAACAATCAGGACCTTTATGTACTAGGCTACAAGATGGACAAATTGCTGTATTTTTACAATCGGTTGCTTTGTGATTGTATTGAAAGCACCGATAGCACTGCAAGACGTCGAAATATTCATATAATTTATGAATATTCCACTCAATAGCAACGTCACCTCTTTTTATCAAGATTTGGAAAGTTTTTGGATCTACTTGTATTATTATATTGAATCTATTCTTTCTTACAGTTGTTTTTTTTTATTACCCGCATTTCAAAACAATTGTGATTTTCGATTGAGTTTTGCTTGATGAGGTTTTCTATGAATATATCAGCGGCAATATTATATTTAATTCTTTAATATTGACAATTTTAAGTTTTGGATTCCGTTTAACGTGTTCTTTGACAGTATACTTTTCACCAAGTTTTCTATATCTTTAAGCATTTTGTTTCCTTGTTCTTTATTATGACATGAAAGAATAACATTACCATTTTTAGTACAGTTACGATTGACATTCACTTCAAGTTCAACTGGATTAATTTTATTTACAATATCATTTTTTATAGCATTGTTATCTTGTGTATCTTTTGATAGTTCTTAATTTCTTTATGTTTAATTAGTAGGACATGCTTATTATTTGGATTAACAACGGAGCTGTATGTTTTCTTGTCGTTATCATTATTATCAACATTTTTATTAATTATTAGTGCTTTCAAATCATCAACAGTTTGTTTTAGTTCTTTAATTTCTCTAATGTAAGTTTCTTCCAAGCGCTTTATTTCTATTTTGGGCAGTTTTGAAATATCGGTTTCTTTTCCCTTGCAACATATCAGAATGTTGTCTATCAGTAGCTTTTCTTTTTTAGCACATCTTGGGTGATAAAGTCTGTTACTTACAAGTGCCACATTGAATACTGCGTTTGTGAAAGGCTGTGTTCAAGACTTGCACAGATCGCAAACATTATCTACGTCCGCATCGGATTCATCTTCTCCCCCCATAATTAAAATGTAAACAATAAGCAAATAATTATATTGAATTTGTATTAGATGTATAAAAATAATATGAACAAATTATGATAAAAAGTTATAACATATAAAGACAGGGACACAGCATCTTCACATCACGCGGCCTATCGTGACGACTGGCAAAATAGACAAACAAAGAACGGGCCACGGAAAGGTTTTATTTATAATTGACAGAGGATATTATATTAATAAAATAAATTTGAGATTTAATTCAATTGCTTTTAAAATAAACTAAATAGTTTTTATACATGCAGTGAAGATATAAAATACCTTTATTAATATTACTTTTCCATATTAAGAAATAAGAACAAAACATTCCTACACATTTTTTTTAACAGTTAAAACAAATCCATCGTAGAAATCACATCACAAAAACAATTTCACTTATCACATAACACTTTAAAAATAATTCTTTGTTAATATATAAACTTTAAATTAAATTTAACTATTAGATTATCACGGAGCATCGAATTGTACGTGTTGCACGCTCGAGGCTCTGAGTAGTGAATAGACAGACTGAAGGACACACACACGAGAGAGAAATACCAAAACAGTATAAGAAAACTAATAAACAGTACAACAAAACATGACAATTTTAAACACATTTTACTAGAAGCAACTAAACAAACATGTGGAATAACAAGAAGCACACAAAACAGCAAAAGAACCCACTGGTGAAATGAAAAAGTAAGAGATGAAGTAATAAAGAAGAATCAAAAGAGGAATTTATTACACAAAAAAAAATACGAACAATACAAAACACAAAGAAAAAAGTCATAAATATTGCCAAAGGAAGAAGTTGGGAAGAATTTGGGAATACACTAGAGGAAAATTTTAAGAACAACCAGAAGTTATTTTATAGAACGCTAAAGAATTGTGAAATAGAAAACCAACTACAGCTAAAACAATTACAAGACAAACAAGGAAAAATACTTCTTCTTTTTTGAGTTCCGCTCATAACGGAGATTGGAAACCATCATGACCATGCGAATTTTGTTGGCAGCTGCTCTGAATAGTTCAGCAAAGATACATTCAAACCACTCTCTTGGATTTCTGAGCCAGGAGATTCTTCTTCTGCCAATTGACTTTTTTCCTTTATTTTTTCTCTAAATAATTAATTTTAGGATGTTATACCTGTCCCCTGTTAGAATATGACCGAGGTATTCTAATTTTTGCCTTTTTATTGTGATGGTGATTTCTCTTGTTTTGTTCATATGGCAAAGTACTTCCTCATTGGTAATCTTGTCGGTCCATGAGATTTTGAGCATCCTCCGGTAGCACCATACTTCAAATGCTTCTAGGTTCTTGATGTTGTTTGCCTTGGTGGTCCATGCTTCCATTCCATAGAGGAGGGTGGGGAAGATATAACACTTTAAAATTCTAGTTCTTAGCTTAAGTTTTATGTTTTAAAATTTTCCGCATATTTGTGCAAGCATTGCGAGCTATTTCTATTCTGCTTCTGATTTCTTTTGTGTGTTCCGTGTTTTTGGTTACCCATGTTCCCAGATATTTGTAACAGATAGTTACGTTGTTGATATATACTTGGGGTCTATTATGGTGTGTATTTATGTTTGTATCTTTTTATACATGTTAGAATGGTCATATTTGTTTTCATAGGTTTCTATTTTTAAAATACTAAAAGAGAACAATAAAATAATGAATAGGTAGAGACATTTCAAAGAGCTACTAGTAGAAAATCAAACACACAGAAATGAAGAAGAAGAAGAAAAATTTAAGAATAACACAAGTAACATTGAAGCAGAAGACATAACAAAAGAAAAAATAGAAGTGGTATTGAGAAAACTGAAGAATGGAAAATTGCCAAGACACGGCATGTTAAAACTGGAGCAATTGAAATTCATGGGCAAACCAGGAAAAAAATTTCTGTTAGAGATGCTAAATAGGATATGAAAAATGGAAAAAAATCCAACAGACTGGAATAAGGCAGTGATATTTCTAATTTAAAAAAAGGGTACAGCAAGAGCTGTAACAATTATAGAGAGATATCTTTGCTAAGCACAAAAGCTAAAGTATGCGAATCTATAATGCAAAATAAGCATAAACATTAAGTATAACCAAAACTTAAAACTTAAAGTGGATTTAGAAAAGGGCATTCAACACAAGATCACATATTCACAATTAGAAAAGTAATTAAAAAAAAGATAAGGTAAGACAGCAAACTCTTCCTAACGTTTGTAGACTTAGAAAAGGCATTTGACAGAGTACCCCGAAAACAGTTGTGAAAAATATTGAATAAAAGACAAACAAACGAACACCTACTTGAAGCAATAAAAAGCATATACAAAACCACAGTTAATTACATAAGAACTGAAAAAGTGGAATTAGAAGAATTTACGACTACAAATGAATTGAGACAAGGAGGAGCGTAAAGTCCATTACTATTTATTATTTTCTTAGACAATATATTAAAAACTATTAAAGATAAAACAAAGAAAGTAAAAACTGGATACCACAATCTCAAAAGAATAACAATAGCAGAATGTGCATTTGCTGATGATTTAGCTATAATAACAAAAAATGAGAAAAATATGCAACATAACATAAAATTATGGAACAAAAAATTGCTAAAAAACAACATGTCTATAAATATAGAAAAAACTCAAATTTTAGTGGTATCAAAATCAAATATAAAAACAGATATAAAGCTAATGGAAAGAAATTAATACAAGTAGAATCATTCACGTACTTAGGAGCAACTTTAAATAACAAAGGAAATATGGAGCATAAAATAAACAAAAGAATTCAGTTAAAACAAAAGTTATTATTCAATAAATAAAGTGATCTTAAACAACAATTAAATATAAAAAAAAACTAAAATGACACTACACAAAACAATATATAGACCAACACTAATATAAGGAAGTGAAACATGGGTAATGAATCAAAGAGATAAAAGGCTACAAAAATTAAGTACTTAAGGATAGTAGAAAGTGTAACAAGAATGGACAAAATAAGAAACGAACTGATAAGATAGGTGAGTTGATCTTGTGCATATATTTTATTATATAGGTTATGTAGGTGTATTAATATACTTTTATATGCTGTATAGTTGTTTATTATATTGTACAGACCGGTTTCGGCTGTTAGGATAACTGTTAAGAGATAATCTTCAAATTGAAAGCATACACAACACAATAGATAAAAAAACAGTTAGCATGGACATCTAAAAAGAATGCCAGAAGCTAGACAAACAAAACAAGTTAAGAATATCAAAGAAACCAGGACGACCTTTGAAGACATGGAAAATCAATGTAAGAGAATTACTAGGCATAATCAATTTAAGCTGGCAGAATGCAAGGAAATAGCAAAGAACAAGTAAGAATGGATAGAACAAATAAACAAGCTAATTTAAAAACAGCAAAAAAATCTCGACACCCAAAAGGGTCCAAAATGATTTAAAAAAATAATGGGTGTTTCAAAACATGTGTTGGAAAATAAAGGGCGGGATTGGTTGGCTATTTATAAGAAAAAAAGTTCCCATTAAGATAGTTCCGCATCGCACCGTTTTCAAGATACAGGGTGTAAATTTTTTTAATTTTTTTAATTTTTTGACTAAATTTCAGGAACCGTTTGAGATACAAAACTCTTTTGTACACATCTTAGCATTAATATTAGCTACTTTTTAAACGCTTATTCAATCTTTTTTATGTGCCATTGACGAAGATTTTAGGGTTGCGTGAGGTTTTTATAGCTCTAATTTCAATGTCACTTGGAAAATTGTCATTCTGACAGCACATTGTGAACCACCACGTTCCGGTTCAATTAAGAAACGAAATGTAGTTCATGCACAATTGTGTTCCTGCACATTTTAGTTTAGTTGCGCGTCAATTCTTAAATGAACATTATAGAAACCGTTGGATAGGTCAAGGAAGCCCACAGGCTTGGTTTACTCGGTCTCCAGATCTAAATGTACTGGATTTTTTTTTGTGGGGACACTTAAAAAGTTTAGTTTATTATTATTGCATCCTGCAATACGATACGAAACACTCCAGGCATTTTTGAACGGGTGACGTACCCGTCACTAAGACGTAAGTTGGAAGCCTGCGTTACCGTAGAAAGAGATCATTTTCAACAATTTTTGAAATTGTTCTCGTTTTTTATGTTATTGCTTAGTTTTGTAAAATAAAGGTTTTGTGATCATTTTGCTACATTTTCTTTCAGTTCTTGAAAAACTTTCAAAATTAAAAAAAAAATATTTTTTTACACCCTGTATCTCGAAAACGGTGCGTTTGCGGATCCATGTAAAGGTGGGAAAATTGTCCCATAATACTATCGTGCAGCTTTTCTCGGAAGTTAATTAAGATAATTCATTTTCGTTTTTGGCATTATTATGAGTATAATAACAACATTTGAATAAGCTATTTTGGTAAAAATATATTAATAAATAAAAAAGTTTAGTAGTAAAAATTGTTCAATTTATTTCAAACTTAGTTCATATTAATGATATTTATATAAAAAAAATTTATGCCGCAAAAATTATCACAAAATAATTATTTGTTTGTTTTAAAAGTAGCACCGAAGATGAGGATACTTTTTATTACACAATTGGTAGTTTGATTTTATTTTGTCATCGTCGCCATGGGCGCTCCTGGTGGTTTATCACGGAACCATTCTTGACAATTCTGTCCTTAATTGGAACTTTTTGTCTTATAATTAGCCAAGAAATCCTATCTTTTATTTTCTGACACATGTTTTGAAACACCCTGTATATATGCAGGTATAAATATATATATATATATATATATATATATATATATATATATATATATATATATATATATATATATATATATAATTGTTTAACAGACTTTCTTAAATATTTGTTATATTAACTAGCAGGAGCTGAAACTGTAAGAAACATCAAGATTTACATGAATACTATCCGTAAGCTTGCATCCATCAATAATAGAATAATATTCCTTTTGGAATGTAAAAGACGAGGAATCATCCCGAATTTCAAAAAGAATAATTTTTCAAAACTAATAAGGTAATGAAAAAGATATTACATATTTCTATTAACGATTGTAATTCAACTAAAAGAAAATTAAATAAATTAATATCTACCACACTATATTTTCTAAATATTAATTTACCAAATACTATTCTTAACGATTTTTTGTCTGTACAAGATAATAGATACAAATATTTATTTAATAAAATTAAACAAAAACAAATTAAAAAAATTAATAATTTAGAATCTCCACCAATAAATAAATCCAATATCAGTAAATAAATCACTAATTTAACTAACACAAATAATCCTGATGACATTAATAAATTTCTTGCATGTGGACCTAAATTCTGTTTGCCAATTAATAATAATAACACTAATATATATATTCTTTGTTAGCACATGTTGAAGATGGCATACAACAAATTCACAAAACTAAAAGAGATATAACTAGAGCTAGATCTACACATATCATTACTAATTTCATTAATTCAAAAGAATATCACCCAGATTACAATAACTTTTTAAAAAAGACTATTTTTTTTTTTAAAACAATCCTTCAATTATTATAACTAACTCGGACAAAAGTAACACAACTGTTATTATTAATAAATCAGATTATGAAAACAAGTCATTAGAATTACTTCTTGATCAAACAACCTACAAAATTATAAAAAAGACCCTATCCCTAATTTAGAACGTAATATTAACAATGTTATTGATAATCTTACCAATAATAAATTGATTGATACTAACATAGCTAAACAACTAAAAAGTTATAAAGGTTCTTGTCTAAATATTATGGTCTACCTAAAATTCATAAAGACAATATTCCATTACGTCCTATTATATCCTGTATTAACTGTCCAACAAAAAAATTAGCTTTTTATTTAGCTAAAATAATTGACCAGTCATTTAGTTCATATAACAAATTTAGAATTAAAGATTCCTTTGAATTTGCTAAACAAATAAATAATTTTCAACTTCCAAAAAATTTTAAACTTGTATCTTTTGATGTAGTATCATTATTTACTAACATACCTTTAGATTTAGTTGTAGATAACATAACTAATAATTTCAATCTATTTGAAGAATATACAATTATTCCATTATCAAAATTTATCTTACTAATAAATTTGTTATATAATTCTACATATTTTACATACAATAATACATATTACCAACAAATTAAAGGTTGTCCTATGGGTGGTCCAATAAACCCTTCTATTGCAGAAATAATTATGAATTCGTTATTATATTATTGTTCTAGTCAAGTTTCTTTTAATTTTCCTTTTATTTACCAATATTTTGATGATATTATCTGTGCTGTGCCAAGTCAAGAAATACAAAATACACTTAATATATTTAATACATTTAATTCTAATTTTATCTTTACAGTAGAAGAAGAAAAAAAATATGTGTGTACCTTTTTTAGATACTTTATTTATCAGAACACTTAATAATGAAATTAAACTTGACTGGTATATTATTCCTATTAGTTCAGGAAGATATATTCCATTTAATTCTCATCAACCTTTTAAATATAAAATCAACACTATATTAACATTAAAAAATCGTATTTAAGAATTTCTCATCCAGATTTTTATAATAATAATCTTAATAAACTTTTTAAAATATTAAAAAATAATCTATACCCATCAGAAATATTAAAAAAAAAATTATTTCAACAATCTAATATAAGTCATACTGTAACTGAAAAAAAAAATCCATTTATTAATAATCTTTTACAAAAATTAGCTAACCTTCTTAAAGGATCTAATCCTGACTTAACTATAGTATTTAGTGAAATAAATACATTAAATTCATTGTATACTCGTCTTAAAGATCCACTTCCTTTTAATTATAGATATTCTATCAATTGCAAACATTGTGAACAAATTTATATTGGACAAACCTCACAAAAAATTAATAAACGAATCTCTCAACATAAAAGTGATGCAAAACTTAAACCTAAATCTACTGCTTTAAGTGTACATTGTAATAATACTGGCCACATGCCTGACTATAATAATACAAAAATATTATGTTCTGAACAAAATGTTTTTAAACGTTGTTTTCTTGAAATGTGCTATACCAATGCTAATAAAAAAGCTATGAATTTAAAAAAAAGATATATTAAGATTAAGTAATATTTATAGCTATTTATTATCCAGACAAGAAAGTATTAATTAACAAATTTATAAACTAATATTTAGAATTTACATTTTTAATATATCAATATTTCAAATTTAATCTTTAAAAGTATAAAATATAATTTATTTTATAAATAATAGAATTATATGTATGATCTTTTTCATTACCAACTTATAATATATCATAATACAAATATTTAATATCTAATGTCAATAGATATTCTTCTTTTTATTTTATTTTATCATGTTAGTTTATTTCATCTATTTATTTATTTAAAAAATTGTTTTATTATTATTATTTTTGTACATTTTCAAATGTGACAATTTTACAAAATATTATTTTATTTTGTATATTTATTTATAATTTTATTTATCTGACGATATATGTATTTAATCATATGAAACGTTATATAATAAAAATAAATTTTAATTTATTAAAAAAAATTATTTACAAGAAAACTCATCATCCCGTTTAACTAATATAACAAATATATATATATATATACATATATATATATATATATATATATATATATATATATATATATATATATAACCACATTTTTTTTAATGAATATGGTATTGGTTATAGAAACACATATAATAATAAGTTACTGAATACTACATGTCCAATTATATTTTTATATATTAACACATATGTTACAAATTTATAAATGTGAAACAAATAATTCAACACTTTTCAAACACAAGTATATTGATTACAATAACTAAATCATATTTAAATGTTATATAATAAAGAATAAGATAAACAATATAAGTTAAATAGTAGATATAAAAATAATACATATTACAACTATAAAAAAAACTATGAACAAATTTATTGGTTAAGGTAATTTAATTGTAAAAACCTAATAAAATATTAAAACCATTAAAAACCAATTAAAAGTATTTGTTGTCAAATAATACAGAATTTACTCGTAAAAAATATAATTAACTGCATAACAAGTGGAAATTTCTAGTGAGTAAAGCATTTCTCTTAAAGCTCAATGCGTAGTTAGTATTTACCTACAACGGTCTACTCATTGGCAGAAAATAAACTAACAGATTCTAGGCAACGCTCACACATTTTATATCAGCAATTTAAAATTTACTTTGTTTCTGTAGTAGAGCAATGTTATAATTAAATATAATATTAAAATAATCCAAATAAAATATTCTATGCCGAGCAAGCTGTGTCTTAAGACAAAATTGTTAAAAATATTTAAAATCTATTTGCAGGAAGTGTAAAAAACTTTTTAAAGAATTAAGCTAAGTATTACAAATATTAAATAATCCAATAATAAAGCTTCACGAACAAACACTATCTAACTTTCTCTGAGTTTTTTTGCAATATTATTAGAAAGCAAAACTGAATTATCCACTCATTTCAACAACACCACTAATAAATGGTTGCAATCAATAATTGAAAATATTTTGAACTACGTGACTACTTTCTTACATGTGTACAATTAAGATTACAATCGTAACAAGAATATCAATTTCACTATATAATTTGCAGTACGCTAATTGCATATATAATGTGGCATTTTTATATGCAGTTATATACTGCTATGCCATAATAAAACAAACTTCAACTTCAGTGCTAAAAGATCTATATCTAATTTAGAAAGGATTTGCTATATTCAATATATTAATTTTGCTAACTATTAAACGTTGTCCAAATTCAGATGCATAGATTTAATTTTATAATAATATGATAAAATTGATGGTATAATAATAATTTAAAATTGTATTTTTTTCTTTAATTTTTACCACATCTTTTCAAATATAAATGTAATAAAAGAGATAAACAATCCTAATATCAAAAAACAAAACATAAATTTAAAATGTAACATGCTTAATGGTGAAGGCAAATTATCATCAGATAAAGGTTTTCTCTGATTATCTTTATACCATTTTAAATAGAGTCCCATTTCAAAAAATCTTATAACTTTTTCACACAAATGAAATTTAAGTGGATATCCATTAGGCAAGCTAATTATAGTTGATGCACTGAAATAATGAATTAAATGTATTTTCGATAATATATTACACTGGCCAACAAAATTGAACTTTATGACTGATGAATGACTTATGTCACTTGATGTTTACTAATTTGGCGTCGCTGATTCCAAATATAACCTCATTTCTTTTCTGACAGCTCTTGTTTACAAGTTACAGCTTTCACTTAAAATTAGCTTTCTTGCTGTGTTTATTTGCTATTAATTTACAAATTATTGAGTTATCTAACTATATTTTGATATGGCATCGTCAAGAAGACATTGTGTGAATGATCCAAACCATTTTTGTTTCATTTGCGGAGAGTATAAGTCTAAAGTATGCCGTTTAAATGTGACAACGTTCGTAAATGAGGCTTACAAAAATTACTTTGGGCACACGTTGGATATGAAAGATAAGCCTTGGATTCCTCAAAAGGTATGCAAAACGTGCGTTGAGTTTCTACGCTTATGGACAAATAAGAAAAGAAATAGTTTCCGGTACGAAACCGCTATTCTCTGGAATGAACCACGGAACCACCATGACGACTGCTATTTTTGTTTGGTGAACATAACTGGCATTAACCGAACAAATAGAGCCAAATGGAAATATCCGTCCATACGATCGGCACATAGATGTGTCTTGAGTCCTAAGACACCTGAACCTGAAGCTTATGCTTCACAGGAGGAGCCATTTGATTTGGAGACGAAACTTGACAGTAGTGATAGTGACTTTGAATGTGACCTGGAAAAGCCAAAACCATTCAACCAAGATGATTTAAACGACTTAATCAGAGATCTGGGACTGTCGAAGTCTGCTTCAGAAATTTTGGCTTCTAGGCTAAAAGAAAGGAACTTAATAACAAAAGGAACTAAAATTTCATATTACCGCACAAGAGAACAGAATCTCCTAAAATATTTTGTTGAAGAAGATGATTTCGTATTTTGTAGAGATGTACCTGGTTTAATGACTGCAATGGGATTACGAAATTATGTTCCAAGTGAGTGGCGTTTATTCATAGATTCGTCAAAACGGAGTCTAAAATGTGTTCTCTTACACAATGGGAATAAATTAGGGTCATTACCTATTGCACATTCTACTAAAGTAAAAGAAGAATATACATATATTGCTCTGGTTTTGGACAAAATTAAATATGTGGAAAACAACTGGCTCATATGTGTTGATTTAAAAATGGTCAACTTTCTATTAGGCCAACAAGGTGGTTACACAAAGTATCCCTGTTTTATTTGCTTATGGGATAGTAGAGCTAAAGGTCAACACTGGGTTAAAAAGGATTGGCCTACTCGGGAAATGTTAGTTCCAGGACAACAAAACGTGATAAACCCCCCTTTAGTATCAAGGGATCGTATAATTTTGCCTCTATTGCATATAAAATTAGGGCTTATAAAACAATTTATTAAAGGTCTTGACAAAAATGGAAATTGCTTCCTTTTTCTACCAAAAAAGTTCCCAAAACTGAGTGCAGAAAAGATAAAAGCAGGCATTTTTGATGGGCCACAGATAAGATCATTAATAAAAGACACAAATTTTACGGACACTATGCCAGAGATTGAGAAAAAGGCATGGAATGAGTTTGTTTGGCTTGTTCAAAATTTTTTGGGAAATAAGAAAGGTGCTGACTATTCTCAACATGTTGAACAATTAATGAGTCACTTTCAAGCGCTTGGATGTAACATGAGCATCAAGTTACACTTTCTTTACAACCACCTAGACTATTTTCCTGCTAATCTTGGGGATGTAAGTGAAGAACAGGGCGAGCGATTCCACCAGGACCTTCGTACGATGGAGGAACGCTATCAAGGCTACTGGAACGCACACATGATGGCTGACTATTGTTGGAGCATTCAGAACAGCTCTTCAACTTCAACTTCTGTAAGGAAGTCTTATAAAAGAAAGTTTTTTTAACTTAAGAAATCAATAAAATAGGATTAACTTTAATCGTGTTGTGTTTTATTGTAAAACGGCTCATGTGTCATATTTTTTAAACAAGAGCTGATACATAAATTTCGATCACAGATTTGAAAACGTCATTAAAAATTAGGCTAGTATCATGTAACATAACTCAATCTTCAGAAATGCTGTTGTCCAGTGTTATCATTCAAATTCATAATTTCCAAAAGTACATTATCAATTAGTAGTGAGTAATTTTTGTATTTTACAAGATTGTTAATTTGATCTTCCTTATAAAAACCAAGCATAAATTTAATTTTTAGGTTGTTACGAGTTTGACTATTTTTAGGAAAATAAATATCTATGACATATTCACCACCAACCAGAAGCAGTGAAGCATCTATAATATCTTGAACATTGTTTATCTGTTTGTAATAAAAATTAATAAACAAAAAGGAATAATATAAACTAATAAAAATTGATGTAACTATCAAAGCAAATCCAATCCAAAACATAATTAAGATTTTTAACGAAGTAGTATTAGGTGATTTAACTGCTTGAAATATTAATATTGCATATATTTCAAGCGTTAGCTCTGATATATTTGAATGGCAACAATGTGATTTACTGACAATAATATAAGCAAACAAAGTTAACAAAAAAGTTATTAAAATTGCATACCAAAGATTTTTTTGAAAAATAAATTAAAAACTTTGCCAGCTAGGAATTTTTGGTGCTTTTGGTACTGCAATTAACAAGGAATATGATTGGTACATAGGAACAAAATTACCCAAGTCTGAACTCTTATATTTACGGAAAGTAACTAATGGGGGCATTCTCATATGTTTTGCAGAAAAATTATAAATTTTTGATAGTTCTTTAAAAAAATATGAATCAAATTTTGTATTGGTTTTGATTGATAAAACTGTATTATTTTAGTAATATTTTATCACGGCATTTGTTTAGAAATATTTTATTATACTTCTTACCACAATTTTCCGTAAAGCTTTGAATTTTATAGATGTTTGCATTTTTATCAATCACTATTGTCTTTAAGATCAATAACTCTTTCCCGAAAAATTGTAAAAGGCGGTCGATATATTTTTCGATGCCTAAATATATAATCAAATTATAAGCGTATCCATCATAGTTTTCATCACCATTTCGCGGTATTAATTTCATTTCGGATATTGCAGTCAAAACAATAACAAAAAATTGTGCCTTACTTTTTAATTTGTAATAATTAGTTCTATAATAAAAAGAATTTGAATTTATATTAATAACACTCTCCTTAATTAATATTGCTTTAGAAAGTTGTTTACTTATGTCATGAACGGCATAAGCCAATGTAGTTGGTAGTTGATTAAAATTGGAATGAATATCCAATGCGCAATAGAGTATATCCGTTTTTTTCTCATTCTGTAATAAAATATATTAACAAATTTTGTGTTAAAATGTTGATTTCAATAAACCATTGCATTTGGTGGTAAATAAATTTGTCCAAATGAAGATGATATTGCAGATACTAGGAGAAATATTTTTTGAAATAACATGTTGACTTTTGTAGGTAGCAGCAATAATTGGTAGAAGCTTATATCAAATTTAATAAGCATTAAGGTCAAAATAATGATGATGATAATGTTATTTACAATGTTGTAGCAATAACTTTTAGTTTTTTTTAACTTATTTAATGTTTTAGTGAATCGATTTGTAAAAGATACTAAACATTAATATTGTTCAATATTACTAATTGACTTTGTTTTAAAATTTAATTTCAATTAGTATAGTGTAGTATTGTATAATTATATAATTAAACAAATAGTTTTCTGCAAAGTAAAGAGGTGTTTAAAGAACATTAATGATTTAATTTAAGAAACACGTAAGCAATGATGATAATACTCCTAAAGATCATTCAGCAACTTCTTACTATCATTACTTTTTACTGCCGATCTCCATAACATTAATTTATTTGGATTAGATTTCGGAATTTGTGAACATTTATAATTGTTATATAGCATGCTGCAGAAAATAAATTTACTCGGACTAAGAGCGCAATATTTCGTAACAAACTCAATATTTATTGGTAACATTATTATGGTGTCTATACTTATAAAAACACACTAAAAAATACTTTAATGTAATAATTAATTTGATTAAGACTCTTTTAAAGTAAAATTATTACAACAAATTAAATGCACACAATTCGGAAAACTTATGTTCAGCTCCTTTTCCTGCAATTAAATTTTAAATTAATAATAAATCTAGAACGGTTAAGTTTTAAAATTTATTTTGTTTACTAAATATATAGTGATACCTAATTCACTCAACTCTCATTTTATCTCTGAACAAACAGAAACAGAGAGTCGACTGCCAGCAGCCGGGAGAGAAGCACCTAGATCTACCAGCCAGCCACAACGATCTACAACTTACCTGCAATTATTATTGCAAATCGTGTTAATGATTATTAATGCCGATCGGTATTAATAATTATTAATACTCTTATTAATATTTAATTTTCTGTTTTTTCAAACGCAAGCTTGGAAAAACAGAAAATATTTTTTTTTAGGAACGTGACGTTTGCAATGGGCGACTGCCAGATGTCTGCCAACGCCGCATCCCAGCAACAGAAGCTGGACCGGCAGAACAGGACCAGGAGCGAACACCGCTCCAGGGAGGGGTCGCTCGAGAGGAGCTACTCCAAGTCCAGGGCCGAGGTCAGGATCCTGAAGGGCCAACTGACGGAGCTCCAGAAGCAGTTGAAGATCATGGCGAAGCGCTGCAGGAAAAGATCGCGTCGCTAACCGCGATCAACGCGGAACAGGCCGCTGCTTCTGGAATGCTAATAGCATTACAGAAAAATTAGGCAAAGTGGAAGCGTTCTTCATCGAACAGGAACTCGACATCATGCTGGTGTTCGCGCCACAAACCTAATCAAGCGCTGAGTACCCATGAGGCGTGGAACACTGATCTTTGCAAAAAAAATCGGTGGACTATTCCGAAGTGGATACCCCCGACACGATCTCGCTTGAATCAAATGCGATAGTGACAAATGTGCCGGGGTTAGGCACATTCAAACTCGCATTGGCATATATAAGACCGACAAATCGCATCGAAACAGCAGACTTTGATGCGATCCCTACCCCACCATCATAGCGGGGGACTTCAAATCCAAACATCCGGCTTGGAATAGCTTGGTAAGAAACGCTAATGGTCGAGTTTTGTTTGACTACGCCGAACAAAAAGATCTCCAGGTATTGGGTCCTAACGAACCCACTTTTTACAGCGCCGCGGGTCACGTAGCGGACGTTCTAGACGTAGCAATACTAAAGAACGTCAACTACCAATATACCATATCCGTCGTCGAAGGCCTTAGCTCCGATTACAGCCCAGTAGTACTGGATACTTGCCCCAGTAGAAACGGTTGACGACATCGAAAGAGCCGTCAAAAATTTTACGCGCCAAATCCACCAAGCCACGGATAAGGCTTCTAAGGCCTATCAGGTCCGGGTAGATAATCCACTTGGACTATCACGCAAAATTAAGACACTAATTCGCACAAAAAATGCCGCCAGACGCCAATGGCAGAGGCATTGCAACCTCCGAGATTGCGAGATCCTAAACTCGCTCCACAGCAAAGTTGGAAAGGCTATAAGGTTGCACAAAAATTTGTGTTGGCAAACCAGCCTGGAATCGACCACTGACGATGATAATCTGATGTGGAAGATCTCCAAAGCGTTACGGAACAGACAAACTCCCATTCCAGCCATTCACGGCAAACATGGGCTTCAATTTGATACTGTGGGAGACGCCAAGGCATTCGCCGACAGCCTGGAACACCAATGCTTCCCATCGGAAACGGCGGACACGAAGTACGTCGAAAGGGTCAAACAAGTGGTTGAGGACTTGTTGGATGACTCTGACGACGACGAGCCGCTGGAAAGCGTGCGACCTTCTCTCGCATCAGAGAAATCATTAAACGATTCAAATCTCGCACCGCCCCCGGCCCTGACAATATTTCTAAAAAGGCTCTTAAAGCGATCTCGCATAAAGCAATAATGGAGTTCACCAACATTGCTAATGCGATTCTTAGAACTGAGCACTATCCTACAGATTGGAAAAGCTCTCTAGTAATTAATATTCCAAAGCCAGGTAAAGACCGAACGTTTCCTCAAAACTACGGCTCATCAGTTTTCTCAGCACAATAAGCAAGGTTATTGAGAGGGTAATCGTGAACAGACTCCAGGACCACACAGAATTGATCAACATCCTCCCCCGTCACTAGCACAGGTTTAAATGGGGGCACTCGTCAGTTCATCAACTAAACCGCGTGACGGACCTTATAGTCGAAGGTTTTAGAGTCAAAAAGATCACAGGGGTGGTCTTTTTCGACGTCGACAAAGCCTTCAACAAGGTCTGGCACAAGGGACTTATCTTTAAATTGCATAGAGCTAATTATGCTCTTCGACTTGTAAGGCTGATAGCCTCATTTCTAGACAGGAGAACTTTGAAAGTAAAGCTCGGTAATCATATATCTACCCCTATGGAGATAACGGCAGTAGTTCCTCAAGGCTCTATTCTCTCTCCGCTGCTATTTAACCTATACGTTGCCGACATGGTTTTGGGATGTGGGCACGGAGTCAAAATGGCACAATTCGTTGATGATACTGCTCTTCTATACTCTTCCAGGTCGCCTGAGATAGTCACTTTAAAGCTTCAAAGGGCCACCGACGACCTTGAAAAATGGTTGGACAAGCGGCAAGTCACTATTAACCCAGAGAAAAGTTAAGCTGTACTCTTCATAAGGCGGCGAATCAAACCCGACGGCAACGTCCTTCTTAACGATGTTCCCATACCGTAGTCCAATTCTGCCAAGTATCTGGGGGTTAATCTTGACAAGGGACTCACGTACAAACTCCACGTGCAGTCCGTTCTCGACAAAGCCCAAATGGCAAAAAACGTTCTCACTCCGACGATGCGTCGGAATAGCGGTCTGTCAACCCGGAATAGAACCCTGCTCTACACGTCTATCATTAGACCCATCCTCACTTACGCTTTTCCAGTTTGGGGAACAACAGCTAATTGTTATCTTAATAAGCTAGAGGTTTTTCAAAGTAAATCTTTGAGGTCGTTCCAGTACTTCAAAAATCTCGCGAATCATTCCAACCCTGATTTGGCCCGACTCGCCCAGCCAGACAGGTGAATCAAGTAGCCGCAACCTAACTTTACTAACACACTAACAAACAAACCCAATATAGCACAAGCCTATAGGGCGTAGTTTAACCATCTCCAAACTACTAATCTTTAAAGGAGGTAAAGGAAGGTACATGAGCTGTTAGGTCTCGAATTTTCGTAAGCACTCACTATTGGGCGGTTTTTAGTCAGTAGGCATTTCAAGCGGAGAGGAAATGAATCCGACACTTTGCCAGTCTTTAGAAAGTTTTACCGCCTAGCCCCCCCTAAAAAAAAAAACATTGTATCTCATGAATCAGCATGAATTTATCATTTTCTAAAACAATTAATTTTATTAGAACCATGTGCAATTTTAACGCTCTATTTTAATTAGTCTTGTAGTAATATCCAGACAGACATCGTTAGGTTTCAAAAAATTGACTATTGTGCGGTCATCTAATTCTTTATATTGAAAGGTCTTACCCCTTATCAAGTTAAACAACAATTGGATGGCGTATACGGTAAAGATTCACTTTCCTATTTTACTGTAAAAGATGGGCCAAAAGGTTTAAGATAAGTGATTGCAGAAGAAGAAGAACTGATAGCCAACAAAAAGTAAAAGAATTATCAGCAATGTCCGGGCTCTCAGATACATCAATATGCTGAATACTCTATGACTATTTGAGTAAATGAATAAAGTGAGTGCTAGATAGGTCCCAAAACTTCTGTCTGCTGTTTTTGAACAACAACAACAATGGAGTTGATTATGCTCAATCTTTTTTGAAGCTCTGTGAAGGGGACAAAAAGAAGTTCTACAATCTATTGATACAGAAGATGAAACTATGGTCTTGTATCATCATCCTCTGTCTAAAAAGGAATCCTTGGAATGATGGCGTGCAGGTAAAGCGTGATAAATAACCAGGGTATCTTTGTCAACCAAAGAAATGGCCACAATCTTTTGGGATTTTGAAAGCATCTTGATGATTGATTTTAAAGAAAAAAATGTCATAGTGAATATGGTTTATTATGCTACCTTATTGCATAGGTTAAGGAAAAATATTTAAGCAAAGCGTCAAGAAAAATTAACAAAAGGAGTCAGATACGATAACGCACTTGTTTCATTAATAACTCAAAAAAAGTTTGAAATCCTTAGTGTGCCAAACTACTCGCGATTTATTCGTCTAAGATCTAACAAACTTTTCACCTAGTTTTAAAGATTAATACTGTCCGGCGTCTAAAAACATCATATTTTTTTGAGTAATTAGTCCCTTTTGTAAAATTCATCGACTTTTTTTTTTTTGTAATTGATCCTCAACAAATCCAACTTTGTGCGCAAAGTGAAATTTGTCTCCTTCAAAATTTGTTGAGATATTAAGGCGTAAAACCAGTCGTTTAGATATAGAAGACAAGCATCGTCTTCAAGATACGATTCACTCTCTCCGTAGATTTGCCTGGGAGTAATATTCCGCATTGTAACGGCATTGCACACTATACGTGGCCCAAGCAGAGGAACGCCGTAAAATAAATAGACCTTGTTCTTCAGTTTTTTTACAACCTTTTTAGCTATAGCTTTTCTTAAAGTAAAAAATAAAAAAATATGAACTATTCCGACACGACAAAAATATATATATATTCTTCTTCTTCTTTTCCTTTAGCCTCTATTCACTCACTCCTGAGTATAGGCCTCTTTCTTATTTTTTTATGTCTCTGTTTTGGGTGATTTGGTGTCATTTTTTGTCCGTAGTTTGTTTGATGTTGTCAAACCAACGCTGTTGAGGTCTTCCAACACTCTGCTTTGTTAGTCTTGGTCGACATTTCACAATGCGTATTGTCTACTTATCAGGGTTTTGTCTTGCGACGTGTCTAATCTATTGCCACTTTAGTTCCGCTAGACGCTCGACAATATCTTTACTCTACTTTTGTCCGAGCTTTTATTTCGATATTACGTTTTTTGTCTTGTAAGCTTATTTTGAGCATAGATCTTACCTTTGCTCTTTGTGATATTTGTAGGCATTCTGCGTTTTCTTTGGATAGAGTTGCGGTTTCCAAACCGTAGGTGGCTACGGGTAAGACATAATCATAATATATTTTTCTTTCAAAGTTGATAGGTACTGTATTACTTTTAAAGATATGTTCCCGTATGCTGCCGAGCTCAGACGCACAATTCTAGTAATTTTGGCAGACCGTTTTCCTTGTCCTACTTGACGTAATGTTGGGCATACATATAACCGGAGATTAATCGACATAATAGGCCTACCAAATCAGCACATATAATTTGCCATGGACGAAAAACTTTAGATTGGGACAGCATGAAACTCAAAAGCTTTTTGGCGACACTTTTCATCGCAACGTTTTCCATATTGAGTCACGTTACATCTTAACATAAGCTAGAAGTACCAGTAAGATATTCTATAAAAAGTTTTGTAATCCCCAACGTGGCCTGTGGTTGGTACATCCATTCCTTCTTAAGAACTACTTTTATCGTAAATGGCCGGATAGGTAAGCTTCACTTGCTTATACAATACACAGCCTTCCACCCGCCAATCGGAGTAATGCAATGAGTTTTATTTTACCTTTTGTATCATCTGAAGATACTATTTGTCTGCAGTCTCTGACACCACAATTTCCTCACACTTTAGAACACCCATGATACTTTCCCCGTCAACGGATGACGGTAAAATTAAATTATTGAAGTCTCACAACCCAACGAAAAAGTCAGCTTTGGGGTTAGTTTAAGTTGTTCAACCACACAAGCGAGTAGTGATTGGATATTACCAAAAAGGCTAAATTTTCTAAACAAAGCTGTAATTTTTCAATGGCTCAAATCAGTGCTTCACATTCATGCTCTGTAGTATCATAATTCTTTTTACATGAGTTCAAGGTGCGGCTAAGGTAAATAATTACTTTTTTACCATTCGGATATTCTTAGCTTAACAGTGCCCTAATACCATAATCATTTGTATCGGTTTGCAGAACAAACGGACAGCAAAAAATAAGGGCAGTCACCAGGTTATTAAAAGTTTTCTTACAATCTTCCAACCAAAGAAATTTTTGGTGTTTTTTCAACAACGTAAAACAAATTCAAGTCTTTGGCTAAGGGCACTTGCTAATAGGCTGACTTGATGTCCAGTGACGAGAGATAATTAACCCGTCCCAAACAATACAATCTAATCCAATAACCAAGATGCTTGGCAAATCAACACAAAATCAAAACGACCCGTCCTTTTTAGGTATAAGAAGCACCATAAAAGACCATGGAGAATTTGACTTTTTTACTACGCCTGCTGCCAACATTTTATTTAACTTGCGGTATGTTTCTGTACATGAGGAAATACCGGATATATAATTTTAAAATAGTAACAATAATATTAGAATTATTACAATTTATACTTAATCTAATTAAATAAAAATCTGAACGTTGCACCATACAAGCTTGTTTGTGGAATCTATGTGACGCCAATATCAACGCGGTGTGCGACTCTTATTGAATTGGTAGACACAACACCGATACAAATCAGACCGTATGCGTACAACAACAAAAAAAGCATTGATATACGAGCCACATGCTAGCCAAAGGTGTCATTGAGCCAGTCGTCATTATTAAGAAGAAGGACGGTAAGCCGAGCTTTTGCGATGACTTCCGAGCTCTCGACGACGCTAGCCTAGACGAGGCGGCATTGCTCCCAAAGATTCAAGAGACTGAAGGATTTTTGGGCTGCAGTAATTTTCTCAAAACTAGCCCTGACCACCAATTATTGGCAAATTCTTATTTACCCGGGTAGTCAACACCTGACCGTCTTTGCCACACCGGACGGAGCAACTAACCACTTTAAGGTTATGCTTTTTAGTCTTAAAAATGCTTCTGCTACCTTTTAAAAGTTGATGGCTAAAATATTGGCAAGATAGATTGCAAAGTTTGTGCTTGTATACTTCGACATTATTGTGTATTCTACCAACTATCAAGATCACATGGGACATTTCAGGCGTGTAATGGAACCCTTGCAAGAGTACGGGCTAAGTTGCAACCAGGAGAAGTGCAACTTTGGTCAAACAAAGATCGAGTATCTGGGGCTCAAAATAACCGCCCAAGGAAACAAGCCGTTAGTGCATCACTTTTGGTTCATCAGCAACCATCCCCGGACTACAGCCCAAAAACAGCTTTGTAGCTTTATGGGCATTTGCACGTGGTTCCAGAAATTCGTGGTCAACTTTGCAAAGACAGCCGCCCCTCTTACGAACTTGCAAGAGACCAAATGGGAATTTCGATGGGACGAGATGGCCAAACAAGCCATGATCTTAGACCTGGTCTATAGTTTGTCTTTCAAACTAATGCAAGCAAGGTAGACATGGGAGCGGTATTTTATAAAGAAAAAGAAGACAGGAAGCGTATTATTAGCTACGCCAGCTCGAGGTTCATTCCAACAAACAAGAGTGCTACGCCATCACGTAGGCAATTAATATATATCCAGTCTACCTAAAATGTCGGTTTCTCTTAAAAACAGTTAACTGAGCGTTAGTATGATTATCTGACACACAAGACACGACCTCCAAATTTATGAGGTAGTTCTTGTTGCTCCCTGTCGAATTTAAATTTGACATACAGCATACACCCGGAACCAAAGACTATCCGCCAGATGCACTATCGCGAGCAGCAAAGCTAACAATCAGGATGGACTGGTGCCTCTCGACGCCATGGGCCCACCTGTCAGCATAAAAGGGCTATATCACCGACTATTACGGCGGAACCAAGGCCGCAAACGAATCATTGCATTTCAACCTTGGGGGGTACGGACTCCGTTATCGCCGTAAAAAAGACCCAAACTAAATTCCAGCAAATACGTAATATCCTTGCAAAATTACGCCAACAGTTCGCTTTACAGTTTTATCCCGACAGCTGCTTTTGCAAACATACTGCCAAGGATTACGTAGGTTTAATGGACACTACCCGTACGGTAAACCGGTACATACTGACAGTCATGGCTCAAAGCTTTGTCTAACATATTGAAAACAACCATAACCCTAAACGCATTACCCAGGGCCTCCAAAAACATAGTAAAAACATCATTCTCTGGGACAATTTATCGACTCTAGTACCCAGAACAACGTTATCCAGGCGTTTAGCGCAGGGCAACAATTGCCATGCCCACTGACATCTTTACGATGACCACCTCTATACCGACGACTGGACCGAGGAGATTTATCATGCTCTCCGGCACCGATACACCGGCTGGCACGCCACCGGGTATCCACAATCACTCTGTGGTATTGCTGTCGCAGGGCTTCATACAAACACGATGACGACCCTTGCAACGATTTGCGCCCGACTTCTGGAGCAATAATCCACCATAGAGTGGAGAAATTAGAGGAAGTCGTAGTTCACACACCACCATCTTCTGCTACACTTTAGAAGGAAGCGCAAACACCTGGGTATCACTTACGCGGCATTGCTCCAAACCAGATAGCGCTAGACCTTCGGATACGTGACAAACACCCCACGTATCCCGTAACTCTAAACCCCGGGAGCCTACCAGCGGGTTACTAAACTTTGCAACACACAAATCTATACTATTTGTATGACAGGCGCGCTTCCACTATTATGGAAAGCACTGTCGGTGACACCTGTGATACTGCCTAAAAATGGAACAATTTGGACCAATCAAGAAGCAGAATAACGGTATAAATATCAAGCTAATACGCTGCACAAATCAGTAACTGAAATCTCCTAAATCCTAATCTAAAAACAGAAGATACATGAGCCAAAAGGTTTTTAGGTATTCAACACTGAGTGGGGTTACGTCGGTAGGCACTTTTTCCTTCTCAAACCATCAAAAAAAGCACAAATTAGTACGACTCTAGATTTCAAAGTGACAAAATTGAATTGGCTATTTTTATTCAAAACTGTTTACAATATTCAATATTAGTCAATTTAACGTAAGTTACTAGCCTATTAAGCCCTTTTATTAATAATTCAATTAAAAAACAATCAAAAATCATTAGTTTTCTAAAGCACATGCCCAACTATTTTAATCTAATCCAACAAAATCTGCAGCTACATTTTAATTAAATATATAATATAAATTATATCTTTTTGAACAAAGGTTAATTACTCCATCCCCTAGTGGTAAAAACAAAAACAGAAGGTGATATAAGTAATTTAATCATGAAAAAAATTACTTAGTATAAATGAAAATTATTTATTCATAACAATATTAAGTAATATTAGTTTCATTTTCATTGCGGTCAGTTAGGTGAAGGCTACAGTTGAGTTCAAATGAATATGAAATATTTTGCTTTATTGATCATTTTTGGTTACCACAAGCTTTCTGTTTAATTAATAAACTAGTAAGTATTTATTTTAATTAGATTAGTAACGTAATGATAGAGTGAAAAGTGAAAACTAATAATTTTGAAATGCAAAAATTATTGTTTTAAAATATTTTTGAAACCTAACGCTAGTGCGCAAATTGGCACTGTGTAAGTTAAAATTTGAGACCCACTCTAACTACTAACGAACGTCACAGCTACTGAGAGACTGACGCTATATGAACAGGCACCAGCAGCTACCCGGTGTGGCTATTATTTTTGCGCAGTACTACAGTAGCTTGCGCCATTTATATTGTTTCCTCCAATCTAAACTAAATAGTGTCCTATCTACCCAAGTGTTTGTCATCAAGAGATTTGACGTATGACCTCTGTGCGGACATCAGAAGTTACTTTGTCACAAGAGAAAGTCGTGATTCAATCTCTTGAGTAAGAACACTTCGGTGGGTAGGTGGGCCACTCTAGACCATGACAACAAATTAGTAATTTGGATTGGAGTTGACATTTTACGTTTGAGGTTAAGTGGTGTCAGTTTTGAACGTCAGTTTTTGCCATATTACAATTTTTCAAATATAACTTTTTGACAATTGTCACTTTTATGTATTACTTGTGGACGTCACTTTTTACAGCTGTCACTTGATTGAGTGTTGTAAAATTTGACATTTCACTTATGCGCGTCACTTTTTGACAGTTCTAACATTTGATTTCATTTTTTGAGGTTTGGGTAGGTTATTTTTGAACAGATAGTTAGCAGTTGTCATTTTTAACTGTTATCACTCTATAAGATGTAACTTTTTGATAAAAGTCATTACTTAATGACATCACTTTTTGACACAAGTCATTTTTGCATAATTTATTGATGTCATTTATTGACATCACATAATAACTTTATTTTATTTATTCATGCCATTCTTAAGTCGTTTTTGAAAGTTGTGACTTAATTTTAAAAGAACTTTTTGACAGATTGACAGTGTATTTCAATTAATGATTTTACTGTTGTCAATATGGGATGTCACTTTTTGTTAGGTTATATAATATTACTTTTGAACATCACTTGTGGATGATGTCACTTTTTGGCAGATTTTTTTTTATATAACCTAAATTTTTTTGTTGTTGTCAAAATTGTGTAGAAGCTTTCAATAATTTGACAAAAATTGAGCTCAGTTTGTAGTTTTGTAACACAAGAGAGTGACCGACAAATGTCATTAAGTGAGAAGAGGAAGGTAACATGAATTGTCGGTCGGTGTTTTGAAAACATGTTTTTGCTCACCCACCTAAGTGTTCGTCATCAAGAAACTAGAAGTTATAACTACTTTCTGTGTTCCAGCAGCAAACATGAGAGAGCGACTGACAGATGTTATTACGTCAGAAAAAAGTAACGACATGACCATTTTTAAAAATAAACAGTTGGTGGGTGGGCGCGTACACAGTTCATAAATTGTGGGTTGGGGGTTTAAAAACGTGTTCTTGCCCACCCACTCAAGTGTTTATTAACAAGAAACTAGATGTTACATTTACTTACTGTGTTTCCGCAGGTAGCAAACAAAAGAGAGTGATTGACAGATATCATTAAGTCAGAAAAGATGTGACATAACCAATTTTACTCAGCGACCTTAACTAATTTTAAATTACGGTGCAAAATTAAGAACTAAAAACTTTGATTTTATTCAGAAAACATGTTTGTAATCTTAAATAGTAGCCAAAATGGTTATAGAAACAACTTTTTCGTTATTTTGTAAGAACGGTGTTATAACAAAATTCAATATTACGCTACAACCTAAAATACCTAACATAAAACTTGGTAAAGATTGTATTTGCAGTTTTGACTTGTGGCCAAAATGACAACAGAAACAAGTTTTTTGTTATTTTGTAAAAAAAAAAGTTGTATTAAAAAAATGACATTAAAATACAACTTTTCTGTTTTTTTTTAGTTTTTTTTCCAAAATTTAAATCGCGCTGCAACATTAATAAAGTTTAGATTATGATTAAAAAAAATAAAATTAGAATTTTAGATTCCCTTTAGATAACATATTTGTAACTTTTAAGTGCAATTTTTTAACAAATCTTTTTTTGGTATTCTGTAGTTTCATGGTTTTCATTTATTGCATTTTTTCAAACTAGGTTTAGTTGTTATTTTGTGTCATCTTTGTTTGGCTGTTTTCCTTTTTCTACTTCTGTTATAATTTGGTCAATTATTCTGTTGATGACGTTCTAGTTTAGGCTGTGTCTAAGGAACCCAAATTTATTCTCTTAAGGAAATTGACTAACTTCTTAATTTCACCTCATTGTTAAAATATCTGGAAGTGTGGCACATATGAATGTGATAATTCGTGCATGAACTTTCCAGTCTGTAGGTATGTATCAAGCCGTACATCAAGTAGCGTAATGCGCTCTGCTGTGCCAGTTTTATAAGAGTCACTTTAGATGTGGCCTGTGTTAGCTATCTTTTTCTTGCATTTTATTTTGCAAGGGTTTTCACTGTCAAAAGAAGAGTTGCCTGAGATGCAGCGACTTGTTTAAAAAATGCTGCGATTGCACGTCCAGGAATAGATTACGTGATGATCTTAGTTCCGGTTAATCACATTAATGTTATGTCCGAGAGTCATTTCTAGTATTATTGGATAGTCGTGGTTTGACTCACTATAGTTTCCACTTGGTTTACAACTTTAAGTTCTGCTTCATTGTAGAGTCGGTGTTGACAAGTGTCCGGTTTGGAGAACGTAGTTTTTTTAGACGTGGGTATCTTACCCTTGAGTTAAGCTAAGGTCATCCTGGTGATGTCCCAGTTTTCAGGCCCGCGTCTAGAAGCAATATAACCATGATATTAGTTGAAACAATTATAAGACAGTTTAGAATGGCCGGACAGTATAATTCCCACCACTATGCACACGGTAACACATAAAATTGAACTTAAAAACTACACCAAGTGCGATCTCCACGTTATTCGTACGATTCAAATAAAAAACCACCACTTACAAGCAGGTCAAAGATACGCTTTCTAATAGAATTATTAAGCAAACCACCAGCAAACACTGTGTACCAGTTGTATTGCTTAAAAAGAAAAACGGGTTGCCGCAATTCTATATTGACAAGACCAAAAATACATAAACTACAATTCACCAATATGGCCATTATAGCGGGATATTGCCATAATATGCTGGGATGAGTATATGGCGTAGGTCGCCTCTGAGATTCAAACCCTTGGCCGATAAACCTGACCCAACCACCGCATAGCCAGGTTAGAAGAAGACACACCAGTTGACACCGCTGCGCAACCCGGTCTACAAGGCAAACATGGTCAACAACATCGCTAAGCTGGTGATGTCATGCTTAATAGACTACGAGCAACCTATCACTAAGACATTGTTCACTAGGATTTGTTTTTCAAAAACTTAAAGACCGTTTCCGAGTTTTCCAATCACAGTTGAATTATGTTGAAAAAGTAAAAAAGTGTATTGCAGTTGCATGATTTGCAAATTCTAAAAATGCAAAATTAAATACCTGAGCCATCGGGTCACCGCAACAAATTCCTCAGCACTCACTTGACTTTGAACCGGGATTATCCGAACACTACGACCTAAAAGCAACTATGGAATTTTCTAGGCAACCGCACCTTGCTGCAAGACTACGTTTTAAAGTTTGCAAAAATCGCTACCCCGCTGACCAACCTGCAGGGAAAGAAGCCATTTTGATGGGATGAAAGGCCAATCAAGTTTTCAAAGAAGTGAAGGCAGCATTTGACCGAGTACTACATTTCCACTGACCTAAACTAAGCCCAAAATTTGTGCTGCATACAAACGCCAGCTACCTGAAAAAAAAGTTTTGGACAAGCCGTTTGTCAAAAAAAAAAACGAAAAACAAGGACCACCAATGTTTTGCAGCAAAGTTGAATAAGATTGTTGTTGCCGCAAAAGTGGTTGCTCTAATAGCGGCCGAGGTGCGGCCCCTCAATGTCCACATGAAGACACAGGCACTATTAGAGGCCCCAAAATAGAAAGTTAACAGGCGTGTTGTGTGCCAGCAGCAAGTCAAAGACTTGATTGAACTTGACTGCTAGCAGTCAAACAATCTACTTTGTAGAGAGAACTACTCCAAACAAAATACAGTTTTCATTGCAGTACTGAAAAATACAAAAAAAATTAATCAGCTTAAAGCGGTTGTGAAAAATCTCAGAAAATCATCAAGAGGCTCAAGAATCAACTAAACCACGGTGCACGACAATAGACGCATCGTCCACCACCGCAAGGATTCAAAGTATTGTTTGCTCTCTTTTACAGGAACTTCAATCCCGACAAAGAGACGCGCCGCATCCATGTCCTTCCAATCCGACGGGAACTCGTGCCACCAGAAGCAAAATCACTTCCAGGTAAAAGGTGATTCACAGGACTCAAGCCGAAAAAAAAACAATAAAAAAAAGAAAAACGCAATCCGTCTCACACTTCAACAACTTCACTTCTGGTATACAGAGAAATCTTGTAAATCTTTGTTCAGTGCCAGCTTCAAGAACTAACATCCTCACGGTAAACAAGGAAAAGCCACCTGCAATTTATATCACAAGGAAAGATAATTATTCAAGCCGCATAAGATTCTAATCCATCGTGCAATTGACACGAAGCAAAGAATCAAACTGATTCCTAGTTCTATAGATATTTTCCATAGAGCCATTGGTTACATGGATGAAGAAAGGATACATCACTTTTCTTATCAGACTGAAGCAGAAAATACCAAAGTGGTCCTGAGGGGTATCGCCGACTGTTTTACGGTCGATAATGTCACGGACCAACTTGCCATTAAGGTTTTGAATGCAACATTCCTTATGTTTGTGTAAAATGCGCAAGGTCTCATTCTTCAAACCAATGTTCAAGGAAGAACTCACTCCACAGCACAGAGACGTAAAACTGAGATCTTTTTCAAACAAGCGACTAACCACTTGAAAATTCTTACGCCCTCAACTGTTAAATTTGAAGCAAATTTGATTGCAATAATGTTCCTGGCTTTTGACTGAAGAGGAGACTTAAACTTAAAGCATTCAGTTTGCCACAGCACAATGCTAAAGACAAAGTACTTTTAAAGTAAACCGAGGCCTAGACTGTACTATTGCCATTCTATCATTATTTCCTAAAGCACTCTGAAGACGTACTTAGTATTGACCTAAGCCCAGACCATAACCCAGTATTCTTAGATCTCTATGGAAGATGTTAAGAGAGGGCTAAATCGTTCTACACCACTGACCATTTTTTTGTTTTCACATATCTTAGAAGAAATTGGAACAAATCGATTGGGTCTTGATAGGGAGACTAGAGAGCTTATCCTATCTCAAAATCTATCCACATTTAAGTGATAATGGTAACCCAACGGACTAAACCAAGCTAAACCGGCTCAATGGTGATGTAAAGAAACCAATCAGAGTGCACAAGAATCAGTACACCATACACCGTTTCCTTTCATGCATGCTAATAATGGTCTGAAAAACACTTTGAAAGGCAAAACCAAAGCATTTGATGACAGCCATGAGCCCTAATTTACGCTAGTCTAGATATACTCCTAAAACGTCTTGGATTCGATCTGAGATTAATAAAACTAATTATTCCCACCTTAAAGAAAAGACATAAGCCGTAAAGCTGTATGGACACGTGTCTCTAAATTCTGATTATAAATTTGGTTAACATTTTTATACAAAAATTTGGTATCCATAATAAAGAAATTATAAAACAATTACACTTTGCCTCAATTTGTTCTTAAAGCCTTACAATCTAAAGTTACATATATATTTAATATTGATGAAATAAAACGACAACTAAGTTTTTACAACAAATACTTTATTGATATAAATATGTATTACTAAAGAAATATAAATCAATACAAACAAAAGTTTACGACTCATGTTTCATTAATATATATTTCTTTAGTAATATAAATTTATATCAATAAATTATTTGTGTTAAAAACTTAGTTATCGTTTTATTTCGTCATTATTATGGATTACCACATAGTAAAAGTCGCAACAACCATCTTTTTTATTTAATTGTATTGCATCTCATTGTAAATATGTAAATTTAATTTTACATCAAATATTTTTATTTACTTGTATTACTATATTGTAGCATCAATTAAATTCACCAAATTGTGATGAACAATAAGCACGCATACTTAATGTAAAGAATATTTGTAAATTGATTAGGACCGATAAAATTATTTTTAATTAAAAGATGTTATTATTATTTTTTACTATATATAAGTTATTAATTATAACAAGTTTGCTTTTTAGTTTAATTTTCGATCCGTCTAGTTATCTTATTGTTATTGGAGAAAGAAAGCGACATTAAAGAATTTCGACCTCGTTTAGATTGTAGCTGCATCAAAAAGTACAAACATTTATTTGTTAAAATAATATTATTATTATTTTGGAAAATACTAAATTAACTAAATACACAAAGAAAGTTTTAAAACGTTGTTTATTGTTTGTATCATTGCTGTGTATTTATATGCAACCACGTATGCATGCAATCTGTATGTGTAGTTGCATATATCGAAACACTGGTATGCAATTAATAATAAAATAAAATTGTTTTATATTAAAATTAATCTAAACGCAATATTATGCATTTTTAATAATAAGAAGGAAGTGTCAAACCAAAATTTAATAAAAACATACTCCAAAGTACTCAACTAAAATAATTTCTAGTATTATTATATTAGCCATAAAGATGCAATAACATTAATTGAGAAAAAAACCTTGTTATTATAAAAAATAGCTTGTTCTACTTTTTGTGCAGTGTAGTGTAGTGTAGTATGACCAAAGACGTAATAAAAAACAAACTATTTTTTTGCAACTGTTGTGTTCTTTTATTAAAATAATGTACATACTAGCTTACTCTCTTAAGACTAATTCTAACATAATACTGAATTAGTAACAGTGCATAGTATAATATACAGAGTGATTCTTAATCCATGCGCATAAACTCGAAGAATTATAGTATATTATTGATAAATGATAAAAAAATGTAGTAAAAGTTTTATAATAAATAAACTTTAATCAAACAATGATCGAGTATCTGAAGCTCAAAATAACCGCCCAAGGAAACAAGCCGTTAGTGCATCAATTTTGGTTCATCAGCGACCATCCCCGGCCCACAGCCCAAAAACAGCGTTGTAGCTTTATGGGCATTTGCACGTGGCTCCAGAAATACGTGGTCAACTTTGCAAAGACAGCTACCCCTCTTACAAACTTGCAAGGGACCAAATGGGAATTTCGATGGAACAAGATGGCCAAACAAGCCATTATCTTAGACTTGGTCTATAGTTTGTCTTTCAAACTAATGCAAGCAAGGTAGGCATGGGAACGGTATTTTATCAGGAAAAAGAAGACAGGAAACGTATTATTAGCTACGCCAGCTTGAGGTTCATTCCAACAAACAAGAGTGCTAAGCCATCACGTGGGCAATTAAAATATATCCAGTCTACCTAGATTGTCAGTTTATCTTAAAAACAGACAACAAACAACGTTAGTATGATTATCTGGCACACGGGACACGACCTCCAAATTCATGAGGTAGTTCTTGCTTCCTGCCGAATTCAAATTTAACATACAGCATACACCCGGAACCAAAGACCATCCGCCAGATGCACTATCACGAGCAGCAAAGCTAACAATCAGGATGGACTGGTGCCTTCTGACGCCATGGGCCCACCTGTCAGCATAAAGGGGCTATATCACCGACTATTACGGCGAAACCAAGGCCGCAAACAAGTCATTGCATTTCAACCCTTGGGGGTACGGACTCCGCCACCGCCGTAAAAAAGACCCAAACTAAATTCCCGCAAGTACGTAATATCTTGGTTAATTACGCCGTTGGCGTTACAGTATCATCCCGACAGCTACCCTTGCATACATATTGCCGAGGATTTGAAAACAACCATAACCCTGGACGCATTACACAAGCTAGGCCTCCAAAAACATAGTAAAAACATCATTCTCTGTGGCAATTTATCGACTTTAGTACCCAGAACACCGCTATCCAGACGTTTACCGCAGGGCAACAATTGCCATGCCCACTGACATCTTTACAATGACGACCTTTACACCGACGACTGGACCGGGGAGATTCATCATGCTCTCCGGCACTGATACACCTGCTGGCACGCCACCGGGTATCCACAATCACTCTGCCGTAATGCTGTCGCAGGGCCTCTTACAAACATGATGACAACCTTTGCAACAACTTGCGCCCGACTTCTAGGGCAATCCACCATAGAGTAGAGAAATTAGAGGAAGTTGTTGTTCACATACCACCATCTTCTGCTACACTTCAGAAGGAAGCGCGCACACCTGGGTATCACATACGCGGCATTGCTCCAAACCAGGTAGCGCTAGACCTTTAGATACGTGACAAACACCCCACGTATCCCGTAGCTCTAAACCCCGGGAGCCTACCAGCGGGTTACCAAACTTTGCAACTCACAAATCCATACTATTTTATTTTAAATAGCAAATCTGACACTTTAATTACTTTTTATTTCAAAAAATCTCGCAAATAAATGACCTGGTACAACCCAAAATATAATTTCACGTTCAATATTAGTCAATTTAACGTAAGTTACTAGCTTATTAATCCCTTTTATTAATAATTCATTTAAAAAACAATCAAAAATCATTAGTTTTCTAAAGCACATGCCCAAGTATTTTAATCTTTAACGCAACAGAACCTGCAGCTACATTTTAATTAAATATATAATAAAAATTATATCTTTTTGAACAAAAGGTAATTACTCCATCCCCTAGTGTTAAAAATTAAAAAAAAGGTAATATAAGTCATTTAAACATGAAAAAAATTACTTAGTATAAATGAAAATTATTTATTCATAACTATATTAAGTAATATTAGTTTCATTTTTATTGCGGTCAGTATGGTGACGGCTACAGTTGAATTAAAATGAATATGAAATATTTTGCTTTATTGATCATTTTTGGTTACCACAAGCTTTATGTTTAATTAATAAACCAGTAAGTATTTATTTTAATTAGATTAGTAACGTAATGATAGAGTAAAAAGTAAAGAACTAATAATTTTGAAATGCAAAAATTTTTGTTTTAAAATATTTTTGACACCTAACGCTACTGAGCAACTGACGCTATATGAACAGGCTCCAGCAGCTACCCGGTGTAGCCATTATATTTCCGCAGTACTACAGTAGCTTGCGCCATTTGTACCTCCTATCGTGTAATCTAAGTGGTTCATCCTTTGTCCTGCACATCATTTCTAGGGAATGACTAATGATACGGGATGCCGAAGCAGAGGATCGGTCTGCCAAATTTTTCGGTTTTATGGGTATTGTTTTAGTTGCTTTATTGTGGTGTATTTAAATGACAAAAAAATCCTTTGTTAGTTTTTTTATAGAAAAAAAGATAAGATTTTTACCGTGCTAGAAAAAGGTATAGCAATTTAAATTATTTTCTCAACATTGAGCGTTTATGTCATCAATAATTTATTATTTTTAATATAATATAAATTAGTTTAATATTTTCTTAAATTTAATAAACGTTATATAATGTTTCCTCCAATCTAAATTAAATAGTGTCCTATCTACCAAAGTGTTTGTCATCAAGAGATTCGTTGTATGACCTCTCTGCGGACATCAGAAGTCACTTTGTCACAAGAGAAGGTCGTGATTCAATCTCTTGAGTAAGAACACTTGGGTGGGTAGGTGGGCCACTCTAGAGCATGACAACGAATTAGTAATTTGGATTGGAGTTGACATTTTACGTTTGAGGTTAAGTGGTGTCACTTTTGAACGTCAGTTTTTTCCAGATTATATTTTTGTCAAATATAACTTTTTGACAATTGTCACTTTTATGTATTACTTGTGGACGTCACTTTTTACAGCTGTCACTTGATTGAGTGTTTTGTGTTTACTACTTTGAACTTGCCTGATCATTATCTGAAATATACTGACCACATTGTACCAACAGATCCAAATTTACCGTTATTTTTAACGAAACTAAAAGAAACCATGAATGTACTGCTACCTTGCCAAACAAGATTAACTAAACGAAATTTTTTCGTAAGCCCTGATTTAACAAAATGTTCGCATGTTTTTATTCGAAATGACCATGTTAAAAAGTCTTTGGAACCAACTTTTTCCAGACCTTTTTTAGTTATTTCTAGAACGTCGAAATTTTTTGTAGTTTAATTTAATGACAAGCAAGACTCGGTTTCAATTGATCGATTAAAACCAGCTTATTTAGAATTGTCAACAATTTCATTTAAAAGTAAAAAGACAGTTCCATTTAAACATTGTGTTTATTTTAGTGGTTAATATTTTTTTCTTTTTAGTTTTTTTTTACATTTCGGGGGAAGTAGTCTAGCGTGTTTTAGTATTTATATTTTTTTTTATATGTTATTATTATTTTATATTAATGTTAATTAATTAAGCAAGCCATAAAATTTGTAGTTATGGTAACATTATTGATAATGAAAAATAATATAATTATTTTTATGTAAATCCACACACCATTTTGAATAATCTCTTTAACATCATTTTTTATGATGTAATTTATAAAATGTAACCTTTTACTAAAGAATTAAATGGAAATTTAATTATGGCTACCATTTGGTAAACAACTAAAAGCCTACAGTTCTTGCAAAACTTAATGCAACGTTATATTTATCAAGTTTTAAATTTGCAATTTCATCATTATTTAAAAAGTGTTCGCTAAAACACAAAACACCAAAATTATTTTCAGTTACATTTAAAAACATTTCAAATTCTTCAATTTTATTACGTAAAAAGCTAATATTTAAGTGAAGGAAATTAAATGTGTCTGTCTTTGTTATTTTCGTTTCCTCGAAAAAACTGAAATCTGGAAACTTTATCGCCTTTAGGCCAAACCTCCGGGTTCATAAGATTGTCCTTCAAGTCAAATGAAGCTTCAAGTTTAAAGGATTTAAAATTCCCTATGTTTGGGATTTGTTTACAAATAAATTCTTTGTTTTTAAATTGCGAGTTGAGATATTCAACTAGATTATCAGCCGTGTAAATGTTTTTTACTTTACTGACAAAAAACCAACATTTTTTTTTCAACTGCCATGTCATTTTTTTCACCAGACTCAACAACTTTTTTATAAAATGGATTTGTTTTATTTAAAAGTTTTGTATTTGCATTTTTTACAGGTGCTGTACATTTAAATTTGTTGTTGTTTATTTTTTTTTTGTTTATTTGTATTTTTTTTCTTGACAATAGTATATCCCTCTTTATCAACATTACTGCCAACGCTGGGTACATTATTTTTGTTTGCTTTCAAATTTAGAAAATCCCACTTCTTGGGAGACAGTAACCTACATATCATTATGTAGGTTTAATTTTGTTCTTCCAAAAGAAAAATATCATAACCATAAAATAACATAAAAACCTACATCTTATACATCATAACATACAATTTATAGAAGCATTATTTTACTGTTAGCCTTTGTACAGAAAATTTGAGATGTACATACTTGTTGCATCACGGAACAATGAAAGTCAAACACTAAACTTGATGTGTACACCATTCCACATTTCAAACTCTTCTCAAATTTTTGCAGGGATGAGAAAAAACACAGAGAAGTCGCAATTTACAGAGAATTGATGTAGAATCATCCAACATGCTAAACATTAATAACATTTCAGTTAATAAAAATTGTCAAAAACAATGTTAAATTGACAATTTATAGCTGTTTAAGACGTATGTTTGTATTCAAACAATCAGAGAACGTCTTCAACAGTGTCTTAAGTGTTCTGTACAAGTTTGGTGACAATTGGACAAGAATTATAGTTTTTAATAACACGCATGCAAGTCTAAATTCAAAAACATCGGCCACCTCTGTGGACCGACCGACCTAAAATTCAGAGTGAGTACGCTAACTAAAAGTGTCTGTACTATTTTTGCGGATTTCTAAAAACTCTTCTATCAAACTATTTGCGAGCGCCTCCACAATCGCAAAAAAGTATTGACGACCAAAGCGAGGCTAAGTGTAAAAGGAGCAAGTATTTTTGATGTTCAGGTCGAATGATTAGTTGCCAAACGATTGTATTGCATTTGTGTTCCCAAAGATGATGAATTTTCCTTGGTTGGCACATGTTTGAAGTAGTCTGAGGGGAATGGTTTGTTGGGGTAGATGTATATAAAGTAGATGAATATGTTGCCCATTACGCTTTGCAGCAAAACTGCCACTACGTCTAAGTCTGTTCATGAGGGTGGGGGTGTTGATATTAGAAATGGAAAGAAAGGCATCATAAGTTATAACCACGCCTCCTGATTGGCCCACAGCATTTTTATGATGAATTATAAATTTGGAAAGTAATAGGTTTATTCTGGATAATTTTATTTCTTGCGCGTCCACCCACAGGTATTTAGGATATGGCAAATATTAAGAGTTTAGGAGCCATTATGGCTTAACTTCACAAGTTATATGTACAGTGTTATCTGTATAGTAGATTCGGATTAGGAGACCAAGGAATTGCAAAGTATAACGGTTTACGATCTATAAGATTTAAAATTACCCTTTAACTGTTAATGAATTGGTGTCTCCCGACCTTCCATCAGAGTTTTTGCAACCAACAAATTAGATTTGCTTTTACTATTGACATTAATGGCTCCTGGAACATCACAAGTGAGAGTTAATTTTTAATTTTTTTATCATTTCAAGTAAGTGGAATAACATTTAAAACAACCCGCTCATAATCTATAAATTTGTGTACTTTGCCTACTCATCCAAATGTTTGATTGATATAAATTTTTTATTTTAATCAATCTCACATCTGTTGTGTTCCAGCAGTCACTAATGTTTATATAATTCTAATCTCTTGAGAACAAACGGCTGGATGGACGGGGGACACCAATTCATTAGATTGTAAGTGGGTACTTTTAAACATTATTCCCGCCCACCCAGAAGTTAAATCAATTAAACACATGTGGTCTTCCAGAAGTCACTAATGTTAAAAGTAAGGGCAATTCTAATTGCAATTATTCAGGTGGGTAAGCGAGGTACACCAATTAACTAATAGTGGGCGGGTACTTGTAAAACTTGTTCCCGTCGACCCGCTTAACTGTCCGTGATGAAAAAATTAGACTACAATCACTTGGGTGGGTAGGCGGAAACTACAGTCAAAACTACTGTCCCGCCATCAATTAACTAAATGCCTCACCCACCCACCTGAGTAGTAGCAATTATTAAATAAAAAATTTGCCTACAACTGTTTGGTTGGGTAGCCACGGATTATAAGATTTAAAAATACCCGCTCACTATTAGTGAATTGGTGCACCACGTCTACTCACCGGAGTGTTTGCAATAAAGAAGTTAGAATTGCTTCAACTATTAGTGACTGTTGGAAATTTTAGATATATATAAAACCTCTGGATTACTGGTGTTTTGAGATGTGACGTTTGAGGTTACTCTGAGGCGCCCCAAAATTTGACGTAAGAGGATATTGCTCTTTCCGGGTGCATATCCGTCTATCCTACAATATGACGTTCTGAGAAAGAGCGTAGTCAACCGAACACAAAAATATGCACCCCGGTTCATAAAGAGTAAATACAAAAATACAAAAAAGTACAAAACCATAAAAATACAAACATTTTAAAATTTTAAAACTAAAAAGAAAAGAAATAACAGTGTTGATATAAATTAAATTTAAAACTTGTGAGAATAAAATTCTGACATACTGTAGGGTTTCATGTCATACAGCATTTGAAACACAGATTGCTTTATTAGATTATAACTAGATGTTTCTGTAAGTCTGCGTGGTAGAAAGTTAAATATTTTTATACAAGAATAAAAAAAACTTTTTTCATATTTACTTAGTCTGCCTGGCGGTAACAAATACGTCTGGTCGTGTCGTTTATTGTAAGACAAAGTAGTTTTTTGAAACTAATTTTTATGTTTATTCTATATAAATTTTGTACATTCTAATATGTACAGACCAAATAATGTCAACACTCCAGCAGATTTGAACTTTCCTCTACAACTCTTTTGAAGGTTAACTTAAGCATAATTCTAAGTGCGTTTTTGTGCAAAAAATACTTTACCAGCTTCAGAAGTGCTACCCCAAAAAATTATCCCATATCTGGTATAAGAAATTATATTATCATAATAAAATAGTTTGCTTATATTGTAATTGGTTGTTTTTGTTAAAATTCTCAATCCAAAACACGCCCGACTCACTTGCTTGATATATGATAGAGTCAAGTTGTATTCCCAAAATTTGTACAGAATTTGTGAAATTATATGTTGTGTTATTAAGTGTGATTAATTCAGATGTTAGTTGTCTCTGGTTTGATTTAAAAAGAATGCAACTTGTTTTTTCTTCATTAAGTATTAATCCATTATTCACAAATCATGTTTCTAAGAATTGCATAGCAAGATCATCTATGTCTATAATGTCTGGATAAGTGTTTGCCCTGAGCAATAAGGTTGTATCATCTGCGTAATTTAGAATCCTACAGTTAATAATGATGCTACTTGACATATAATTTACAAAAACTATGAATAGAAGCGTGCAAGCTACTCGACCTTATAGTTAGTCCAGTATTAGATTTTAAATTTCCAAACAGATATAAACTTATAAGTTTATTTGCGACGCCTTTGACACTGTAACAATCTAATTTTGAAAGTTGCGCTTGTGAGCGGGAACAAGATTTAAAATTACCCGTCTACTATTAGTGAATAGGTGTAACACACCATCTAGAGATTAGATCAATCAAACACTTAAAAGTCACTAATGTCAAAAGTAGGTGTAATTCCAATTTTATGATTATAAACACTCAGGTTGGTAGGCGCGCTATACCAAGTCATGGATTGTGAGCAGGTGCTTTTGAATCTTGTTTTGGAATTGTGCCCAGTTTTGACATAAGTGATTGCTGGAACATCACAAGTGTTTGATTGATCGAACTATATATAATAGTTTGAACTAAAATGCTTACACAGCAGCCCAAGTGCTTGTTAATAAAATATTAGAAATTTTTCTTCTTCAAAACCGTTAGAACTAATTATGTCAGAAGAGGCGTTGGTGATACCAATTTCTTAATTACCAACAGCAGAAATTTTTTCTACAAGAATTACAAGTCTTAATGTCACAGGAGCCAATGGTGATACCAATTTCTTAATGACTAAGAGTTGGGTAGGTGAGTTGGTCACTCCAGTTATTGATTACTAGCCAAAAGTTTTAACTAAAATGCCCACCGATCCAGAAATTATTTTTTTTTTACAAACAATTTTTAATGTCAAAGAAGGGAACAATAATGCCAACCTCTTAATGACCAAGGATCACTTAAATTTATGATTACCAGCCAGTAGTTTGAACAGAAGTGCACAACTACCCACCAAGTGTTACTGTTCAATAGATTCAAACTTTCTACTTTCTACAAACGTTAGAAATTTTTAACTCAGAAAAACAGTTGTGATTGTATTGTGAGTATTTAAAAAAAATTAAGCTAAAAGTTAGTACGGAGTTTCTTGTTTAGGATATTATCTGCACAAATGCACTAAAGTGTTCCATGATGTGATGTGTGAAGTGATAGTTAGTTGCGGTGTTGTTGTTATTTTGTTTTGCTGTCGGTTAATAAGAGATTATTGGCTGGAGCCGTTGGCACTATTTATTATTGCGTTTTCATTAGTTTAAGAAATTGTTGCTTTTCATGTAAGTCCGCTTACTGTTAACGTATTGCAATTGATGGTTGTAACATGAAGTCAACCGATTTATAGTAGTCCGTTTGATTGGTGAAATAAGGCTCTGCCCACGCGCGTTAGTTCACCCACCCTCTTAGGCTCAGTTTTCAAATTATTCTTATGGAAATATTTTCCAGGTGTCATTAATTGTTTTGGTTCACTGTATTATTGCTTTGGGCAAGAATAGTCTATAAAATATTAAGTGTCCACTAGGGTTTTACTATGACACTGAAACACTCGCAACATGGTCTAGTTTGAAATCGTTCTATGTTTTTCAGGCTTCTGTACACTGTCGTGGCACATGTTCTTTAGTACAACTTTTTGCAAACTAGATCGTAAAGTACTATGCAGAAGTGTTACATTGCGCGATATTTACCAAAGATATTGATCAAAGTAAGTTGCTCTTCTTAGTCTTTACGTGCTCATTCACCAAGTGCAGGTGTGTCGGTTTCAGGATGTCCTACCTGCCAAAGTTGTCTTTTTCGTTGTGATAGACGGTAATAACGGTGTTGGTGAGCTGTGCATGGGCTGCTCAAACAATTTTTTTCTATTTACTCATGTCTGGTATAATGCCAGATATTTGTTTGTCAGGTAGATACAAACAGATATCTGGCAAACCGGTGGCGCCGCTTATGCTCCGGTCTGGTTCATTTTGTGTTGCTATAGATATGTCTGGGGTTTGTCCGGAGTATATGTCTGGAAACGTCCCAAAACTGTTTGAGTTTGTTGACTAAAGTCCCATCTGTTTTGACAACATGGTATCGACTTAATGGGACCATGTTGTTGTGGTCACCCAAATGACTAGTTGGTCTGCCATCCTTTCTCAAGGATAGCTGCAAGTTGTTGTTGTTCTTTTGAGCGTCTGTCGCCGGGTTTTTCTCTTCTCGAGTTGTTTGCTGGGTCGTGAAGATGCACTTCTTTGTCTCACCTTGGTTGCCATTTGTTACTATTTTTCGAGTCGAGCATGCGTTGTGAGTAGACGTATAAACGCTGTGCGGTATTAACACGATACGTAAAAGTAGTTAACTCTTTTATAAAATTGAAAATTGCAAATTGCAAAGTGATTAAGAAAAGTGACACATCTTGTGTAAAAACAATAATTAACATGGTGCTTACAAAACAGCAAGTAGCAGATATTGAATTGCTTATCGTTGGTGCATTTGAAAAACAGCTAATAGTAAAGGCTCTTACGGATTCAATATCATCTATACTGAAAAATCAATTAAAAGTAGCTATGCAAAGTTTTGAATCAAGAATAAATGATTTAAATACTGAAATACAATCGCTAAAAGAAGAAAATAAATTCCTCAAGAATGAAAACACTAAAAGAACAATCGATAGCATAGATCAGCGTATGCGAGAAAACAATATCTGTATATTTAACCTTGAAGAGAAACAGGCCGAAACTACAGAATCAGTTGTTCTTTATTTGTTTGAAAATAAATTAAATTTAAAAATTGAATCAACGGCAATTGATCGCTGTCACCGAATCGGCACGACCGTTCCAGGAAAAATACGACCTATCCTAGTTAAATTTACTGTTAATAAATATAAATACAGTATAATGAAACAAAAAAAAAATTGCTAAAAAACACAAAAATTGGGATTCAGGAAGACAAAAATGAGAGTCGAATTGATAAGGAATGCTTCTGAAAAATATGGAAAAGAAAATGTATGGACCAGAAATGGATCAGTTTGTATTAAAACTCAATTAGGAATTCAACAAATCTACGATATTGATGATGTAGTTAATTAATTGTTCTTAGTTTATAATTAATATGTTTCAATTGTCTTTTCATTTCAAATATGTTGCTTATTAACGATTGTATGTATACGTGTTTTTACTGCGCAGTGGTTGATTTATGTCATTAAATTTGATTTTATATAATATAATAATAGTATGTCAAGTACTCTTAATGCTTTACATGCAAATATAAGATCACTTGTAGCCCATATTGGATTGCTTAGAGAATTTTTAAACTATAACTGTTATGATATAATAGCTCTTTCTGAAACGTGTTTAAATGGTTCAATTGATAATAACATTCTCAAAATTGATAATTTCAGTTTGATTAGAAATGACCGAAAACAAAAAGATGGAGGTGTAGCTATCTATATTAGAAATGGTATTCGCTTTGAGCAAGTAAATAACTTGAATTGTATTCATTTTAAACAAATATGGATAAAATTAAAACTACACAATAAAAAAAGTCTTATATTTGGTGCCGTATATAGACCTCCAAGAACAAATTGCACTGCAGATATTTATGAATTAGAAAATGTCTTGACTGAATATATTACATCAGAAAGTTTAGTGATGTGTCTAGGTGATTTCAATATAAACATGTTAGATTTTGAAAATAATACTACTATAAATTTAAATAACGTTTTAGAATCTCTAAATACTAGACAAATTATATCAGAGCCAACAAGAGTAACACATTTAACAAGTACATTACTTGATATCATAATAATTGATAAAGAAATTAAATTGATATCCTCAAATGTTATTGACAATTATTCAATAACTGATCATTATATGATTTCATGTAAAATTGCTTTAGATATAGAAGTAAACAAGTTATCTAAACATTTTTATAGAAACTTTATTAGTATTGAATATGAACGTTTTAATTCCGACTTGCAAAGCCTACCTTGGAGAAATATTTACCAACTTGATGATATAGACGATATAGTAAATCTCTTTAACAAAAACATGTTAACAATTTTTGATTTACATGTACCAATTATTCAAAGCAGGATGCGAAAAAATTTACGTAAACCTTGGATTACGGACAATTTAATTTTGATGATAAAATTGAGAAATAATGCATTGCGCCGATATAAAACTACTAAAAACGTTTCTCATTTTGATTATTATAAATTGTTAAGAAACCAAACAACATTCGTTATGCGGCAAGAACGTAAAGCATATTTAAATTTTAGATTTAGTCAAAATAGCAATAAGTCTATGTGGGAAGGCTTACGAGAATTACAAATTCATTCAAACAAAACAAAACCAGACTTGCCAATTAACTTAACAACAAATATTGAAGCCACTAATGCTCATTTTACAGATATTCCTAAAATCTCCACAAACGTTTCTAACACCATTCAATACTACAATACTACTCAAAAATTGAACATTGGTCAAAACCTTACGTTTGTTAAAATATCAAGTTTTGAAGTAAATAAAATTGTACATAGTATAAAATCAAACGCTTATGGCAGCGACAAAATTAACATTAAGATGATACCACTGAGTTGTCCCTTTATAATTAACATTTTAACTTTTATTATTAACTTCTGCATTGAGAAAAGCGCATTTCCTAAAGCCTGGAAACATGCTCTTGTAACACCGTTACCGAAATGTAGTGAACCTAAAAGTTTAAAAGATCTGAGACCAATAAGCATTCTTCTTACATTATCAAAAGTTTTTGAGAGAGCTATTCAACAACAGTTACGATCAATCTCTATATTCTTACAAACTACTACTAGATTTTCAGTCAGGTTTTCGTCCTGGTTATAGTTGTACTACTGCATTAACACATATTACAGATGATATTTTATGCGCTGTAGATAAAAGCAAATTGACTGTTTTAGTTATGTTTGACTTCTCAAAGGCTTTTGATCTTATTGATCATAAAAATACTTTGCTCAATGTTACGGTTCATGACCTTAAGTCAAAAGGCTATAGCATTGTTAACTTCATATTTAACAAATTGCTCACAAAGTGTACGTATAGGAAATGAAATATCGTCATCTGTCATAGTCAATAAAGTGGTTCCTCAGGGATCTATTTTGGGTCTTCTTTTATTCACTATCTATACATCAGAATTACCGAAATCTGTAGCAAACTGTCAGTATCACGCATATGCTGATGACACTCAATTATATTATTCTTTTGATAAAACGGAGTTAAATAGTGCGCAAGAAATAATTAATTCAATCATCAATAAATCATGGACTAAAAATTAATCCATCAAAATTTGCAGTAATGGTATTTGGAAATTAAAAAAATAGACAGCTTGTAGAAAACAGTATGATGCTGATCATTGATCAACAATTTATGACATTTTCAAAATGTTATAAAAACCTGGGATTACATATAGACCCTGCTCTTAGATTTAAAACACAAGTTTCAAAAATGATTGGAAAAGCTTAAATGACACTTAAATCACTATATGCTCATCGACATGTAATGAATACAAAGATAAAAACAACACTATACAACTCTTTAGTACTTAGTCACTTCAATTATTGTGATGTAGTATATGGCAATTGTCTTGATGCATTTGATAGAAATCGAATTGAAAAAATGCAAAAATCTTGAGGTTTATATACGGCATTAGAAAACACCAACAAATATCACACAAATTGAAAGAAACTAAATGGTTAAACATGAGCAATAGACGTAAATTACATTCTATTTGTTTTTATCATAAAGTTATTACAAGTAAAACACCACCATATCTTGCCAATAAATTGTCATTTCGCACTGATGTTCACAACCTCAATATTCGGAATAGAGGGCTATTAACTACTCCACGTTTCAGAACAGAAATTTTTAGGCAATCTTTTTCTTATAACATTGTAAAAGCTACTAATTATTTTTATTTTAAAGGTTTTTTAGACATAACTACGGCGCAATTATTTTACATTGTCATAATATCATTACAAACTCATAAAACCAGTACTATTTTTGTCCTGTATGTATGTATAAATGTTGTGTGTATCGTTTATTTTAGTTTTTAGTTATTAGTATTAGTGCTAGTGGAAAACCATCTAATGGTTTACTGAACTAGTTCCAAATTGACTTCCATTTCTCTTATCATTTATTGTATTGTTCTTCTTTTTAAGTATGTATTTTTGAAGTCAATAAAAAGATTATTATTATTATTATTATTACTAGCCGAGCACACGCAGATAATATTGCACACCGCGCCTCAGTACCGCAAACAAAGAATTGATATTATGTAAGAACATTTCTAGAACAATCTCGAAAGCCTTCTTTGCTAAGCACTTTTGACCTTTCCTTAAGGACAAACACGGCCGCATCCTTACTAGATAGATAGATAGATAGATAGATAGATAGATAGATGACATATGACGTAATCATGGGTTCCTGGATTCATATAAAAATTGTCATATTACTCTTTACCAAGCCGACAAGAGTTTATCCCAATTCATCGTAGACCTTTTTTTTGCTGTATGTGAAGCACTACGTTGGTTTCCAATTAGTAAAGTGTGGAAAGCAGAACGTTATGTCTGCTCTACTTACTTTAATTGAGTAATACTGTGGTTGCGTTTGTACATATAGTGATTGAATATCTTCTACTACAATGTGAAAATAAACTGTACTAATTTTAGTTTTTGTCATTTTTAATATTTTGGTCAAATTCCAAAACAAATGTTAGCCAAGTCGCAAACCCAAATGATGTTAAAGTGAATTCTAATAACAATAAATAAATTGTTATATTTTATATACTAATTTTAATTTTTATTAGATTTTGACAAACTAGTTAAGTTTTAAACTTAAAACCTAAAATTAACAAAAAATATATTCTTAAAGTGTAAGTTAAACTTGGAAGTTGCATAACTTTTTTTACTATTGGCTGAAAATAACACAATTCACATTTTTGTTTGTTTTAAAAACTTGTTATTTGTTATTATAGTTACTATAATTTAAACTGATAAAAAAAAAAACAATTTTAGAATGTTTTAAAAATTAAAAAAAATAATCATTTAACACATTAGCATGCTAGCGTTAAGCATTAAATAATATATATATATATATATATATATATATATATATATATATATATATATATATAATTTCAAAATAAATAAAACAAATGCATTATTTGTATTTTGATGAATAAACAATTGCGTGTAACCATAGCAAACTATAATCAAAACAAAAATAAAAATCTATATTTTAAGTAAACAATTCGTGGCTTTGAAAATTAAATAATATACACAGAAATTATTATTTAGTTTGTTGGTGTCGATCTAAGCTTGTAGAGTATATAATGATACTATAAATAGTAAGATAAACTTTTTGTATTAATTGTTGTCACACTTTTTGTGATTGTTTATTATTTTACTAATCTTTGTTCTCTAGCATTATCTCTAATAAGTTGTTCATTTCTAGGTTTAAAGGACTTGTTTCAATTAAGGACCGTGTGGATGACGGAATCTTTGCTTCCGCAGTGCATGCATGCATCGGAGTTCTTTTTGTTTTGAACCTTTTCAGGTAAGCTCCAAAATTTTTTTTCCATCAAACTTTTCCAAATTCCGACAAGTTTTTGTATATGCACGGTCTCGCTCTCAGTGAAGATATAAATTTGCTGTTGTGTGCTGCTTTCAGTGATAGCCTCCCGTACGCCCTCATATGCGGATCACCACACCTTTTCTTAATATTCTTTTTAGGACAACCCGTTATGATTTATCTTTCAGAGCCTCTTTCCAGATTGGTGCTGTGTATAGCAGCACATAATTCACTTTTTCCAGGCTCTTGGACTCTATACATTCGTCATTATCGCTGACAATGCCATTGTTGTTTTTTGGTTTTTGCACTCGTTCTTTTTAGTTGTTCTTTAGGGTTATTGATTCTACGATTTTATTGATTAGTCCTCTACGTTGAAGATTACTTTTTTTAGTTGTTGACCAGTATATAATATTACTGCTTAAGTTTTCTCAGGAGCTGCAGTCCCTTGTCTTTTTTTTATCTCTTTCTAGGATTTTTCTAACTACTGCATTAATTGTTTCATCTATCTCTTCCTGAGTCCTACATATTATTAATACTCCTGTGTTGTCCGTAAATACTATTATTTCAACGCATGTTTGCGTTATATAGAATGTTTAAGAGGGTTGGTCCCACCGAATATGGCGGTACCTCGTTACATTAATTATCTTATCATTCGCGACTGTGATAAGCCTGTCTTTCAGGTAATTGTCTATTACTTTGATCAGATAGTCGTTGAATGGGGACCTGTCGGTCTGGGTAATGACTCAGTCACTGCTTCCCGGTTCTCTGGACATAAAACTGTAATTAGTACCGCGGGGTCGGTCTGAAAAGATCAATTTTGGCTGTGACTTAAAGAGGTCTTAATTTTCTTAAGTTGAGAATGTTAAACGACACCTGGAGTAAGTGGTCCGATCGAACTGTTGTAGGTGCACTTAGTTGCTTCTCTTGACACTGTCCTCAAGGACGTAGTGAGGTTGTGGTCTCAGCAAGTGACCCTTAAGAATAACTAACGCAGGGCAATACCTTTCGTTTTTCTTCTCTACGTAAGTTCTGTTGTCATTTTGTCCTTATCACGTCTGTCTCTAATCTATTATTCGTTTGAGAAGAGCTGGTTTCGGCCTTGTGGGATTTACACAGACTGCTGCGGCAACACATATTGTCCCCGGCTCATCTCTCCCTATACCCTATTTGTTGTCTGTCCTATACTGACGTTCATCTCTCCTTTCTGCCATTCTATTGTTATTCAGCCTAGTTGTTTGATTTGTCCTTAGATGTCTTCTTAGTTTCTCTAAGTCCCGATATATCAATCGACGCTGTAGATCTAGTTGTACAATCTGGAAGCTACAGTAGCTTTAAAGTCTCGGTTCCAGCCGACCATGTTCGAGCTATTATTTGCAAAGACTTTTGGCCAGCTAACATTGCTGTCAAAAAATTTGTGAGTTATGGTCGTTCACAAAATGTTCCTGCTTCATCTCCAATGGATTTTCGGAGCCTGAATCCTGTCAACAGCTTGGACCCATCTTCAGGAATGATAACGGCTTCTCCATCTACTACCAGAACGTCGGGGGTTTAAAAACTAAACTCAGAAAACTCTTGCTAGCTGTAGCCGTATCAGACTACGATGTGATTGTTTTCACTGAAACCTGGCTTTCTACAGACATCAGTGACTCTGAATTAAATCTAAAAGGCTATCATTTATTTAGGTGTGATCGCTCGGCCCTTACAAGCCCTAAACAAAGTGGAGGTGGTGTTTTAATTGCTATCAAAACTCACCTCAAATCTGTATTACTTTACCCCACGTTTATTAGTGTTGAACATTTGTTTGTAGTTGTTAAGTTTAATCTTGTGTCTTATATAATTTGTGCGGTATATTTACCACCTAATTCAACTAGTGACAAATATCTTGACCATTGTTATTCCGTCGAATCTATTGCCGACGAGTTTCCAAGCAGTAAACTAGTTTTATTGGGCGATTACAATCTACCTGCAGCCTCTTGGGTTAACGATGATTTAGGTATAGGAGTAATTTGTAATGATAGTTACCCTGCTCATTTAGTAGCTAATTCATTTGGGTTCTTAAACTGCGTACAATGCATTTCTATTCCTAATAGTGAGGGTGTGTTTTTAGATTTATGTTTTACTAACAATCGTGATATTTCTGTGATAGAAGCTGTAGATGTTTTATTAAATTTAAGCCAACACCATACTGCGTACTTGTTAACTATAAAATGTGATACTACCTGTGATATTTTAAATTGTAATTATGTTTTTAATGATTTTAAACTTGCCGACTACAACGCAATCAATAATTATTTGTTGAATGTTGATTGGACTGCACTATTTTATAACTGTGATATTGATATGTGTCTTGATGTATTTTACTCTGTAATCGATTATGTTATTGATTGTTTTGTCCCTAAAAAACTGTGGCGTGAAAGCAATTTTCCTATTTGGTTCAACAAAGAATTGATATCACTTACTAAACTCAAGAAAACTATACACAAACGTTATAAATCTTCAAAACTATTGTCGGACTATAATGAATTCCAATCTATTCGTACTACGTGCAAAAATCTCAGTGCTCATCAATACGAGCAATATATTTTACAAACTGAAAGTAAAATTCAAAATAATCCAAAACATTTTTGGAGATTTGTTAATGAGAACAAAAAAACTAATCGTTTTCCAGCCACAATGCATTATAAAGATCAAACTTGTAATAATGGGAACGACTTTGTAACTAATTTTGCAGATTTTTTTTCTTCAGTCTATGATAACGAAACTCATCCAACTCCATTGTTTAATTTTAATAATAACGTAATACATTCAAAAAAATTTATTAGTTTGTGTGATGTTTTTAAGGGAATTGAAAACCTTAAATGTAATTTAAGCGTTGGACCCGACGGCATTCCCTTTTTACTGTTAAAAAAGTGCATTTATTCTATTGCAAAGCCATTGCACTTACTTTTCAATGCTTCATTCATTGAATGAAACTAAATTTCCTCAAATATGGAAACAAAGCTATATTACGCCTTTGTTTAAATCTGAAGCCAAAGAGAATATCACTAACTATAGAGGCATTTGCATTCAATCTGCTATACCTAAAATGTTCGATAAAATTGTAACTAGTCAGTTGCAATGGATGTGCAAAAGCATCTTAATAGAAGAACAGCATGGATTTCGTGAAGGGCGTTCCACACTTACTAATTTACTCTGTTATGAAAATGATATTTTAAATGCATTTGAATCTAAAGTACAAGTTGACTCAATCTACACCGATTTTTCAAAGGCGTTTGATCGTGTGAGTCATAATATTTTGATTGCCAAGCTTAGTGCTGTGGGATTTCATCTTGATGTGACTTCCTGGTTATTCAGCTTTCTGAAAAATCGCACGCAGTGTGTAAAAATTAATAACTTTTTGTCACAGCCCATTCTTGTTCCATCTGGTGTTCGTCAAGGATCTCATTGTGGACCAATTTTATTTTTGCTTTTCATTAATGATATCTCACAGTATATCAATTCATCGTCATTTCTTTTATTTGCGGATGATTTAAAAATGTATAGAAGAATATCATCTCTCAATGACTGCCATCTTTTACAACTGGACTTGGATTCTATAAATACTTGGTGTTTTATTAATAAATTATTTTTTAATGCTGATAAATGTTTTTCAATAAGTTTCCATAGAACTTTAAGTAAAATTTCTTTTAACTATATAATTGACACTAAAGTGTTAAACAAAGTCACACAAATAAAAGATTTAAGCGTTATTTTTGATCATAAACTTACATTTGTTGATCATATAAACATCATGTGCAATCGTGCCATAAAAATGTTAGGATTTGTATATAGAATGTCCGCGGATTTATCAGCCAGTACACTTAAACTTTTATATTGTGCTTTGGTGCGTTCGCATTTAGAGTATGCTCCGTCAGTTTGGAGTCCTATTTATGAAATTCATAACCGTAGTATTGAACAAATTCAAAAAAAGTTTTGTCGTTTATTGTCTTATAAATCCGGCATATTATCTGTAAATTATGATTACTGCTACATTGCTTTATTGTACAATCTACCGCCATTGAAGATTCGCCGCAAAAGAGCTGATTTGTCGTTCTTGCGTAATTTAATTATATCTGAGATTGATTGTCCGGAGCTACTTGGTACTCTTCCATTCCATGTAGCACCTAATAATAGACATAGCAGACATTCTTCTTTATTTCGCGAGTCTACTCATTCTACTAATTATGGTTTCAACAATCCACTCGGTAGAATGTGTAGATTTGCAAATAATTTACCAACTGATATTAATGTATTTTGTGTCTCTAAATCTACGTTCAGAAGTCAGCTAAGTCATGCTGACTAATGTCTAATATGTGCGCTTTTATGAATGGTATATTTGTATTCTTTATTTTTGTATTGTAAAACATCATTGTTTATGTATATTTGATGTAGATGTAAATGGTAAGATTATACCGTCAATAAAGTATTATTATTATTATTATTAAGTTTTCATTCACTTTTTTGTCGGCGTATCCTCTCTCTTTTATGAATATTTTGTGGAGCTCCATTAGGATTACCAAAGGGGGTACCCCTTTGGTAATCCTAGATTTGCCAATTTAACTTCTAAGGATATTCTTGAGTCTCCATTTGGAATTATTTCTTTGTATCTCCTGGTTGCCAAGTATACTCTGACCATTTCAAAGGTTACATTGTCAGTCAACCTCGAAATGGCGTATCTACCATTTGGAAATTCTCTAGTCAGTTCCGTCAGTTTGCTTTCTTTGAGCAGCTCTTTTCTTTTTTTTTCTTATTTCTGCAATTTTGGTAGGTACAAATGTTTCATTGTATATTCTTTTCTTGTCTACTTTCTCCTCTTCCATTCTTTGGTAGGCATAGTTGTCTTGACCTTCTTTGTATTTTTTCTCTTCATTGCTGTAAAGTTCGTGGATATATATTTAAAACTGCTGGTTGAATTAGGAAAAGTTCTTTATTTAATCTCGGCACATATGTACGCGAGTGAAACGTATAACATAAGAGAGCGAGTACCTCGCTACGCGTTCTTTTATACATTTATATTTAAACAAAAAATACATTCCATAAAATAATATCTATACAATATAAATAATAAATATACATATTTAATACAAAATAAAATAATGTCCATACATTACAATACCCTTCCCTTATCCTAACAGAATATATTCCCAATAATTTTGTTAAACAATTCTAATTATCTAATTCCGTAATTAACCTTGATGGAGGTTATCTCACTCTATTACTTCTTCGTAACATTTCGTCATTACTAACATCTATGACTTCTTCAATTTCGGTACCATTCGTACCTTCAGAACTAGTACCGTGATAAAAACTTACAATTTGATTAATATGTCTTTTCCACGTTTTCTGTAATTCAGGTATAAATACAAGATAAGTTCGAGGTCCTAAAATTTTATTTACAATAGCTTTAATCCAAGTCGGTTTTTGGAATCTAAAATCCCTAACAGCTACTTGCGCATTTACATCAAACATTCGTTTTGATTTACCTTTATAATTTTTTATTTGTTGTTTTTGCTTATGTTTTACTTTGCTTACTAACGGTTGATTGTCCGTTGAGTTATGTTCTGGTTTTAACAAGTCAAATCTGGTACGCAATTTTCTACCAAACATTATAGCAGCTAGACTCTTTCCAGTGGTACAATGTGTTGTATTACGGTAGTCAAACAAAAATTGATTTATTATCAAATTAATATTTTCTACTCCACCTTTCCCTATAGCTTTTAATATTGCCTTTTTAGTTGTTTTGACTGCATTTTCGGCAGCTCCGTTAGTTGCCGGATGGAATGAAGAACTAGTTTTAAATTTTATGCCATTGGAATCCAAAAACTTTTTAAATTCTTCAGATGTGAATTGACTGCCATTATCTGATACCACTAGTTTTGGAATTCCAAATCGTGCAAACAAACTTCTTAAAGCTTCTATAACATGAAAACTATTTGTACTAGGCATACAAAATGCTTCAATCCATTTTGTGTGTGCATCAATGATTACCAAAATATTTTTGTTATGTAATGGCCCTAAGAAATCAATATGTATGCGCTCCCATATTTCCTTAGGATATTCCCATGGAATCAGTTCATTTTTATTTGGTGAATCCTTATACATTAGACAATTTTCACATGCTTTAACTTTATTTTCAATGTCTATATTCATAGTTGGCCACCACATGTACGATCTGGCTAAGCTTTTTGTTTTTACTATGCCCATGTGTACCTTATGCACTTCATTTAACATAGTATCAATTAACGCTTGAGGTATAACTATTCTGTAGCCAAATAAAATTATCCCATCTTCATAGGTTAAATTGTTCCTTTGTTGGAAATATGGCTTAATAATATTCGTAACTTTATTTGGCCACTTATTAGTTTCGATATATGTTATAATTTTTTGAAGTATCCCGTCTTCTTTAATTTTTTCCTTTAATAATTCAGAATTTATTGGAATGTGTTCATTATTAATAACATAATTTATAAATGAATTTTCATCTTTGTGAATCATTACGTCATTCAATGGTAGTCTTGATAGACAGTCAGCATTATTTGCATTAGATTTAACATAAATTATATCATATTGATAGTTATTCAAGATCAATGCCCATCTTTGTAAACGATTTGCTGTTATTAATGGTATACCCTTCTTGGGTCCAAACAGTGTAACCAGTGGCTTATGATCGGTTAATAAAGTGAATTTCTTACCATATAAATATAAATAAAATTTTTGAACACCAAACACAATTGCATATGCTTCCTTTTCGATTTGTGAATACTTACATTGAGCTTCATTTAACGTTTGTGATGCAAATGCAATTGGTTTTTCATCACCATTTTCAAAAACGTGTGAAATCACTGCACCTACGCCATACTGAGATGCATCCACAGCTAATCTAATTGGAAGATCTTGATTATAATGTACTAACACATCTGCTGATATTAAAACGTTTTTAATTTCTTTGAATGTTTCATTACATATATCAGACCATTCATATTTAATATTTTTCTTTAATAAATTGTATAACGGTTTCAACAGCGTTGCTGAGTTTTTTATAAATTTATTGTAATAATTGACGAGACCTAAAAATGATTTAAGTTGTGTAGTATTCCTTGGAATGGGTGCCTCTTTAATTGCTACTATTTTATCTTCACATGTATGAAGTCCATGCTTGTCAATTTTATAACCTAAATAGGTAATTGATTCTTGAAAAAATTTACATTTATATTTCCTAACTGTAAGTCCATATAATTGAAATCTTTCTAATGTTTTAGTTAGTCTTTCAATATGTTCTTTCTTATTACTTCCTGTTACAAGTACGTCGTCATAAAAGCAAACAACACCTTCTAATCCTTGAAGTACATTCTCCATTATCTTTTGAAATTTTGCAGGAGCACAACTTACACCAAAAGGTAACCTAGTATATTTATATAACCCCTTATGAGTGCTTATGGTTGTTAGTTCCTGCGAATTTTCACTTAATGGTATTTGTTGATATGCTTGAGAAAGATCTATTTTAGAAAATTCAACACCATTTTGTAATCTACTAAATAATTCTTCTATTCTTGGTATAGGATAAGAATCTGTGATAATAGCTGGATTAATTGAGATTTTGTAATCTCCACACAATCTAATTGTGTTATCTTTTTTTAAAACTGGTACTACTGGTGTACCCCATTGACTATAATCCACTTTTTCCAATATATTTAATTTAACAAGCCGATCGATTTCTTGCTCAACTTTCAATCGCATTGCAAATGGTAACGGTCTAGCCTTGAAATATTTTGGTTCTACATTTTCTTTTGTTTTTATATCAATCTTACCCTTATTAAATTTGCCTAGCTGATCCGTAATAACATTATGAAATTTGTTTAATAAATTATTCATATTCATATTTTCATTAACATTTAATTTATTTATGCTTAAGTTAAACAATGAAAAATAATCCCTTCCCAATAATGGAGGTCCACCATTTTTCACAACATATAACTTTATTTCTCTGATAACATTTTTATACTCAATATTTACAGATATAAAACCTACAGTTTTAATTTCTGTACCGGTATAGCTAATAAATGATTTATCTGTACTAAATAATTTATATTTTGAAAAATGCGTATTTTTAAATTGACTTGAAATAACGGATAGACTTGCACCCGTGTCCAGTTCAAAACTCAAAGGATTTCCATTAATCCGTACAATGACTTTAATTGGATCAGCAAAATTATTTGTTTTTAAATTATAAAGGTTTACATTTTCTTTAATAAAATTATTTTTATTTAAATTCGTTCGACAAACATTTGATAAATGTCCTGGTTTTTTACATTTATGACATTGATAATTTTTATATCGACATTCACTTGCCTTATGATTCCATTTTCCACATACCGTACATTTTTGTTGTGATACGGCTCTATGGTCGCTGCTCCGTCCGGAAGGTCCCGCTTGCAGACGCGCCGTCGTCCCGTGATGCTGGCTCGGTCTCCCCCGATCCTCACGGCTTCCTCGTTGATGTTCTCTCGTTCCCGTTCGGAATATTTCCTGCGGCTCCTTTTTTATGTTGACTTCTGGGGAATGCCGACTGCTCACTTCCTTGCTAATAGCAATTTCTATTGCCCTGTCCAGTGTAAATTTGTCGGTAATTTCTTCCTCCAAGAGTCGATCCAAAATTTTTCCTTCTCCCAGCCCCATGATGAAACGATCCCTCAAGATGACTTGCAATTCTTTATCGAATTCGCATTTTATGGCTAGATTTTTAATTCTAGCCGCCCAGTCCATGATGTTTTCAGATTTTGATTTCACAGCATGATAGAATGTGAAACGATGTGGCATGGCGGTTCTTTTCGGTGAAAAGTGCTTATTTAATAGGGATACCAATTCTTTATATCCTTTATCAGATGGTTTCTCCCCGACACACAAATTACACAATAATTGATAACTTTCTTCGCTGCATGCATTGATTAATAACGCACGTTTCAAATTATCGTCCTTCGTTTCGTTGGCTATGAAATATTGTTCCAACCTGTCTCTATACAAGGTCCAATTGCTATCCTTGCAATTAAATTCCCTTAATTGTCCTATGTACGTGGACATTGTGCACGTGTCTTCCACTTTTCACTATAACACTTCTATTTTGTAATTATACACGCACTAATCACGTTCACGTTTATTTTGCGTGAAATAATTGCACTTGTTGATAATCCTCGTCGCCAGTGTAAAGTTCGTGGATATATATTTAAAACTGCTGGTTGAATTAGGAAAAGTTCTTTATTTAATCTCGGCACATATGTACGCGAGTGAAACGTATAACATAAGAGAGCGAGTACCTCGCTACGCGTTCTTTTATACATTTATATTTAAACAAAAAATACATTCCATAAAATAATATCTATACAATATAAATAATAAATATACATATTTAATACAAAATAAAATAATGTCCATACATTACAATTGCTTTTTTCTATGTTCTTTTGCTTCCACTTAGCTTCTCTTTCCTCCTTTCTTTGTCTTCTGTGGTTTTTGATGTGTGTGTTTACTTCCATTTTCGTTTATCTATATCTTGAGTTTTCAAACTCCTCTATCTTTTTTCTCATTATACTGCCGTTGCATAGTTTCTTAATGCTCTCCATTTGTTTTCGTCATTCAGGCAAATATTAATTATTGATGATTTATCAATTTTGTTTTCCAATACTTTCTCTAACTCTTTCCTATCATTCTCCCACCAGTTACCTTGTTGCTGCTTTGGCGTCTGCGCTCAGAAAAAGATCTGCAGAGAAGTTTTACCAACTGGCCGTCCTGACGGCGTCCGGTCCCGTCGGCAACGCCCCAAAAGCAAAGTCGTGTTCCGGCCAAAGGGTTTCCGCCCGCAAGCGGTTCACCGTCTTGGACTGGGTTTTGCCCGGTGATGTCTGGCCGGGGCTTGTGTAACCTGCCGAGCTGGATTTCCGGGCGATAAGCCGTCTGGCGCATTTCACCGGGTATTGGGTTCGTCTGTGTAACCTCGCAAAAGGGGTTCTCGCGTGAGAGGATACCGGGGGCCGCATGTGTTTGCGTTTCCGGCGTGGCGTGCAATAACGCCGGGAAGGCCCTTGTCTCATCCATTGTGTAGTAAATTGTCCGGTCGATTCCCCCTAGGATTGGGAATTTCCAAAGTTGGTTGCAACCGGGGTGTGCTTTAGCAAACGGCGTTGTTTCACTTTCTCGGCGTGGGGAAGTGGCGCTGCTGACAGTGTAAGTAATAATATTTGCCCCAATAGCCGTTGCGTCAGCAGAAGACATAGCTGAAAGTCTTGGAGGTGTCCAGGGTCGAGCGGTGGTCGTCAACAGGTTTTTATTCGTGGTTCTGGTTATGTCGAATTTCTCCGAATTCACTACAGAGTTCATTTCACTACTTTCACTATCACTTGTGGTTTGCACTTTAGGTGACTTTACTTGTTGTGAAAGGTTCCCTGACTTCCGTTACACTAGAATTTTTGTTTCGTTGCCGTTGTGGATTCTACTGACTGACTGACTTTTGTGAAAAAAAATTTGCTCCTTTTATGCAATAGTGTTGTCGTTGGCCTGGGTCGATGGTGACTCAGCACGGCTACTTCCGGGTTACTGTTGGCAAAAAAAAGATTAATTAAACGATGACTAAATAAAGTCACAAGTTTGTGCTTGTTCAATTAGCGCGGGGTCGTTTAAAAAAATCGATCCCGGCTGCGATCATTAAGATTGTAGGACGTTAAACGACGCCCGGAGGCTGCCAAATAAGTGGCCCTTTTGAATGTTTGCTGGTGCAATAAAGCAAGGGCAAATCCTGCCATGTCCCAGGCTCGGTCGTCTATGGCGGTTGCAGCGGATCGTTGACGATCGGCGGCGTCCTAGTTGACGGGGTCGGCGTGGGCGATTCTGATCAGTGGTAGTTCAATTTCCAAGTCCAGCTGACGTGGATTTGGCCTTCAAATAAGTTGGTGTTTTCGAGTTTCTCGCCGAGTTAGTTTAGACGCGCGGATCGCTGACCAAACGTCGGTGAGAATTCCGCGTTGGGGCCTCGGATGGTGAAAGCGCGTGTGCCCCAGGTTGGACTTTGAAGAGCTGTAACTTGGCCGCTTTTGGAGCAACCGTCTCCGCGACAGCAACAATCGCCCCCTCTTCGGCGACTGAGCCTTGGGGTAGTTCCTGTTGTAGGGTTTTGTCTGGGGTCGGCGGACGGTCTTCTGCGGGGGACGGTTGCAAGTGGTCTACGTGGACCTTGGTGAACAGTTCTTGCCTGCCGTGGAGATGACCTTCTTGGGTCCGATCTATTTTGACGCAAATCCCTTTGCTCTTCCTCGGACAAGGACCTCGGCTCCTGATCCGTAGGTAGTAACGGCGTTCTTCCTTCGGGGGTACTTCTTGTCTCGGTAAGTGCTCTGCCGATGTCGGATCCCTTGTAGTCGTTTTTTTCGGTTTTCCGGGTCGTTCTTTATCCTGCGTTTTCCTTCCGGGTTGTCTCAGGTGCCTGGCGCCGTGAGGTTCGCTCCTAGCAGGGCCTCGCTGGGTGTTAGATTGGTAGCTTCGTTAGAGCGTCGCTGGTGCTGAAACAGAGCAAGAGAAATTAGTTCGTTCCAGTCCTTTCTGGGGTTCTCTGCGATAAGATTCTTCTCTTTTGGCGATGTTGGGCCAATGGTACGCTTTGCGGATACTTCGGATGGTCTCTTCCCGTCCGGGGTGTCCGGCGGTCTCTTCCTTGTGGTAGTGTCGGATGACGGTGTCTTGCATCTCGGGGGGGTACGACCAACTGGTCTCGTCTTTTTAGTGTTCTGATTAGGGCTCCGTCTTCGTCCACTCGGTAGCCGCTGTCCACTTCGGCTGGGTATTTGTCCTCATTATGCAGCTCCTCAAATTGTCGGAAGATTTCTCGTGTAAACTGGCAGTTCTGGTGGGCTCTCCTTACTTTGGCTGCAAGGGTTTCTACTTCTTCCGCTTGATTCTTGTTAACTGCTACCGGTTTGACGTGACGTTGGGGCCACGCCATCCGTTCCACTTCTTCGTCGTTTTCTTCCATCGGTTCGCCATTTGGTAGTCGAGACAGAGCGTCTGGCAGATGGTTGGTCTCCCCTTGAACGTGTTCAACCTGAAAACTGAATTCTGTTAGTAAAATGGCCCACCCGGTGATCTTTGATTTGTGGTCCGATGAGAAGTTTAGCCAAACCAGGGTCCGGTTGTCCGTCCTCAGGATAAATGGCTCGTCTTCTAAGTACGGTCGGAATTTCCCTAATGCCCATACAACAGCTTGGCACTCCAGTTCGTTGCTGTGGAACCTCTGTTGTTGTTTGTTAAGGCGGGAGCTGGCGTAGGAGACTACTCTTCAATGTCTTCCGTCCTCTTGGTATAAAACCGCTCCTAGGCCCAGGTGGCTAGCGTCCGTTTGCAGAACAAACTTCAGGCCTGGCTTGGGTCGGTGTAGATGTAGTGGTTTGTCCAGAGCTGCCTTTATCTTTCCGAACGCTCGGTCGGCTTCTTTGTCCCATCGGAATGGCCGGTTCTTCTATTGTAGATCCGTCAGCGGGGCAGCGATGTCCGCAAACTTCAGGACATATTCTCGCAGCCAGGTGCAGACCCCCAGGATGTTTTGCAGCTGTTTTCTCGTCGTGGGCGTAGGGTAGTTCTGGATTGAGGTCAAGTGTGTGCTGAGAGGTTTGTTGCCTTTGGCGGTGACTTGGTGACCTAGGTACTCTATCTCTGGCCGTCCGAACTCGCATTTTTATAGATATTTGCGTTTTTATCAATCACAATGGTCTTCAAGATCAATAACTCTTTCCCGATAAATTGTAAAAGGCGGTCGATATATTTTTCGTTGCCTAAATATATAATCAAACTAAAAGCATATCCATCATAGTTTTCATCACCATTTTGCGGTATTAACCTCTTCATTTTAGATATTGCAATCAAAACGATAACAAAAAATTGTGCGTTACTTTTTAATTTGTAATAATTAGTTCTATAATAAAAAAAATTTAAATTTATATTAATAACACTCTCCTTAACTAATATTGCTTTAAAAAGTTGTTCACTGATCTCATGATCACCATAAGCCAATGTAGTTGGAGTTGCTTAAATTAATTAAAATTGGAATGAATATCCAATGCGCAATAGAGTATATCCGTTTTCTTCTCATTCTGTAATAAAATATATTAACAAATTTTGTGTTAAAATGTTGATTTCAATAAACTATTGCATTTGGTGGTAAATAAATTTGTCCAAATGAAGATGATATTGCAGATACTAAGAGAAATATTTTTTGAAATAACATGTTGACTTTCTTAGGTAGCAGCAATAAATGGTACAAGCTTTTATCAAATTCAATAAGCATTAAGGTCAAAATAATGATGATGATAATGTTATTTACAATGTTGTAGCAATAACTTTTAGTTTTTTATAAATTATTTAATGTTTTAGTGAATCGATATTATTATTGTTCAATATTACTAATTGATTTTGTTTTAAAATTTAATTTTAATAAGTATAGTGTAGTATTGTATAATTATATAATTAAACAAATAGTTTTCTGCAAAATAAAGAGGTGTTTAAAGAACATTAATAATTTAATTTAAGAAACACGTAAGCAAAGATGATAATACTCCTAAAGATCATTCAGCAACTTTTTACTTTTATTACTTTTTATTTGGATTAGATTTCGGAATTTGTGAACATTTATAATTGTTATATAGCATGATGTAGAAAATAAATTTACTCGTACGAGTTTGAAACGCAATATTTCGTAACAAACTCTATATTAATTGGTAACATTATTATGGTGTCTATACTTTAATGTAACAATTAATTTGATTAAGGTCTGTTTAAAGTAAAATTATTACAACAAATTAAATGCACACAATTCGGAAAACCTATGTTCAGCTCCTTGTCCTGCAATTAAATATTAAATTAATAATAAATCTAGAAGGGATAGGTTTTCAAATTTATTTTGTTGACCAAATATATAGTCATACTTAATTCACTCACTTCTCATTTTATCTCATGAATCAGCATGAATTATTTATCATTTTCTGAAACAATTAATTTTATTAGAATATAAATATTAGTTTGTTAACTTAAAATTAATTTTTTTAATGAGTTGGTACTTGCATTGGCTAATTATTCTATTGTTAATAGCATAAACCCTTTTGTAGATACTACCTTAATTATTGTAATGAAGCAGCTGAGTACTTTCTGCTCAAGCCATACTATAGGGAGTTTAGAGATCATTGAGCAGAAGCAAAACCAAATGTATCCAAAGCCATTCCGGTTTTATTCTTGTCATTTATATTTTCCATCTATTTTTCCTTTCTTTCCAAAAAACAAAAAATCATTCGATGACCTCATTTGTCTCAAAAGAATGCACGCAAAAATTGTTTGCAACTAAGCAGTGTGGCCACAGATTTAGTTCGTTGGTAAATTTTGATAAAGGATGAGGTAACCAACATAAATTACTAGCATATTACATTTCTAAAAACTTCAGACCAAATGTCAAATTATTATCAGTAAAGTGTGATGCTTTATTAACGTACATGTGCAATTTCAACGTTCTACTTTAATTAGTCTTGTAGTAATATCCAGACAGACATCGTTAGGTTTTAAGTATGCCAGATTTGCAAAAAAATGTACCGAGCGGTCATCTTATTCTTTATATTATATAAAAGTCTTACCCCTCATCAAACTAAACAAAGATTGGATGGCGTATACGGTAAAGATTTATCTTTACCTTATTCCTCCGTAAAAGAAAGGGCCAAAAGGTTTAAGATGGGTAATCGCAGAAGAGTCAATTGCCTTTATTGAAAAACTGATTGCCGACAGAAACTGAGAGAATTATGAGCAATGTCAGGGCTCTCAGATACATCAATTTCCTAAATACTGAGTGAGTGCTAGATAGGTCCCAAAACTTCTGTTTGCTGTTTTTGAACAACAACAACAACAATGGAGTTAATTATGCTTAATCCTTTTTTAAGCTCTGTGAAAGGAACAAAAAAAAGTTCTACAATCTATTGCTACGGAAGATGAAACTATGGTCTTGTATCATGATCCTCTGTCCAAAAAGGAATCCTTGGAATAATGGCGTGCAGGTAAAACTTCATAAAAAAATCCCCGTCAACCAAAGAGATGGCCACAATCTTTTGGGATTTTGAAGGCATCTTGATGATTGATTTTAAAGAAAAAAATGTCACGGTGAATAGGGCTTATTAAGCTACCTTATTACATAAGTTAAAAAAAAATATTTAGGCAAAGCGTCGAGAAAAATTAACAAAAGGAGTTAGGTACGATAACGCCCTTGTTTCATTAATAACTCAAAAAAGGTTTTAAGTCCTTAGTGTGCCAAACTACTCGCAATTTATTCGTCTAGGATCTAACAAACTTTTTACCTAGTTTTAAAGATTAATACTGTCCGGTGTCTAAAAACATCTTATTTTTTTTGAGTACTTAGTCCCTTTTGTAAAATTCATAGGGTTTTATTTTTCTTCGTAATTGATTCTCAACAAATTCAAATTTGTGCGCAAAGTGAAATTTGTCCTCTTCAAAATTTGTTAAGATAATAAGGCGTAAAACCAGTCGTTTAGATATAGAAGACAAGCATCGTCTTCAAGATACGATTTACTTTCTCCGTAGATTTGCCTGTATTTGAGTAGTATTCCGCATTGTAACGGCATTGCAGACTATACGTGGCCCAAGCAGAGGAACGTCGTAAAATAAATAGACTTTGTTCTCAAGTTTTTTACAACCTCTTTAGCTATAGCTTTTCTTAAAGTAAAAAACAGGAAATATAAACTTATCCGACACGACTAAAATATATATATTCTTCTTCTTCTTCTTTTCCTTTAGCCTCTATTTACTCACTCCTGAGTATTGGCCTCTTTTTTATTTTTCTATTTCTCTGTTTTGGGTGATTTGGTGCCACTTTTTGCCCGTAGTTTGTTTGATGTTGTCAAGCCAACGCTGTTGAAGTCTTCTAACACTCTGCTTTGTTAGTCTTGGTCGGCATTTCACAATGCGCATTGTCCACTTATCAGGGTTTTGTCTTGCTACGTGTCTAATCTATTGCCACTTTAGTTCCGCTTGACGCTCGACAATATCTTTACTCTACTTTTGTTCGAGCTTTTATTTCGATATTACGTTTTTTGTCTTGTAAGCTTATTTTGAGCATAGATCTTACCTTTGCTCTTTGTGATGTTTGTAGGCATTCTGCGTTTTGTTTGGTTAGAGTTGCGGTTTCCAGACCGTAGGTGGCTACAGGTAAGACATAATCATAATATATTTTTCTTTCAAAGTTGATAGGTACTGTATTACTTTTAAAGATATGTTCCCGTATGCTGCCGAGCTCAGACGCACAATTCTAGTAATTTTGGCAGACCGTTTTCCTTGTCCTACTTGACGTAATGTTGGGCATACATATTACCGGAGATTAATCGACATAATAGACCTACCAAATCAGCACATATAATTTGCCATGGACGAAAAACTTTAGATTGGGACAGCATGAAACTCAAAAGCTTTTTGGCGACACTTTTCATCGCAACGTTTTCCATATCGAGTCACGTTACATCTTAACTTAAGCTAGAAGTACCAGTAAGATATTCTATAAAAAGGTTTGTAATCCCAACGTGGCCTGTGCTTGGTACATCCATTCCTTCTTAAGAACTACTATTATCGTAAATGGCCGGATAGGTAAGCTTCACATGCTTATACAATACACAGCCTTCCACCCGCCAATCGGAGTAATGCAATGAGTTTTATTTTACCTTTTGTATCATCTGAAGATACTATTTGTCTGCAGTCTCTGACACCACAATTTCCTCACACTTTAGAACACCCATGTTACTTTCCCCGTCAACGGATGACGGTAAAATTAAATTGTTGAAGTCTCACAACCCAACGAAAAGGTCAGCTTTGGGGTTAGTTTAAGTTGTTCAACCACACAAGCAAGTAGTGATTGGATATTACCAAAAAGGCTAAATTTTCTAAACAAAGCCGTAATTTTTCAATGGCTCAAATCAGTGCTTCACATTCATGCTCTGTAGTATCATAATTCTTTTTACATGAGTTCAAGGTGCGGCTAAGGTAAATAATTACTTTTTTACCATTCGGATATTCTTAGCTTAACAGTGCCCTAATACCATAATTATTTGTATCGGTTTGCAGAACAAACGGACAGCAAAAAATAAGGGCAGTCACCAGGTTATTAAAAGTTTTCTTACAATCTTCCAACCAAAGAAATTTTTGGTGTTTTTTCAACAACGTAAAACAAATTCAAGTCTTTGGCTAAGGGCACTTGCTAATAGGCTAACTTGATGTCCAGTGACGAGAGATAATTAACCCGTCCCAAACAATACAATCTAATCCAATAACCAAGATGCTTGGTAAATCAACACAAAATCAAAACGACCCGTCCTTTTTAGGTATAAGAAGCACCATAAAAGACCATGGAGAATTTGACTTTTTTACTACGCCTGCTGCCAACATTTTATTTAACTTGCGGTATGTTTCTGTACATGAGGAAATACCGGATATATAATTTTAAAATAGTAACAATAATATTAGAATTATTACAATTTATACTTAATCTAATTAAATAAAAATCTGAACGTTGCACCATCCAAGCTTGTTTGTGGAATCTATGTGACGCCAATATCAACGCGGTGTGCGACTCTTATTGAATTGGTAGACACAACACCGATACAAATCAGACCGTATGCGTACAACAACAAAAAAAAGCATTGATATACGAGCCACATGCTAGCCAAAGGTGTCATTGAGCCAGTCGTCATTATTAAGAAGAAGGACGGTAAGCCGAGCTTTTGCGATGACTTCCGAGCTCTCGACGACGCTAGCCTAGACGAGGCGGCAATGCTCCCAAAGATTCAAGAGAATGAAGGATTTTAGGGCTGCAGTAATTTTCTCAAACTAGCCCTGACCACCAAATATTGGCAAGTTCTTATGCACCCGGATAGTCAACACCTAACCGTCTTTGCCACACCGGACGGAGCAACCTACCACTTTAAGGTCATGTCTTTTGGTCTTAAAAACGATTCTGCTACCTTTCAGAAGCTGATGGCTAAAGTATTGGCGAGATAGATTGCTACGTTTGTGCTTGTGTATATTTCGACATTATTGTGTATTCTACCAACTATCAGGATCACACGGGACATCTCAGGCGTGTAATGGAACCCTTCCAAAAACATAGTAAAAACATCATTCTCTGGGGCAATTTATCGACTCTAGTACCCAGAACACCGCTATCCTCACGTTTACCACAAGGCAACAATTGCTATGCCCACTGACATCTTTACGATGACCACCTCTGCACCGACGACTGGACCGGGGAAATTCATCATGCTCTTTGGCACCGATACAGTGGCTGGCACGCCACCGGGTATCCACAATCACTCTGCGGTATTGCTGTCGCCGAGCCTCATACAAACACGATCACGACCTTTGTAACGATTTGCGCCCGACTTCTGAGGCAATCCACTATAGAGTGGAGAAATTAGAGGAAGTTGTAGTTCACACACCACCATCTTCTGCTACACTTCAGAAGGAAGCGCGAACACCTGGGTATCACCTACGCGGCATTGCTCCAAAGCAGGTAGCGCTAGACCTTCGGATACGTGACGAACACCCCACGTATCCCGTAGCTCTAAACCCCGGGAGCCTACCAACGGGTTACCAAACTTTGCAACTCACAAATCCAAAGTATTTGTATGACAGGCGCGGATGTCAATCAGTACATCTTGCCTACTCAGCCGCGTTTCCACCATTATGGGAAGCACTGTCGGTGACATCTGTGATACCGGTTTAAAACGGAACAATACGGACCAATCAAGAAGCAGAGTAACGGTATAAATATCAAGCTATTACGCTGCACAAATCAGTAACTGAAATCTCCTAAATCCTAATCTTGAAACGGAAGATACGTGAGTCAAAAGGTTTTTAGGTATTCAACACTGAGTGGGGTTACGTCGGTAGGCACTTTTTCCCTCTCAAACCATCAAAAAAAGCACAAATTAGTAAGACTCTAGATTTCAAAGTGACAAAATTGAATCGGCTATTTTTATTCAAAACCATTTACAATGATTTGCCACTACTACAACTACCTGAACAACACAATGACTCCCGCTATGCCCACTGACTTCTCAACGATGACAACTTCTACACCGACGACTGCACCCGAAATATTCACTATGCTCCCCGGCACCAACCTTTGCAACGACCATATACAGCCACCGACCTACAGCTTACTTTTGTTATGCAACTATTTTATCCATCTTCTGTTTTTTTTTTAATTAGTAAATCTGACACTAACTTTAATTACTTTGATTTCAAAAAATCCCGCAAATAAATGACTTGGTACAACCCAAAATATAATTTCACGTTCAATATTAGTCAATTTAACGTAAGTTACTAGCCTATTAAGCCCTTTTATTAATAATTCAATAAAAAAACAATCAAAAATCATTAGTTTTCTAAATTATTTTATTCTTTAACGCAACAAAACCTGCAGCTACATTTTAATTAAATATATAATAAAAATTATATCTTTTTGAACAAAGGTTAATTACTTCATCCCCTAGTGGTAAAAATAAAAAAAGAAGGTGATATAAGTAATTAAATCATAAAAAAAATTACTTAGTATAAATGAAAATTATTTATTCATGACTATATTAAGTAATATTAGTTTTATTTTTATTGCGGTCAGTATGGTGAAGGCTACAGTTGAGTTAAAATGAATATGAAATATTTTGCTTTATTGATTATTAATGGTTACCACAAGCTTTATGTTTAGTTAATAAACCAGTAAGTATTTATTTTAATTAGATTAGGAACGTAATGATAGAGTAAAAAGTAAAAAACTAATAATTTTGAAATGCAAAAATTTTTGTTTTAAAATATTTTTGAAACCTAACGCTAGTGCCCAAATTGTCCCTGTGTAAATTAAAACTTAAGACTCACTCTAACTACTAACGAACGTCACAGCTACTGAGAGACTGACGCTATATGAACAGGCACCAGCAGCTACCCGGTGTGGCCATTATTTTTCCGCAGTACTACAGTAGTTTGCGCCATTTGTACCTTCCATCGTGTTTCATCCTTTGTCCTGCACATCATTTCTAGGGAATGACAAATGATACGGGATGCCGAAGCAGAGGATCGGTCAGCCCAATTTTCCGGTTTTATGGGTATAGTTTTAGTTGCTTTATTGTAGTGTATTTTAATGACAAAAAAATCTTTTGTTAATTTTTTTATAGAAAAAAAAAATGATGTTTCTACCGTGCTAGAAAAGAGTATAGCAATTTAAATTATTTTCTCAACAATGAGCGTTTATGTCATCAATAATTTATTATTTTTAATATAATATAAATTAGTTTAATATTTTCTCAAATTTAATAAACGTTATATAATGTTTCCTACAATCTAAACTAAATAGTGTTCTATCTACCCAAGTGTTTGTCATCAAGAGATTCGATGTATGACCTTTCTGCGGACATCAGAAGTCACTTTGTCACTCTAGAGCATGACAACGAATTAATAATTTGGATTGGAGTTGACATTTTATGTTTGAGGTTAAGTGGTGTCACTTTTGGACGTCAGTTTTTGCCAGATTACATTTTTCTCAAATATAATTTTTTGACAATTGTCACTTTTATGTATTACTTGTGGACGTCACTTTTTACAGTTGTCAGTTGATTGAGTGTTGTAAAATTTGGCATTTTACTTATGCGCGTCACTTTTTTAAAGTTCTAACATTTTATTTTATTTTTTGAGGTTTGGGTAGGTTATTTTTGAACAGATAGTTAGCAGTTGTCATTTTTAACTGTTATCACTCTATAAGTTGTAATTTTTTTATAAAAGTCATTACTTAATAACATCACTTTTTGACAGAAGTCACTTTTGCATAATTTATTAGATGTCATTTATTGACATCACATAATAACTTTATTTTATTTATTCATGCAATTTCTAAGTCGTTTTTAAAAGTTGTGACTTAATTTTAAAAGAATTTTTTGACAGATTGACAGTGTATTTCAGTTAATGATTTTACAGTTGTCAATATGGGATGTCACTTTTTGTTAGGCTATATAATATTACTTTTGAACATCACTTGTAGATGATGTCACTTTTTGGCAGATTTTTTTTATATAACCTAAAATTTTTTGTTGTTGTCAAAATTGTGTAGAAGCTTTTAAAAATTTGACGAAAATTGAGCCCAGTTTGTAGTTTTGTAACTCAAGAGAGTGACTGACAAATGTCATTGAGTGAGAAGAGGAAGGTAACATGAATTGTCGGTTGGTGGTTTGAATACGTGTTTTTGCCCACCCACCTAAGTGTTCGTCATCAAAAAACTAGAAATTATAACTACTTACCGTGTTCCAGCAGCAAACATGAGAGAGTGACTGACAGATGTCATTACGTCAGAAAAGAGTTGCGACATGACCATTTTTTAATAATAAACAGTTGGTGGGTGGGCGCGTACACAATTCATAAATTGTGGGTTGGGGTGTTTAAAAACGTGTTCTTGCCCACCCACTCAAATGTTTATTATCAAGAAACTAGAAGTTACATTCACTTACCGTGTTTCCGCAGGTAGCAAACATAAAAGAGTGATTGACAGATGTCATTAAGTCAGAAGAGATGTGACATAACCAATTTTACTCTGCGACCTTAACTATTTTTAAATTTCGGTGCAAAATTAAGAACTAAAAACTTTGATTCTATTCAGAAAACATGTTTGTAATCTTAAATAATAGCTAAAATGGTTATAGCAACAACTTTTTCGTTATTTTGTAAAAACGGTGTTATAACAAAATTTAATATTACGCTACAATCTTAACATAAAACTTGGTAAAGATTGTATTTGCAGTTTTGAATTGTGGCCAAAATGATACCAGAAACAAGTTTTTTTGTTATTTTGTACAAAAAAATGTTGCATTAAAAAAATGACATTAAAATACAACTTTTCTGTTTTTTTTTTGAGTTTTTTTTTCAAATTTTCGATCGCGCTGCAACATTAATAAAGTTTAGATTATGATTAAAAAAATTAAAATTAAAATTTTAGATTCCATTTAAATAACATATTTGTAACCTTTAAGTGCAGCCAAAATGGCCTTTCCCGTTACTTTGTAAAAGCATTGAGGTTAGATTGAAACCTTAGAAGAAAACGAAATTAAAAACTTTGATATTATTTATAAAATGTGTTTGCAACCTAAAAATTGTTGCCTTAGAAACAAACTTTTAGCTATTTTGTAACTAAAGCTTAATAAAAAAAAATATTATTATGCAAAATTAACAAATCTTTTTTGGTATTCCTTAGTTTCATGTCTTTATTTATCGCATTTTTTCAAACTAGGTTTAGTTGTTATTTTGTGTCATCTTTGTTTGGCTGTTTTCCTTTTTCTACTTCTGTTATAATTTGGTCAATTATTCTGTTGATGACGTTCTAGTTTAGGCTATGTCTAGGGAACCTTTAAAAACTTCAACGTGTCAGATTCATTCTCTAAAGGAAATTGACTAACTTAATTTCACCTCATTGTTAAAATATCTGGAATTGTGGCACATATGAATGTGATAATTCGTGCATGAACTTTCCAGTCTGTAGGTATGTATCAAGCCGTACAAAAGGTAGCGTAATGCGCTCTGCTGTGCCAAGAGAGTCACTTTTGATGTGGCTTGTGTTAGCTACCTTTTTCTCGCATTTTATTTTGCAAGGGTTTTCACTGTCAAAAAAAGAGTTGCCTGAGATGCAGCGACTTGTTTAAAAATTGCTGCAATCGCACGTCCAGGAATAGATTACGTGATGAGCTTAATTCCGGTTAATCACATTAATGTTATGTCACTTCTAGTATTATTGGATGGTCGTGGTTTGACTCACTATAGTTTTCACTTGGTTTACAACTTTGAGTTCTGCTTCATTGTATAGTCGGTGTTGACAAGTGTCCGGTTTGGAGAACGTAGTTCTTTTTAGACGTATCTTACCCTTGGGTTAAACTAAGGTCATCCTGGTGATGTCCCGGTTTTCAGGTCCGCGTCTAGAAGTAATAACACCATGATATTGGTTGAAACAATTATAAGACAGTTTAGAATGGCCGGACAGTATAATTCCCACCAATATGCACACGGTAACATATAAAATTGAACTCAAAAACTTCACCAAGTGCAATCTCCACGTTATTCGTACAATTAAAAAAAAAAACCACCACTTACAAGCAGGTCAAAGAAACGCTTGCTAATAGAATTATTGAGCAAAACACCAGCAAATAATACTGTGTACTAGTTGTATTGTTTAAAAAGAAAAACCGGTTGCCGCAATTCTATATTGACAAGACCAAAAATACATAAACTTCAATTCACCAATATGGCCATTAAAGCGGGATATTGGCATAATATACTGGTATGTGTATATGACGTAGGTCGCCTCTGGGATTCAAGCCGATAAATCTGACCCAACCACCGCATGGGTGTGTTAGAAGGAGACACACCAGTTGACTCCGCTGCGCAACCCGGTCTACAAGGCAAACATGGTCAACAACATCGCTAAGCTGGTGATGTCATGCTTAATAGACTACGAACAACCTATCACTAAGACATTGTTCACCAGGATTTGTTTTCCAAAAACTCAAAGACCGTTTCCGAGTTTTCCAATCACAGTTGAATTATGTTGAAAAAGTAGGAAAGAGTATTGCAGGTGCATGATTTGCGAACTCTAAAAATGCCAAATTAAATACTTGAGCCATCGGGTCACCGCAGCAAATCCCTAAGCACTCACTTGACTTTGAACCGGGACTATCCGAACACTACGACCTGGAAACAACTATGGAATTTTCTAGGCAACCGCACCTTGCTGCAAGACTACGTCTTAAAGTTTGCTAAAATCGCTACCCCGCTGACCAACCTGCAGGGAAAAAAGCCATTTTGATGGGATGAAAAAGTTTCCAAAGAAGTGAACGCAGCATTTGACCGAGTACTACACTTCCACTGACTTAAACTAAGCCTGAAATTTGTGCTGCATACAAACGCCAGCTTCCTGAAAAAAAAAGTTTTGGACAAACCGTTTGTCAAAAAAAAATACGAAAAACAAGGACCACCACAATGCTTTGCAGCAAAGTTGAATAAGATTGTTGCTGCCGCAGAAGCGGTTGCTCTAATAGCGGCCGAGGTGCGGTCCCTCAAAGTCCACATGAAGACACAGGCACTATTAGAGGCCCCAAAGTAGAAAGTTAACCGGCGTTTTGTGTGCCAGCAACAAGTCAAAGACTTGATTGGACTCGACTGCTAGCAGTCGAACAATTTACTTTGTAGAGAGAACTATTCCGAACAAAATACAGTTTTCATTGCAGTACTGAAAAATACGAAAAAAATTAATCAGCTTAAAGCGGTTGTGAAAAATCTCAGAAAGTCATCAAGAGGCTCAAGAATCAACTAAACCACGGTGCACGACAATAGACGCATCGTCCACCACCGCAGCGATTTAAAGTATTGTTTGCTCTCTTTCACGGGAACTTCAATCCCGACAAAGAGACGCGCCGCATCCATGTCCTTCCAATCCGACGGGAACTCGTGCCACCAGAAGCGAAATCACTTCCAGGTGAATGGTGACTCACAGGACTCAAGCCAAAAAAAAAACAATAAAAAAAAAAAGAAAAACGCAATCCGTCTCGCACTTCAATAACTTCACTTCTGGTATACAGTTGCCAGAGAAATCTCGTAAATCTTTGTTCAGTGCCAGCTTCGAGAACTAACATCCTCACGGTAAACAAGGAAAAGCCACCAGCAATTTATATCACAAGGAAAGATAATTATTCAAGCCGCATGAGATTCTAATCCATCGTGCAATTGACACGAAGCAGAAAATCAAACTGATTCCTAGTTCTATAGATATTTTCCATAGAGCCATTGGTTATATAGATGAAGAAAAGATACATCACTTTTCGTATCAGACTGAAGCAGAAAATACCAAAGTGGTCCTGAGGGGTATCGCCGACTGTTTTACGGTCGATAATGTTACGGACCGACTTGCCATTAAGGTTTTGAATGCAACATTCCTTATGTTTGTGTAAAATGCGCAAGGTCTCATTCTACAAACCAATGTTCAAGGAAGAACTCACTTCTCCTAAGTGTGCCCCATATCAGAGAGTTCATACTGCCACAGCACAGAGACGTAAAACTGAGATCTTTTTCAAACAATCGACTAACCACTTGAAAATTCTTACGCCCTCAACTGTTAAATTTGAAGCAAATTTGATTGCAATTAATGTTCCTGGCTTTGTACTTAAGAGGAGACTTAAACTCAAAGCATTCAGTTTGCCACAGCATAATGCTAAAGACAAAGTACTTTTGAAGTATACCGAGGCCTAGACTGTACTATTGCCATTCTATCATTATTTCCTAAAGCACTCTGAAGACGTACTTGGTATTGACCTAAGCCCAGACCATAACCCAGTATTCTTAGATCTCTATGGAAGATGTTAGGAGAGGGCTAAGTCGTTCTACACCACTGACTGGTTTTTTTTTTCACATATCTTAGAAGAAATTGGAACAAATCGATTGGGTCTTGATAGGGAGACTAGAGAGCTTATCCTATCTCAAAATCTATCCAGATTTAAGTGATAATGGTAACCCAACGGACTAAACCAAGCTAAACCGGCTCAATGGTGATGTAAAGAAAGCAATCAGAGTGCACAAGAATCATTACACCGTACACCGTTTCCTTTCATGCAAGCTAATAATGGTCTGAAATACACTTTGAAAGGCAAAGCCAAAGCATTTGCTGACTGCCATGAGCTCTAATTTACGCTAGTCTAGATATACTCCTAAAACGTCTTGGATTCGATTCGAGATTAATAAAACTAATTGGTTCCTACCTTAAAGGAAAGACGTAAGCCGTAAAGCTGTATGGACACGTGTCTCTAAATTCCGATTATAAATTTGGTTAACATTTTTATACAAAAAATTGGTATCCATAATAAAGAAATTATAAAACAATTACTCTTTGCCTCAATTTGTTCTTAAAGCCTAATAATCTAAAGTTATATATCTATTTAGTTTTGATGAAATAAAACGACAACTAAGTTTTTACAACAAATACTTTATTGATATGAATATAATACTAAAAATATAAGTCAATACAAACAAAAGTTCACGACTTATATTTTATTGATATGTTTCTTTAGTAATATATATTTATATCAATAAATTAATTGTGATAAAAACTTAGTTATCGTTTTATGTTGTCATTATTATGGATTACCACATAGTAAAAATTGCAGCAACCATCTTTTTTATTTAGTTGTATTGCATCGCATTGTAAATATGTAAATTTACACATGAAAATATAACTAATCTACAAAAATATTTTTACCAATGACAAAATGTACTTAAAATTATAAAACTATAAATTAGAGACTCAATTTGTTATTCAAAATTCTCAATAATAAAAATAATTTGAAAATGAATCATCTAAAATTTTAGATAAACAGTTGATTACATTGCGTGTGGCTAAACTGTGATGACATCTCTTGATCATTAATTTTGATTATTTAATAAGCATTTTAATTTTACATAAAATATTTTCAAGAATTATTTAAATAACATTAAACACTTACTTGTGTTACTATATTGTAGCATCAATTAAATTCACCAAACTGTGATCAAACAATAAGCACGCATACTTAATCTAAAGAATATTTGTAAATTGATTAGGACCGATAAAATTATTTTTAATTAAAAGATGTCATTATTATTTTTTTATTATACATAAGTTATTAATTATGACAAGATTGCTTTTTAGTTTATTTTTTCTGTCTGTCTAGCTATCTTATTGTTATTGGAGATTGAAAGCGACATTAATAAATTTCGACCTCGTTTAGATTGTAGCTGCATCAAAAAGTACAAACATTTATTTCTAAAAAATATATATTATTATCATTTTGGAAAATTACACAATGAAAGTTTAAAAACGTCGTTTATTGTTTGTATCATTATGTGTTTTTATATGCAACTACGTATGCATGCAATCTGTATGTGTAGTTGCATATATCGCAACACTAGAATGTAATTAATAATAAAATTGCTTACACTTGTATTGTTTTTTATTTAAATTAATCTTAACGCAATATTATGCATTTTTAATGATAAGAGGGAAGTGTGAAACCATAGTTTAATAAAAATATACTCCAAAATACCCAACTAAAATATTTTCTAGTATTATTGTATTAGCCTTAAAGATGCAACAACATTAATTAAAAAAAAAACTTGTTATTATGAAAAATAGTTTGTTCTACTTTTTTGTAGTGTTGTGTAGTATGACAGTAGACATACAGTAGTACAAACTATTTTTTTGCAACTAACTATAGTGTTCTTTTATTAAAATGATGTAGATACTTGATACATACTAGCTTACTTAGCTCTTAAGACTAATTCTAACATAATACTGAATTAGTAACAGTGCATAATATAATTCATAGGGTGATTCTTAATCTATGCGCATAAACTCGAAGAATTATAGTATATTATTGATAAATGTTAAAAAAAATTAGTAAAAGTTTTATAATAAGCGAGATAATGAATGATAAAGTTTCTGAAAAATTAAAATTTATTACTTGAAAAAATTTGGTGTGCCATGCCAAAATTAAAATAATGCACGTTGAAGTCTCGGCGGTTGTTGCCAAAAAATTTAAAAAAAACTAGGTGGCGCCTGTCAGTGTGTAATAAAATTAAATTATGGCGCAACATAACATGACCAATGCAGAATTTGTGGATATGATATTGATGTATGGAGAAGTTCATCAAAATTCAGTGGCTGCAGCTCGCCTTTATTCCGAGAGATTCTCTCAAAGGTATCATCCGGCTCGTGGATTGTTTGTACGTTTGGTACAGCGTGCAAGAGAAACTGGGCACTTGCAGCCCAGACCTGGACAATATGGGGGACGTGCTAGACCAAGGCATATTTTTAATTTCGAGGAGGATATTGTTGATATTGCTGAAGAACGTCCTTACATCAGTATCCGGATAATAGCCAATCAATCGTATATCAAGTGTATGGCGCATATTTAAGCATGAATTACTGTATCCCTACCATGTGCAGCGTGTACATGCCCTGTTACCAACAGATTTTTCTCTTAGGGTTGCGTCAGCATGATGTAAACCCAAATTTTTCTACTAACATTTTAGTGACAGATGAGACAATATTTAATAATTTCACAATACGCATTATTGGGCAGTTGAAAATCTACGCATTACCGGGCGTACAAACTTTCAACACAGATTTTCGGTAAATGTATGGGCTGGAATTGTAAACGGCCATCTTATTGGGCCGTTTTTGTTGCCAGATCGTGTAACGGGCGCTGTTTATTTAATTTTTTTTACAAAAGACCCTACGCATGTAGTATCTTCACGACGGAGCTCCACCACACTGCAATAGATGTGCAACAACATTTGAACAATGTGTTCCCGAGGAAGTGGATTGGTCGAGGAGGTCTAACTGCCTAGCCTCCTAGACCTAATACCCCTAAACTTTTATGTTTGGGGGCATATGAAACATCTGGTATACGCTACCGAAATTCAAGTGTTGAAGAGTTGCGACATCGCATACAAGCTGCCCTGACAATGTAGTGCAACATGGCTTCGGCGGGCGCAGATGTGTTTGGAAAATAGAGGAAATAATGTTGAGCATTTATTATGGTATTAAGTGTCCTAATAATTTTGCATTTTTGTTATTTGTTTAAAAAAATATAATAAATGCGGCGCAAAAAATAATTCTAATAAAAACCTATTGAATAAAAATAAAATTGATATCAATTTAAAGTCGATGATTTTATAAAAGTACAGAAAAAATAATAAAAATAACAATATTATTACCGGAAACGAAAACGAGAATAACACATTCAGAGCAGTAGAAAAAAGTAATACTATGCAAGCGTTTTAATACGCAAAATATAATATGCGAGGAATTAAGTACTACATACCCAAATACCACTTTTAAATGCTTTAAAATTGCAATTCCATTCAGTCTATTAACAGATAGAAAACCCCACTTTTTGGGAGATAATAATGATATCTAGGTTTAATTTTGTTCTTCTAAAAGAAACAATATTATAACCATAAAATATTGGTTTGGTGTGCGTCACTTGTTCGTATACAACCCACCTTTGGGGCTATATTTCTCTGGTAACCCTGGCGATCTATTGTAGACGTCTCCAAATTTGCGGGCTCCATTGCGGGTGGGGAGCCAGAAAAATGAATTTTAGTCTCTCAACTGTAGAGAACCCAAATTTCAAAACCAATCACAAAAGGTGAATCTTCGGATACCCTGTAAATTACAGACTCGGAGGGTGCATCTACGGATACCCCATCGACGTCCAAAACTGTTCCGCCTTTGAACCACACCCCACAGACCGGTGTCAAAAAACACAGGATCTGCGGGGCTGAGGCAAAAAGACAAAGCGTGTTTGGCTGCTAAAAAGCAAACAAACCCCTTTTCCGGCAAGGCAGACACCTCAAGTGCTGGGCGAGCAACTACTTTCCCAAAACAGAGTGCGTCAAAGCCAAACCGAAAGCCCCCTCAAAAGTGGCAAGGTCCGAAGCCTTTGGACAAAGGGACACTTCGTACAAAACAGGAAACACCAAAAAAGAGAATACGCTCCTCTACGTCTGAGCCCTCACCTGGACAACCCAGGAAGAGGGTGAAAGACACGAGAGGGAAACCCAACATCCCTCATACAAGAAAGAAGGGAAGCTACAAAGAGGTTGCCTCATCGCAACTTTGCGTGGCGGTTACCAGCCTGACTCATCCTCCGGGTAAAACCACTAGTGAGCAAGGTAATTTGATTAAGGATGCTCTTTTCTGGGAGCTGGATAATACCTTATCTACCCCAAGCAAAACACCTCCCACCTTTAGTGAGCTGACACACACAGGAGAGATCCTTAGGATCACCTGTGATAATGACGCCTCACTTGGGTGGCTTCAAAAAGTGATTTCCGGTCTACAACCTTTGTGGCCGGAATCACAACGTGTGCCACTGAGCCAGCTTACTAAGCTGACAAGGGCTACTCTGTGGTTTCCGGGAAAACCGGATATTGTAGAGCTGGTCATAAGTTGCCTGGAAAAGCAGAATCAATGGCTCAAAGTAAACAATTGGTGCATCTTCCACACCGCCGAGTCCAAGGAACCGGAGGGCCGACTCCTTGTTTTAAGAATAGGTGAGGAAGATGTACGCACACTAAATGGTAAGGGAAATCTGCTAAGCTATATGTTTAGCAAACCAACCATCAAAATAATAAAAAATATACCGCCGCATGAGGAAGCAATGGAAACAGAGGCGACTGATCCACCCGGTCAAAACCGGGATGGAGATACACCACTGTCTCCAAAGCTGACCGATGACGCGGCAAATTAATGTTATACAATGCAACCTGCATCACTGTCGAGCGGCCGTAGCGACACTATGCCGCGAACTAAAGCTGATGCAGGACACAATAGCTCTAATACAAGAACCTTGGATCATACAAACCAGGGTTTGCGGATTGGGCAAACTAAGTGGGAAGGTATTTTCAAACCCAACGAACGGTAAGCTACGGACGTGTTTATACATATCTAAGCACATAACTGCGTTTCTTATGCCACAGCTTTCCGACGATGACCTCACAACCGTCAGAATCAGATCGGCAGACAAAAATCAGCTCGGCAAACAAACGGAAACATCATTGTGGCGTCGGCATACCTCGCGTACGAAATACCACTTCCAACAACACAGCTGGAGGACTTGGTGCATTACTGTACGGGAAATGTTGACCTCATAGTTGGATGTGACGCCAACTCCCATCATATTGTCTGGGGAAGTGAAAACACAAATGGCAGGGATAAGCAACTTCACGATTTTATTTTTATTAGGCAGTGCGGTATATGGTAAAATTGGTCTAGAAGGTAAATTAAGGCAGGATTTGTCTAATATTTCTGAATATTTAACGTTTGAATGCGCTGCAGCGGAATTTATAATAGCCAATAATAAATATGTTGTTGTGTCAGTCTACAGATCAACAAACGGCAATATCGATTTATTCTTAAATAAGCTTAGTGATCTATTAGATATTTTATTTAGGGAAAATGTATTATATTTAATTGCTGGAGATTTTAATATTGATATAATTAGCAAGGATTCTGCAACTGAAAATTTCATGAACTTATTAAATACTTTTAACGCAAAATTAATTATAAACGAGCCAACTAGAATTTCAAATACAAAAGAGTCATGTCTGGATAACATTATCTGTAATATTGAAAATTATAAGGCCGATGTTGTGTTTACGGGTTTTTCCGATCACACAGCACAAATCATGGAATTTGGAAAAAACGTTGTAAGAAAAGCAGCATTTAAAATAACAAGGAATTTTTCAGAATTTAACATGCAACATTTTTATGCTGATCTATCTAGCGAAAAATGGGAGGAAATTTATGATAATAATATTAATGTTAATGTAAAATATAATAATTTTTTAACGAAAATATCAAATAGTTTTAAAACTTATTTTCCAAAAATTAAATCAAAAATTACAGATAACAAAGTAAAATTTTCTAGTTCTCCGGAACTAAAAGAGTGTTATGATATGATGATTTTGCATCAAATTGTTTTGTCACATATAAGTAGTTATAAACCAATGTATAATATGTACAGAACTAAATATCATACCTTGTTGACAACAGCAAAGCAAGAACGCATAAAAAACAACATTAACAATAATGCTAATAAATCTAAGGCCATGTGGAAAGCTGTTAATGACATCACTGGAAAAGCAAAAAAACGTGAACTGCCATCTAATTTGAATGAGGAAATGGCAACAAAATTTAACGATTTTTTTATTAACGCTGCACCTAATATACTTAGTGATTTGAATTTAACACCTATGTGTTCAAACGACTTTGGCAACACTATTGCAAGTTCTTTGTTTTTATATCCTGCTACAGAAAACGAAATTATAAATATAATAACTAATTTAAAAAATAAAAAATCGTATCGATGAAATACCAGTAAACATTATTAAATATTGTGTAAGTATACTTGCTAAACCAATATGCCATGTCATTAATGCTTCTTTAGAAACGGGTTGTTTTCCGGAATCTTTAAAAATTGCAGTAGTCAAACCACTCTACAAGAAGGGAAATCGAAATGAACTTGATAGTTATCGTCCAATAAGCTTATTGACAATATTCTCTAAAATTTTTGAGACTGTTGTTTTTAATCGCGTTACTTGTTTTCTTAATTCAAATAAATTAATAAACCAAAACCAGCATGGGTTTTTAAAAGGCAAGAGTGTTGAAACGGCTGTGTACAAATATACTTTAAATATAATAGAGACATTGGAAAGTAAAGATTTAGCTTGTGAAATGTTTTTAGATTTATCTAAAGCATTTGATTGCATTGATCACAACATCTTATTAAATAAACTTAAATACTATGGAATTAGGGGAATTGCAAACCGTTGGTTTGAATCATATTTAGTAGGACGTAAACAATTAGTTTTGCTTGAGAGTGATGGAGTCTCTGCAATTTCAAATGCTCTAAATGTAAAGATGGGTGTTCCCCAAGGTAGCATCCTTGGACCGTTACTGTTTATTATTTATATAAACGATTTTAGTAGTACAATCAATAGAGAACAAATATGTACAATTCATTATGCAGATGATAGCAATCTATTGATTCGAGCTAATAATACAATCAATCTTAACCAGAGTTGTGAAAATGCGCTACAATTGGCAAATAATTGGTTTCAAAAAAACCAACTAGAATTAAATTCAACAAAAACAAAAACAATTATTTTTAAATGCAATCAACGTCAACAAACACCAATATCAGCAAAGTATATTAACTCCACGCTTACAAGCCATACCAAGTTCTTAGGTTTACATATTGATGAATGTTTACAATGGTCTTATCATATTACACATACGTGTAAACGTCTTAGTTCTGTCTGTTATGGAATGAGAGTTCTTAGCAAATCAGTTCATGTAGGCGTTCTAAAGGTAGTTTACTTTGCTAATTTTGTATCAATATTAAAATTTGGAATAATTTTCTGGGGAAATTGTGTAAAATCTTATAGTGTTTTTGTTATTCAGAAAAGAATAATTAGAATTATGTATGGTCTACGTACTCGAGATTCGTGCAGGGGTTTGTTCAAGAGCAATAAACTACTCACCTGTACAGGAATTTATATTTTAGAATGTTTGAAATTTAATTTTAAACATGCTTCTTATTTTAAAGATAACCTTTCGAATCATGTTTATAATACAAGGCACAGATATGATTACGTATATCCAATACATAGACTGAATCTTACCGAAAAACATCCTTCATATATGTGTAGTAAATTATTTAACAAACTACCAGCGTATATAAAAAACATTAAAAATTATAATATCTATAAAACTGAAATTTTTAACTTTTTATGTGAAGTGGAGCCATATAACTTAACAGAGTTTTATGACTATATTAATACCATAAATTAAACTGTATTTGTATTTTTTTATTGACCTGTTTTCTAAATGTACCTTTTTGTAACCTTTTGAAAATAAATTTGATTATTATTATTATTATTATTATTATTATCAGTACTAACCTAGAAATACTAAATTGAGGCGTTGAACCAACGTTTGTTACATCCCGCGGCCAGAATGTGATAGATATCGCACTGACAAATTTTAGTATTTCAAGCAAAATCCACGACTGGCACGTATCTACGTCGGTTTCAATGTCAGATAACAGGTGAAAAAAATTTAATGTAGAACATAACCAAAAAAACAATAATCAGGCCCTAGGCTGACTGATATGTCTGCTTTTCGAGACAACCTATCGCGGAGTTTAAATTCTTGTGCAGATTTAATAGAACGTATTAGTGTAGAAGAAATAGAAAACTATGTAAGTAAGTTGGACATTTTGTTAACTTGAGCGTACAAGGACTCTTGCCCATTTAGGCTGGCTACCGAACCCGACAACACCATACCTTGGTGGTGTTAGGAACTCGGCCGGCTTAAGGAGGCTGTACGGAGATCCTTCAACAGAGCAAAAAACCAATCAAACTGGATTTTATACAAAAATGCTCAGAAAGATTATATTGAAAAACGCATACGTCAACGGGAAACTTGGAGATCTTTTTGTAAGGATGTTGAAAACACCTCAACTGCTGCAAGGTTGAAAAAAATCTTATTCAACAAATCCCAACAGCTACTAGGTTGCCTGAAACGAATTGACGGCTTATACACAGCCAATCTATCGGAAGCATCGGAGATACTTCTAGAAACTCACTTCCCAGGCTGTACCGCCCCTGAACAAGTCTGGTCCGACGCTACGATTCCAGCTCCATCAAAGGATTACTGGGTAGCTGCTCGCCAGCTTGTTAACAGGTGCGTATAGCATGGACAATTAAAAACTTCTCTCTGTATAAAGCGCCAGGATTAGATGGAGTCTTTCCTGCTTTTCTACAATGAGGCAAAGATATTATACTAACTCACCTGGCAAGAATCTATAGTGCATGCATTGCTTTTCAATACATACCTATAGCATGGAGGGAAGTAAAAGTTGTATTTATACCAAAACCAGGGCGAAACGACTACACCCTTGCAAAATCCTTTCGCCCAATCAGTTTCTCGCCTTTTTTCCTGAAGACATTAGAACGATTGTGCACAAAATTAATTTGGGAAACAGCTCTTATTACTAAGCCAATACACCCGAACCAACATACACTCAAGGAAGATCTACCGAATCGGCTCTACATCTCGTAACGGACCAAATCGAAAAATCAAAATGTCTACTTTAGGCGTATTTATAGATATTGAAGGCGCATTTGATAAAATCACTTTCAATTAAATAGAAACTGCTCTTGCAACACATAGTGTAAACCCCACAATTAGTGGATGGATAAAACACATGTTGGAGAAAAGAGCCGTTACTGTTAATGTAGGGGATTTGACTGTCAAGAAAGTTGTTGCTAAAGAATGTCCCCAGGGAGGTGTATTATCTCCACTACTATGAAATATAGTCGACAGCCTTATACGGCTACTTAATGATCATGGTTTCTACACAATTGGTTATGCAGATGACCTAACAATCCTACTAAGCGGTAAATTCGAAAGCATACTCTGTAACTTGATGCAAGAGGCTTTAAGAATAATCAAAAATTGGTGCAAAGACCAGGTTCTTACGGTCAACCATCTAAAAACCGAACTGGTTCTTTTCACACAAAAAAAGGAAAGTTGGAAATCTAAACTTACCAAAACTCCTAAATGTTCCACTACCGCTATCAACCTAGGTAAAATATCTTGGGGTGGTTTTCGACAATAAGCTCACACATCTAAATATGAGATGCAAAAAAGTTCATATGTCTTTTTAGCAACGCAGACGAGCTGTGGGGAAAACATGGGGACTGTCTCCAAAGATAGTGCTATGGCTGTACACAGCCGTCATAAGACCTATGATTACATATGAGGCACTAATATGGTGGCCAAAAGCTAGATAAAAAACTTCTGCAAGAAAACTAAATCAGTTGCAACGAATGGCGTGCCTAAGTATAACAGGCGGCATACAAACAACACCAACTGCAGCTCTGGAGGCAATGTTGTGTCTGCCGCCCCTCGACATTTACGTCGAGGAGATGGCAACAATTGCATCTTTGCGTCTAAATGCAGCTGGACTTTGGCACACTGCAGGGAGGGCTGGCAAACACTATACTATCCTGGAAGAGGCTGTTAAGAAAACACCTCTGTTAGGAGCGCAAACAGATAACATGTCACCTTTCTTTGTGTTTCAAAGACTTTACAACGTGCGCACACATGAACAAGAGGAGCAAAACGTGGTCAATGATTCGATTAGAATCTACACGGATAACTCAAAAACTAATAAAGCTTTTGGAGCTGGAATCTTCTCGCAAGACCTGGACTTCAAAATATCATTACCACTAAGAGCTCATACGACTATCTTCCAAGCAGAAGTAATTTGGATAACCTATGGGATTATGGAAATTGTGAACCGCAAAATATCTGACAAGAATGTCCAAATTTTAACGGGTAGTAGAGCGGCCCTAATTGCTATAAACAAGCCTAGAATCACATCAAAACTAATTTATGAATGTCATTGTGCCCTTACTTTAGCAGCCTGTGGAAATACCATTGAGCTGCTCTGGGTGAAAGGACACTCCAACAAAGTAGGTAACATTGAGGCGAACAAGCTGGCGCGTAAACGGTCAACCCTCATGGCGTGTGGTCCTGAACCCTGGACCGCGTTAACAGTTAAAAGCTTAAATAATCTACTAAAAATTAACACACACAATGCACAGAGACGGCGTTGGGATGATACTCCGGGCAGCAGGCAGGCGAAGAAAGCAATGACTGCTCCAAACGCCAAGACAGCCGATTACTACTTGCGACTGTCCAGAAAGAACTTGGAAATTATGACAAAAATCTTGACAGGACACTGCCAACTAATGAAACACATGCACACGATTGGTATTGGAGACATTCCAATGTGTAGATGATGTGAAATGGACAAGGAGACATTCGAGCCCGTGCTATGCACATGCCCGGCCCTTTCATACAATAGAGAATCCATGATGGGGAGCTGCTGGCTTGACATGGCCAGCATAAGAGAGACTCCTCCAAGCGTTGTAAGTCATCACTGGAAGAGATACAAAGGGCCTAATGAGGCCTACGTGCTGTAGACTTTGGTTTACCTTCCAACTTTCAATCCAAACTCAATCCAATCATAAAATAACATAAAAACCTACATCTTATACATCATAACACACAATTTATAGTAGCTTCATTTTACTGGGTACAAAAAATTTGAGATATTCATACTTTTTGCATCACGTAACACTGGAAGTCAAACACGCAAGTTGATGTAAACACCATTCTACATTTAAACTCATTTCAAGTTTTTGCAGGGATAAAAACGCAATTTACAGCAGAACCGATATAGAATCATCCAACACAATTAACATTAATAACATTTCAGTAAATTTTTTTTTCAGAAATAATAGTTAAGTTGACAATTTTTTGCTGTTTAAATTATAAAGTAATTGAAGTGCCTACAACATCTACAGTAGTAAATGTAAAATTAAATTATGTATTGAATAAAGCACAGAAAAAGGGATAGAAAAAAACAACCCTTTGCGTCCTACTGGTCATGTCAAGTAACCACCTATAATATAAATTGTATCTCATAGTCCTACTGGGATTGTGATGCGACCGCCGTTAAAATGTAACATTGGTGGTGCCATCTATCAGAAAAAAAATTACTTACGGTCGATCAAACGTGCTTAGCTTCGGTATGTTACTGTTGTAAATGCCGTGAATAAGTGCCCACGTGTTGTAGTTTGTTGGTGTTTTTATTTGCAACAATTGATGTAAACTCGAGATGACACGTAAGTAATAATACTCATTATGCTACTCTTTTCACATTGTACAACCGGCAGTACAATACTATAAATATATAATATATATATTATATACTATATGTGGTGGTTTTATGAAATAACCACCAGGAATATAAACATGTTGTGTTTCGTGAGCGCCTGATTTTTTTTTGTGTAATTACAGAAAGACAAATGTGGTCTTTTGCAGACCTTGAAGCAAAGGGCTCTGAAGGAATGTATAGAATGATAGCTGAAATCCCTTCAGACACAGAGTCGTTAGCTGATGATTGTTTATCAGGGGATGAAGATGACATTTATATTTTACTTGAAAATTGTTCTAAAAATGTGCCTGAACAGGAGGAAGACAATTTTCATGATGATATGGAAATTGAAAGTGATGACGAGCCACTTGCCCGAGTAGCTGAAAGAATACGTGCAACTGCTGTAACTACATTTTCTCATGACGTAAAGTGGTTGAAGCATAATTTTCATCAGGATCCTCCATATTTTGATGAACCAACTGGCGTAAGATTAGATGAAACTATTGAGCAGCCAGTAGATGTTTTTTTTATGCTTATTTCCGAAAGATTTATTGGAAATTATAGTTTTTCAAACAAATTTATTTGCCACACAGCAAAGTACAAATAAAGGCAATAAAACTTTCCAACCAACTAGATGCAAAGAAATCAAACAGTTTCTAGGAGTCAATCTCATGATGGGAGTAAAGAAACTTCCTAGCTTGAAGGATTATTGGTCCTCCCAAGATGAAATCAGAGATCCGTTTATCTCTAAAGTTTTTCCTCATGACAGATTTTATTGGCTTCTAAGTCATTTGCACTTTGCAGACAATAACCTGCAGCCTAAAAAGGGGTAGCCAGATTTCAATAAACTCTTTAAAATATGGCCACTTTTGGGCAAACTTTCTAAAACATACAAGAAATATTACTTTCCAGGAGAATTTCAAGCAATTGATGAAAGTATGATAAAATATAAAGAGAGATCGACCTTCAAACAATATATGCCCGCAAAACCAACGAAGCGCGGATACAAAGTCTGGGTCCGTGCTGACGATTCGGGTTACGTTTGTGAATTTCAAATATATACTGGAAAAATAGGAGACCTACCAGAACTTGGGTGGAAAAGTCGTAAGAGAGCTGACCAAGGACTTGAATAATAAAAATTATATTATATTCTTTGATAACTATTTTACCAGTGTCCCACTCCTATGGGATCTGAAACAATCTAAAGTATATTGTTGTGGAACTCTGAGGAAGGAAAAAAAATATCTGCCAACAGACTTTACTGATGATAAGAAACTTGCAAGAGGTCAGTAGGATTGGCGAATCACGGAAGATGAGTTAGTATGCATAAAATGGAAAGACAAGAAACCTGTATATTTTTTGTCAAACTATCACGATCCTGAGGATGGTGATAAAACCAATCGACGTAACAAAGATGGCACATTAGAAAAAGTAAACTGCCCAAGTTTGGTTGTCGACTATAACAAGCATATGGGCTTCGTCGATAAAGCAGACATGCTCAAGAAATGTTATGCCATTGATCGTAAAAGTAAAAAATGGTACCATAGAATAGTATGGCACTTTCTTGATACTACGGTGGTAAATGCGTTCATTTTATTCCAAAAAAGAAGTAAGGGTTCTACCTTAGATCTAAAACAATTTAAAATAAAGGTTGCCATTGGATTGATTGGTGCTGAGTATTCAACCAAAAAAAGAGGACGTAAATCTACCGAAATTGTGAATAATTTCAAGAAATACGTTCCAATCGAGAAAAGAACTGCTAACGCAGCCCATATGCCTAAGTATAGTACATCTAGGCGATGTGCAGTTTGTAGCACAAAAAAGAAAACCATCGAAGTATGTGGGCCTGTACCATGTGCGATGTCGGACTCTGCATAAACGACAAGAGAAACTGCTTCCACTCTACCATAGTTTCGTGTAGTCCTACTGGTTAGCTGGCAACACCTCCATTCTTTTTGAATAAGTAGATAACTTTTTTTTTTTAATACTCATTTCATGTTTTCTTATGTTACCTACGACAACAAATTGTATTTTATTTGAATAAAATCTATAAAAAAAAAATTTCGGACTTAAAGGGTTAAAGCCGATTTAGATCAAAATTATTATTGTGAAAATTAAAAAGGTTAAGTAGGAGAACAGATTAAAGATTATTATTATATTATTATTATAATTTGAGTGTGTTGTTGCTTTTATTAAATTTAATACAACTCATTATAATGTAATATGTATTTACAGATCTCCAACTAGTAATGTAACGCTAAATTGATAATTTGCTAAGTTATGTTTCTTCGAAAGATAACCCGTTTATTATACTTTAGTAGATACTAAGAAATACATTTTTTTTTAAATCTTTTTAATTTTTTATAGCGCTATTTTTTTGCAAGAAGAGTTTGGTGATTCATAGAGAGTGTACGTCTTTATACAGGCTGTGATCGGAAAGTGAAAATTGGATGTCACTCACTTTTCATAGAGCCAGACTTAACTCTGAGACAGACGACATGCAAACATTGCAAAAGCCGGAGGAATTAAAAAAGACTGACCAAGATCCTTCTCGAGTGATAAAGTTAAGATAGTTAATTCTAACAAGAGGAAGGCTGTGAATTTGCTTAAACACGTTGACCTTAGGACAAAAAGCGAGAAAGAAATTTTTGCACCAAAAATGTAAAATAAAGTTAGCACAGAAGCTGAGCAAAAGGACAAAGCAATCAGAAAACGCTACTTACTAACAGAAAAAAAGGCATTTCGTACCTTACCTGCTGATAAAAAAAAAAAGATCGGCTCCAGCTGGAATTGGTGAAGAGTGTTACGAACCTCCAATCACAGATTGGAAGAAACCTGTCACATATGTGGTAAAACCGATCACATGATTAGAGATTGCACCCAGGAGCAGTTGTGCTACCTTTGCTCTGTAAGCGGTCATAACTCGGAGTCGATTAAATGTCAAGACAAGAAAGAGGCACAATCAACAATGGCAAAAATTAAATTTATCCAAGTCAACTTGAGCACGTATAAAACGACCATGATTCTGCACAATCATATCTGCTCGATGAAGGGCACACCTGTTTATGGTCTCGGAGCCGAATAAAAACATGACCAAATACAACCGAAACTAAATCACTAACCAAAACATAGAAATAAGAAGGTCCGTTTAGTACGTTGCCTTCTAGGTTGGATGAATGATCGCCAAACGATTGTCGAGCATTCATATTCCCAAGGATGATGAATTTTCCTTGGTTGGCACATGTTTGAAGTAGTCTGAGGGGAATGGTTTGTTGGGGTAGATATATATAAAGTAGATAAAGAATATGTTTCCCATTACGCTTTGCAGCAAAACTGCCACTACATCTAAGTCTGTTCATGGGGGCGGGGGTGTTGATATTAGAAATGGAAAGGAAGGCATCATAGGCTATAACCACGTCTTCTGATTGGCCCACAGCATTTTTATGATGGATTATAAATTTTTGGAAGTAATAGGTATATTCTGGGGGATGATTTTATTTCTTGCGCGTCACAGGTATTTAGGATGGCAAATATTAAGAATTTGGGAGCCATTATGGTTTAACTTTACAGATTATATGTACAGTGTTATCGGTATAGTAGACTCGGATTAGGAGACCAAGGAATTGCAAAGTAATCTATAAATTTGTGTACTTTGCCCACTCATCTAAATGTTTGATTGATATAATTTTTTTATTTTAATCGATCTCACATCTGTTGTGTTCCAGCAGTCACTAATGTTTATATAATTCTAATCTCTTGACAACAAACGGCTGGATGGACGGGGGACACCAATTCATTGGATTGTAAGTGGGTACTTTTAAACTTTATTCTCGCCCACCCAGAAGTTAAATCAATTAAACACATGTGGTCTTCCAGAAAGTCACTTATGTCAAAAGTAAGGGCAGTTCTAATTGCAATTATTCAGGTGGGTAAGCGAGGTACACCAATTAACTAATAGTGGGCGGGTACTTGTAAAACTTGTTCCCGTCGACCCGCTTAACTGTCCGTGATAAAAAAGTTAGACTACAAACACTTGGGTGGGTAGGCGGAAACTACAGTCAAAACTACTGTCCCGCCATCAATTAACTAAATGCCCCACCCACCCACCTGAGTAGTAGCAATTATTAAATAAAAAATTTGCCTACAACTGTTTGGTTGGGTAGCCACGGTTTATAAGATTTAAAAATGCCCGCTCACTATTAGTGAATTAGTGCACCACGTCTACTCACCGGAGTGTTTGCAATAAAGAAATTAGAATTGCTTCGACTATTGACATTAGTGACTGTTGGAAATTTTTGATATATATATATATATATATATATATATATATATATATATATTTATATAAAACCCTCTGGATTACTAATGGTGTTTTGAGATGTGACGTTTGAGGTTACTCTGAGGCGCCCCAAAATTTGACGTAAGAGGATATTGCTCTTTCCCGGTGCATATCCGTCTATCCTACAATATGGCGTTCTGAGAAAGAGCGTAGTCAACCGAACACAAAAATATGCACCCTAGTTCATAAAGAGTAAATACAAAAATACAAAAAAGTACAAAAGCACAAAAATACAACCATTTTAAAATTTTAAAACTGAAAAGAAAAGAAATAACACTGTTGAAATAAATTAAATTTAAAACTTGTGAGAATAAAATTCTGACATACTGTAGGGTTTCATGTCATACAGCATTTGAAACACAGATTGCTTCATTAGATTATAACTAGATGTTTCTGTAAGTCTGCGTGGTAGAAAGTTAAATATTTTTATACAAGAATAAAAAGAACCTTTTTCATATTTACTTAATCTGCCTGACGGTAACAAATACGTCTGGTTGTGTCGTTTATTGTAAGACAAAGTAGTTATATGAAACTTATTTTTATGTTTATATATAAATTTTGTACATTCTAATATGTACAGGCGAATTAATGTCAACATTCCAGCAGATTTGAACTTTCCTTTACAACTCTTTTTGAAGGTCAACTTAAGCATAATTCTGAGTGCTTTTTTGTGCAAAAAATACTTTACCAGCTTCAGAAGTGCTACCCCAAAAAATTATCTCATATCTGGTATGAGAAATTATATTATCATAATAAAATAGTTTGCTTATATTGTAATAGGTTGTTTTTGTTAAAATTCTCAATCCAAAACACGCCCGACTCACTTGCTAGATATATGATAGAGTCAAGTTGTATTCCCAAAATTTGTACAGAGTTTGTGAAATTATATGTTGTGTTATTAAGTGTGATTGATTCAGATGTTAGTTGTCTCTGATTTGATTTAAAAAGAATGCAACTTGTTTTTTCTTCATTAAGTATTAATCCATTATTTACAAATCATGTTTCTAAGAATTGCATAGCAAGATCACCTATGTCTATAATGTCGGGATAAGTGTTTGCCCTGAGCAATAAGGTTGTATCATCTGCGTAATTTAGAATCCTACAGTTAATAATGATGCTACTTGACATATCATTTACAAAAATTATGAATAGTAGTGGTCCAAGAATGCTTCCTTGAGGAATGCCTCTAGAAGCGTGCAAGCTACTCGACCTTATAGTTAGTCCAGTATTAAATTTTTGATTTCCAAACAGATATGAACTTATAAGTTTATTTGCGACGCCTCTGACACTGTAACAATCTAATTTTGAAAGTTGCGCTTGTGAGCGGAAACAAGATTTAAAATTACCCGTCTACTATTAGTGAATAGGTGTAACACACCATTCAGAGATTAGATCAATCAAACACTTAAAACTAATGTCAAAAGTAGGTGTAATTCCAATTTTATGATTGTAAACACTCAGGTTGGTAGGTGCGCTATACCAAGTCATAGATTGTGAGCGGGTGCTTTTGAATCTTGTTTTGGAATTGCGCCCAGTTTTGACATTAGTGATTGCTGGAACATCACAAGTGTTTGATTGATCGAACTATATTTAATAGTTTGAAATGGTGTGATAGCTCAATGGTAGAGTACTTGCATATCATGCGAGCAGTCCGGGGTTCGATTCCCGAAATATGACTGAAATGATAACTTGCTCTTTATCCACCAGCGTGGTTCGGAAGTCACGTATTAAGCTGTTGGTCCCATCAAACCACTTTAAACAAGTCGTAGACTTACTGTGGCGATGTAAAATAGCCGTAAAAAGCATAAATTAAAAAAAAAAAAACTAAAATGCTTACACAGCAGCCCAAGTGCTTGTTAATAAAATATTAGAATTTTTTCTTCTTCAAAACCGTTAGAACTAATTATGTCAGAAGAGGCGTTGGTGATACCAATTTCTTAATTACCAACAGCAGAAATTTTTTCTACAAGAGTTACAAGTCTTAATGTTTCAGGAGCCAATGGTGATACCAATTTCTTAATAACTAAGAATTGGTAAGTGAGTTGGTCACTCCAGTTAATGATTACTAGCCAAAAGTTTGAACTAAAACCCCACCCACCCGCCCGCCGATCCAGAAATTATATTTTTTTTTACAAACAATTTTTAATGTCAAAGAAGGGAGCAATAATACCAACCTCTTAATGACCAAGAATCACTTAAATTTATGATTACCAGCCAGTAGTTTGAACAGAAGTGCACAACTACCCACGAAGTGTTACTGTTCAATAGATTCGAACTTTCTACTTTCTACAAACGTTAGAAATTTCTAACTCAGATTAACAGTTGTGATTGTGTTGTGAGTATTTTAAAAATAATTAAGTTAAAAGTTAGTACGGAGTTTATTGTTCAGGATATTATCCGCACGAATGCACTAAAGTATTCCGTGGCACGGGATTTGATGCGGGTAGCCTTTGTTGGGTCTAGTCTGCCTTTCACTAAAAAGTTATGTTGAAAGATATGTTTTTTAAGACTTAAAAGAAAATAAGGGGGGGATTTGGGGTTGGATGAAGATACAGGTTTCTCTAAGCCGTCAGCAATGAGGCTGGTGTACTTATTTAGGTCGGAAATATGCGCAGTCAGGTAAGCGGGATTTTTGAAGATTTTGATTAAGATTATTTGTTTGTTTACAGGGGCTAGGGTATTGTAAAGGGATTTAGGATCTTGAGAATTTGAGAGCGGATGAAGGTGTGAAGTGATAGTTAGTTGCGGTGTTGTTGTTAATTTGTTTTGCTGTCGGTTGGAGTGAAAACATAGGACACCTGGCCAGGATAGTATGAGGAGTCTGTCGAGGTTGTGTCAATTGGATGCTCCAAGCTACAGGCGGCCGTAGTTGTTGCGTAAATTATCGTTGAGGTGGTGATGTTGGGTAATCCTTCCATCACCTGGTGAATAGCTGGGTCTTGCAACATAAGAGATTATTGGCTGGAGCCGTTGGCACTATTTATTATTGCGTTTTCATTAGTTTAAGAAATTGTTGCTTTTTATGTAAGTTCGCTTACTGTTAACTTATTGCGATTGGTGATTTTAACATGGGGTCAACCGATTTATAGTAGTCCGTTTGATTGGTGAAATAAGGCTCTGCCCACGCGCTTTATTTTATCCACCCTCTTAGGCTCAGTTTTCAAATTATTCTTATGGAGATATTTTTCAGGTGTCCTCTATTGTTTTGGTTCACTGTACTATTGCTCGGGGCAAGAGTAGTCTATAAAATATTAAGTGTCCACTAGGGTTTTACTATGACTCTGAAACACTCGCGACACGGTCTAGTTCGAAATCGTTCTATGTTTTTCAGGGTTCTGTACACTGTCGTGGCACATGTTATTTATTCAGTACAACCTTTTTTGAACTAGATCATAAAGTACTACGCAGTAGCGTTACAATGCGCGATATTTACCAAAGATATTGACCAAAGTAAGTTTGAGTTTGTTGACTGAAGTCCCGTCTGTTTTGACAACATGATATCGACTTAATGGGACTAGTTGACTAGTTGGTCTGTCATTCTTCCTCAAGGATGGCTGCAAGTTGTTGTTTTTCTTTTGAGCGTCTGTTGCCGGGTTTATCTTTTCTCGAGTTGTTTGCTGGGTCGTGAAGATGCACTTCTTTGTTTCACCTTGGTTGCCATTTGTTACTAGCCGAGCACACGCAGATAGTATTGCACACCGCGCCTCAGTACCGCAAACAAAGATCTGATATTATGTAAGAACATTTCTAGAACAATCCCGAAAGCCTTCTTTGCGAAGCACTTTTGACCTTAGAAAACACAAATCTTTCCTTAAGGACAAACGCGGCCGCACCCTTATTACCCGCGGGTGCTCAACCGGTAACATATGACGTAATCATGGGTTTCTGGATTTATATAAAAATTGTCATATTACTCTTTACCAAGCTGACAAGAGTTTATTCCAATTCATCGTAGACCTTTTTTCTGCTGTATGTGAAGCACCACGTTGGTTTCCAATTAGTAAAGTGTGGAAGGCAGAACGTTATGTCTGCTCTACTTACTTTAATTGAGTAATACTGTGGTTGCGTTTGTACATAGTGATTGAATATCTTCTACTACAATGTAATAATGAACTGTACTAATTTTAGTTTTTGTCATTTTTAATACTTTGGTCAAGTTCCAAAACAAATGTTAGCCAAGTCGCAAACCCAAATGATGTTAAAGTGAATTCTAATAATAATAAATAAATTGTTATATTTTATATACAACTAATTTTAAGCTTATATAACTTAAAATTAACAAAAAATATATTCTTAAAGTGTAAGTTAAACTTGGAAGTTGCATAACTTTTTTTACTATTGGCTAAAAATAACACAATTCACATTTTTGTTTGTTTTAAAAACTTGTTATTCGTTATTACAGTTACTATAATTTAAACTGATAAAAAAAAAACAATTTTAGAATGTTTTAAAAATTAAAAAAAAAATCATTTAACACATTAGCATGCTAGCGTTAAGCATTAAATAATATATATATATATATAATTTCAAAATAAATAAAACAAATGCATTATTTGTATTTTAATGAATAAACAATTGCTTGCAACCATAGCAAACTATAATCAAAACAAAAATAAAAATCTATATTTTAAGTAAACAATTCGTGGCTTTTAAAATTAAATAATATACACAGAAATCATTATTTAGTTTGTTGGTGTCGATCTAAGCTTGTAGAGTATATAATGATACTATAAATAGTAAGATAAACTTTTTGTATTAATTGTTGGCGTATTTATTAGCTCGTCATACTTTTTGTGATTGTTTATTATTTTACTAATTTTTGTTCTCTAGCATTATCTCTAATAGGTTGTTCACTTCTAGGTTTAAAGGACTTGTTTCAATTAAGGACCGTGTGGATGACGGAATCTTTGCTTCCGCAGTGCATGCATGCATCGGAGTTCTTTTTGTTTTGAACCTTTTCAGGTAAGCTCCAAATTTTTTTTTTCATCAAACTTTTCCAAATTCCGACAAGTTTTTGTATATGCACGGTCTCGCTTCTCAGTGAAGATATAAATTTGCTGTTGTGTGCTGCTTTCAGTGATAGCCTCCCGTACGCCCTCATATGCGGATCACCACACCTTTTCTTAATATTCTTTTTAGGATAACCCGTTATGATTTATCTTTCAGAGCCTCTTTCTAGATTGGTGCTGTGTATAGCAGCACATAATTCACTTTTTCCAGGCTCTTGGACTCTATACATTCGTCATTATTGCTGACAATGCCATTGTTGTTTTTTGGTTTTTGCACTCGTTCTTTTTAGTTGTTCTTTAGGATTATTGATTCTACGATTTTATTGATTAGTCCTCTACGTTGAAGATTACTTCTTTTAGTTGTTGACCAGTATATAATATTACTGCTTAAGTTTTCTCAGGAGCTGCAGTCCCTTGTTTTTTTTTTATCTCTTTCTAGGATTTTTCTAACTACTGCATTAATTGTTTCATCTATCTCTTCCTGAGTCCTACATATTATTAATACTCCTGTGTTGTCCGTAAATACTATTATTTCAACGCATGTTTGCGTTGTATAGAATGTTTAAGAGGGTTGGTCCCACCGAATGTTGCGGTACCTCGTTACATTTATTATCTTATCATTCGCGACTGTGATAAGCCTGTCTTTCAGGTAATTGTCTATTACTTTGATCAGATAGTCGTTGAATGGGGACCTGTCGGTCTGGGTAATGACTCAGTCACTGCTTCCCGGTTCTCTGGACATAAAACTGTAATTAGTACCGCGGGGTCGGTCTGAAAAGATCAATTTTGGCTGTGACTTAAAGAGGTCTTAATTTTCTTATGTTGAGAATGTTAAACAACGCCTGGAGTAAGTGGTCCGATCGAACTGTTGTAGGTGCACTTAGTTGCTTCTCTTGACACTGTCCTCGAGGACGTAGTGAGGTTGTGGTCTCAGCAAGTGACCCTTAAGAATAACTAACGCAGGGCAATACCTTTCGTTTTTCTTCTCTACGTAAGTTCTGTTGTCATTTTGTCTTTATCATGTCTGTCTCTAATCTATTATTCGTTTGAGAAGAGCTGGTTTCGGCCTTGTGGGATTTACACAAACTGCTGCGGCAACACATATTGTCCCCGGCTCATCTCTCCCTATACCCTGTTTGTTGTCTGTCCTATACTGACGTTCATCTCTCCTTTCTGCCATTCTATTGTTATTCAGCCTAGTTGTTTGATTTGTCCTTAGATGTCTTCTTAGTTTCTCTAAGTCCCGATATATCAATCGACGCTGTAGATCTAGTTGTACAATCTGGAAGCTACAGTAGCTTTAAAGTCTCGGTTCCAGCCGACCATGTTCGAGCTATTATTTGCAAAGACTTTTGGCCAGCTAACATTGCTGTCAAAAAATTTGTGAGTTATGGTCGTTCACAAAATGTTCCTGCTTCATCTCCAATGGATTTTCGGAGCCTGAATCCTGTCAACAGCTTGGACCCATCTTCAGGAATGATAACGGCTTCTCCATCTACTACCAGAACGTCGGGGGTTTAAAAACTAAACTCAGAAAACTCTTGCTAGCTGTAGCCGTATCAGACTACGATGTGATTGTTTTCACTAAAACCTGGCTTTCTACAGACATCAGTGACTCTGAATTAAATCTAAAAGGCTATCATTTATTTAAGTGTGATCGCTCGGCCCTTACAAGCCCTAAACAAAGTGGAGGTGGTGTTTTAATTGCTATCAAAACTCACCTCAAATCTGTATTACTTTACCCCACGTTTATTAGTGTTGAACATTTGTTTGTAGTTGTTAAGTTTAATCTTGTGTCTTATATAATTTGTGCGGTATATTTACCACCTAATTCAACTAGTGACAAATATCTTGACCATTGTTATTCCGTCGAATCTATTGCCGACGAGTTTCCAAGCAGTAAACTAGTTTTATTGGGCGATTACAATCTACCTGCAGCCTCTTGGGTTAACGATGATTTAGGTATAGGAGTAATTTGTAATGATAGTTACCCTGCTCATTTAGTAGCTAATTCATTTGGGTTCTTAAACTGCGTACAATGCATTTCTATTCCTAATAGTGAGGGTGTGTTTTTAGATTTATGTTTTACTAACAATCGTGATATTTCTGTGATAGAAGCTGTAGATGTTTTATTAAATTTAAGCCAACACCATACTGCGTACTTGTTAACTATAAAATGTGATACTACCTGTGATATTTTAAATTGTAATTATGTTTTTAATGATTTTAAACTTGCCGACTACAACGCAATCAATAATTATTTGTTGAATGTTGATTGGACTGCACATATTTTATAACTGTGATATTGATATGTGTCTTAATGTATTTTACTCTGTAATCGATTATGTTATTGATTGTTTTGTCCTTAAAAAACTGTGGCGTGAAAGCAATTTTCCTATTTGGTTCAACAAAGAATTGATATCACTTACTAAACTCAAGAAAACTATACACAAACGTTATAAATCTTCAAAACTATTGTCGGACTATAATGAATTCCAATCTATTCGTACTACGTGCAAAAATCTCAGTGCTCATCAATACGAGCAATATATTTTACAAACTGAAAGTAAAATTCAAAATAATCCAAAACATTTTTGGAGATTTGTTAATGAGAACAAAAAAACTAATCGTTTTCCAGCCACAATGCATTATAAAGATCAAACTTGTAATAATGGGAACGACTTTGTAACTAATTTTGCAGATTTTTTTTCTTCAGTCTATGATAACGAAACTCATCCAACTCCATTGTTTAATTTTAATAATAACGTAATACATTCAAAAAAATTTATTAGTTTGTGTGATGTTTTTAAGGGAATTGAAAACCTTAAATGTAATTTAAGCGTTGGACCCGACGGCATTCCCTTTTTACTGTTAAAAAAGTGCATTTATTCTATTGCAAAGCCATTGCACTTACTTTTCAATGCTTCATTCATTGAATGAAACTAAATTTCCTCAAATATGGAAACAAAGCTATATTACGCCTTTGTTTAAATCTGAAGCCAAAGAGAATATCACTAACTATAGAGGCATTTGCATTCAATCTGCTATACCTAAAATGTTCGATAAAATTGTAACTAGTCAGTTGCAATGGATGTGCAAAAGCATCTTAATAGAAGAACAGCATGGATTTCGTGAAGGGCGTTCCACACTTACTAATTTACTCTGTTATGAAAATGATATTTTAAATGCATTTGAATCTAAAGTACAAGTTGACTCAATCTACACCGATTTTTCAAAGGCGTTTGATCGTGTGAGTCATAATATTTTGATTGCCAAGCTTAGTGCTGTGGGATTTCATCTTGATGTGACTTCCTGGTTATTCAGCTTTCTGAAAAATCGCACGCAGTGTGTAAAAATTAATAACTTTTTGTCACAGCCCATTCTTGTTCCATCTGGTGTTCGTCAAGGATCTCATTGTGGACCAATTTTATTTTTGCTTTTCATTAATGATATCTCACAGTATATCAATTCATCGTCATTTCTTTTATTTGCGGATGATTTAAAAATGTATAGAAGAATATCATCTCTCAATGACTGCCATCTTTTACAACTGGACTTGGATTCTATAAATACTTGGTGTTTTATTAATAAATTATTTTTTAATGCTGATAAATGTTTTTCAATAAGTTTCCATAGAACTTTAAGTAAAATTTCTTTTAACTATATAATTGACACTAAAGTGTTAAACAAAGTCACACAAATAAAAGATTTAAGCGTTATTTTTGATCATAAACTTACATTTGTTGATCATATAAACATCATGTGCAATCGTGCCATAAAAATGTTAGGATTTGTATATAGAATGTCCGCGGATTTATCAGCCAGTACACTTAAACTTTTATATTGTGCTTTGGTGCGTTCGCATTTAGAGTATGCTCCGTCAGTTTGGAGTCCTATTTATGAAATTCATAACCGTAGTATTGAACAAATTCAAAAAAAGTTTTGTCGTTTATTGTCTTATAAATCCGGCATATTATCTGTAAATTATGATTACTGCTACATTGCTTTATTGTACAATCTACCGCCATTGAAGATTCGCCGCAAAAGAGCTGATTTGTCGTTCTTGCGTAATTTAATTATATCTGAGATTGATTGTCCGGAGCTACTTGGTACTCTTCCATTCCATGTAGCACCTAATAATAGACATAGCAGACATTCTTCTTTATTTCGCGAGTCTACTCATTCTACTAATTATGGTTTCAACAATCCACTCGGTAGAATGTGTAGATTTGCAAATAATTTACCAACTGATATTAATGTATTTTGTGTCTCTAAATCTACGTTCAGAAGTCAGCTAAGTCATGCTGACTAATGTCTAATATGTGCGCTTTTATGAATGGTATATTTGTATTCTTTATTTTTGTATTGTAAAACATCATTGTTTATGTATATTTGATGTAGATGTAAATGGTAAGATTATACCGTCAATAAAGTATTATTATTATTATTATTAAGTTTTCATTCACTTTTTTGTCGGCGTATCCTCTCTCTTTTATGAATATTTTGTGGAGCTCCATTAGGATTACCAAAGGGGGTACCCCTTTGGTAATCCTAGATTTGCCAATTTAACTTCTAAGGATATTCTTGAGTCTCCATTTGGAATTATTTCTTTGTATCTCCTGGTTGCCAAGTATACTCTGACCATTTCAAAGGTTACATTGTCAGTCAACCTCGAAATGGCGTATCTACCATTTGGAAATTCTCTAGTCAGTTCCGTCAGTTTGCTTTCTTTGAGCAGCTCTTTTCTTTTTTTTTCTTATTTCTGCAATTTTGGTAGGTACAAATGTTTCATTGTATATTCTTTTCTTGTCTACTTTCTCCTCTTCCATTCTTTGGTAGGCATAGTTGTCTTGACCTTCTTTGTATTTTTTCTCTTCATTGCTGTAAAGTTCGTGGATATATATTTAAAACTGCTGGTTGAATTAGGAAAAGTTCTTTATTTAATCTCGGCACATATGTACGCGAGTGAAACGTATAACATAAGAGAGCGAGTACCTCGCTACGCGTTCTTTTATACATTTATATTTAAACAAAAAATACATTCCATAAAATAATATCTATACAATATAAATAATAAATATACATATTTAATACAAAATAAAATAATGTCCATACATTACAATACCCTTCCCTTATCCTAACAGAATATATTCCCAATAATTTTGTTAAACAATTCTAATTATCTAATTCCGTAATTAACCTTGATGGAGGTTATCTCACTCTATTACTTCTTCGTAACATTTCGTCATTACTAACATCTATGACTTCTTCAATTTCGGTACCATTCGTACCTTCAGAACTAGTACCGTGATAAAAACTTACAATTTGATTAATATGTCTTTTCCACGTTTTCTGTAATTCAGGTATAAATACAAGATAAGTTCGAGGTCCTAAAATTTTATTTACAATAGCTTTAATCCAAGTCGGTTTTTGGAATCTAAAATCCCTAACAGCTACTTGCGCATTTACATCAAACATTCGTTTTGATTTACCTTTATAATTTTTTATTTGTTGTTTTTGCTTATGTTTTACTTTGCTTACTAACGGTTGATTGTCCGTTGAGTTATGTTCTGGTTTTAACAAGTCAAATCTGGTACGCAATTTTCTACCAAACATTATAGCAGCTGGACTCTTTCCAGTGGTACAATGTGTTGTATTACGGTAGTCAAACAAAAATTGATTTATTATCAAATTAATATTTTCTACTCCACCTTTCCCTATAGCTTTTAATATTGCCTTTTTAGTTGTTTTGACTGCATTTTCGGCAGCTCCGTTAGTTGCCGGATGGAATGAAGAACTAGTTTTAAATTTTATGCCATTGGAATCCAAAAACTTTTTAAATTCTTCAGATGTGAATTGACTGCCATTATCTGATACCACTAGTTTTGGAATTCCAAATCGTGCAAACAAACTTCTTAAAGCTTCTATAACATGAAAACTATTTGTACTAGGCATACAAAATGCTTCAATCCATTTTGTGTGTGCATCAATGATTACCAAAATATTTTTGTTATGTAATGGCCCTAAGAAATCAATATGTATGCGCTCCCATATTTCCTTAGGATATTCCCATGGAATCAGTTCATTTTTATTTGGTGAATCCTTATACATTAGACAATTTTCACATGCTTTAACTTTATTTTCAATGTCTATATTCATAGTTGGCCACCACATGTACGATCTGGCTAAGCTTTTTGTTTTTACTATGCCCATGTGTACCTTATGCACTTCATTTAACATAGTATCAATTAACGCTTGAGGTATAACTATTCTGTAGCCAAATAAAATTATCCCATCTTCATAGGTTAAATTGTTCCTTTGTTGGAAATATGGCTTAATAATATTCGTAACTTTATTTGGCCACTTATTAGTTTCGATATATGTTATAATTTTTTGAAGTATCCCGTCTTCTTTAATTTTTTCCTTTAATAATTCAGAATTTATTGGAATGTGTTCATTATTAATAACATAATTTATAAATGAATTTTCATCTTTGTGAATCATTACGTCATTCAATGGTAGTCTTGATAGACAGTCAGCATTATTTGCATTAGATTTAACATAAATTATATCATATTGATAGTTATTCAAGATCAATGCCCATCTTTGTAAACGATTTGCTGTTATTAATGGTATACCCTTCTTGGGTCCAAACAGTGTAACCAGTGGCTTATGATCGGTTAATAAAGTGAATTTCTTACCATATAAATATAAATAAAATTTTTGAACACCAAACACAATTGCATATGCTTCCTTTTCGATTTGTGAATACTTACATTGAGCTTCATTTAACGTTTGTGATGCAAATGCAATTGGTTTTTCATCACCATTTTCAAAAACGTGTGAAATCACTGCACCTACGCCATACTGAGATGCATCCACAGCTAATCTAATTGGAAGATCTTGATTATAATGTACTAACACATCTGCTGATATTAAAACGTTTTTAATTTCTTTGAATGTTTCATTACATATATCAGACCATTCATATTTAATATTTTTCTTTAATAAATTGTATAACGGTTTCAACAGCGTTGCTGAGTTTTTTATAAATTTATTGTAATAATTGACGAGACCTAAAAATGATTTAAGTTGTGTAGTATTCCTTGGAATGGGTGCCTCTTTAATTGCTACTATTTTATCTTCACATGTATGAAGTCCATGCTTGTCAATTTTATAACCTAAATAGGTAATTGATTCTTGAAAAAATTTACATTTATATTTCCTAACTGTAAGTCCATATAATTGAAATCTTTCTAATGTTTTAGTTAGTCTTTCAATATGTTCTTTCTTATTACTTCCTGTTACAAGTACGTCGTCATAAAAGCAAACAACACCTTCTAATCCTTGAAGTACATTCTCCATTATCTTTTGAAATTTTGCAGGAGCACAACTTACACCAAAAGGTAACCTAGTATATTTATATAACCCCTTATGAGTGCTTATGGTTGTTAGTTCCTGCGAATTTTCACTTAATGGTATTTGTTGATATGCTTGAGAAAGATCTATTTTAGAAAATTCAACACCATTTTGTAATCTACTAAATAATTCTTCTATTCTTGGTATAGGATAAGAATCTGTGATAATAGCTGGATTAATTGAGATTTTGTAATCTCCACACAATCTAATTGTGTTATCTTTTTTTAAAACTGGTACTACTGGTGTACCCCATTGACTATAATCCACTTTTTCCAATATATTTAATTTAACAAGCCGATCGATTTCTTGCTCAACTTTCAATCGCATTGCAAATGGTAACGGTCTAGCCTTGAAATATTTTGGTTCTACATTTTCTTTTGTTTTTATATCAATCTTACCCTTATTAAATTTGCCTAGCTGATCCGTAATAACATTATGAAATTTGTTTAATAAATTATTCATATTCATATTTTCATTAACATTTAATTTATTTATGCTTAAGTTAAACAATGAAAAATAATCCCTTCCCAATAATGGAGGTCCACCATTTTTCACAACATATAACTTTATTTCTCTGATAACATTTTTATACTCAATATTTACAGATATAAAACCTACAGTTTTAATTTCTGTACCGGTATAGCTAATAAATGATTTATCTGTACTAAATAATTTATATTTTGAAAAATGCGTATTTTTAAATTGACTTGAAATAACGGATAGACTTGCACCCGTGTCCAGTTCAAAACTCAAAGGATTTCCATTAATCCGTACAATGACTTTAATTGGATCAGCAAAATTATTTGTTTTTAAATTATAAAGGTTTACATTTTCTTTAATAAAATTATTTTTATTTAAATTCGTTCGACAAACATTTGATAAATGTCCTGGTTTTTTACATTTATGACATTGATAATTTTTATATCGACATTCACTTGCCTTATGATTCCATTTTCCACATACCGTACATTTTTGTTGTGATACGGCTCTATGGTCGCTGCTCCGTCCGGAAGGTCCCGCTTGCAGACGCGCCGTCGTCCCGTGATGCTGGCTCGGTCTCCCCCGATCCTCACGGCTTCCTCGTTGATGTTCTCTCGTTCCCGTTCGGAATATTTCCTGCGGCTCCTTTTTTATGTTGACTTCTGGGGAATGCCGACTGCTCACTTCCTTGCTAATAGCAATTTCTATTGCCCTGTCCAGTGTAAATTTGTCGGTAATTTCTTCCTCCAAGAGTCGATCCAAAATTTTTCCTTCTCCCAGCCCCATGATGAAACGATCCCTCAAGATGACTTGCAATTCTTTATCGAATTCGCATTTTATGGCTAGATTTTTAATTCTAGCCGCCCAGTCCATGATGTTTTCAGATTTTGATTTCACAGCATGATAGAATGTGAAACGATGTGGCATGGCGGTTCTTTTCGGTGAAAAGTGCTTATTTAATAGGGATACCAATTCTTTATATCCTTTATCAGATGGTTTCTCCCCGACACACAAATTACACAATAATTGATAACTTTCTTCGCTGCATGCATTGATTAATAACGCACGTTTCAAATTATCGTCCTTCGTTTCGTTGGCTATGAAATATTGTTCCAACCTGTCTCTATACAAGGTCCAATTGCTATCCTTGCAATTAAATTCCCTTAATTGTCCTATGTACGTGGACATTGTGCACGTGTCTTCCACTTTTCACTATAACACTTCTATTTTGTAATTATACACGCACTAATCACGTTCACGTTTATTTTGCGTGAAATAATTGCACTTGTTGATAATCCTCGTCGCCAGTGTAAAGTTCGTGGATATATATTTAAAACTGCTGGTTGAATTAGGAAAAGTTCTTTATTTAATCTCGGCACATATGTACGCGAGTGAAACGTATAACATAAGAGAGCGAGTACCTCGCTACGCGTTCTTTTATACATTTATATTTAAACAAAAAATACATTCCATAAAATAATATCTATACAATATAAATAATAAATATACATATTTAATACAAAATAAAATAATGTCCATACATTACAATTGCTTTTTTCTATGTTCTTTTGCTTCCACTTAGCTTCTCTTTCCTCCTTTCTTTGTCTTCTGTGGTTTTTGATGTGTGTGTTTACTTCCATTTTCGTTTATCTATATCTTGAGTTTTCAAACTCCTCTATCTTTTTTCTCATTATACTGCCGTTGCATAGTTTCTTAATGCTCTCCATTTGTTTTCGTCATTCAGGCAAATATTAATTATTGATGATTTATCAATTTTGTTTTCCAATACTTTCTCTAACTCTTTCCTATCATTCTCCCACCAGTTACCTTGTTGCTGCTTTGGCGTCTGCGCTCAGAAAAAGATCTGCAGAGAAGTTTTACCAACTGGCCGTCCTGACGGCGTCCGGTCCCGTCGGCAACGCCCCAAAAGCAAAGTCGTGTTCCGGCCAAAGGGTTTCCGCCCGCAAGCGGTTCACCGTCTTGGACTGGGTTTTGCCCGGTGATGTCTGGCCGGGGCTTGTGTAACCTGCCGAGCTGGATTTCCGGGCGATAAGCCGTCTGGCGCATTTCACCGGGTATTGGGTTCGTCTGTGTAACCTCGCAAAAGGGGTTCTCGCGTGAGAGGATACCGGGGGCCGCATGTGTTTGCGTTTCCGGCGTGGCGTGCAATAACGCCGGGAAGGCCCTTGTCTCATCCATTGTGTAGTAAATTGTCCGGTCGATTCCCCCTAGGATTGGGAATTTCCAAAGTTGGTTGCAACCGGGGTGTGCTTTAGCAAACGGCGTTGTTTCACTTTCTCGGCGTGGGGAAGTGGCGCTGCTGACAGTGTAAGTAATAATATTTGCCCCAATAGCCGTTGCGTCAGCAGAAGACATAGCTGAAAGTCTTGGAGGTGTCCAGGGTCGAGCGGTGGTCGTCAACAGGTTTTTATACGTGGTTCTGGTTATGTCGAATTTCTCCGAATTCACTACAGAGTTCATTTCACTACTTTCACTATCACTTGTGGTTTGCACTTTAGGTGACTTTACTTGTTGTGAAAGGTTCCCTGACTTCCGTTACACTAGAATTTTTGTTTCGTTGCCGTTGTGGATTCTACTGACTGACTGACTTTTGTGAAAAAAAATTTGCTCCTTTTATGCAATAGTGTTGTCGTTGGCCTGGGTCGATGGTGACTCAGCACGGCTACTTCCGGGTTACTGTTGGCAAAAAAAAGATTAATTAAACGATGACTAAATAAAGTCACAAGTTTGTGCTTGTTCAATTAGCGCGGGGTCGTTTAAAAAAATCGATCCCGGCTGCGATCATTAAGATTGTAGGACGTTAAACGACGCCCGGAGGCTGCCAAATAAGTGGCCCTTTTGAATGTTTGCTGGTGCAATAAAGCAAGGGCAAATCCTGCCATGTCCCAGGCTCGGTCGTCTATGGCGGTTGCAGCGGATCGTTGACGATCGGCGGCGTCCTAGTTGACGGGGTCGGCGTGGGCGATTCTGATCAGTGGTAGTTCAATTTCCAAGTCCAGCTGACGTGGATTTGGCCTTCAAATAAGTTGGTGTTTTCGAGTTTCTCGCCGAGTTAGTTTAGACGCGCGGATCGCTGACCAAACGTCGGTGAGAATTCCGCGTTGGGGCCTCGGATGGTGAAAGCGCGTGTGCCCCAGGTTGGACTTTGAAGAGCTGTAACTTGGCCGCTTTTGGAGCAACCGTCTCCGCGACAGCAACAATCGCCCCCTCTTCGGCGACTGAGCCTTGGGGTAGTTCCTGTTGTAGGGTTTTGTCTGGGGTCGGCGGACGGTCTTCTGCGGGGGACGGTTGCAAGTGGTCTACGTGGACCTTGGTGAACAGTTCTTGCCTGCCGTGGAGATGACCTTCTTGGGTCCGATCTATTTTGACGCAAATCCCTTTGCTCTTCCTCGGACAAGGACCTCGGCTCCTGATCCGTAGGTAGTAACGGCGTTCTTCCTTCGGGGGTACTTCTTGTCTCGGTAAGTGCTCTGCCGATGTCGGATCCCTTGTAGTCGTTTTTTTCGGTTTTCCGGGTCGTTCTTTATCCTGCGTTTTCCTTCCGGGTTGTCTCAGGTGCCTGGCGCCGTGAGGTTCGCTCCTAGCAGGGCCTCGCTGGGTGTTAGATTGGTAGCTTCGTTAGAGCGTCGCTGGTGCTGAAACAGAGCAAGAGAAATTAGTTCGTTCCAGTCCTTTCTGGGGTTCTCTGCGATAAGATTCTTCTCTTTTGGCGATGTTGGGCCAATGGTACGCTTTGCGGATACTTCGGATGGTCTCTTCCCGTCCGGGGTATCCGGCGGTCTCTTCCTTGTGGTAGTGTCGGATGACGGTGTCTTGCATCTCGGGGGGGTACGACCAACTGGTCTCGTCTTTTTAGTGTTCTGATTAGGGCTCCGTCTTCGTCCACTCGGTAGCCGCTGTCCACTTCGGCTGGGTATTTGTCCTCATTATGCAGCTCCTCAAATTGTCGGAAGATTTCTCGTGTAAACTGGCAGTTCTGGTGGGCTCTCCTTACTTTGGCTGCAAGGGTTTCTACTTCTTCCGCTTGATTCTTGTTAACTGCTACCGGTTTGACGTGACGTTGGGGCCACGCCATCCGTTCCACTTCTTCGTCGTTTTCTTCCATCGGTTCGCCATTTGGTAGTCGAGACAGAGCGTCTGGCAGATGGTTGGTCTCCCCTTGAACGTGTTCAACCTGAAAACTGAATTCTGTTAGTAAAATGGCCCACCCGGTGATCTTTGATTTGTGGTCCGATGAGAAGTTTAGCCAAACCAGGGCCCGGTTGTCCGTCCTCAGGATAAATGGCTCGTCTTCTAAGTACGGTCGGAATTTCCCTAATGCCCATACAACAGCTTGGCACTCCAGTTCGTTGCTGTGGAACCTCTGTTGTTGTTTGTTAAGGCGGGAGCTGGCGTAGGAGACTACTCTTCAATGTCTTCCGTCCTCTTGGTATAAAACCGCTCCTAGGCCCAGGTGGCTAGCGTCCGTTTGCAGAACAAACTTCAGGCCTGGCTTGGGTCGGTGTAGATGTAGTGGTTTGTCCAGAGCTGCCTTTATCTTTCCGAACGCTCGGTCGGCTTCTTTGTCCCATCGGAATGGCCGGTTCTTCTATTGTAGATCCGTCAGCGGGGCAGCGATGTCCGCAAACTTCAGGACATATTCTCGCAGCCAGGTGCAGACCCCCAGGATGTTTTGCAGCTGTTTTCTCGTCGTGGGCGTAGGGTAGTTCTGGATTGAGGTCAAGTGTGTGCTGAGAGGTTTGTTGCCTTTGGCGGTGACTTGGTGACCTAGGTACTCTATCTCTGGCCGTCCGAACTCGCATTTTTATAGATATTTGCGTTTTTATCAATCACAATGGTCTTCAAGATCAATAACTCTTTCCCGATAAATTGTAAAAGGCGGTCGATATATTTTTCGTTGCCTAAATATATAATCAAACTAAAAGCATATCCATCATAGTTTTCATCACCATTTTGCGGTATTAACCTCTTCATTTTAGATATTGCAATCAAAACGATAACAAAAAATTGTGCGTTACTTTTTAATTTGTAATAATTAGTTCTATAATAAAAAAAATTTAAATTTATATTAATAACACTCTCCTTAACTAATATTGCTTTAAAAAGTTGTTCACTGATCTCATGATCACCATAAGCCAATGTAGTTGGAGTTGCTTAAATTAATTAAAATTGGAATGAATATCCAATGCGCAATAGAGTATATCCGTTTTCTTCTCATTCTGTAATAAAATATATTAACAAATTTTGTGTTAAAATGTTGATTTCAATAAACTATTGCATTTGGTGGTAAATAAATTTGTCCAAATGAAGATGATATTGCAGATACTAAGAGAAATATTTTTTGAAATAACATGTTGACTTTCTTAGGTAGCAGCAATAAATGGTACAAGCTTTTATCAAATTCAATAAGCATTAAGGTCAAAATAATGATGATGATAATGTTATTTACAATGTTGTAGCAATAACTTTTAGTTTTTTATAAATTATTTAATGTTTTAGTGAATCGATATTATTATTGTTCAATATTACTAATTGATTTTGTTTTAAAATTTAATTTTAATAAGTATAGTGTAGTATTGTATAATTATATAATTAAACAAATAGTTTTCTGCAAAATAAAGAGGTGTTTAAAGAACATTAATAATTTAATTTAAGAAACACGTAAGCAAAGATGATAATACTCCTAAAGATCATTCAGCAACTTTTTACTTTTATTACTTTTTATTTGGATTAGATTTCGGAATTTGTGAACATTTATAATTGTTATATAGCATGATGTAGAAAATAAATTTACTCGTACGAGTTTGAAACGCAATATTTCGTAACAAACTCTATATTAATTGGTAACATTATTATGGTGTCTATACTTTAATGTAACAATTAATTTGATTAAGGTCTGTTTAAAGTAAAATTATTACAACAAATTAAATGCACACAATTCGGAAAACCTATGTTCAGCTCCTTGTCCTGCAATTAAATATTAAATTAATAATAAATCTAGAAGGGATAGGTTTTCAAATTTATTTTGTTGACCAAATATATAGTCATACTTAATTCACTCACTTCTCATTTTATCTCATGAATCAGCATGAATTATTTATCATTTTCTGAAACAATTAATTTTATTAGAATATAAATATTAGTTTGTTAACTTAAAATTAATTTTTTTAATGAGTTGGTACTTGCATTGGCTAATTATTCTATTGTTAATAGCATAAACCCTTTTGTAGATACTACCTTAATTATTGTAATGAAGCAGCTGAGTACTTTCTGCTCAAGCCATACTATAGGGAGTTTAGAGATCATTGAGCAGAAGCAAAACCAAATGTATCCAAAGCCATTCCGGTTTTATTCTTGTCATTTATATTTTCCATCTATTTTTCCTTTCTTTCCAAAAAACAAAAAATCATTCGATGACCTCATTTGTCTCAAAAGAATGCACGCAAAAATTGTTTGCAACTAAGCAGTGTGGCCACAGATTTAGTTCGTTGGTAAATTTTGATAAAGGATGAGGTAACCAACATAAATTACTAGCATATTACATTTCTAAAAACTTCAGACCAAATGTCAAATTATTATCAGTAAAGTGTGATGCTTTATTAACGTACATGTGCAATTTCAACGTTCTACTTTAATTAGTCTTGTAGTAATATCCAGACAGACATCGTTAGGTTTTAAGTATGCCAGATTTGCAAAAAAATGTACCGAGCGGTCATCTTATTCTTTATATTATATAAAAGTCTTACCCCTCATCAAACTAAACAAAGATTGGATGGCGTATACGGTAAAGATTTATCTTTACCTTATTCCTCCGTAAAAGAAAGGGCCAAAAGGTTTAAGATGGGTAATCGCAGAAGAGTCAATTGCCTTTATTGAAAAACTGATTGCCGACAGAAACTGAGAGAATTATGAGCAATGTCAGGGCTCTCAGATACATCAATTTCCTAAATACTGAGTGAGTGCTAGATAGGTCCCAAAACTTCTGTTTGCTGTTTTTGAACAACAACAACAACAATGGAGTTAATTATGCTTAATCCTTTTTTAAGCTCTGTGAAAGGAACAAAAAAAAGTTCTACAATCTATTGCTACGGAAGATGAAACTATGGTCTTGTATCATGATCCTCTGTCCAAAAAGGAATCCTTGGAATAATGGCGTGCAGGTAAAACTTCATAAAAAAATCCCCGTCAACCAAAGAGATGGCCACAATCTTTTGGGATTTTGAAGGCATCTTGATGATTGATTTTAAAGAAAAAAATGTCACGGTGAATAGGGCTTATTAAGCTACCTTATTACATAAGTTAAAAAAAAATATTTAGGCAAAGCGTCGAGAAAAATTAACAAAAGGAGTTAGGTACGATAACGCCCTTGTTTCATTAATAACTCAAAAAAGGTTTTAAGTCCTTAGTGTGCCAAACTACTCGCAATTTATTTGTCTAGGATCTAACAAACTTTTTACCTAGTTTTAAAGATTAATACTGTCCGGTGTCTAAAAACATCTTATTTTTTTTGAGTACTTAGTCCCTTTTGTAAAATTCATAGGGTTTTATTTTTCTTCGTAATTGATTCTCAACAAATTCAAATTTGTGCGCAAAGTGAAATTTGTCCTCTTCAAAATTTGTTAAGATAATAAGGCGTAAAACCAGTCGTTTAGATATAGAAGACAAGCATCGTCTTCAAGATACGATTTACTTTCTCCGTAGATTTGCCTGTATTTGAGTAGTATTCCGCATTGTAACGGCATTGCAGACTATACGTGGCCCAAGCAGAGGAACGTCGTAAAATAAATAGACTTTGTTCTCAAGTTTTTTACAACCTCTTTAGCTATAGCTTTTCTTAAAGTAAAAAACAGGAAATATAAACTTATCCGACACGACTAAAATATATATATTCTTCTTCTTCTTCTTTTCCTTTAGCCTCTATTTACTCACTCCTGAGTATTGGCCTCTTTTTTATTTTTCTATTTCTCTGTTTTGGGTGATTTGGTGCCACTTTTTGCCCGTAGTTTGTTTGATGTTGTCAAGCCAACGCTGTTGAAGTCTTCTAACACTCTGCTTTGTTAGTCTTGGTCGGCATTTCACAATGCGCATTGTCCACTTATCAGGGTTTTGTCTTGCTACGTGTCTAATCTATTGCCACTTTAGTTCCGCTTGACGCTCGACAATATCTTTACTCTACTTTTGTTCGAGCTTTTATTTCGATATTACGTTTTTTGTCTTGTAAGCTTATTTTGAGCATAGATCTTACCTTTGCTCTTTGTGATGTTTGTAGGCATTCTGCGTTTTGTTTGGTTAGAGTTGCGGTTTCCAGACCGTAGGTGGCTACAGGTAAGACATAATCATAATATATTTTTCTTTCAAAGTTGATAGGTACTGTATTACTTTTAAAGATATGTTCCCGTATGCTGCCGAGCTCAGACGCACAATTCTAGTAATTTTGGCAGACCGTTTTCCTTGTCCTACTTGACGTAATGTTGGGCATACATATTACCGGAGATTAATCGACATAATAGACCTACCAAATCAGCACATATAATTTGCCATGGACGAAAAACTTTAGATTGGGACAGCATGAAACTCAAAAAGCTAGAAATACCTGTAAGATATTCTATAAAAAGTTTTATAATCCCCAACGTGGCCTGTGGTTGGTACATCTATTCCTTCTTAAGAACTACTATTATCGTAAATGGCCGGATAGGTAAGCTTCACATGCTTATACAATACACAGCCTTCCACCCGCCAATCGGAGTAATGCAATGAGTTTTATTTTACCTTTTGTATCATCTGAAGATACTATTTGTCTGCAGTCTCTGACACCACAATTTCCTCACACTTTAGAACACCCATGATACTTTCCCCGTCAACGGATGACGGTAAAACTAAATTGTTGAAGTCTCACAACCCAACGAAAAGGTCAGCTTTGGGGTTAGTTTAAGTTGTTCAACCACACAAGCGAGTAGTGATTGGATATTACCAAAAAGGCTAAATTTTCTAAACAAAGCCGTAATTTTTCAATGGCTCAAATCAGTGCTTCACATTCATGCTCTGTAGTATCATAATTCTTTTTACATGAGTTCAAGGTGCGGCTATGATAAATAATTACTTTTTTACCATTCGGATATTCTTAGCTTAATAGTGCCCTAATACCATAATCATTTGTATCGGTTTGCAGAACAAACGGACAGCAAAAAATAAGGGCAGTCACCAGGTTATTAAAAGTTTTCTTACAATCTTCCAACCAAAGAAATTTTTGGTGTTTTTTCAACAACGTAAAACAAATTCAAGTCTTTGGCTAAGGGCACTTGCTAATAGGCTGACTTGATGTCCAGTGACGAGAGATAATTAACCCGTCCCAAACAATACAATCTAATCCAATAACCAAGATGCTTGGCAAACCAACACAAAATCAAAACGACCCGTCCTTTTTAGGTATAAGAAGCACCATAAAAGACCATGGAGAATTTGACTTTTTTACTACGCCTGCTGCCAACATTTTATTTAACTTGCGGAATGTTTCTGTACATGAGGAAATACCGGATATATAATTTTAAAATAGTAACAATAATATTAGAATTATTACAATTTATACTTAATCTAATTAAATAAAAATCTGAACGTTGCACCATACAAGCTTGTTTGTGGAATCTATGTGACGCCAATATCAACGCGGTGTGCGACTCTTATTGAATTGGTAGACACAACACCGATACAAATCAGACCGTATGCGTACAACAACAAAAAAAAGCATTGATATACGAGCCACATGCTAGCCAAAGGTGTCATTGAGCCAGTCGTCATTATTAAGAAGAAGGACGGTAAGCCGAGCTTTTGCGATGATTTTGGTTTTAAAAATGCTTCTGCTACCTTTCAGAAGCTGATGGCTAAAGTATTGGCGAGATAGATTGCCACGTTTGTGCTTGTGTATATTTTGACATTATTGTGTATTCTACCAACTATCAGGATCACATGGGACATCTCAGGCGTGTAATGGAACCCTTGCAAAAGTACGGTCTAAGTTGCAACCAGGAGAAGTGCAACTTTAGTCAAACAAAGATTGAGTATAAAGGGCTCAAAATAACCGCCCAAGGAAACAAGCCTTTAGTGCATCACTTTTGGTTTATTAGCGACCATCCCTGGCCCACAACCCGAAAACAGCTTTGTAGCTTTATGGGCATTTGCACGTGGCTCCGGAAATACGTGGTCAACTTTGCAAAGACAGCCGCCCCTCATACGGACTTGCAAGGGACCAAATGGAAATTTCGATGGGACGAGATGGCCGAACAAGCCATGATCTTAGACCTGGTCTATAGTTTGTCTTTCAAACTAATGCAAGCAAGGTAGGCATGGGAACGGTATTTTATCAGGAAAAAGACGACAGGAAAAGTATTATTAGCTACGCCAGCTTGAGGTTTACTTCAACAAACAAGAGTGCTACGCTATCACGTGTGCGGTTTAAATATATCCAGTCTACCTAGAATGTCGGATTTTCTTAAAAACAGACAACTGAGCGTTAGAATAATTATCTGACACACGGGACACTACCTCCAAATTCATAAGGTAGTTCTTGCTCCTTGCCGAATTTACCGTTGGCATACAGCATACACCCGGAACCAAAGACCATCCGCCAGATGCACTATCGCGAGCAGCAAAGCTAACAATCTAGATCGACTGGTACCTCCCGACGCCATGGGCCCACCTGTCAGCATAAAGGGGATATATCACCGACTATTACGGCGGAACCATTGCACTTTAACTCTTGGGGGTACGGATTCCGCCACCTCTGTAAAAAAGACCCAAATTAAATTCCCGCAAGTACGTAATATTCTTGCCAAATTACGCCAACAGTTGGCTTTACAGTCTCATCCCGACAGCTGCCCTTGCAAACATATTGCCGAGGATTACGTAGGTCCAATGGATACTACCCGTACGGTAAACCGGTACATACTGACAGTCATGGCTCAAAGCTCCGTCTAACATATTGAAAACAACCATAACCCTGGACGCATTACCCAGGGCCTCCAAAAACATAGTAAAAACATCATTCTCTAGGGCAATTTATCAACTCTAGTACCCAGAACACCGCTATCCAGGCGTTTACCGCAGGGCAACATTTGCCATGCTCACTGACATCTTTACGATGACCACCTCTACACCGACGACTGGACCGGGGAGATTCATCATGCTCTCCGGCACCGATACACCGGCTGGCACGCCACCGGGTATCCACAATTACTCTGCGGTATTGCTGTCGCAGGGCCTCATACAAACACGATGACGACCCTTTCCACGATTTGCGCTCGACTTTTGGGGCAATCCACCATAGAGTGGAGAGATTAGAGGAAGTCGTAGTTCACACACCACCATCTTCTGCTACACTTCAGAAGAAAGCGCGCACGCCTGGGTTTCACCTACGCAGTATTGCTCCAAACCAGGTAGCGCTAGACTTTCGGATACGTGACGAACACCCCACGTATCCCGTAGCTCTAAACCCCGGGAGCCTATTAGCGGGTTACCAAACTTTGTAACACACAAATCCATACTATTAGTATGACAGGCGCGGATGTCAATCAGTACATCTTGCCTACTCAACCGCGTTTCCATCATTATGGGAAGCACTGTCGGTGACACCTGTGATGCCGCTTAAAAACGGAACAATACGGACCAATCAAGAAGCAGAATAACGGTATAAATATCAAGCTATTACGCTGCACAAATCAGTAACTGAAATCTCCTAAATCCTAATCTCGAAACGGAAGATACATGAGCCGAAAGGTTTTTAAGTATTCAACACTGAGTGGGGTTACGTCGGTATGCAATTTTTCCCTCTCAAACCATCAAAAAAAGCACAAATTAGTAAGACTCTAGATTTCAAAGTGACAAAATTGAATCGGCTATTTTTATTCAAAACCGTTTACAATGATTTGCCACTACTACAACTACCTGAACAACACAATGACTCCAGCTATGCCCACAGACTTCTCAACGATGACAACTTCTACACCGACGACTGCACCCGGAATATTCACTATGCTCCCCGGCACCAACCTTTGCAACGACCATGGACCAAACGAGTATGAATCCGACGCCGGCATCAACTCGCATATACAGCCACCGACTTACAGCTTATTTTTGTTATGCAACTATTTTATCCATCTTCTGTTTTTTTTTTTTTAATTAGCAAATCTGACACTATTTTTAATTACTTTGATTTCAAAAAATCCCGCAAATAAATGACCTGGTACAACCCAAAATATAATTTCACGTTCAATATTAGTCAATTTAACGTAAGTTACTGGCCTATTAAGCCCTTTTATTAAGATTTCAATAAAAAAACAATCAAAAATCATTAGTTATCTAAATTATTTTATTCTTTACGAAACAAAACCTGCAGCTACATTTTAATTAAATATATAATAAAAATTATATCTTTTTGAACAAAGGTTAATTACTCTATCCCCTAGTGAAAAAAATAAAAAATAAAGGTGATATAAGTAATTTAATCATGAAAAAAAATTACTTAGTATAAATGAAAATTATTTATTCATATCTATATTAAGTAATATTAGTTTCATTTTTATTGCGGTCAGTATGGTGAAGGCTACAGTTGAGTTAAAAAGAATATGAAATATTTTGCTTTATTGATTATTATTGGTTACCACAAGCTTTATGTTTAATTAATAAACCAGTAAGTATTTATTTTAATTAGATTAGTAACGTAATGATAGAGTGAAAAGTGATAAACTAATAATTTTGAAATGCAAAAATTATTGTTTTAAAATATTTTTGAAACCTAACGCTAGTGCGCAAATTGTCACTGTGTAAATTAAAACTTAAGACCCACTCTAACTACTAACGAACGTCACAGCTACTGAGAGACTGACGCTATATGAACAGGCATCAGCAGCTACCCGGTGTGGCCATTATTTTTCCGCAGTACTACAGTAGCTTGCGCCATTTGTACCTCCCATCGTGTAATCTAAGTGGTTCATTCTTTGTCCTGCACATCATTTCTAGGGAATGTGATGCCAAAGCAGAGGATCGGTCAGCCCAATTTTCCGGTTTTATGGGTATTGTTTTAGTTGCTTTATTGTGGTGTATTTAAATGACAAAAAAATTCTTTGTTAATTTTTTTATAGAAAAAAAGATGATGTTTCTACCGTGCTAGAAATAGGTATAGCAATTTAAATTATTTTCTCAACATTGAGCGTTTATGTCATCAATAATTTATTATTTTTAATATAATATAAATTAGTTTAATATGGTCTCAAATTTAATAAACGTTATATAATGTTTCCTCCAATTTAAATCAAACATCAAAAGTCACTTTGTCACAAGAGAAGGTCGTGATTCAATCTCTTGAGTAAGAACACTTGGGTGGGTAGGTGGGCCACTCTAGAGCATGACAACGAATTAGTAATTTGGATTGGAGTTGACATTTTACGTTTGAAGTTAAGTGGTGTCACTTTTGGACGTCAGTTTTTGCTAGATTACATTTTTGTCAAATATAACTTTTTGACAATTGTCACTTTTATGTATTACTTGTGGACGTCACTTTTTACAGCTGTCACTTGATTGAGTGTTGTAAAATTTGGCATTTTACTTATGCGCGTCTCTTTTTGACAATTCTATCATTTGATTTCATTTTTTGAGGTTTGGGTAGGTTATTTTTGAACAGATAGTTAGCAGTTGTCATTTTTAACTGTTATCACTCTATAAGATGTAATTTTTTGATAAAAGTTCACTTTTTGACAGAAGTCACTTATGCATAATTTATTAGATGTCATTTATTGACATCACATAATAACTTTATTTTATTTATGCATGCAATTTCTAAGTCGTTTTTGAAAGTTGTGACTTAATTTTAAAAGAACTTTTTGACAGATTGACAGTGTATTTCAGTTAATGATTTTACAGTTGTCAATATGGGATGTCACTTTTTGTTAGGTTATATAATATTACTTTTGAACATCACTTGTAGATAATGTCACTTTTTGGCAGATTTTTTTTATATAACCTAAAATTTTTTTGTTGTTGTCAAAATTGTGTAAAAGCTTTCAAAAATTTTACGAAAATTGGGCCCAGTTTGTAGTTTTGTACCACAAGAGAGTGACTGACAAATATCATTAAGTGAGAAGAAGAAGGTAACATGAATTGTCGGTCGGTGGTTTGAAAACGTGTTTTTGCCCACCCACCTAAGTGTTCGTCATCAAGAAACTAGAAGTTATAACTACCGACCGTGTTCCAGCAGCTAGCAAACATGAGAGAGTGACTGACAGATGTCATTACGTCAGAAGAGAGTGGCGACATGACCATTTTTTAATAATAAACAGTTGGTGGGTGGGCGCGTACACAGTTCATGAATTGTGGGTTGGGGGTTTTAAAACGTGTTCTTGCCCACCCACTCAAGTGTTTATTATCAAGAAACTAGAAGTTACATTTACTTACCGTGTTTCCGCAGGTAGCAAACAAAAGAGAGTGATTGACAAATGTCATTAAGTGAGAAGAGATGTGACATAACCAATTTTACTCTGCGACCTTAACTAATTTTAAATTACGGTTGCAAAATTAAGAACTAAAAACTTTGATTCTATTCAGAAAACATGTTTGTAATCTTAAATAATAGCCAAAATAGTTATAGAAACAAATTTTTCGTTATTTTGTAAGAACGGTGTTATAACAAAATTCAATATTACGCTACAACCTTAACATAAAACTTGGTAAATATTGTATTTGCAGTTTTGAATTGTGGCCAAAATGACACCAGAAACAATTTTTTTGTTATTTTGTACAAAAAAATGTTGTATTAAGAAAATGACATTAAAATACAACTTTTCTTTTTTTTTGAGTTTTTTCCAAATTTTAGATCGCGCTGCAACATTAATAAAGTTTAGATTATAATTAAAAAAATTTAAATTTAAATTTTAGATTCCATTTAGATAACATATTTGTAACCTTTAAGTGCAGCCTTTCCCGTTACTTTGTAAAAGCATTGAGGTTAGATTGAAACCTTAGAAGAAAACGAAATTAAAAACTTTGATATTATTTATAAAATGTGTTTGCAACCTAAAAATTGTTGCTTTAGAAACAAACTTTTAGCTATTTTGTAACTGAAGCTTTATAAAAAAAAATATTATTATGCAAAATTAACAAATCTTTTTGGTATCCCTTAGTTTCATGTCTTTATTTATCGCATTTTTTCAAACTAGGTTTAGTTGTTATTTTGTGTCATCTTTGTTTGGCTGTTTTCCTTTTTCTACTTCTGTTATAAATTGGTCAATTATTCTGTTGATGACGTTCTAGTTTAGGCTATGTCTAGGGAACCTTTAAAAACTTCAACGTGTCAGATTCATTCTCTAAAGGAAATTGACTAACATAATTTCACCTCATTGTTAAAATATCTGGAATTGTGGCACATATGAATGTGATAATTCGTGCATGAACTTTCCAGTCTGTAGGTATGTATCAAGCCGTACAAAAGGTAGCGTAATGCGCTCTGCTGTGCCAAGAGAGTCACTTTTGATGTGGCTTGTGTTAGCTACCTTTTCCTCGCATTTTATTTTGCAAGGGTTTTCACTGTCAAAAAAAAAAGAGTTGCCTGAGATGCAGCGACTTGTTTAAAAATTGCTGCAATCGCACGTCCAGGAATAAATTACGTGATGAGCTTAATTCCGGTTAATCACATTAATGTTATGTCCGAGAGTCACTTCTAGTATTATTGGATGGTCGTGGTTTGACTCACTATAGTTTTCACTTGGTTTACAACTTTGAGTTCTGCTTCATTGTATAGTCGGTGTTGACAAGTGTCCGGTTTGGAGAACGTAGTTCTTTTTAGACGTATCTTACCCTTGGGTTAAACTAAGGTCATCTTGGTGATGTCTCGGTTTTCAGGTCCGCGTCTAGAAGTAATAAAACCATGATATTGGTTGAAACAATTTTAAGACAGTTTAGAATGGCCGGACAGTATAATTCCCACCAATATGCACACGGTAACATATAAAATTGAACTCAAAAACTTCACCAAGTGCGATCTCCACGTTATTTGTACAATTCAAATAAAAACCACCACTTACAAGCAGGTCAAAGAAACGCTTGCTAATAGAATTATTGAGCAAAGCACCAGCAAATAATACTGTGTACTAGTTGTATTGTTTAAAAAAAAAAACGGTTGCCGCAATTCTATATTGACAAGACCGAAAATACATAAACTACAATTCACCAATATGGCCATTAAAGCGGGATATTGGCATAATATACTGGTATGAGTATATGACGTAGGTTGCCTCTAGGATTCAAACCTTTGGCTGATAAATCTGACCCAACCACCGCATGGCTAGGTTAGAAGGAGTCACAGCAGTTGACGCCGCTGCGCAACCCGGTCTACAAGGCAAACATGGTCAACAACATTGCTAAGCTGGTGATGTCATGCTCAAAAGACTACGAACAACCTATCACTAAGACATTGTTCACCAGGATTTGTTTTTCAAAAACTCAAAGACCGTTTCCAAGTTTTCCAATCACAGTTGAATTATGTTGAAAAAGTAGGAAAGAGTATTGCAGGTGCATGATTTGCAAACCATCGGGTCACCGCAGCAAATCCCTAAGCACTCACTTGACTTTGAACCGGGACTATCCGAACACTACGACCTGGAAACAACTATGGAATTTTCTAGGCAACCGCACCTTGCTGCAAGACTACGTCTTAAAGTTTGCAAAAATCGCTACCCCGCTGACCAACCTGCAGGGAAAGAAACCATTTTGATGGGATGAAAAGACCAATCAAGTTTTCAAAGAAGTGAACGCAGCATTTGGCCGATTACTACACTTCCACTGACCTAAACTAAGCCTGAAATTTGTGCTTCATACAAACGCCAGCTTCCTGAAAAAAAAGTTTTGGACAAACCGTTTGTCAAAAAAAAAAACGAAAAACATGGACCACCACAATGCTTTGCAGCAAAGTTGAATAAGATTGTTGCTGCCGCAGAAGTGGTGTCCACATGAAGACAAAGCACTATTAGAGGCCCAAAAATAGAAAGTTAACCGGCGTTTTGTGTGCCAGCAACAAGTCAAAGACTTGATTGGACTCGACTGCTAGCAGTCGAACAATCTACTTTGTAGAGAGAACTACTCCGAACAAAATGCAGTTTCCATTGCAGTACTGAAAAATACGAAGAAAATTAATCAGCTTAAAGCGGTTGTGAACAACCTTACCGTAAAAAATTCTCAGAAAGTCATCGAGAGACTCAAGAATCATCTACACCACAGTGCACGAAAATAGACGCATCGTCCACCACCGCAGCAATTCAAAGTATTATTTGCTCTCTGTCACAGAAACTTTAATCCCGACAAAGAGACGCGCCGCATCCATGTCCTTCCAATCAACGGGAACTCGTGCCACCAGAAGCGAAATCACTTCCAGGTAAATGGTGATTCACAGGACTCAAGCCGAAAAAAAAAACAATAAAAAAAAAAAGAAAAACGCAATCCGTCTCACACTTCAACAACTTCACTTCTGGTATACAGTCGCCAGAGAAATCTTGTAAATCTTTGTTCAGTGCCAGCTTCGAGAAATAACATGTGCCCTATATCAGAAAGTTCATACTGCCACAGCACAGAAACGTAAAACTGAGATCTTTTTCAAACATGCGACTAACCACTTGAACATTCTTACGCCCTCAACTGTTAAATTCGAAGCAAATTTGATTGCAATTAATGTTCCTGGCTTTGGACTGAAGAGGAGACTTAAACTCAAAGCATTCAGTTTGCCACAGCACAATACTAAAAACAAATTACTTTTGAAGTATACCGATGCCTAGACTGTACTATTGCCATTCTATCATTATTTCCTAAAGCACTCTGAAGACGTACTTGGTATTGACCTAAACCCAGATCATAACCCAGTATTCTTAGATCTCTATGGAAGATGTTAGGAGAGGGCTAAGTCGTTCTACACCACTGACTGGTTTTTGTTTTCACATATTTTAGAAGAAATTGGAACAAATCGATTGGGTCTTGATAGTTAAACTAGAGAGCTTATCCTATCTCAAAATCTATCCAGATTTAAGTGATAATGGTAACCCAACGGACTAAACCAAGCTAAACCGGCTCAATAGTGATGTAAAGAAAGCAATCAGAGTGCACATGAATCAATACACCGTACACCGTTTCTTTTCATGCATGCTAATAATGGTCTGAAATACACTTTGAATGGCAAAGCCAAAGCATTTGCTGACAGCCATGAGCTCTAATTTACGCTAGTCTAGATATGCTCCTAAAACGTCTTGGATTCGATCCGAGATTAATAAAACTAATTGCTTCCCACCTTAAAGGAAAGACATAAGCCGTAAAGCTGTATGAACACGTGTCTCAAAATTCTGATTATAAATTTGGTTAACATTTTTATACAAAAATTTGGTATCCATAATAAAGAAATTATAAAACAATTACACTTTGCCTCAATTTGTTCTTAAAGCCTTACAATCTAAAGTTACATATATATTTAATATTGATGAAATAAAACGACAACTAAGTTTTTACAACAAATACTTTATTGATATAAATATATATTACTAAAGAAATATAAATCAATACTTACAAGTTCATGACTCATGTTTCATTGATATATATTTCTTTAGTAATATAAATTTATATCAATAAATTATTTGTGTCATTATTATGGATTACCACATAGTAAAAGTCGCAGCAACCATCTTTTTTATTTAGTTGTATTGCATCTCATTGTAAATATGTAAATTTAATTTTACATCAAATATTTTAATTTCAAGAATTATTTAAATAACATTAAACACTTACTTGTGTTACTATATTGTAGCAACAATTAAATTCACCAAACTGTGATCAAACAATAAGCAAGCATACTTAATCTAAAGAATATTTGTAAATTGATTAGGACCGATAAAATTATTTTTAATTGAAAGATGTCATTATTATTTTTTTATTATATATAAATTATTAATTATCACAAGTTTGCTTTTTAGTTTCATTTTTCTATTCGTCTAGCTATCTTATTGTTATTGGAGAAAGAAAGCGACATTAAAAATTACGACCTCGATAAGATTGTAGCTGCATCAAAAAGTACAAACATTTATTTGTTAAAATAATATTATTATCATTTTGGAAAATACTAAATAAACTAAATACACAATGAAAGTTTAAAAACGTCGTTTATTGTTTGTATCATTATGTGTTTTTATATGCAACTACGTATGCATGCAATCTGTATGTGTAGTTGCATATATCGCAACACTGGAATGTAATTAATAATAAAATTGCTTACGCTTGTATTGTTTTTTATTTAAATTAATCTTAACGCAATATTATGCATTTTTAATGATAAGAGGGAAGTGTGAAACCATAGTTTAATAAAAATATACTCCAAAATACCCAACTAAAATATTTTCTAGTATTATTGTATTAGCCTTAAAGATGCAACAACATTAATTAAAAAAAAAACTTGTTATTATGAAAAATAGTTTGTTCTACTTTTTTGTAGTGTTGTGTAGTATGACAGTAGACATAAAGTAATACAAACTATTTTTTTGCAACTGTTGTGTTCTTTTATTAAAATTATACTTGATACATACTAGCTTACTTAGCTCTTAAGACTAATTCTAACATAATACTGAATTACTAACAGTGCATAATATATAGTCGGCGGAAGAAAGGTTTATTATTAATATTATTATTATTAATATTACTACTAATATTTCGTCATCGAAATGGCGAGTGATAGTAGCGGAAATTCTAAAATGTGTGTATTTAAAATTAAACGCAACGATATTACAACCAAATACTTTAGTTTATGTGATGGGTTATTCAGCTTAGTGCATGGGCAGTGTACGGGCCTTACGGGTCCTTTACCAATTTCCAGCTGATCACTGTAGAGAGAGACTGTAAAGTTTAAACGGGGATACAAGATACGAATTTCACTACTTGACGTACAGTGTGCGTACAGCCGACGTGTGTTCTTGTGGGATAGATCACGTGCGCTCTTATTGGTCATTTAGCTATAAAACTCACAATCGCCCTCGTAGCCGGCTACACTGAAATTGTAATTGTTAGAATTTCAATCGGACTTTTTCAACAATAATGTTTATTTGGAAATATTAAAAATATAACTGTATTAATTTTGACTACAAAATTATTACTGCCAATCGAAACATGACAATAAAAATATGTAAATGTAAAAATATATTTTACAATATAGTGTAATTAAAAGCACGTGTATGTTATAAAATAACAGTAAAATTCTCAAATACGGTCAGGTAACATACCTACAAATTGACTCTCGTATAATTTATTCATTTCTTCTTTTGCGGAAAAATGAATGTCGATCGAATTTTATTTAAATATGTAATTATAAATATCAGTAGAAAAAATAAAGTACCTTCTTCACATAATTAAAATTATACTTTGTTTTATATTAGCAGAGAGTAATAGTAAAGTATCGGCATAAAAAAACGTTTTTATCTTATTCACAATACTACTAAATTATACAAAACGATACTTTTTTAAACGTTTTTTAATAATTTAACGATTTAAAAACTCATATTACATGTTCTGACGAAGCCACAAACTCGTGGCAAAATATTATAATATAATCTTTGTAATCAAATGTTTTTATTAAAATCTTTGCCGTATAAATAAATAAAATAAATAAATAATTTATAATTAATTTTAATTATTAATCATTAACTTATCTATCTAATTATACATAAACAACAATAACAGTCTGTAAAATGCACAAATGATCATCAATTTAATTGTAGATTGGAAAATTGAGATCATATTGTTCAATATAATCGACGCAAAAAAATGTACGCATTAGCAGTTTTAACAAAATAGTTGGGTTATATTACAAATGTTATGCATTATTTATAAAGAAAAACTGATTCTTAATCTTAAATTTTCAATCTACTGTAAAATTGATAATCATTTGTAAATTTTACAGGCTTTTAAAGTTTTATCTATAATTATATATTATGTATATACAGGGTATTTCCTAACTGGAAGCAAAAAATAAAACTTTGGTACATTTTTTAATTTTAAACAGAAAATCTAAATTACTTTTTTGCCTATTTCGCTTTGTTTCGAAAATAATAAAATAATGCACATTATTTAGAAAACTTTTTATTCAAAAAAAAAAAACAAACAAAACAACATTACTTTAACAAGTGTGCGTTGATGCAAGCTTTTTGTCAAAATTCTTTTCTTTGAAAAAAATGCTGTTTAACAATGGAGAATACGCAGATATCATTTTTGTTTACGAATTCTGTATTGGTAGTATCGTAGCTGCAAGTTGCAAACATCAATTAAGATTGCCTTACAGAATGTAACCTTCTCATCGCGTATTTTCAGACTCATTTCAAAGGTTGCGTGAATTTGGAATTAGAAATCGCTGTAGTGGAGGTCCACATCAACAGCACTCCGTGGCAGAAAAAGAACAAATAGTTGACGCAGTTTTTGATAAATAGGGTCAGCGTTAGGCAACTTTCCGCCCGTTCACAAACAACTATTTAAAAACTTTGTCTGAAAAACCTTATATCTTAAATAAGAAAATTCTTCACCCATATTACCTACAACCAGGCGACGCAGCACCGCGACTTGCATTTTTCAACGGCTTCTTAAACGACATCAACAAGAAAAAAAAAATAAAGATCCTAACATTAATTCAATATTGTGGAGCAATAAATCTATATTCACGAGAGATGACATTAACAATATACATTAGGTCATTAAGAAATCCGTACGCAGTTAGGGTACAAGCATACCAATAAAGAATTTCGGTTAACACATGTTATAAGGTTTTTAATGAGGAACTATTGTTAATTCAAATCTTACCACCTCGTTTAAATGCTGATTTATAAGCAGAATATCTCAAAAATCAGAAGAAAAATTTGCTGGATAACAATGTTCCTTTATCCTTACGTAACAAAATGTACCAGCACGAAGGAACACTGCCCCATGTTGTGTGATATGTAGTTGAATAACTCAACGATAAGTGGATTGGTAGAAGAGGTCCAGTAAACTGCCCTGCAAAATTTTATGATCTAAATCTATTAGACTGTGTGGGGACACATGAAACAATTGGCTTATGCGGAGCTAATAAACAACGTGGAGCAGCTACAAAAGATAATTGCGAATTCTGCATTGCACATTCAAAACACAATAGATTTTGAAGCAGTTTATTATTTTCTTTTAGTGCGTTGTCAATCTTGCATCCACGCTTATTGTAGCCATGTTGAGAACATATTAAAGAAATATTATTTGTTGTTTTCTAATGAATGTGTATTTCTTTATTATCTCGAAAACGAAGCGAGATAGCTAAAAAGGTTATTTAGATTTTTTGTTTGAAATTAAAAATATACCTAAAGTTTGGTTTTTTGCCTTCACTTAGGAAACACCCTGTATAATTTAAGATATAATCATATACAGTGTCACACGGGTATTATACACAGATTATAATAAAGGTATAAAATTAATTAAAAAAGTATAAAAACTAAAAAAAAACTAAAAAAAATCTGATATATAAATATACCTTATACTTTTTTTTCGACATTTTTTTGCAAATAAATTTTCATAACTTTAACTATGACTAGTGGGCTTTGTGTACTATTGCGTAGTAATTATGTTTTGCATTAAAAGATAAAGCTGCTGCTTTGCACCGTGTATGGTATAAACCTTTTAATAAAAAGTTTGTTTGCTTCCTACCTATAAATTTGCATTATAATATTTGGCATTATTATTGGTCATGTTCAAAATCAAGGTCAGTGAATTGTGCGTTAGTTTATAAATACACGTCAAAATATCTTAAAAAATACCACATAGTTTCATTTCTGGTACCAAGTTTTTTTCCCCAGTTTTTAAAGCATTTCAAAATAATTTAATCAATTCCTATGATCTCCTAACATGTGATTTGAGTTGTTCAATTTATCACTTGACAAATTAGATATTTTTTATTTAAATCAATATCTTCTACTTACCTATGTTGCATCGCCTTGACAACAGCATTATACTAGATTTCAAAGTATATCGAAGATATGGAGCTACAATTGAATTTATTGAATAACTTCTTGTTTTTATGGTTATTTCTCTTAGTTTGTTGCAATAATTACGCAATAAATGATTTTTGCATTACATTTTTTGTACCAACTTTGTCCCATATAGCTTTACTTGTAGTAATTTTTTTGTGACACTGCTGCTATCACCGACTAGTTGGTAAAATTTCAAACTATGCATTTTAATGCTTTGTTTAAAACCTTCAACTATTATGTCAGACTTCATATTTGTCAATGTCTCTGTCCAGTTTTTAAAGCACTTGTGTTCTGCTGGAGTAGTATTTTTATTTTTTGCACGAGCACATATTACGCAGTACTTGTTTCTAACTTCAATATACAGTGTCTATTAAAAAGTAATGCGCATTCTCTATGAAAAACAGATTTATTAATCGAATGTCTTTTGGTTGTTTTCCACGGACTTCCAAAGCTTCTCTTTCAGCTATTTCTTCGGTAGGGAAAACAAAATAAAGTTGCACGGAGCCAAGTCGTGACTGTAAGAGAGCTGGAAGACCACCGAGGTGTTGTTTTAGGCCCGGAAGTTAGTAACGATGACGGCTGTTTTGACTGGAGGAATTGTCATGGTAAAGCTTGACCGTGTTTTTGATGTCAGTTCTAACGCGCGCAATCCGGCGTTTCAATCTTTTGAGCACCTTGAGGTAAAATGTCAAGTTGGCAGTTTCTCTTTGCAGTACAAACTCAAAATAGACAATTTCTTGGACGTCAAAGAAGATAATAAGAAACGTTTTGAGGCAAAACATGCTTATTTGCGCTTTCTTGGGGCGGGAAGGATAATTTTGTGTGCCATGCGCTGCTCAGCCTTTTTGGTTCTAGGTCCTACTTGAACATCCAGGATTCGTCTCTGGTTATGACAGAGTTCAGAAAATCCGGCTCATATTGAATTAAATCCAAAATTGCTTGACAGCGCAAAATCGCGCCATGTTACAAAGTCAAAAAACACACTTCACGCACTATACCACATTTCCCGACCGGTTTTACCGAGCTGGGATAGATAGTTGCGTCACAATAAAATCATGCGCATTACATTCATAATGGACCCTGTATAATAGTTTTCCTGTGCGTTCTCATATTATACAACCCTAAAGAATAAAATTATATAATAACTTTATAATCTAAATATTCATCACGTTTTCAATGTTGAGAGAAAAATTTTCAATTATTTGATTAAATATAAATTAATAATAGATTAGCCAATTTAAATGTTACTAACAAAATATTACTTATCTAAATGTTTGTCAAAAATATTAGAAGAATTCAAAAAAGTTACTTCAATTTGTCTGAAAAATTACATACAAACAGATTACACAATTAAAATAATAGTAACAAAACTAAGTACTACCTATCATTTTCAGCAACAGTATTAGAGACTTTGGAACAACCTCTTTGAACCATTTGACTAAATTAATATTTATTAATAGGTTACACAATTAATAGTTTACTAAACAACAGATAATATAAAAGTGAAATGCATTAGCAAAAAAAATATTTTTTTTTTTACAAAACTAATATTTTTGTTTAAATAGTTTACCATATTGTAAATGGCACACACACCTTTTTGCCAACATTTTTCTAAGATTTATAATTACGTTTGCTTTTTTTAAACTACAATATTTGATATAAAGATTACTTACATTATTAATTATAAAACAACTTAAACATTGTTTTGAATTTCAACGACAGGGGAAGGGACGTTGCAAGATGGCGACGTGTTCTATCTGCCCCGACAATTTTATTGTCAATAATAAGTTTATAAAGTGCAGTCTGTGCGAACAACAAGTGCATACACACTGTGCAAAACTCAAAGATGATATGGTCAAAATAATGGGCAAACTAAAAAACCTGAGATGGTTTTGTGATGGTTGTAATGAAAGCATAACCTTAAAAGTTTTAACATCTGATGAACCAGCCAAAATTATTCAACAACTTCAATCTAAGGTAATTAGCACTCTTGAAGATAAAAATCGCCTTATAGAGGAGAATAAAGCCTTGCTTGAGGATAAAATAACACAGTTAAATAAACAAGTGCCGGTAAACCAGGCATCTAAATTTAATAAATTAGAAGCAACGTATGCAACCAAAGTATCGTTTCCAAATACGTGTAATGGTAGTTCAATTGATTCACCAGTTAACATGCCTACTCAAAATATACCTACTCAAGAAACGTCAACAACATGGACGTCCATCAAAACAAATAAGAATAAACATATACAAAAAGATTTGTCTAATGCAGTAAAACAAATTAGTGAACATTTAAAAAACATAGTGAAAGCACCACGAAAGATTATTTTTGGTTCGGCGCCGTCCGAATCCGGACTTGCAGCAAAAGAACAAAAAGCATGGATAGCGTTAAGTCGAGTTTGCCCTGATATTTCTATTCAAAGCCTAACTAGTCATATTAATAATATCTGTAAGAATTCAACCATAACAATTGATCAAGTATATAAATCAAAATATAATAAAACCTATAGGATTGGAGCAGATATAGAGTACAAAGAAATGCTTATGAAACCAGAAAATTGGCCAAGGGGATCTAGAGTACAGCGTTATTACTTTAACAACAAAAAAGAACAAGAGAAAACAGTATTATAGCCACTATATCAGGATAATTTTAATATTATCCACCAAAATGTGCAGTGTCTTCGTAACAAAATAAACCAACTTGAATTACTTGCAGACGAATATCGTCCAGATGTATTATGTATCAGCGAGCATTGGCTTGTACACGGAGAGTCACCATCAATAGATGGCTATAATCTTGCATCAATATAGTACAGAACAGCAAGTATCCATGGAGGTGCTGTTATCTACACGGATCATAAACTGAAATGGAAGCCCAGAAATGATATTAATCAATTATCAATTGAGAACCATGTAGAATGTGCAGCAATTGAAGCAGAAATTTGTAATGTCGTATCTATAATTATATGTATGTACCGTCCTTGTGATGGAGATGTGAATTTGTTTATTGATATTTTAAAAATTATCTTAGAAACATGTATTACTGAAGACAAGAAACAAATAATAATAACAGGTGATTTTAACATAGATATTTTGAAAAAGTCTAAACAAGTCTCGGAACTTACATTAATCTTAAATAGTTATAACTGTAAAATATTAATAAAAGACTACACAAGAGTAACAGATAAGTCACAGACATGCATTGACAATTTTTTTACAAATTCAAATATACCAACACTCTCTAATGTTATCGATACTGCAATAGCAGACCATTATGCTATTCAGCTTACATTTACATCTGCAAAATCGAATTCTATTGTAGATAAAATTAACGAAAACTATACACGTATATACTAAGCCAAAAATATTAAAAACTTTTGTCAATCACTTACAAATGAGTCTTGGGTAGATATTTATAACACGAAAGATGTAGATGTTGCGTTTTGTAAGTTTATTAATATTTGTTTTAAAAATATAAACATTCACATTCCCATAACTAAAATTAAGCAACCAGCAAATAAAGCAAAAAGAAAATAGATTACTAATGATTTACGTGAAATGAAAGAGTGGGTTAAACTAATTGGCGACCTTTGTAAATTTAACCCTATATTTAAACCTGACTATGAGTCAATTAAATCCAAGTACACGTTATCTTTAAAAGATAGTAAATGTAGATATTACAGAAATTACATAAATAATTCTGAGAATCGAAGCAAAGGTATGTGGAATGCAGTCAAGCAGTTAACAAATAACGGCAAAAAAAGAATTACTTTACCTGAAACCAATAATTTCTCGGCTCTTGCTGATGAGTTTAATAATTATTTTGTTAATGCATTAGGCAATATGAGACCACACAACAGTGTAACTTCCAATCACACTAAGCAGATAAACTTAAACACGATTTATTTGTATCCAACAAGTAGGAAAGAAATTATGGAAACTGTACAATCATTTAAAAACAAAAATTCATCTGGAATAGATGAAATCTCTCCTAAACTGCTAAAAAATATAATTGAATCAATTGCTGACCCATTATGCTTTCTCATAAATACATCATTAAGTTCAGGTATATTTCCATCAATTCTTAAAATTGCTTTAATAAAACCTATCTACAAAAAAGGCGAATTAAATCAACTTAACAATTATAGGCCTATCAGTCTTTTGTCAGTTTTTTCCAAAATAATTGAAAATATAATTGCTTCACGTTTAAAATCATTTTTGAATAAAAATAATTTTTTTAATCATTTTCAACATGGATTTACACATGGAAAGTCGACAGAATCAGCAATTGTTGATTTTGTGCAAGTAATTGTGGACTCTTTGGAGAAGAAGGAAATAGCTTGTGGGTTATTTCTAGACTTGTCTAAGGCCTTCGACTCCCTAGACCACAATCTACTTGTTGATAAATTAAATAGAGCTGGAGTGAGAGGAGTTGCCGGTAAACTTATAAACTCATACTTAACCAATCGTGAGCAAACTGTTATACTAACAACTAATAATAAAAAAATTCAATCCTCAATTGTTAAAAGCAACAATATAGGTGTACCTCAGGGTAGTACCCTTGGACCGCTACTGTTTATTATATACTTGAACGACCTAAATGATGTGATTGAGCCATTTAGAAATAATGCAAAACTCATTTACTATGCAGATGATTCCAACATAATTGTTCATGCTCGAAATAATACAGAATTAACTGAATCAATAAATCTTGTTGTTGAAAATTGTGTACAATATTTTGAAAAAAATAAATTAATTCTTAACCAAGATAAAACCGGTTCCATATTCTTTAAGACTGATAATTCTAATGCACTACAACAGCCCACTCTGGAACTTAGATCCTTTTCATGTAACGTAATGAGATGCTCTAAATTTCTTGGTGTTACAATTGATGAACGTCTGAAGTGGTTTAATCATATTGAAGATATATGTAAAAAAATAAGCTCTATAACGTTTGCTTTAAGAACACTAGCAAATACACTTGACATAGATGCACTAATAATGTTATATTATTCTAATATACAGGGTGTCCGGAAAATACGTGTACAACGTTTGACGACAGACTCCTGACGTCAAAATAGGTCGATCTAAGCCGACTTAGTTATATCCAAAATTGTCTCGTTTAGCCGGTAGAGGGCGTCAAAAATTTGTAAATATTAAAAAGAAATTACCTGTAACAATAATTTTTTAAGTGACCTTGTTGCTATGGCGTTTAATAATTTGACAATTATTGACAAATTGTCACCAGTCTATGAAATTTACTCAAGTATACGATCAACATTCTTGAATTACAAGTTCATTTTACCATTAAAAATGGAAAATCATACAAACTCTCAGAAAGTTGACATGCTCCTGGTATACGGGTTTTGTCAAGGAAATGGGCGTCAGAGTGTTAGGGTTTACATGGAGAGGTTTCCTAACCGTCGAATACCAAACCACCAAACATTTGCCAATATTGAGCGTCATCTTCGGGAAACGGGCAGTTTTGAGAAAAAGTTTGAAGGCAGGGGTCGTATGCGAACAACTCGAACTGTGGAAACAGAAGAGATGATTCTGGAAAGAGTTGAAGAAGAACCAAGTACCAGTACCCGTCTCTTAGAACGTGAGTTAAATGTTCCTAAAACGATTGTCAATGAGGTTTTAAGAGAACAGTTGTTACATCCTTACCACATACAAAAAGTCCAGGAACTTTTACCGACTGATCCCCTTATGCGGCTTACATTTTGTCAATTTATTAGAAACAAAAGAATCCTTGTTCCAAATTTTTGTAGAAAAATTATGTTTACTGACGAGGCATGCTTTACAAGATATTTCGATTTATTCCGATGAAAATCCACATGCCATTAAAGTTGCACATCATCAGCATCAATTTAAAATTAATATTTGGGCAAGTATTATTGATTACTACCTTATTGGTCCCATTGTTATTCCAGACAGGTTAGATGGAAATATTTATTTAAATTTTTTGCAAGACACATTACCAATTCTTCTGGAGAATTTGCCCCTTTTACTTCGGAGGGAAATTTGGATAATGCATGATGGTGCCCCGCCCCATTTTTCCGTTGCCGTTCGGCAATACTTACATCATCAATATCCCAACCGATGGATTGGAAGAGGCAATGATGCACCAGTAAAATGGCCACCACGTTCTCCTGAGTTAAATATGTGTGACTTCTTTTTGTGGGGCGCTATTAAAACAGAAGTTTACAAGACTCCGGTAAACACACGCAATGATTTATTGCAGCGGATTTTAAATGCAGGCAACCATTTTAATAATCCCGAGACATTAGATAGGGTCCAATATCATTTTTTAAAGAGTGTTAATAAGTGTATTCAGCAAGATGGCGGTCATTTTACACATTTGCTTAAGTAATGTTTTTGTTTTACTTAGTTTCTTACAATAGATACTTTCAACTTTGTTATACTTTTGTTTTTTTTTACGCCCTCTACCGGCTAAACGAGACAATTTTGGATATAACTAAGTCGGCTTAGATCGACCTATTTTGACGTCAGGAGTCTGTCGTCAAACGTTGTACACGTATTTTCTGGACACCCTGTATACAGCCACATTCAGTATTGCATTATTGTTTGGGGTGGTTCAACAGCTCTCAATGATGTCTTTATTTGTCAAAAACGCGTTATGAGAATAATTTTTAAACTCAAATTTAATCAAAGTTGTAGAGGTATGTTTCGAAGCAATAATCTTTTAACGGTGCCTGCAGTCTACATCCTTAAATGCCTTCTACACATTAAAAAAAACCCAGATTTGTTCTTCAAACATAAAAAAAATCATCAATATAAAACAAGAAATGCAGAAAGTTATCAGTATCCTATTCATAGACTTACAGTTACCGAACATAACTGCGAATATAGCTGTTTAAAATTTTATGATAAATTACCTAGCAATATTAAATCTATACAAACTCTAAACGTATTTAAAAACAAATGTTTCAAATTACTATGTGATGTAGAACCGTACAATGTTAATGATTTCTTGGTTATTTAATTAGTTATTTTTTGTTGTTTCTGACTTGTTTCAAACATGTATTTATTTGTGTATCTATATGTATCATGAACCAAAATATATTATTATTATTATTATTATTATTATTATTATTACTGAAGCTACCTCACTAAAGTCGAGATTTAATAATTGCACTACCAACAGTCAACAGAAACTTTAGCGTTTATTATTATGAGGTAACAAAATGTTGTTGAACGTTTGATTACAATTTGTATTAAAAAACTCTAATTTTAAATTGTATAAAATTGATAAAAAATCCTTAATCCAAATTAAGTCATGGGTTATAATAAAATTTGTTAAAGAACAAACATGTATTTGATTTAAAAACTACCGCTTTCGACCTTATGGTCATTTTCAGGCTTAATGTTGTTAATAATTGTTATTGTATAATAAAATTACATATTTGTGGTTATGATATTCCACAATAAATAAATGAAGAAATAATATATTCCCCATAGTGTGCATTGGGCATGGTATAATTTAAAATTAGTTGATTTAAAATTCTCAGAATGAGGATGGTTGAGTTTACGGTGGATTAAAATCAAATGTCAATGTAATTTTAATGCAATTTTAAAACTTTTGAATAAATTAACAGTATCGCAGTTGGTCTATAATTTGAAGAATCACTTTATATCTAGGTTTTTCAAATATTCAACAACTTAAAAAAGTTCTTTATATGTTTATTTAATAAATATATTGATTAAAATAGAAATTAATTTATTTGTTTTTTTTTTGTTTCAAAGAAGTTAAGATATTAAAAAGTCTGATGTCTTTCTAATATTTATTTTAAAAAAATTAACAACTTAGTAAATTCAAACCATTACTTTACTACTAAGAAGTGTATAGATATAATAGAAGTATTTACAAACTGATTTACAAAAATTTAGTTTTTTTCTGTTTGGATTGGCAATTACATTTATCATTTTGAAAAGAAGGTATTGAAGATTTTGTATTACTACAATAAATTATTGTTTTACTTTTTATGAAAACCTAAAAAAATTGATTTGTTTATGGCAAGAAATTAATAATAAAGCAATCCTTTAATTATGTGTTATGATTTTTAACTATATTATGATCCATTTAATTTTTTTTTTAGTCAGAAAGTATAGAATAAACCTGATAAAAATAATATTTTTTTAAATTAAATTGAAATTAAATCTAATATTTTAATACAATTGCAAAATTAATGGTTAAGACTAATTAATTAAATTAAATATTTGAAAAATATATAACTTATACTACTAACTATTTAATATTATATTGCGTAACCTGCAAAGAACGTAAATAAATTAATCTAAAATAATATCATAGGGGCGGAGTGTGTGGGATTCGTCATCAGTTGTGTCTACTCTAGCTCTAAATAACGTTAAGTTCTAACATATCTCGTATTGCATTGAAAAGCTGCAACACTAGATTTTTACAGTGTACGCAGAGGAGACTCGGTCTAAATCATGTGGTTGCTTCAGTTCCCGAAAATGCTGTATGATGTCTCTAGCGTACAAGTCAATATTATCGCAATTTATTTGCTAAATACGACTTTTTAATAGTTAATTCCAGCAGCGTTTATTCATTATACTTTCATTATTCTTGCACTAAAGCAAAGATTATCATTAAATTATTGAGTCTTCTTCTTCTTCTTTTTCTCAGCCTGTGCTCATCCACTCCTGAATATAGGCCTCTTTCATATTTTTACATGAGATTCTGTCTTGGGCGATTTGATGCCAGTTTCTGCCCGTAAGTTGTTTTATATCATGAAGCCATCTCTTTTGAGGTTTTCCTACGCTCCGTTTTGATTGTCGTGGTCGCAATTTAACAATGCGGATGGTCCATTTGTTGAGATCTTGCCTTGCAACATGTCCCACCCTTCGCCACTTTAGCTCAGCTACCCGCTCGATGATGATGTCTTTTACCTTCGTCCGTCTTCTTATTTCTAAATTGCGTATTTTATGTCGCAAGCTTATTTCGAGCATGGATCTTTCCATTGCCTTCTCCGTTGTTCTAAGGCGTTCTGCACTTTTCTGTGTTAGGGTTGCAGTTTCCAAACCATAAGTAGCTACTGGCAAAACACAGGCATCATATACCTTCCTCTTGAGATTAATAAGTATATTCACATCTTTTAGGATATGCCCCAACTTCCCGTATGCAGCCCAACTCATTTGTATTCTCCTAGTGATCTCAGCAGTCTGATCTTTACCAAGTTTGACAGAATGACCGAGATAAACTTATTCTTTTACCGTTTTGAAGACATGGTTGTCGATAGTTATATGTAATTCTTTATTTACTCATAATTTCAGTCTTATTTAAGTTCATTTTTAGTCCAACCTGTTTAGAAGCTTCCTGTAGTTAGATCATCATATGTTTCAGTTCATTGGGATTGCTGCTTATCAAGACAATGTCGTCCGCAAATCGTAGATGGTGTAGGTATATTCCGTCTTTATTTATACCTTTGGCTTTCCAGGATAGTTTTTTTAATATATTTTCCATGGCCAATGTAAAAAGTTTTGGAGAGATCGTATCTCCTTGACGAACGCCTCTGTTGATTGGGATTTGATTGGTCATTGAATCCTCATCGATTAGAACTTGGAGTGTTGCGTTTTGGTATATGTATTTTATGAGATTCGTATATCTCATGTCTATTCTTGCCTCGCTGTTAAGAACGCCCATTTTTCTATCGAGTCTAATTTTTTGTGATAATCGATGAAAGCAAGATGAAAAGAAATGTTGTACTCCGTGCACTTTTCGATTAAGTTGTGGATTGTTTGCAGATAATCTGCCGTACCAAATCTTTTACAAAACCCTGCTTGTTCAACCGGTTGATAGAAATCAAGTATTGTGATTATCTTTGTGAGAAGTTTGTACAGGTGTGACAACAAACTTACTGGACGATAGTTTTCCATGCTAGAGTTCTCACCTTTCTTAAAAAGTAAAACAACCTCCGCATTCTGCCATGTGTTTTGATTTTTTCCCTGGTGGACATACTTCTTTAGTATTCTGACTGTATCTCCCAAGACGTCTCCACCTAATTTGATCATTTCAGCCATTATTCTATCTTCCCCGGGTGATTTCCTGTTTTTCATTTGTTTAAGCGCCATTTCCATTTTCGCTTTATCGATATCGGGAATTTTCTCCGAACCCACATTTATTATCGTCTGTTGCCGAATTCTTGGCTCTGGTTCTAGAAAGGTTGAGCTATACAGATGCGTATAGAAGTTTTGAATCATATTTCTGATTTCGGTTTTATTTGTAATGACAATTCCATGTTCGTTTTTCATCTTGCATATTTTGAATTTACCTTTCGACAGCTTGGATCGTAGTACCCTCATATTTATATTATCTTCTATAGTGTCTTGAATTATTTTAGTGTTATATGATCTTAGGTCTTTTCTGATTTCTGTGCGAATTTTTTTGTTTAATTGTTTGTATTCATTTGACTGTCGGCTAGTATTCCGGCGCTTTTCCATTAGTTTTGTCGTTTATTGTCGAATTTTACCGGTACTTTGTTGTGATCGTGTGAATAACTTTTTTGTAGCTGTTTGAATACTTTCTGTTATTTTCTGTGCTAGGGTATTTATTTCCATCTCTTGTAATGGTTTAGTTGCTTTTAATTTTGCCTGTAGTGTCTCTTGATACTCGCTTTTTCTTTGCTTAATTTGTTCTGTTGTTGCATAGCCGGTTTTTCTCACTAGTTTTTTGCGTTCAATTTGAGTGTTAGTTTGTACGGTGGCTCTAACTACTCTGTGGTCGCTTCCAGTATCAAATTTGTTAAGTACCGATACATCCGTGCATATTTCTCGCTTACTGCTGATAATATAATCGATTTCATTTTTTTGCATTTCCGTTGGGGCTTTTCCAGGTCCACCTTCTCTGCGGCGGTTTCTTAAAGAAGGTGTTCATGCAGTAGAAGTTTTCTCTTTGGAGATAATCTATAAGCATTTCTCCTCTGCGATTTTTATGTCCCAGGCCGAAATTGCCAACGTTTTCGATGTCGTCTTCTGTTCTATTTCCAATTTTTGCATTAAAGTCCCCAATAACTACACAGTATTTGTTTTTTTCAGATGTTTTTGCAACCGTGATGTCTTTTTAGTATTGTTCCACGTCTTCATCATCTGCTGCGTTGGTTGGTGCATAACACTTTTTAATTTGGAGCTGGTATTTTTTATTTAGTTTTATCAATATATATATTACTCTAGTTGATATTGCACACATTTTTGTAACGAGGTGTTTTTTATTCATATGGATCATGATGGCTACTCCTCCGATGTGCGAGTTTGTCTCGGAGTTGTTTTGGTATAACATGTTACCATATTTTAGTATAGTTGTTTTCTCTCCGGGTAATCGTGTTTTGTTTATTCCCAGTACGTCCCACTTTATTTGCTGAAGCTCTTGTTGCAGCGATTCAAGGTGTTCCTCTTGTCGCATGGTTCTGATGTTATATGATGCAATTCTAATTTTGGTTTTTTGGGGTGTTTCTTTTTATAATTGTTATCTTTACTTATTTGTAAAGGTAAAGGTATGTCTGTCAATTTCTTGCCTCTCCCAGAATCAGCGAGGCAGACTGACGTGTCAGTGTGAGGTTGTGAACTTGTTCTACTCACCTAGGTTATATTATTTGAATTTGACATAAAAACATTTCGAAGGGTTTAGTCACAGATCACTTTAAAGATGCAGCGTTCTCATATAAATTATAGGCAACACATTAGGCAGATATCGCCGTCTATGCTTCACAGATGTCGCGCTTATCAGAACAGCCTGGCGAGCGGGAGATTTAAATTTAACAAGTAATTGAAATTAAATTATAACTTTATAAAATACCCACAAAAATGAATACATAATTAATATATTATATTATATTTTTACATAAATATAAATATATTATGTATTCATATTTATGTGTAAGGGTAGTTTTACATGTACAATAAATAAAAAAAAAAAAATATTTAAGTAATAATAAAAATTTAATGTTTTTATAATAAATACAGTAATAAAATAAATATTTATTACATAATAAATTATAAATTTCTTATTTTTTCGGGTATCCATAATTTGACATCCTTCGAAACTAAAAATAAATATGAATTAGTACAATAAATATTATTTTTAACCATGAAAATATATTTTGTAATGTAATATCAACTAGATATAATCATGTCGTGACAGTACAACTTTTCTAAAAAATGAAATTGTCAAAGTTAACAAACAAATTAAATTTGAAATTTGATTTAATTTGGCATTTCATAGTTATTTATGAAGTGCTTTTAAAGTTGTTCGTACTAACATAGCATTGCTCGTAGTTCGAATAAATATTTTAACAAACAAAATTTACTTACAATATTGAACGAGTAATAGAAGTAATCTCCTTTTTGTCGTTCATCTGATCAGCAGCAGCTCCCATTTCCAATCTTTGGCAACTTCTTGAAGACTCGATGATGATTATTATTAAAGCGAATATGAAATAATAAAACAATAATATTAATAACAGATAACAATTTGTAACAAAAATTAAACTATAATTAATATTTTTACTAATTATTTATATAAAAAAATATAAAAATATAGTTTCCAGTAAAAGACATATGATATATTTTGTTTCACAATTATTTATTATTTTTTTCCGATTTAAAAAAGGATGACTAAACAAAGATAATGATTTGGTAGTAGAATCTACATTTATCAAATCCGGAACAACGTTAGAATTCACCGAACAATCTAAACTATTTATAACTTGAACTTGAATAATTGGATTAACAGAGTCATGACCCGACAAATCAATGCTATCTACACTTTTGAATATAATTGGTACAGCATTGCGATTTAAAGATTTTTTGTCAGAATTACGGAAACAATCAATCGAAAAATGATTTGAACAAAATGAAATATGTTTTCAGATGGAACTCTAAAAAAGTTTATATTTTTCCCATTGTTTAGCAACTTGCGATAATAAACGCTATCGCACATAGGTGCTTTACACATATACCCAAATAGCCTTTTCTCTGACATCTTATATTATTATATTTATTATAATTAAAGAAAACTTACCTGAATAAATGCACCTGTACACAAAACACACGATACACACACTTTAACCGGCTAGCTGCATCATAACTTAAAATGGCGTACTAAAACATCAACAAGTCCCGTCCTTGGCTGCTTGGCTCTTATTGGTCGAATTTAAAATACAAATGTGGCGGCAATTTATAATTTAATAAGCGTCGTTCTATGCGCCATCTGTGAAGCTTGAACGGTCCTAAATTGGCGGTGCCAGTCGCTGCATATCTTTTACTCACCCCTGGGTTTAGTATTTTAAAACGCCGCGTTTGCCAAACGTGTTGGCGAGTCCTGTTCCCAGGATTTAATTTAGCCACCCAATCTGGGACAGACGCTGCTTGTAGCCGCCCATTCTGGGACCGGCGCTACGGATTTGCCATATCTGGCTACTACCCTCAATTTGCCTGCGGGTCAACGCAGTTTCCAGGATGTGGCACGAGAAGCCATGAGTAAGAGTTGTGCACCCCACGAGGACCAGTTATTGACATCCATCTCATGTCTATGACGTTTGATGTGACCGATGACCATAAAAGGTACTAAATCTGTGACGACACCCTATTATTGAATGACATAAAGATATTATTATTTTTGTACATATTATTATTTGTAATAAGCCCTTTAATATGGCCATATTAATTAACCAAATATATAATTAAAAAATAATGTTTAATAAAAATTAACGATGTCATTTAAAAATAGAACTCTTCTTAAATACAACGGTATTTTTGTTTTATTTTAAACTTATATAATAAGGTCAGCATATAACTATTAAGGATGCTCTATTTTACTCAATGTAAAAGGCCCCTTAATAGCAGTGAGATAAGGCATTTACATAGACAAAATAATATTGATTGTCCAACCTGTAAAATATTTTTCAGCATAGGTCAGTAGTTTCTTGATATATTTAAAAAACTTCAAGGGCATAGTAATCTAATAAAGAAAAATTGCGATAAAATAACTAAATTAATTATGCAAGATAACTCAAATAAGTCTGAAATAGATAATAAATTAATCAAAACCGATTGGCTATCTGTGAACAGTTAAACTTGATACAACCGACTTATCTCAGAAAAAAAAATCCCAATAAAGTAACTAAACTACGCTTTTTTTAAATTTATTTTTCAAATTTTCTTTTAAATTTTTTTTTTGTGGCTTAACGAAAAGTTCTTGCAGCCATAGTGTAGAGCTTGCACTTATTAAAACCTCTGTTGTTCCTCTTGCCTTCCAGTAGCCTGACCCCGGAATTATTTTCGCATTATTTCCTTCAAAGAAGGCAGCCAGGACGTGTTATTTATCACGCCCTAGTTTTTGTCCATCTTCTGTCTTCTCCCATATTCTTCTCTTATTTTTTAATTTCTTCTATGGCCTGGCTTATCATTTTCCAGTTCTCCTCACTTTGTACCATTTTCTTGATAATATTGTTTTTGTTTAAGTTTTGTTGGTTTATCTCTTTTCTTTTATTTTCCCATTTCTCGCATACAAACAGCGTGGGCTCAACGTCGTCTTCCATAGAGCAGAACCAACATGTGTTTTTCTCTTTCTTTCTTATTTTCAGCAGGTAACTTGTTAAGAACTAGGTGGGTAGTAATTTACTTCCCCATGTTGCCTGTTGATTCATTTTTTGATGTCTATAATTAATGTTCTAGTCCAAGAGATTGTTTTTGTGTTTTCCCATCTCTCCTGCCATGCATTTATAGTTTTCTTTCTTTGCGTTTTTTTGTTCATTTTTTTTGTTGACTTTTAGGTCTTTTCTTTCTACGGCCAGCAGATCAATTGGAATTTTGGCTACTATGATTTGTGCTGCCGCGGTTGAAAACGTGCAGTATCCTGAGCATATTTGGATTTCCGCTTTCCTTTGTATGTTGGTTATTATGTTCCTGAATTTCTTGTGTCTCAGCGCTTCTGCTCAGATGGATGCCCCATCTAGAATTATAGAGTTTATGACACTGGCGTTTAGTAATCGACGGCTCGATCTTGTTGGAGCCCAGTTTGGCATTATTTTGTATAACGATGCCGTATGTTTTACATGCTTGGTCATGTCTAGGTGAAATCCAAAGTATTTCACACTGTCTTTAGTGCTAATGGTATGCTGCCCTATTGTTATAGTTACCTCACCCATTTTCCTGCGTTTACATAAGACTTCCTTCATCCAGTGTAAAATGTTTTTTGTACTGTGAGGTGATTTCTGTTTCATTTTTCCCTTTCACTATTAGTGCTAGGTCATCAGCATACGCAATTGATAATACTTCATCTTAAGTTCTTGTACAATTTGTTCCACAACGTCGGGCTCAGAATGAAACCCTGCGGCACACCACATTGAATTTGTATTACTTCTTCATTGTAAATGTTATTCTTTCGGTCTTTCAGGTAGTTTTTAATTACGTTTAAGAAATATTCACTGATTCCCCATGTTTCCTCTAATTTGGAGCTTGATTTACCTCCCGGAATGCCTTCTTCACTCGTTGCAAAGTGTCGATTGTGCATTTTCATTTTCGAAAGTCGTATTGTCCTTAAACACAAAGGAGGCTTCTCCTTCTCCTTAGTCTTGTTTTAATCAACTTTTTGTATAATTTTACAAACGTACTAAGCAAGCAGATTGATTTGTATGAGTCTGGTTTGTCATGTTTTTTTTTTGGTTTTCTGATCAATACCAGTTTTGCCTTTTTTCGTTTTATTGGGAATACCAATTCAGTTAGAAGATAGTTCAATACTTTTGTTATTATATCCAAATTTTCATTTACAACTAACTTGGCAATTTCCAAATGAATTTGGTTAATACCGGGTGCCTTGCCTGTTTTTAGATGTTTCCTGGCTGCAAACACCTCTTCCGTCGAGAAAATTAGGATTTGTTGCAGTTTTATGTCCATTGTATTGGCTTTTCTTTTGGAAACAATATTTGCACCACTTCGTTAACAGTATCTTTATGTATCACCTCACATTTCCAGGTTTTTTTGCTAACTAGTTGGTAGGTTTTCCCTCACGGGTTTTCGTCGAGTTTGTTTATTATCTTCCACGATTTTTTCTTCTCATTCCGGATATTTTTTGTAAGTTTTTTTTAAATTGTCTTGTATTTTTGGTGTATAGCTTTTGTTTTCTTTTCCATTTTTTTCTTTTTTATTTTTATTCCTTTCCTTCTGATCTGCGTACAGTTTTTCTTTCCTCGGCTATTTCTTTTATCCACCAATACTTAGCATTTTCCGAATAGGTTATTTTCTTCTTATATGTTCTATCGCATGCTTTGACTGTTGCTTGTATTATGGATTAATAATTGATTTTTGTTTGGTAACTCATTTTATCTTAAAAATATTTAATAAATTTTTTCTCCTTATTTTTGATGTTTGTTTGTTTCTTTTTGTCGGGAATTTGTTGTTGCTTTAATATGAACGTGATATATCTGTGATCTGACAGGTTCTCTTTAGTACTGATTTCTTATTTTGAGGCATATTTTATCAGTTTTTCTGAGCAGCAAGTGATATCTATGTGTGATTCTTTGTTTTTCTTTTAAACAAACATTCTTCTCCTCGTTGAGATATCCATTCTGCTAGTATCTTTTCTCTAGCGTCATTTTATTTTTGATTTCCAGATTTTACATATCCCATTAAAATCCCTCAGTAGTATCATTGATTTTCGTGATGTTTGTGTCCATTGGTCATCTATTTGGAACAGCATATCCTGTAATATTTTGCTAGCATTTGTAGCATTGTTTTAGCACCTCGACGCCCCAACAACTATTTAACCCATTACATCTGTGTTCTGTTTGGCAAGTTCGTCATGTATTACAATTAATGCCCTTTTTGCCCGTTTTTTTTTATCTCACTTCTTCTTCGATCTCTTCTTTCGCCGTTATGCTATCCATATTCATGATGCTGTATGTTGTCTTAGGTCTGTTGTAACCCGCCATTCTAGTCCTCATTCCTTCTTTATTGCGTATAATTTAAGCTCTTGCAGCACTGTGCTGCCCTTCTCTGCCGTAATTAGCAGCTCTCCTTTCATTGTTTTTTAATTGTCGGGATACTTTTGTCCTTGTTGGCTAAAAGTATCTGAACAGAAATCAATACTAAACTACGCTAAAATATAATAAATGCGGCGCAAAAAATAATTCTAATAATAACCTATTGAATAAAAATAAAATTGATATCAATTTAAAGTCAATGATTTTATAAAAGTACAGAAAAAGTAATAAAAATAAAAAATATTATTACCGGAAACCAAAACAAGAATAACACATTCAGAGCAGTAGAAAAAAAGCCATGCGGTGAGATATCTTATGGACATGACAGCTGAAACTATAAAAGTAATACTATGTACTACATACTCAAATACCACTTTTAAATGCTTTAAAATTGCAACTCTATTAACGGATCTAGAAAATCTCACTTCTTGGGAGACAGGAACCTACATATCATTATGTAGGTTTAATTTTGTTTTTCCAAAAGAAACAATATCATAACCATAAAATAACATAAAAACCTACATCTTATACAGGGAGTTTATAAATGAATGGGATTATGTAATCACTTTAAATGTGCCGCTTTTTTTAAATTGTTTACTAAACTATTTGTTTTGACAGATCAACTTTGACAGCTGTCAAGCAAACATATGTAGTATAGTAAACAATTTTAAAAAGGCGGCATATTTAAAGTGATTACATAATCCCATTCATTTATAAACTCCCTGTACATCATAACATACAATTTATAGAAGCATTATTTTACTGGGAGCCTTTGTACAGGAATTTTGAGATGTACATACTTGTTGCATCACGGAACAATGAAAGTCAAACACTCAACTTGATGTGTACACCATTCCACATTTCAAACTCTTCTCAAATTTTTGCAGGGATGAGAAAAAACACAGAGAAGTCGCAATTTACAGAGAATCGATGTAGAATCATCCAACATTCTAAACATTAATAACATTTCAGTTAATAAAAATTGTCAAAAACAATGTTAAATTGACAATTTTTAGCTGTTTAAGACATATGTTTGTATTCAAACAATCAGAGAACGTCTTCAGCAGTGTCTTAAGTGTTCTGTACAAGTTTAGTGACAATTAGACAAGAATTATAGTTTTTAATAACACGCATGCATGCAAGTCTAAATCCAAAAACATCTGCCACCTCTGTGGACCACCGACCTAAAATTCAGGGTAAGTACGCTAACTAAAAGTGTCTGTACTATTTTTGCGGATTTCTAAAAATTCTTCTTCAGACTATTTGCGAGCGCCTCCACCATCGCAAAAAAGTATTGACGACCAAAGCGAGGCTAAGTGTAAAAGGAGCAAGTATTTTTGATGTTCAGGTCAAATGAATAGTTGCCAAACGATTGTATTGCATTTGTGTTTCCAAAGATGATGAATTTTCCTTGGTTGGCACATGTTTGAAGTAGTCTGAGGGGAATGGTTTGTTGGGGTAGATGTATATAAAGTAGATGAACATGTTGCCCATTTCGCTTTGCAGCAAAACTGCCACTACATCTAAGTCTGTTCCTGAGGGCGGGGATGTTGATATTAGAAATAGAAAGGTAGGCATCATAGGCTATAACCATGCCTCCTGATTGACTATCAGAATTTTTATGATGGATTATAAATTTGGGAAGTAATAGGTTTATTCTGGGGGATGATTTTATTTCTTACGCGTCCACCCACAGGTATTTAGGATGGCAAATACTAAGAGCCATTATGGTTTAACTACACAGATTATATGTGCAGTGTTATCGGTATAGTAGATTCGGATTAGGAGACAAAGAAATTGCAAAGTATAACGGTTTACGGTTTATAAGATTTAAAATTACCCGCCAACTGTTAATGAATTGGTGTCTCCCCACCTTCCAACAGAGTTTTTGCAATCAAGAAATTAAACTTGTTTTTACTATTAACATTAATGACTCCTGGAACATCACAAATGAGAGATTGAGTTAATTTTTTTATCACTTCAAGTAGGTAGAAACAACATTTAAGACAACCCGCTCATCATCTATAAATTATGGCAATGATGATACTAATATCTTAATGACTAAGAGTTGGGTAGGTGAGTTGGTCACTCTAGTTAATGATTACTAGCCAAAAGTTTGAACTAAAATGCCCACCCACTTGCCCACCGATCCAGAAATTATATTTTTTTTACAAACAATTTTTTATCTCAGAGGAGGGAACAATAATACCAACCTCTTAATGACCAAGGATCACTTAAATTTATGATTACCAGCCAGCAGTTTGAACAGAAGTGCACAACTACCCACCAAATGTTACTGTTCAATTGATTCGAACTTTCTACTTTCTACAAACGTTAGAAATTTCTAACTCAGAAAAACAGTTGTAATTGTGTTGTGAGTATTTTAAAAATAATTAAGCTAAAAGTTAGTACGAAGTTTATTGTTCAGGATATTATCCGCACGAATGCACTAAAGTGTTCCGTAGCACGGGATTTGATGCGGGTAGCCTTTGTTGGGTCTAGTCTGCCTTTCACAAAAAAGTTATGTTGAAACATATGTTTTTTATAACTTAAAAGAAAATAACGGGGGGATTTGGGGTTGGATGGTGATACGGGTTTCTCTAAACCGTCGGCAATAAGTCTTGTGTACTTATTTAGGTCGGGAATATGTCAGGTAAGCGGTATTTTTTAAGATTTTGATCAAGGTTATAGGTTTGTTTACAGGGGCTAGGGTATTGTAAAGGGATTTAGAATCTTGAGAATTTTTTTGGGAGCGCATGAAGGTGTAAAGTGATAGTTAGTTGCGGTGTTGTTGTTAATTTGATTTGCTGTCGGTTGGACTGAGGACGTAGGACACCTGGCCAGGATAGTATGAGGAGTCAGTCAAGGTTGTGTCAATTGGATGCTTTAAGCTACAGGTGGCCGTACTTGTTGCGTAAAATATTGTTGTGGTGGTGATGTTGGGTAGTCCTTCCATCACCTGGTGGATAGCTGGGTCTTACAACATAAGAGATTATTGGCTGGAGCTGTTGGCACTATTTATTATTGCGTTTTTATTAGTTTAAGAAATTGTTGCTTTTATATAAGTCCGCTTACTGTTAACGTATTGCGATTGGTGGTTTTAACATGGGGTCAACCGATTTATAGTAGTCCGTTTGATTGGTGAAATAAGGCTCTGCCCATGCGCGTTAGGTCACTCACCCTCTTTTCAAATTATTTTTATAAAGATATTTTCCAGGTGTCATCAATTGTTTTGGTTTATTGTACTATTGTTCGGGGCAAGAGTAGTCCATAAAATATTAAGTGTCCACTAAGGTTTTACTATAACACTGAAACACTCGCGACATGGTCTAGTTCGAAATCATTCTATGTTTTTCAGGCTTCTGTACACTGTCGTGGCACATGTTATTCAGTACAACTTTTTGCGAACTAGGTCATAAAGTACTACGCAGTAACGTTACATTGCGCAATATTTACCAAAGATGTTGAACAAAGTAAGTTGCTCTTCTTAGTCTTGACGTGCTTGTTCACCAAGTGGACATTCTGAAACCGACACACCTCGGTTTCAGAATGTCCTACCTGCCAAAGTTGTCTTCTTCGTTGTGATAGACGGTAATAACGGTGTTGGTGAACTGTGCATGGGCTGCACACAAACGATTTTTTTCTATTTTCTCATGTCCGGTATAATGCCAGATATCTGTTTGCCAGGTAGATACAAACAACAGATATCTGGCAAACCGGAGGCGCCGCATATGCTCTGGTCTGGTTCATTTTGTGTTGCTATAGATATGTCTGCGGTTTGTCCAGAGTATATGTCTGGAAATGTCCCTAAACTGTTTGAGTTTGTTGACTGAAGTCCCATCTGTTTTGACAACATGGTATCGACTCAATGGGACCGTGTTGTTGTGGTCACCCAAATGACTAGTTGGTCTGTCATCCTTCCTCAACAATGGCTGCAAGTTGTTGTTTTTCTTTTGAGCGTCTGTCGCCGGGTTTTTCTCTTGTCGAGTTGTTTGCTAGGTCGTGAAGATGCACTTTTTTGTCTCACCTTGGTTGCCATTTGTTACTAGCCAAGCACACGCAGATAATATTGCACACCGCGCCTCAGTACCGCAAACAAAGAATTGATATTATGTAAGAACATTTCTAGAACAATCCCGAAAGCCTTCTTTGCTAAGCACTTTTGACCTTGGAAAACACAAATCTTTCCTTAAGGACAAACGAGGCCGCATCCTTATTACCCGCGGGTGCTCAACCGGTAACATATGACGTAATCATGGGTTCCTGGATTCATATAAAAATTGTCATATTACTCTTTACCAAGCCGACAAGAGTTTATCCCAATTCATCGTAGATCTTTTTTTTTGCTGTATGTGAAGCACTACGTTGGTTTCCAATTAGTAAAGTGTGAAAGACAAAACGTTATGTCTGCTCTACTTACTTTAATTGAGTAATACTGTGGTTGCGTTTGTACATAGTGATTGAATATCTTCTACTACAATGTGATAATGAACTACTAATTTTAGTTTTTGTCATTTTTAATACTTTGGTCAAGTTCCAAAACAAATGTTAGCCAAGTCGCAAACCCAAATGATGTTAAAGTAAATTCTAATAATAATAAATAAATTGTTATATTTTATATACAACTAATTTTAATTTTTATTAGATTTTGATAAACTAGTTAAGTTTAGAACTTAATACCTAAAATTAAAAAAAAAATATATTCTTAAAGTGTAAGTTAAACTTGGAAGTTGCATAACTTTTTTTACTCTTGGCTGAAGATAACACAATTCACATTTTTGTTTGTTTTAAAAACTTGTTATTTGTTATTATAGTTATTATAATTTAAACTGATAAAAAAAACATTTTTAGAATGTTTTAAAAATTAAAAAAAAATCATTTAACACATGCTAGAATTATATGTAATATCTTTTTCATTACAAACTTATATATATATATATATATATATATATATATATATATGTATATTATTATAGTTATTATAATTTAAACTGATAAAAAAAACATTTTTAGAATGTTTTAAAAATTAAATATATATATATATATGTATATGTATATGTATATAAGTTTGTAATGAAAAAGATATTACATATAATTCTAGCATGTGTTAAATGATTTTTTTTTAATTTTTAAAACATTCTAAAAATGTTTTTTTTATCAGTTTAAATTATAATAACTATAATAACATATATATATATATATACTTATATTTAATATCTAATGTCAATAGATATTCTTCTTTTTATATTATTTTATCATGTTAGTTTAATTCATCTATTTATTTATTTTATAAAAAATTGTTTTAATATTATTATTTTTAACTTCAAATGTGACAATTTTACAAAATATTATTTTATTTTGTATTTTATTTATATATTTATTTATCTGACGATATATGTACATAACATATGAAATCATATATTCAAAATAAATAAAACCAATGCATTATTTGTATTTTAATGAATAAACAATTGCCTGAAACCATAGCAAACTATAATCAAAACAAAAATAAAAATCTATATTTTAAGTAAACAATTCGTGGCTTTTAAAATTAAATAATATACACAGAAATCATTACTTAGTTTGTTGGTGTCGATCTAAGCTTGTAGAGTATATAATGATACTATAAATAGTAAAATAAACTTTTTGTAATAATTGTTGGCGTATTTATTAGCTCGTCATACTTTTTGTGATTGTTTATTATTTTACTAATCTTTGTTCTCTAGCATTATCTCTAATAGGTTGTTCATTTCTAGATTTAAAGGACTTGTTTCAATTAAGGACCGTGTGGATGACGGAATCTTTGATTCCGCAGTGCATGCATGCATCGGAGTTCTTTTTGTTTTGAACTTTTTCAGGTAAGTTCCAAAAATTTTTCTTCATTAAACTTTTCCAAATTCCGACAAGTTTTTGTATATGCACGGTCTCGCTTGTCAATGAAGATATAAATTTGCTGTTGTTTGTGCTGCTTTCAGTGATAGCCTCCCGTACGCCCTCATATGCGGATCACCACACCTTTTCTTAATATTCTTTTTAGGATAACCCGTTATGATTTATCTTTCAGAGCCTCTTTCCAGATTGGTGCTGTGTATAGCAGCACATAATTTACTTTTTGCTGGCTCTTGGACTCTATACATTCGTTATTATTGCTGACAATGCCATTGTTGTTTTTTGGTTTTTGCACTCGTTCTTTTTAGGTGTTCTTTAGGGTTATTATTTCTACGATTTTATTGATTAGTCCACTACGTTGAAGATTACTTCTTTTAGTTGATGACCAGTATATAATATTACTGCTTTAGTTTTCTCAGGAGCAGCAGTCCCTTGTCTTTTCTTTTATAGCTTCTAGGATTTTTCTGACTACTGCATTAATTGTTTCTTCTATCTCTTCCTGAGTCCCTCTTATTATTAATATCCCTGTGTTGTCCGCTATTATTTCAACGCATGTAAAATGTTTAAGAGGGTTGGTCCCAGCACCGAATCTTGCGGTACCCCGTTACATTAATTATCTTATCATTCGCGACTGTAATAAGCCTGTCTTTCAGGTAATTGTCTATTATTTTTATCAAATAGTTGTTGAATGGGGGACCTGTCGGTCTGGGTAATGACTCAGTCACTGTTTCCCGGTTCTCTGGACACAAAACTGTAATTAGTACCGCGGAGTTGGTCTGAAAAGATCAACCTCGGCTGTGACCCAATGAGGTCTTAAATTTCTTAAGTTGAAAATGTTAAACGACGCCTGGAGTAAGTGGTCCGATCAAACTGTTGTAGGTACACTTAGTTGCTTCTCTTGAGACTGTCCTCGTAGTTAATCTGGCAGTCTCTGGCAAGCTAGTCGGTTAGGTAATGGCAGTGGTCTAAGTCCGTCGTTGGCAGAAGTGCTACACGGCACGGTGGCAGCGGTTGTCTCAGACTTTCTACGTAACGTAGCCTCTTGCCAGTTACCTTGTTGCTGCTTTGACGTCTGCGCTCAGAAAGAGATCTGCAGAGAAGTTTTACCAACTGGCCGTCCTGACGGCGTCCGGTCCCGTCGGCAACGCCCCAAAAGCAAGGTCGTGTTCCGGCCAAAGGGTTTCCGCCCGCATGCGGTTCACCGTCTTGGACTGGGTTTTGCCCGGCGTGATGTCTGGCCGGGGCTTGTGTGACCTGCCGAGCTGGATTTCCGGGCGATAAGCCGTCTGGCGCATTCCACCGGGTATTGGGTTCGTCTGTGTAACCTCGCAAAAGGGGTTCTTGCGTGAGAGGATACCGAGGGCCGCATGTGTTTGCGTTTCCGGCGTGGCGTGCAATAACGCCGGGAAGGCCCTTGTCTGATCCATTGTGTTGTAAATTGTCCGGTCGATTCCTCCTAGGATTGGGAATTTCCAAAGTTGGTTGCAACCGGGGTGTGCTTTAGCAAACGGCGTTGTTTCACTTCCTAGCGTGGGGAAGTGGCGCTGTTGACAGTGTATGTATTAATATTTGCCCCAATAGCCGTTGCGTCAGCAGAAAACATGGCTGAAAGTTTTAGAGGTGTTCAAGGTCGAGCGGTGGTCCTCAACAGGTCTTTATTCGTGGTTCTGTTAATGTAGGATTCCTCCGAGTTCACTACAGAGTTCATTTCACTACACTCATTATCACTAGTGGTTTACACTTTAGGTGGCTTCACTTGTTGTCAAAGGTTTCCTGACTTTCGTAACACTAGAATTTTTGTTCCGTTGCCGTTGTGGATTCTACTGACTGACTGACTTTTGCAGAAAAAAATTCGCTCCTTTTATGCAATAGTGTAGCCATTCCGTAGGCTCCGCTCAATGGTCGGTGCTGAATGGCTGCACCGGGGACCAATGGGAAGCCTACGTTAGTATCAGAAAAACGTTACTGAAAGGACGAGCGCGCGGACCGCATGCAAAACGCCACTTGAAAGAGCCCCGTAATTGAAGAAATTCTTTTTTCCCCTGGGACACCTCCAGGCCGGTAACAGAATTTAAAAGCATTTTTATATCTAGGGTGATCAAAACGAAAAACTTCTTGTGTTTGTAAGCATAACTTTTAATTTTCCGGATCTTTTTTAATTGCGTGCATCGTGTTCACAGTAATTTTTTTTTTTAAGAAAGCCATACTGGTTGACTCCCAACTTGATCTGTTTTTATAGCCTCATTTTCAGCAATTGCTCCAGCAGATTCCTTCCATCGTCTAGGACGCAGATTGTTCATATAAGTTTGCTTGCTAGTTCTCTATTTCCGTGACTTTTTCAGTAGTACGAACTTGGTACGCTTTCAAATTTTTAGGAATAAACCATTAACCAGATATTGGTACAGCACCATCAGCGTTTCTTCTAGGCCGTTTCCACCAGTTTTGATAGAATCCTGTCCGCTCCCGGTGCCTTCTTGCTCTTAATTTTTGAGGGGATTGATGATTTGTTGAGTACTGGGGTCTGTCTTGTGTCTATGATATCCTGTGAGCAGAGTTGCCAAGTTATCTGAATTTGTCAATTTCTCGACACAGGTTTTTCCAGGCTTTTCTTTTTGCTTGTTAAGCGTTTTTATTTTGACTATGTATTTTTAGCGCCCTCTTTAGCCGTTTTTCCCGTTGGCGCTGGTCGACTCTCTTGTGGCCGCCAAGAATTTCTTTCTCTTGTCGGTTATTTCATCGCTTCACCAATTGACCTGTTTTCTTAGCCCAGGTTTTTTTAAATTTTAGATTACGCCATCTGTTGATACTTTGAAGTATATGTTTTGGTGGGGACCAAGGTTGACGCTGACCGTTTACTCCAGTGTATGGTGTGTTGCGTTTTTTATTGAACAGTGTTATATCTATGATATACGAGCTTTTTCCATGTACTAAAGTTGGACTAATCCCAAGTTTAAATTCTCTTCCAATTACAACTCAGTTCTTTTGTTTGGCAATACGTAGCAGGAATACATATTCTGTGTAGATAAAACTTGCACATGCCATGATTTGTAGGTTTGGGTTCATTACTATCAGCGGTAGAGCTAGGATTTTTAGGCCCTAACTTAAAATGTTGATAATTTTGTCATTTATTTAACCTTTATTTTGTAAATTCTGATGAAGGGAGAGGTTTTAAAATAAATGTCAAGGGGGGGGGGGAATCTTTTACATTTCAGACCTTTGCCGCTTACAGGTAGCTCCGGCCCTGATTACTATGATTTTTGCGTCTTTGTTTAAAGCATTTCATAGGCTAGATTCAGGTTTCTTAGCAATTTCATGCCTTCCTTAATAAGTAGAGTCACCACCGCACTTGAGGCCCTTGGTGTTAGTTCGCTTAGACGTTCTTATATATGCTTTATATGAGAGTGGCGCTAAGGCGGTGATGGACTTTGCCACCTGCTTTTTTGACGTTGTTTTGTCGATGTTTCTGACAAAGAACAAAATGCCTTTTGTTGCTTTTTGAGCTATGATTTTATTATTTACACATCGCTTCCAGTTTGTTGCGTGTCCTCTATCCTATTGTATCCTGTCTTTGTTTTTCTGACAGTGTTTATTTTAATACCCATCTCGGTAACGTCCACATTCTTTTTCATATTATTGGCCATGCTAGCAAAGGATTTGCCTTTGGTGAGTTTTACGGTCAATATCTCCCTTTGTTTAATTTTTTGCTTTGTTTTTGCCGTTCTGTCCCGTCTGCCTTGTCTTAACATTCTGCAGCTAGTTCTAAATTGGCTGTCCTTTCTAGTGCGGGTTTCTTCGCCATTCTATAGATTGTTATCTCAGTATTGTTGTCTTTAAATATGTACTTAAGCATACTCCTATATATATATATATATATATATATATATATATATATATAATTAAGAAAGGATAAAAAGAATATTAGACTCACCTAAGGGCAGACGCATCCACTTGAATTAAGTTGAGTATGTTCGCCAGTCCGCCACTTAGCTATTATACCGCGAAAAGTTTCTAATGGCGGCAGCGGTAAAAATCGCAAATACAAGTGAGGCTCTTGCAGTCTCTTCATCCCAGCAGACCGGGCCGCGAAACCCCTACGTCACAGTCACGAGATCGCGGAGCGTAGCGAGACGGCACGATAATAAATAAGCCGAAGAGACGCGTGCCGCGGCAGTAGCGGCGCGGCTAGGATATATTCCGTTATAATATTAGATATAGAATTAAAATTAAACGGATTTAATCATTTTTTTCTTTCTTTATTTATTATTTCTTCGTCCTTCAATGATTATTGAATGTAATTAATTAAACGGTATATAGGACTTGTTTTTTATTTTTTAAAAATACATACAAAATGTGAACGTTTCGAATCACTTCTGGATTCTTCCTCAGCACTAAAATATATAAAAGATGATATGAAACATATTAAAAACATATTAAAAAAGATTTTACAAACATATTACAACCATATTAAAAACTATTAAAAACAATGAAAAACAATTAAAGACACTTAAAAACATATTAAAAACATTTGTTAATTTGAATAAATTTTATTTTAAAAAATCAAATGACTTACCAATTTGTTATAAATTGATTAATTTTGTCATTAACATTGATTTTCTAAATTAAATTGAAGACCATTATTTTTATTTTTGCAGGGAGATGTTGTTCCCTTGGCCCGTATAATTGGAATGTACTATTATTTATTTCTATTCGAAATTTTTGTTAAATTTATAAAAACTATTTTCTATAAAACATATTGGATACATATTTTGTTAGTGTTTAAAAAAAACTTAGACAGAGAAAGAGACATTGTTTCATTTATCATTTTTACATTATTTAATTACTCATTTTCAGGAATTTATGTTTATGATTTTTTAATAATATTATGGTAGATTATACTTAAATTTTCCACATCTGTTTGGAAATTTACATTTGGATATTTTTTTATGTGAAGTAATTCACTGATTAGCCTTTTTCTATAAATCGGTTCAACATCTAATATTTTTGTCTTTCCATAGTTAAAATGATGGCCATCCGTCATGTGGTGTGATGATAGACCTGTGTTATTTTTTTGATTAATGCAATCCCGTTTATGTTGATTAATGCGGTCATTTAATTTTTGTTTTGTTTGACCAATATATTTTAAATGGCAATTATTGCAAGGGATTGAATATACTACATCTTTTTTATTGAAATCTGGTGTGCGGTCTTTCAATCGTGTGAACAATCCTCCAACACTCTTAAGTGTATTGAATGTAATTTTTGTGTTTTCATCTATTAATATCGTTTTAATTTTATATGATAAACTTTCTATAAAGGGAATGGAGAACCATTTTAGTGATGGTGGCGGTTCTATTATAGTTTTATTTATGTTACTTTCAATTCTACTACGATTAAGAACAGATTTGATTAATTTAATTGGATAATTGTTTACTTGTAGTTTTTTAAAAAGCAGATTAATGTTTTTTTTGTGAAATTTTTCATCACTTAAGGTAAATATTCTTTTAAAATTCATTTTTATTATGTTGATTTTTTGTGAGATCTGGTGGTTTGAATTGAAATTAAGAGTTCTATCGCTATCACAGGGTTTTTTATACAAATCAATTAATATTTTGTCGTTATCTTTAATTAATAGTAAATCTAAAAATGGCAATTTATTATCTATTGATTTCTCTATGGTAAAATTAAGTGAAACATGAAACTGATTGAATCCAGAAGTGATTCGAAACGTTCACATTTTGTATGTATTTTTAAAAAATAAAAAACAAGTCCTATATACCGTTTAATTAATTACATTCATTAATCATTTTTGTTTATATTCTGCAAATAGGCATACCGGAGGTGTAATTATATTTGTTAAAGATGATATAAAAATTCATCATAATAATATAAAATATTATACTGCTGATAGTAATTATTGGTGTATAGTAATGAAAATTAAACTAAATAAGGAAAACTGGTTAATAGAGGTTACATATCATTCTCCCAGCGCAAATCACGCTGTGTTTATTGATGCGTTAGAATCTTGGTATGACGAAGTAGAATTAGCAACACATAAGTTTTTATTGATGGGAGACTTTAATATTAACTATATCGATAATAATAATAATTACACTAAGCAAATAAAAAATGTTCTATTTTCATTGGGTTTAGAACAAATCATTAATTTACCTACAAGAGTCACTGATCGTAGCAGTACATTAATAGATTATGCAGTTACGAATAGTATAAACTTAAATGCCAAAGTATTAGATATACCTAAAATATCCGATCATTCAATAATTACAGTTAGATTTAAGAACATACATAATTTAAATAATTCCTTCAAATATACTAGAAACCTAAGTAAGAATAAGTTAAAATTAGTTAATGAAAAGCTTATAGTATGTACATGGCCATTAGATTCTACAAATGTAAACGAGATTACTAACTCATTATTTTATAATATTTCTTGTGCACTAGACGAAGTAGCTCCTTGTATGAAACTTGTACAGAATAGAAATGCTTCGCCTTGGTTTGATATAGAATTAAAAGAACAAGCTGGCAAAAGAGACCGTGCCTATAAGCTTTTTAAAATAAATTATAATTCAACAAATAAAAATATGCTTTTCCAATCTTATAAAACCGAACGTAATAGATTTGTTAATTTGTAAAAAATAAAGAAAAATAATTATTATTTCAATGAAATAGATCGAAATAAACATAACTCTTACTCAATGTGGAAAACATTGAAAAAACTAATAGGACCTTCAAATAATAGTATATCACATTACATTTCCTTCCCAAATAATAATGGGCGTAAGATAGCAACCTCAGATGAAGAGAAAGCATACCAATTTAATATTTACTTTAAAAATAGCATTGTTCAAATATCTGAATCAATTGACTTTGTTGAAGAATGGTCATGTGATAATTTGCAAATTTGATAAATTTGATATGATCACGTTTTCTAACCTACATAAAATAGTTCTTAGTTTTGACAATAAAATGAGTAATCATGATATTGTTAATAACAAAGTATTAAAAAGTGTATTCAATGTCATAGGTCATGTATTATTATTCATGTATTAAATACGTCATTAGATAATGGAGATTTTCCTACATGTCTTAAATCGAGTGTTATCTGTCCTATACCTAAGACTAACGATAAGTACTTAGTAGAGAATTATAGACCTATAAATACATTGCCAGCGATTGAGAAAATGATTGAAAAAGCAGTTTACACTCAATTATATGAATATTTTGTGGGAAATGATTTATTTATGAAAAACCAGTCCGAATTTCGAAAAGATCATTCTTGTGAATCTGCACTACAATTAACCATCTCCAATTGGAAGGAAGATATATGCAGCGGACAATACATAGTCGCAGTATTTCTAGATTTAAAAAGGGCATTTGAAACAATTGAGATAAAGGTGTTGATTCAAAAGCGGAAATATTATGGCATAGGTGGAACCGCGTTAAAGTGGTTTGTCGATTATTTAACAAAGCGAAAACAGAAAACAAAAATTGGTAATAGTTTATCTGAAGAATGTGATGTTGAAATTGGGGTACCACAAGGTAGTTGCTTGGGAACTTTGCTATTCCTCATTTATATAAATGATATTGAATATTTTATTAACAAAGAATATACTTTTTTAAACCTATTTGCGGATGATACACTAATTTCAGTTAGTTCGGATAGTCTCGATGATGCTGTTCTTAAGCTGAATTCACAATTGCAAAAATTAGACAGATATTTCAAAATAAACAAACTTAAACTTAATACAGATAAAACAAAAGCCATGATTATTTCTTCAAAGCATAAAATTTCGTATTTAGATCCGCTAAATATAAACATTTACATATTGAATATTTGTGTTTTATTATTAATAAACATTTACATAAACAATGAACGCATAGAAGTCGTAGATCATATAATATATTTAGGATTTAATCTTGATAATTGCTTAAATTTTCAAAAACATTTTGAATATATTTATAATAAGATTTAAAAAAAAATGTACTTTTTCTCAAGAATATCTGTTAACTTGTCAACGTATTCAAAAATTACAGTATATAGGTCAATCATCCAACCGCATTTTGACTACTGTAGTTCTGTATTATATTTATTACCTTAATCAAATATTAATAAACTGCAAATCTTACAGAATAGAGGTATGAGAATAATATTGAGCTGTAATAGGTACACACCAATAGCATCTATGTTAAGTGCTCTACAATGGTTATCAGTATCTGACAGATTAACATTTCTTACAATGACATTTGTTTTCAAAATTTTAAAAGGAGATCTTCCAAATTATTTAATGACCAAATTTCGCTTTAATAGAGATATTCACAATTATAATACTAGAATATTAAATAATTTTAATGTCCATACTTCAACAACTAAATATGGTACTCTTTCCTTATACCATAAAGTGTTAATAGATTTTAATAAATTACCTAGTGATATGACTAATTTATTATCGGTTAAAAACTTTAAATTTGCATTAAAACAATTTATTATAACAAATAGTATTTCATAAACTTTAATGTATTTATGTGTGATAATTTGTTATTTATAGGTTAGTTATTAATTAATATGTATGTATTCATTATTTTACTATGTATTAGGCATGTCCTAGTTAATGAAATAAATATTATTATTATTATTAGAATTATTACAATTTATACTTAATCTAATTAAATAAAAATCTGAACACCAAACAAGCTTGTTTGTGGAATCTGTGGGGCGCCAATACCAACGCGGTGTGCGACTCTTATTGAATTGGTAGACACAACACCGATACAAATCAGAGCGTATGCGTGCAACAAAAAAAAAAGCATTGATATACGAGCCACATGCTAGCCAAAGGTGTCATTGAACCCGTCGTCATTATCAAAAAGAAGGACGGTAAGTCGAGCTTCAGAAGCTGATGGCTAAAGTATTGGCGAGATAGATTGACACGTTTGTGCTTGTGTATATTTTGACATTATTGTGTATTCTACCAACTATCAGGATCACATGGGACATCTCAGGCGTGTAATGGAACCCTTGCAAGAGTACGGTCTAAGTTGCAACCAGAAGAAGTGCAACTTTAGTCAAACAAAGATTGAGTATAAAGGGCTCAAAATAACCGCCCAAGGAAACAAGCCTTTAGTGCATCACTTTCGGTTTATCAGCGACCACCCCTGGCCCACAACCCGAAAACAGCTTTGTAGCTTTATGGGCATTTGCACGTAGCTCCGGAAATACGTGGTCAACTTTGCAAAAACAGCCGCCCCTCTTACGGACTTGCTCCCATATGGAAATTTCGATGGGGCAAGTGGCCGAACTAGCCATGATCTTAGACCTGGTCTATAGTTTGTCTTTCAAACTAATGCAAGCAAGGTAGGCATGGGAGCGGTATTTTATCAGGAAAAAGAAGACAGGAAGCGTATTATTAGCTACGCCAGCTCGAGGTTCATTCCAACAAACAAGAGTGCTACGCCATCACGTGGGCGATTAAAATATATCCAGCCTACCTAGATTGTCGGTTTCACTTAAAAACAGACAACTGAGCCTTAGTATGATTATCTGGCACACGGGACACGACCTCCAAATTCATGAGGTAGTTCTTGCTCCTTGCCGAATTCACCTTTGACATACGGCATACACCCGGAACCAAAGACCATCCGCCAGATGCACTATCGCGAGCAGCAAAGCTAACAATCTGGATCGACTGGTATCTCCCGACGCCATGGGCCCACCTGTCAGCATAAAGGGGCTATATCACCGACTATTACGGCCGAACCAAGGCCGCAAACGAGTCATTGCACTTCAACCCTTGGGGGTACGGACTCCGCCACCGCCGTAAAAAAGTCCCAAACTAAATTCCTGCAAGTACGTAATATCCTATCCAAATTACGCCAACAGTTGGCTTTACAGTCTCATCCCGACAGCTGCCCTTGCAAACATATTGCCGAGGATTACGTAGGTCCAATGGACACTACCCGTACGGTAAACCGGTACATACTGACAGTCATGGCTCAAAGCTCCGTCCAACATATTGAAAACAACCATAACCCTGGACGCATTACCCAGGGCCTCCAAAAACATAGTAAAAACATCATTCTCTAGGGCAATTTATCGACTCTAGTACCCAGAACACCGCAATCCAGCCCTAATGTGCGACCGAAACAACTCGCATATACAGCCACCGACTTACAGCTTATTTTTGTTATGCAACTATTTTATCCATCTTCTGTTTTTTTTTTTAAATAGCAAATGTGACACTAGTTTTAAATACTTTGATTTCAATAAATCCCGCAAATTAATGACCTGGTACAACCCAAAATATAATTTCACGTTCAATATTAGTCAATTTAACGTAAGTTACTAGCTTATTAAGCCTTTTTATTAATAATTCAATTAAAAAACAATCAAAAATCATTAGTTTTCTAAAGCACATGCCCAAGTATTTTAATCTTTAACGCAACAAAACCTGCAGCTACATTTTAATTAAATATATAATAAAAATTATATCTTTTTGAACAAAGGTTAATTACTCCATCCCCTAGTGGTAAAAATAAAAAAAGAAGGTAATATAAGTAATTTAATCATGAAAAAAATTACTTAGTATAAATGAAAATTATTTATTCATAACTATAATAAGTAATATTAGTTTCATTTTTATTGCGGTCAGTATGGTGAAGGCTACAGTTGAGTTAAAATGATTATGAAATATTTTGCTTTATTGATCATTTTTAATTACCACAAGCTTTATGTTTAATTAATAAACCAGTAAGTATTTATTTTAATTAGATTAGTAACGTAAAAAACTAATAATTTTGAAATGCAAAAATTTTTGTTTTAAAATATTTTTGAAACGAAACGCTAGTGCGCAAATTGTCCCTGTGTAAATTAAAACTTAAGACTCATTCTAACTACTAACGAACGTCACAACTACTGAGAAACTGACGCTATATGAACAGGCACCAGCAGCTACCCGGTGTAGCCATTATATTTCCGCAGTACTACAGTAGCTTGCGCCATTTGTACCTCCCATCGTGTAATCTAAGTGGTTCATCCTTTGTCCTGCATATCATTTCTAGGGAATGACTAATGATACGGGATGCCGAAGCAGAGGTTCGGTCAGCCTAATTTTCCGGTTTTATGGGTATTGTTTTAGTTGCTTTATTGTGGTGTATTTAAATGACAAAAAAATCCTTTGTTAATTTTTTTATAGAAAAAAAGATGATGTTTCTACCGTGCTAGAAAAGCAATTTAAATTATTTTCTCAACATTGAGCGTTTATGTCATCAATAATTTATTATTTTTAATATATCATAATTTAGTTTAATATTTTCTCAAATTTAATAAACGTTATATAATGTTTCCTACAATCTAAACTAAATAGTGTCTTATCTTTAGTATCCTATCTTTAAGTATTACTTGTGGACGTCACTTTTTACTGTTGTCAGTTGATTGAGTGTTGTAAAATTTGGCATTTTTCTTATGCGCGTCACTTTTTTAAAGTTCTAACATTTGATTTTATTTTTTGAGGTTTGGGTAGGTTATTTTTGAACAGATAGTTAGCAGTTGTCATTTTTAAATATTATCACTCTATAAGATGTAACTTTTTGATAAAAGTCATTACTTAATGACATCATTTTTTGACAGAAGTCACTTTTGCATAATTTATTAGATGTCATTTATTGACATCACATAATAACTTTATTTTATTTATTCATGCAATTTCTAAGTTGTTTTTGAAAGTTGTGACTTAATTTTAAAAGAACTTTTTGACAGATTGACAGTGTATTTCAGTTAATGATTTTACAATTGTCAATATGGGATGTCATTTTTTGTTAGGTTATATAATATTACTTTTGAACATCACTTGTAGATGATGTCACTTTTTGGCAGATTTTTTTTATATAACCTAAAATGTTTTGTTGTTGTCAAAATTGTGTAAAAGCTTTCAAAAATTTGACGAAAATTGAGCCCAGTTTGTAGTTTTGTAACACAAGAGAGTGACTGACAAATATCATTAAGTGAGAAGAGGAAGGTAACATAAATTGTCGGTCGGTGGTTTGAAAACGTGTTTTTGCCCACCCACCTAAGTGTTCGTCATCAAAAAAATAGAAGTTATAACTACCTACCGTGTTCCAGCAGCTAGCAAACATGAGAGAGTGACTGACAGATGTCATTACGTCAGAAGAGAGTGGTGACATGATAATTTTTTAATAATAAACAGTTTGATGGATGGGTGATTTATGAATTGTGGGTTGGTGGTTGAAAAACGTGTTCTTGCCCACCCACCCAAGTGTTTGTTATCAAGAAACTAGAAGTTACATTTACTTACCGTGTTCCCGCAGGTAGCAAACAAGAGAGAATGATTGCCAGATGTCATTAAGTCAGAAGAGATGTGACCTAACCAATTTTACTCTGCGACCTTAACTAAAAATTTTGATTTTATTTAGAAAACATGTCATCTTAAATAGTAGCCAAAACGGTTATAGAAACAACTTTTTTGTTATTTTGTAAAAACGTTTTAATAACAAAAATTAAGATTACGCTACAACCTCTAATCTAAAATATGTATTTGCAATTTTTAATTGTTGCCAAAATGACCACTGAAACAAGTTTTTTGTTATTAAAAAAAAAATGTAAATAAATTTAGGGTTACGCTACATTAACAAATTTTTAAATTAGGGTTAAAACATTTAGAATTAAAAATCCTAATTTTATTTGGAAAACATTTTTGCAACCCTTATTTGCAGCCAAAAAGGCATTTAAATACAACTTTTCTGTTACTTTGTGAGCTCTGATTTTATCTAGATAATATATTTGTAACTTTTAGTTGCAGCCAAAATGCCCTTAGAAACAATTTTCCCGTTACTTCGTAAAAACATTAAGGTTAGACTGAAACCTTACAAAACTTCAGAATTATAAACTCTGATATTATTTATTAAACCTGTTTGCAAGCATAAATTGTTGCCAGAATGACCTTAGAAACAAACTTCTAGATATTTTGTAAGGCCGGATATTGGCATAATATACTGGAATGAGAATATCACGTGGGACACCTTGCCACTAGACTCCCGATACATCTGGGATACCAACAACCTTCCGACTATTGAGCAGAAGCCTTCTTTACCGATAAAACTGACCCAATCGCCACATGGTTAGAAAGAAACACACCAATTGACGCCGCTGCACAACCCGGTCTACAAGGCAAACATGATCAACATTATTTCTAAGCTGGTGATGTAATACTCAAAAGACTACGAACAACCTATCACTAAGACATTGTTAACCAGGATTTGTTTTTCAAAAACTCAAAGACCATTCCCGAGTTTTCTAATTATTTTTCACAGTTGCTTCACTAAAGCGTTCAAAGACAGCGAAACTATGTTAAAAAAGTAATAAAAATTATTTATAGCAGGTATATGATTCGCGAACTCTAGAAATGCAAAATTGCATACCTGGGCTATTGAGTCACCGCAACAAATCCTTACCCGTTTGTCAAAAAAAAACAACGAAAAACAAGGACCACCACAATGCTTTGCAGCAAAGTTGAATAAGATTGTTGCTGCCGCAGAAGTGGTTGCTATAAAAGCGGCCGAGGTGCGGCCACTCAAAGTCCACATGAAGACACAGTCGCATCTACTATTAGAAGCCCCAAAGTAGAAAGTTAACCGGCGTTTTGTGCGCAAGCAAGTCAAGACGCAGTAACCAGTTTATAAGTAGACTGGCATCTGAACATTGGACTCGACTACTAGCAGTCGAACAGTCTATTTTGTAGAGAGAACTACGACGAACAAAATGCAGTTTTCAATGCACGAAAAAAATAATCAGTTTAAAGCGGTTGTGAACAACCTCACCGGGAAAAAATCTCAGAACAACATCGAGAGGCTCAAGAATCAACTAAACTACGTTGCACGACGACAGACGCATTGTCCACCTAAGACGAAATTTAAAGTATTGTTTGCTCTTTTTCACAGCAACTTCAATCTCGACAAAGAGACGTAGGAGTTGGAACCAGAAACGGAATCACTTCAAGCCAAAAGAAAAAAACAAACAATAAAAAAAAAATGCAATCCGTCTCACACTTCAATAACTTCACTTCTGGTACACAAAGTTGCCAGAAAAATTTTGTAAATCCAGGTTCAGTGCCAGCTTTGACAACTGCCATCCCCACGGTAAACAAAAAAAAACCTCCTGCAATTTATATCACAAAGAAAGATAGTTATTTAAGCCGTCTTCCGCATTTTACGCCAATGAGATTCTAATGCATTGTGCAATTGAGACGAAGCAGGGAGTTAAACTGATTTCTAGTTCCATGGATATTTTTTTTAGAGCCGTTGGTTACTTGATGAAGGAAGGATACATCACATCATTTGTACCAAACTGAAGCTAAAAATACCCTTAAAGTGGTCCTGGCATTGCCGACTGTTTAAAGGTCGAAAATGTTACAGACCAACTTTTTTTTAAGCCATTTCAGTAACCAGAAAGAGAAGAAAAAACAATGTATTTTCAATGCTTTATGCCCAACTCATCAATACCGCTAAAAATTATAAAATTTTGCGTTAAAATATCTGTGCAATCTTCAAATTAAAGTAGAGAATAAACGTAAATCGGGCATTATTAGCCAATGTCATAGATGTCAAAGGTAATATTTGGCAATCAAATACAACATCTCTTACGTTTGTGTAAAATGCGCAGGATCTCATTGTTCAGACCAATGTTCAAAAAAGAACCCATTCCTCCTAAGTGTGCTCTATATCAGGGAGTTTATACTGCCACAGCACAAAGACGTAAAACTGAGATCTTTTTCAATCAATCGACTAATGTATCTAACCTAACCTAAACTAACCACTTGCAAGTTCCTACGTCCTCAACTATTGAATTGGAAGCAAATTTGATTGCAATTAATGTTTCTGGCTTGGAACTAAAGAGGAGACTTAAACTCAAAGCATTCAGTTTGCCACAGCACGAAGTTGAAGGCAAAGTACTTTTGAAGTATACTGAGGCCTAGACTGTACTATTACCAGACATGCCATTCTATCATCAATTCCAAAAGCACTTTGGAGACGTACTTGGTATTGACCTAAGACCAGACCATAACCCAGTATTCTTAGATCGCTATGGGAGATGTGAGGAGAGGGCTAAGTCGGTTTACACCACTGACTGGTTTTTGTTTTCACATATCTTAGAAGAAATTGAAACAAATCGATTGGGTCTCAATAGGGAAACTAGAGAGCTTATCTTATCTCAAAATCGATCCATACTTAAGTGGTAATGGTAACCCAACGGACTAAACCAAGCTAAACCGGCTCAATGGTGATGTAAAGAAAGCAATCAGAGTGCACAAGAATCAGTACACCGTACACCGTTTCCTTTCATGCATGCTAATAATGGTCTGAAATACACTTTGAAAGGCAAAGCCAAAGCATTTGCTGACAGCCATGAGCTCTAATTTACGCTCCTAAAACGTCTTGGATTCGATCCGAGATTAATAAAACTAATTGCTTCCCACCTTAAAGGAAAGACATAAGCCGTAAAGCTGTATGGACACGTGTCTCTAAATTCTGATTATAAATTTGGTTAACATTTTTATACCAAAATTTTGTATCCATAATAAAGAAATTATAAAACAATTACACTTTGCCTCAATTTGTTCTTAAAGCCTTACAATCTAAAGTTACATATATATTTAATATTGATGAAATAAAACGACAACTAAGTTTTTACAACAAATACTTTATTGATATAAATATATATATTACTAAAGAAATATAAATCAATACATACAAGTTCATGACTCATGTTTCATTGATATACATATATTTCTTTAGTAATATAAATTTATATCAATAAATTATTTGTGTTAAAAACTTAGTTATCGTTTTATTTCGTCATTATTATGGATTACCACATAGTAAAAGTCGCAGCAACCATCTTTTTTATTTAGTTGTATTGCATCTCATTGTAAATATGTAAATTTAATTTTACATCAAATATTTTAATTTCAAGAATTATTTAAATAACATTAAACACTTACTTGTGTTACTATATTGTAGCAACAATTAAATTCACCAAACTGTGATCAAATAATAAGCACGCATACTTAATCTAAAGAATATTTGTAAATTGATTAGGAGGACCGATAAAATTATTTTTAATTGAAAGATGTCATTATTATTTTTTTATTATATATAAATTATTAATTATCACAAGTTTGCTTTTTAGTTTAATTTTCTATTTCTAAGAAAGCGACATTAAAGAATTTCGACCTCGTTTAGATTGTAGTAGCATCAAAAAGTACAAACATTTATTTGATAAAATAATATTATTATCATTTTTGGAAAATACTAAATTAATTAAATACACAATGAATGTTTAAAAACGTTGTCTATTGTTTGTATCATTGCTGTGTATTTATATGCAACCACGTATGCATGCAATCTGTATGTGTAGTTGCATATATTGCAACACTGGTATGTAGTTAATAATAAAATAAAATTGCTTACACGTGTATTGTTTTTTATTTAAATTAATCTTAACGCAATATTATGCATTTTTAATAATAAAAGGGAAGTGTGAAACCAAAGTTTAATAAACATATACTCCAAAATACTCAACTAAAATAATTTCTAGTATTATTATAATAGCCTTAAAGATGCAATAACATTAATTAGGAAAAAACCTTGTTTTTATGAAAAATAGCTTGTTCTACTTTTTGTGCAGTGTAGTGTAGTATGACAGTAGACATAAAGAAATACCAACTATTTTTTTGCAACTGTTGTGTTCTTTTATTAAAATAATTAGATACATGATACATACTAGCTTACTTAGCTCTTAAGACTAATTCTAACATAATACTGAACTACTAACATGTGCACAATATAATATACAAGTGCATAATATAATATACAGGGTGATTCTTAATCTATGCGCATAAACTCGAAGAATTATAGTATATTACTGATAAATGTTAAAAAAATGTAGTAAAAGTTTTATAATAAGCAAGATAATGAATTATAAAGTTCCTAGAAAATTAAAATTTATTACTTGAAAAAAATCGGTGTGCCATGCCAAAATTAAAATAATGCACGTTGAAGACCGGCGGTTGTTGCCAAAAAATTGAAAAAAAAACTAGGTGTGTAATAAAATTAAATTATGGCCTACATAACATGACCAATGCAGAATTTGTGGATATGATATTGGTGTATGGAGAAGTTCATCAAAATTCCGAGAGATTCCCTCAAAGGTAGTGCAAGAAAAAGTGGGCACTTGCAGCCCACACCTGGACAATATGAGGGACGTTCTAGACCAAGGCTTATTTTTAATTTCTAGGAGGATATTGTCGATATTGCTGAAGAACGTCGTGACATCAGTACCCGGATAATCAAATCAAACTGGGGTATCGCATATTAAAGCATGAATTACTGCATCCCTACCATGTTTTAGGCCCATTACTCTTCTCAATGTATGTTTCAAATTTTTATTTAGCATTTAAACAAACAAAATATCATTATTATGCTGACGACACTCAAATATACTATTCGTTTGACTCTAATACCGATATTGTGTCAGTTAACAACACTATTAATACAGAATTGGATTATTTAGTTACCTTATCAAAAAACCACAATCTTAAATTAAATCCTAATAAATCAACCGTTATACTATTTGGTAAAAAAAAAAAAAGAATTGTCATTAAAAACAGTCTTGACATAAGAGTAATGGGCCAAAACTTAAAAGTTGTAGAAGAAGTTAAAAATCTTGGTATGACAGTAGATTCAGATTTGAGATTAAGGAAACATGTTAACAATCTTGTAAGCAAATCTTATTTTAAACTTAAAACCTTATATGGTCATAGAACGTACCTTAATCAAAATTTAAAAACATTGCTATGTCAATCATTAATTTTATCTAATTTTAACTATTGTGACTATGTATATGGTTCATGCTTAGATAAAATGACATCACATAAAATTCAATTAGTACAAAATGCGTGTCTTAGGTTTATATACGGAATACGTAAACGAGATCATATTAGTCACACACTTGCACTAGCTGAATGGCTGAATATGTCCAATAGACAAAAACTTCACGCTTCTTGTGCATATCTCAAAATAATTAAAATCAAAACTCCCAACTATTTATATGAAAAAATAAAATTCCGAACAGATATCCACACGGTTAATACTCGAGGTAAAAATAAAATAACTATCCCTGTCCATAGGTCTTCACTATTTCAAAGGTCATTTACATATAATATTGCTAAATGCTTGAACTCTATCCCTTTTAATTATATTGATCTCACTCTCAATTCGTTTAAGCAAAAACTTAAAAACCAGTTGTTTGAGGATCAAAGTTAATTTATGTTTATATTAGTATTGTATGTTAGTGTGTGTTTTAGGTACAGGAGGAAGAATAGATAACCCGTTTTAGGGCTAATCTAATCCTGAACCTAGTTGTCATAGATGCAATTGATGTTGTTAATATAATTCATATTAATTTTATTAATGTATATGTATTTCTTTGACAATAAATGTATTATTATTATTATTATTATTATTATTATGTGCAGTGTGTACATGCCCTGTTACCAACAGATTTTCCTCTTAGGGTAGTATTTTGCGAATGGCTGTTGCGTCAGCATGATGTGAACCCAAATTTTTCTACTAATATTTTAGTGACAGATGGGACAATTTTTACTCGTAGCAGTGTGTACAATTTTCACAATACGCATTATTGGGCAGTTGAAAATCCACACATTACCCGGCGTACAAACTTTCAACACAGATTTTCGGTGAACGTATGGGATGGAATTGTAAACGGCTATCTTATTGGACCGTTTTTGTTGCCAAATCGTGCAACAGGCGCTGTTCATTTAATTTTTTTAGAAGAAACCCTACCAGCATTACTGGATGAAGTTCCAATTAATGTTAGACAACGCATGTGGTATCTTCACGACGGAGCTCCACCGCACTTTGCAATAGATGTGCGACAACATTTGAACAATGTCTTTCCGAGAAAGTTGATTAGTCAAGGAGGTCCGACTGCCTGGACTCCTAGATCACCTGACCTAAATCCCCTAGACTTTTATGTTTGGGGGCATTTGAAACATCTGGTATACGCTACCGAAATTCACAGTGTTGAAGAGTTGCGACATCGCATACTGGCTGCCGCTGACAATGTAGCGCAACATGGCTTCGGCGGGCGCAGATGATATTAAGTGTTCTAATAATTTTGCATTTTTGTTATTTGTTTATTATTTTGATAATTAGTTGATTAAAAGCTTTACTACATTTTTATTATTTTAATTTTGGCATGACACACCGATTTTTTTCAAGTAATAAATTTTTTTTTCCAGAAACTTTATAATTTATTGTCTCGTTTATTATAAAACTTTTACTACATTTTTTTAACATTTATCAATAATATTGTTTGTAAACTAATAAAGATAATAAATTAATCAAAGACCGATTAGCCATTTGTGAACAAACAGTAAAGTTAAACTTGATACAACGGACTTAACTCAGAAAAAAAAATCCTAATAAAGGAACTAAACTACGCTTTTTAAATTTGCTTGCACCCACTAAAACCTCTGTTCCTCTTGGTTTCCAGTAGCCCTACCCCGGCATCGTCTTCATCATGTACCGTCTTCTACACGGAGGTTAGCAATTAACATAACTATTTTTACTTTCGATACTGCTGCTCTAAACAGGTCCTTTGATGTACATCTAAACCAGTCTCTAAGTTTCTTCAACCAGTAAATCCGGCGCCGATCTATACTTCTTTTCCTCTCAATTTTTCCCTGCATTATTTTTGCAGTATTTTATATTTGTCCCTTCGCATGGTATGACCTAAATATTTCAGTTTTCTAGTTTTAATTGTATTAATGATTACAAGTTCTCCTTTTTAGCGTCTTTTCATTTGTATCTTCATCAGTCCATGAAATCTTAAGGGCTCTTTTGTATATCCACATTTCAAAAACTTGGAGTTTATTTGTAAGTTGTTGGTTCAGTGTCTATGTTTCCATGGCGTACAGTAATATAGAAAAAACATAGCACCTCACTATTTTCAGTCGGAGTTCTAGTGTTAGATTGCAATTATTGAACATTTGTCCCATTTTAAGAAAACCATTTCTAGCTAGTTCAGTTTTGTTTTTAATTTTTATTGTCTGCTCGTTGGTGCTAGTTACCCCGGCATTGCTTTTGCATTATCTCCTTAAGGGTAGGCAGCCCGGACAAGTTGCTTATCACGTCCTAGTTATTGTCTATCTCTTGTATTTTCTCATATATTATTTTTTTGTGTTTTTCCATCTCTCCTGTCATGCATCTATAGTTTTCTCCCTTTGCGTTTCTTTGTTCATCTTTTTGTTGTTCTCTAGGTCTTTTTTTTCTGCTGGTTATTATGCTCCTGTATTTCTTCGGACTCAGCGCTTTTGCCCAGGTGGATGCCCCATATGACACTGACGTTTAGTAATCGGCGGCTCGATTTTGTTGGAGCCCAGTTCGGCATTATTTTGTATAATGATGCCATATGTTTTACATGCTCGGTCATTCGCATGCCTCGGTATAGATGTAATCCAACGTACTTTACACTCTCTTTAGTGCTAATGGTATGTTGCCCTATTGTTATAGTTACCTCACCCATTTTCCTGTGTTTACATAGGACTTCCTATATCCAGTTTAAAATGTTTTTTGTACCTTGTTGTATCTGTGTGGTGATATCTGTTTCATTTTTTCTTCTCACTATTAGTGCTAGGTCATCAGCGTATGCAATCGATGAAACTCCTGGTGGGGCAATAAGTTTTTGTACTGTGTTGCACAATTTGTTCCAGAACGTCGGGCTCAGAATAGAACCCTGCGGCATACCACATTGAATTTGTATTACTTCTTCCTTGCAAATGTTAATTTTCCGGTCTTCTAGGTAGTTTTTAATTACGTTCAAGAAATATTTACTGATTCCCCATGTTTCCTCTAGTTTGGAACTCAATTTACCTCCCGGACTGTCTTCTTCACTTGTTGCAAAGTGTTGATTATGGATTTTCCTTTCCGAAAGTCTTATTGTCCTGGAGAGAGGCCTCATTTATCTTCAATTTCTTGACTTAGTATTGTTTTAATCTACTTTTCGTATAGTTTTTTAAACGTACTAAGCAAGCAAATCGATCTGTATGAGTCCGGTTTGTCTTGTTTTTTTTTTTTTTTGTTTTCTTCTTATATGTTCTATCGCATTCTCTGACTGTTGCTTGTATTATGGATTGATAGTTGTTTTTTGTTTGGTAACTTATTTCATCTTCAAAATTTTTAATAAAATCTTCCTCCCTATTGTTGATGATCCATCCTTGCTTGTTTCCTTTCGCTTAGTCGATATTTTTTTGTTGCTCTAATATGAACGTGATATATCTGTGATCTAACAGGTTTTCTTTAGTACCGATTTCCCATTTTGAGGAACATTTTCTCAGTTTTTCTGAGCAGCAAGTAACGTCTATGTGTTTCTTTGTTTCTTCTCTTAAACGTACATTCCTCTCCCTTGTTGAGTACCACCAAGTTATTTTTGGATATCCATTCTGTTAGTATTTTTCTCCAGCGTAATTTTTTTGACTCTCAGATTCAATATTTCTCATTAAAATCCCCTAGTAGTATCATTGATTTTCGTGATGTTTCTGTCCATTGGTCATCTATTTGGAACAGCATATCTTGTAATATTTTGTTAGCATTTGTAGCATTGTTTTGGAACCTTGACGCCCCAACAACTATATAACCCTTTACATCTGTGTTCTGTTTGGCAAGTTCCTCATCTATTACAACTAATGCACTTTGGTAGCCCTGTCCGTATTTATTTAGCCTGGTTACATGCTATGACCACATCTGTGTTATTTTTATTCCTTAGTTGGCAACCAATATCTCTCTGCTTCTTTGATCTCTTATTTCGTCGTTATGCTATCCATATTCATGATGCTGTATGTTGTCTTAGGTCTGTTGTAACCCGCCATTTTTATCCTCATTCCTTCTTTATTGCACATAATTTCTTTAAGCTCTGGCAGAACTGTGCTGCCTTTCTCTGCCGTAATTAGCAGCTCTACCTTCATTTTTTTGTCCGAATACTTTTGACCTTGTTGGTTAAAAGTATCCGAACAGAAAACAATACTAAACTACGCTAAAATATAATAAATGCGGCACAAAAAATAATTCTATTAATAACCCATTGAATAATAATAAAATTGATATCAATTTAAAGCCGATGATTTTATAGAAGTACGGAAAAAGTAATAACAATAAAAATATTATTACCGGAAACAAAAACAAGAATAACACATTCAGAGCAGTAGAAAAAAAAGCCATGCGTTAAGATATCTTATGGACATGACAGCTGAAACTTTAAAAGTAATACTATGTACTACATACTCAAATATCACTTTTAAATGCTTTAAAATTGCAACTCTATTAACGGATCTAGAAAATCTCACTTCTTGGGAGACAGAAACCTACATATCATTATGTAGGTTTAATTTTGTTCTTCCAAAAGAAACAATATCATAACTATAAAATAACATAAAAACCTACATCTTATACATCATAACATACAATTTATAAAAGCATTATTTTACTGGGAGCCTTTGTACAAGAAATTTGAGATGTACATACTTGTTGCATCACGGAACAATGAAAGTCAAACACTCAACTTGATGTGTACACCATTCCACATTTCAAACTCTTCTCAAATTTTTGCAGGGATGAGAAAAAACACAAAGAAGTCGCAATTTACAGAGAATCGATGTAGAATCATCCAACATTCTAAACATTAATAACATTTCAGTTAATAAAAATTGTCAAAAACAATGTTAAATTGACAATTTTTAGCTGTTTAAGACGTATGTTTGTATTCAAACAATCAGAGAACGTCTTCAGCAGTGTCTTAAGTGTTCTGTACAAGTTTAGTGACAATTAGACAAGAATTATAGTTTTTAATAACACGCATGCAAGTCTAAATCCAAAAACATCTGCCACCTCTGTGGACCACCGACCTAAAATTCAGGGTGAGTACGCTAACTAAAAGTGTCTGTACTATTTTTGCGGATTTCTAAAAATTCTTCATCAGACTATTTGCGAGCGCCTCCACCATCGCAAAAAAGTATTGACGACCAAAGCGAGGCTAAGTGTAAAAGGAGCAAGTATTTTTGATGTTCAGGTCAAATGAATAGTTGCCAAACGATTGTATTGCATTTGTGTTTCCAAAGATGATGAATTTTCCTTGGTTAGCACATGTTTGAAGTAGTCTGAGGGGAATGGTTTGTTGGGGTAGATGTATATAAAGTAGATGAACATGTTGCCCATTTCGCTTTGCAGCAAAACTGCCACTACATCTAAGTCTGTTCCTGAGGGCGGGGATGTTGATATTTGAAATAGAAAGGTAGGCATCATAGGCTATAACCATGCCTCCTGATTGACTATCAGAATTTTTATGATGGATTATAAATTTGGGAAGTAATAGGTTTATTCTGGGGGATGATTTTATTTCTTGCGCGTCCACCCACAGGTATTTAGGATGGCAAATACTAAGAGCCATTATGGTTTAACTACACAGATTATATGTGCAGTGTTATCGGTATAGTAGATTCGGATTAGGAGACAAAGAAATTGCAAAATATAACGGTTTACGGTTTATAAGATTTAAAATTACCCGCCAACTGTTAATGAATTGGTGTCTCCCCACCTTCCAACAGAGTTTTTGCAATCAAGAAATTAAACTTGTTTTTACTATTAACATTAATGACTCCTGGAACATCACAAATGAGAGATTGAGTTAATTTTTTTATCACTTCAAGTAGGTAGAAACAACATTTAAGACAACCCGCTCATCATCTATAAATTATGGCAATGATGATACTAATATCTTAATGACTAAGAGTTGGGTAGGTGAGTTGGTCACTCCAGTTAATGATTACTAGCCAAAAGTTTGAACTAAAATGCCCACCCACTTGCCCACCGATCCAGAAATTATATTTTTTTTACAAACAATTTTTTATCTCAGAGGAGGGAACAATAATACCAACCTCTTAATGACCAAGGATCACTTAAATTTATGATTACCAGCCAGCAGTTTGAACAGAAGTGCACAACTACCCACCAAATGTTACTGTTCAATTGATTCGAACTTTCTACTTTCTACAAACGTTAGAAATTTCTAACTCAGAAAAACAGTTGTAATTGTGTTGTGAGTATTTTAAAAATAATTAAGCTAAAAGTTAGTACGGAGTTTATTGTTCAGGATATTATCCGCACGAATGCACTAAAGTGTTCCGTAGCACGGGATTTGATGCGGGTAGCCTTTGTTGGGTCTAGTCTGCCTTTCACAAAAAAGTTATGTTGAAACATATGTTTTTTATAACTTAAAAGAAAATAACGGGGGGATTTGGGGTTGGATGGTGATACGGGTTTCTCTAAGGGTGCAGTCTCACTGCACCACCGCCATCAACTATCACCGTTTGCCACTAACCACCAAAATGTACTACGGTCTCACTGCAGCCACTGGTGACCACCAAATATTTAAATTTCCCACTCTTTTCTATGTCAGTGGAAGAATGCTATATTTATATATTTATATTTCGGGCCTTTTATTTACTAATGTAATTAGTTTATCAATGTCGGATGGTGTCCATGTTTCTCCCATGTTACCGTTTTTAAAATTCTCAAATATCAAAGCGAAAATGACAGATTATGTTTTGATTTGTAAAATATCAAGTTAGTATGTTTCAAATGACGATCAACCGTTGCCGCGCTACCACCAAGCGATTTGAAATTATGAAACGGTGGTTACCAAATGACAGATGCCGGCGAGAATAGTGAATCAGTGGGACCGTCGCCATATGATTTAGGCTGCAGTCTCACTGCACCACCGCCACCAACTATCACCGTTTGCCACTAACCACCAAAATGTACTACGGTCTCACTGCAGCCACTGGTGATCACCAAATATTTAAATTTCCCACTCTTTTCTATGTCAGTTGAAGAATGCTATATTTATATATTTATATTTTGGGTCTTTTATTTACTAATGTAATTAGTTTATCAATGTCGGATGGTGTCCATGTTTCTCCCATGTTACCGTTTTTAAAATTCTCAAATATCAAATCGAAAATGACAGATTATGTTTTGATTTGTAAAATATCAAGTTAGTATGTTTGAAATGACGATCAATCGTTGCCGCGCTACCACCAACCGATTTGAAATTATGAAACGGTGGTTACCAAATGACAGATGCCGGCGAGAATAGTGAATCAGTGGGACCGTCGCCATATGGATTTAACGTGTTCGAATTTTAGTTGGTGGCGGTGGGTGGTGCAGTGAGACTGCAGCCTTAACGTGTTCGAATTTTAGTTGGTGGCGGTGGGTGGTGCAGTGAGACTGCAGCCTAAACCGTCGGCAATAAGTCTTGTGTACTTATTTAGGTCGGGAATATGTCAGGTAAGCGGTATTTTTTAAGATTTTGATCAAGGTTATAGGTTTGTTTACAGGGGCTAGGGTATTGTAAAGGGATTTAGAATCTTGAGAATTTTTTTGGGAGCGCATGAAGGTGTAAAGTGATAGTTAGTTGCGGTGTTGTTGTTAATTTGTTTTGCTGTCGGTTGGACTGAGGACGTAGGACACCTGGCCAGGATAGTATGAGGAGTCAGTCAAGGTTGTGTCAATTGGATGCTTTAAGCTACAGGTGGCCGTACTTGTTGCGTAAAATATTGTTGTGGTGGTGATGTTGGGTAGTCCTTCCATCACCTGGTGGATAGCTGGGTCTTACAACATAAGAGATTATTGGCTGGAGCTGTTGGCACTATTTATTATTGCGTTTTTATTAGTTTAAGAAATTGTTGCTTTTATATAAGTCCGCTTACTGTTAACGTATTGCGATTGGTGGTTTTAACATGGGGTCAACCGATTTATAGTAGTCCGTTTGATTGGTGAAATAAGGCTCTGCCCATGCGCGTTAGGTCACTCACCCTCTTTTCAAATTATTTTTATAAAGATATTTTCCAGGTGTCATCAATTGTTTTGGTTTATTGTACTATTGTTCGGGGCAAGAGTAGTCCATAAAATATTAAGTGTCCACTAAGGTTTTACTATAACACTGAAACACTCGCGACATGGTCTAGTTCGAAATCATTCTATGTTTTTCAGGCTTCTGTACACTGTCGTGGCACATGTTATTCAGTACAACTTTTAGCGAACTAGGTCATAAAGTACTACGCAGTAACGTTACATTGCGCAATATTTACCAAAGATGTTGAACAAAGTAAGTTGCTCTTCTTAGTCTTGACGTGCTTGTTCACCAAGTGGACATTCTGAAACCGACACACCTCGGTTTCAGAATGTCCTACCTGCCAAAGTTGTCTTCTTCGTTGTGATAGACGGTAATAACGGTGTTGGTGAACTGTGCATGGGCTGCACACAAACGATTTTTTTCTATTTTCTCATGTCCGGTATAATGCCAGATATCTGTTTGCCAGGTAGATACAAACAACAGATATCTGGCAAACCGGAGGCGCCGCATATGCTCTGGTCTGGTTCATTTTGTGTTGCTATAGATATGTCTGCGGTTTGTCCAGAGTATATGTCTGGAAATGTCCCTAAACTGTTTGAGTTTGTTGACTGAAGTCCCATCTGTTTTGACAACATGGTATCGACTCAATGGGACCGTGTTGTTGTGGTCACCCAAATGACTAGTTGGTCTGTCATCCTTCCTCAACAATGGCTGCAAGTTGTTGTTTTTCTTTTGAGCGTCTGTCGCCGGGTTTTTCTCTTGTCGAGTTGTTTGCTAGGTCGTGAAGATGCACTTCTTTGTCTCACCTTGGTTGACATTTGTTACTAGCCGAGCACACGCAGATAATATTGCACACCGCGCCTCAGTACCGCAAACAAAGAATTGATATTATGTAAGAATATTTCTAGAACAATCCCAAAAGCCTTCTTTGCTAAGCACTTTTGACCTTGGAAAACACAAATCTTTCTTTAAGGACAAACGCGGCTGCACCCTTATTACCTGCGGGTGCTCAACCGGTAACATATGACGTAATCATGGGTTCCTGGATTCATATAAAAATTGTCATATTACTCTTTATCAAGCCGACAAGAGTTTATCCCAATTCATTGTAGACCTTTTTTTGGTGTATGTGAAGCACTACGTTGGTTTCCAATTAGTAAAGTGTGGAAGGCAGAACGTTATGTCTGCTCTACTTACTTTAATTGAGTAATACTGTGGTTTTCGTTTGTACATAGTGATTGAATATCTTCTACTACAATGTGATAATGAACTGTACTAATTTTAGTTTTTGTCATTTTTAATACTTTGGTCAAGTTCCAAAACAAATGTTAGCCAAGTCGCAAACCCAAATGATTTTAAAGTGAATTCTAATAATAATAAATAAATTGTTATATTTAATATACAACAAATTTTAATTTTTATTAGATTTTGATAAACTAGTTAAGTTTTAAACTTATAACCTAAAATTAACAAAAAATATATTCTTAAAGTGTAAGTTAAACTTGGAAGTTGCATAATTTTTTTTACTATTGGCTAAAAATAATACAATTCACATTTTTGTTTGTTTTAAAAACTTGTTATTCGTTATTATAGTTACTATAATTTAAACTGATAAAAAAAAACAATTTTAGAATGTTTTAAAAATTAAAAAAAAATCATTTAACACATTAGCATGCTAGCGTTAAGCATTAAATAAAGTATATACAGGGTGTCCGGAAAATACGTGTACAACGTTTGACGACAGACTCCTGACGTCAAAATAGGTCAATCTAAGCCAACTTAGTTATATCCAAAATTGTCTCGTTTAGCCGGTAGAGGGCGTCAAAAATTTGTAAATATTAAAAAAAAATTACCTGTAACAATAATTTTTTAAGTGACCTAGTTGCTATGGCGTTTAATAATTTGACAATTATTGACAAATTGTCACCAGTCTATGAAATTTACTCAAGTATACGATCAACATTCTTGAATTACAAGTTCATTTTACCATTAAAAATGGAAAATTATACAAACTCTCAGAAAGTTGACATGCTCCTGGTATACGGGTTTTGTCAAGAAAATGGGCGTCAGAGTGTTAGGGTTTACATGGAGAGGTTTCCTAACCGTCGAATACCAAACCACCAAACATTTGCTAATATTGAGCGTCATCTTCGGGAAACGGGCAGTTTTGAGAAAAAGTTTAAAGGCAGGGGTCGTATGCGAACAACTCGAACTGTGGAAACAGAAGAGATGATTCTGGAAAGAGTTGAAGAAGAACCAAGTACCAGTACCCGTCTCTTAGAACGTGAGTTAAATGTTCCTAAAACGATTGTCAATGAAGTTTTAAGAGAACAGTTGTTACATCCTTACCACATACAAAAAGTCCAGGAACTTTTACCGACTGATCCCCCCATGCGGCTTACATTTTGTCAATTTATTAGAAACAAAAGAATCCTTGTTCCAATTTTTTGTAGAAAAATTATGTTTACTGACGAGGCATGCTTTACAAGATCTGAGGTAACCAATCTGCACAACGAACATATTTATTCCGATGAAAATCCACATGCCATTAAAGTTGCACATCATCAGCATCAATTTAAAATTAATATTTGGGCAGGTATTATTGATCACTACCTTATTGGTCCCATTGTTATTCCAGACAGGTTAGATGGAAATATTTATTTAATTTTTTTGCAAGACACATTACCAATTCTTCTGGAGAATTTGCCCCTTTTACTTCGGAGGGAAATGTGGTATATGCATGATGGTGCCCCGCCCCATTTTTCCGTTGCCGTTCGGCAATACTTACATCATCAATATCCCAACCGATGGATTGGAAGAGGCAATGATGCACCAGTAAAATGGCCACCACGTTCTCCTGAGTTAAATATGTGTGACTTCTTTTTGTGGGGCGCTATTAAAACAGAAGTTTACAAGACTCCGGTAAACACACGCGATGATTTATTGCAGCGGATTTTAAATGCAGGCAACCAAATTAATAATCCCGAGACATTAGATAGGGTCCAATATCATTTTTTAAAGAGTGTTAATAAGTGTATTCAGCAAGATAGCGGTCATTTTACACATTTGCTTAAGTAATGTTTTTGTTTTACTTAGTTTCTTACAATAGATACTTTCAACTTTGTTATACTTTTGTTTTTTTTGACGCCCTCTACCGGCTAAACGAGACAATTTTGGATATAACTAAGTCGGCTCAGATCGACCTATTTTGACGTCAGGAGTCTGTCGTCAAACGTTGTACACGTATTTTCCGGACACCCTGTATATAATTTCAAAATAAATAAAACAAATGCATTATTTGTATTTCAATGAATAAACAATTGCCTGCAACCATAGCAAACTATAATCAAAACAAAAATAAAAATCTATATTTTAAGTAAACAATTCGTGGCTTTTAAAATTAAATAATATACACAGAAATAATTATTTAGTTTGTTGGTGTCGATCTAAGCTTGTAGAGTATATAACGATACTATAAATAGTAAGTTAAATTTTTTGTAATAATTGTTGTCGTATTTATTAGCTCGTCATACTTTTTGTGATTGTTTATTATTTTAATATTTTTTGTTCTCTAGCATTATCTCTAATAGGTTGTTCATTTCTAGGTTTAAAGGACTTGTTTCAATTAAGGACCGTGTGGATGACGGAATCTTTGCTTCCGCAGTGTATGCATGCATCGGAGTTCTTATTGTTTTGAACCTTTTCAGGTAAGCTCCAAAATTTTTTTTCCATTAAACTTTTCCAAATTCCTACAAGTTTTTGTATAAGCACGGTCTCGCTTCTCAGTGAAGATATAAATTTGCTGTTGTGTGCTGCATTCAGTGATAGCCTCCCGTACGCCCTCATATGCGGATCACCACACCTTTTCTTAATATTCTTTTTAGGACATGATTTACCTTTCAGAGCTTCTTTCCAGATTGGTGCTGTGTATAGCAGCACATAATTCACTTTTTGCTGGCTCTTGGACTCTATACATTCGTCATTATCGCTGACTATGCCATTGTTGTTTTTTGGTTTTTGCACTCGTTCTTTTTAGGTGTTCTTTAGGGTAATTGATTCTACGATTTTATTGATTAGTCTTCTACGTTGAAGATTACTTCTTTTAGTTGTTGACCAGTATATAATATTACTGCTTTAGTTTTCTCAGGAGCTGCAGTCCCTTGTCTTTTCTTTTATAGCTTCTAGGATTTTTCTAATTACTGCATTAATTGTTTCTTCTATCTCTTCCTGAGTCCCTCTTATTATTAATATCCCTGTGTTGTCCGCTATTATTTCAACGCATGTAGAATGTTTAAGAGGGTTGGTCCCAGCACCGAATCTTGCGGTACCCCGTTACATTAATTATCTTATCATTCGCGACTGTGATAAGCCTGTCTTTCAGGTAATTGTCTATTATTTTTGTCAGATAGTCGTTGAATGGGGGACCTGTTGGTCTGGGTTATGACTCAGTCACTGTTTCCCGGTTCTCTGGACATAAATCTGTAATTAGTACCGCGGGGTCGGTCTGAAAAGATCAACCTCGGCTGTGACCTAAAGAGGTCTTAATTTTCTTAAGTTGAGAATGTTAAACGACGCCTGGAGTAAGTGGTCCGATCAAACTGTTGTAGGTGCACTTAGTTGCTTTTCTTGAGACTGTCCTCGTAGTTAATCTGGCAGTCTCTGGCAAGCTAGTCGGTTAGGTAAGGGCAGTTGGTCTAAATCCGTCGTTGGCAGAAGTGCTGCACAGCACGGTGGCAACGGCTGTCTCAGACTTTTTTTGTAACGTAGCCTCTTGCCAGTTACCTTGATGCTGCTTTGACGTCTGCGCTCAGAAAGAGATCTGCAGAGAAGTTTTACCAACTGGCCGTCCTGACGGCGTCCGGTCTCGTCGGCAACGCCCCAAAAGCAAGGTCGTGTTCCGGCCAAAGGGTTACCGTCTTGGACTGGGTTTTGCCCGGCGTGATGTCTGGCCGGGGCTTGTGTGACCTGCCGAGCTGGATTTCCGGGCGATAAGCCGTCTGGCGCATTTCACCGGGTATTGGGTTTGTCTGTGTAACCTCGCAAAAGGGGTTCTCGCGTGAGAGCATACCGGGGGCCGCATGTGTTTGCGTTTCCGGCGTGGCGTGCAATAACGCCGGGAAGGCTCTTGTCTGATCCATTGTGTTGTAAATTGTCCGGTCGATTCCCCCTAGGATTGGGAATTTCCAAAGTTGGTTGCAACCGGGGTGTGCTTTAGCAAACGGCGTTGTTTCACTTCCTCGGCGTGGGGACGTGGCGCTGTTGACAGTGTATGTAATAATATTTGCCCCAATAGCCGTTGCGTCAGCAGAAGACATGGCTGAAAGTTTTAGAGGTGTCCAAGGTCAAGCGGTGGTCGTCAACAGGTCTTTGTTCGTGGTTCTGGTAATGTCGGATTCCTCCGAGTTCACTACAAAGTTCATTTCACTACACTCATTGTCACTTTAGGTGGCTTCACTTGTTGTGAAAGGTTTCCTGACTTTCGTAACACAAGAATTTTTGTTCCGTTGCCGTTGTGGATTCTACTGACTGACTGACTTTTGCGGAAAAAAAAATCGCTCCTTTAATGCAATAGTGTAGCCATTCGTAGGCCCCGCTCAATGGTCGGTGCTGAATGGCTGCACCGGGGACCAATGGGAAGCCTACGTTAGTATCAGAAAAACGTTACTAAAAGGACAAGCGCGCGGACCGCATGCGAAACGCCACTTGAAAGAGCCCCGTAATTGAAAAAAAAAATTTCCCCTGGGACGCCTCCAGGCCGGTAACAGAATTTAAAAGCATTTTTATATTTAGGGTGATCAAGACGGAAAACTTCTTGTGTTTGTAAGCTTAACTTTTAATTTTCCTTTTTTTTTTTTAATTGCGTGCATCGTGTTCACAGTCAACTTTTTTTTAAGAAAGCCATACTGGTTGACTGTCAACATGATTTGTTTTTATAGCCTCATTTTCAGCAATTGCTCCAGCAGTTTCCTTCTATCGTCTAGGACGCAGATTGTTCATATAAGTTTGATTGCTTGTTCTCTATTTCCGTGACTTCTTCAGTAGTACGAACTTGGTACAATTTCAAATATTTAGGAATAAACCATTAACTAGATATTGGTACAGCACCATCAGCGTTTCTTCTAGGCCGTTTCCACCAGTTCCGATAGAATCCTGTCCGGTCCCGGTGCTTTCTTGCTCTTAATTTTTGAGGCGATTGATGATTCGTTGACTAATGTGGTCTGTCTTGTTTCTATGCTATCCTTGGGCAAAGTTGCCAAGTGATCTGAATTTGTCAATTTTTCGACAAATGTTTTTCCAGGCTTTTCTTTTTTTTTTTTAATTTGTACTTTTAGCGCTCTCTCTTTAGCCGTTTTCCCTGTTGGCGCTGGTCGACTCTCTTTTGGCCGCCAAAAATTTCTTTCTCTTGTCTGTTATTTCATCGCTTTACCAAGACCTGTTTCTTTAACCCTTTTTTTTTTAATTTTAGATTGCGCCATCTGTTGATACTTTAAAGTATATGTTTTGGTGCGGACTAAGGTGTACGGTGTGTTGCGGTTTTGGTGAATAGTGTTATATTTATTTAAATTTTCCTCCAATTATAACTCAGTTTTTTTTGTTTCTTTACGCTTTGGTCTAGTTTGTGAAGTATGTCTCAAATTAATTTTGTTCTATGTTCGGCAATACGTAGCAGGAGTATACTTTGATATTCTGCGTAGACAAAACTTGCACATGCGGTAGAGCTAGAATTTTTGGGCCTTACCGCAAAATATTGAAAATTTTGTCATTTATTTAACCTTTATTTTATAAATTCTGATGGGGGGGCAAGTTTTGAAATAAATGTTAGGGGGGGGGCTTCCGCATTTTAGACCTTTGCTGCTTCTAGATAACTCCGGCCCTGATTACTATGATTTTTGCGTCTTTGTTTAATCTGTGTACCTAAGGCCAAATGCGTGGCATTTAAAGCATCTCATTGGCTAGATTTAGGTTTCAAGTTTCCCTCTTCTTAACAATTTTATGCATTCCTCAATAAGTAGAGTCACCACCGCACTTGAAGCCTTTGCTGTTAGTTCGCTTAGACGTTCTTATATCTGCTTTATATGAGAGTGGCGCAAACAAAATGCTTTTTGTTGCTTTTTGAGCTATGATTTTATTTATAACACATCGCTTTCGGTTTGTTGCTGGTCCTCTATTCTATTGTATCCTGCCTTTGGTTTTCTGACAGTGTTTATTTTAATACCCATCTCGGTATCGTCCACATTCTTTTTTATATTATTGGCCATGTCAGCAAAGGATTTGCCTTTGGTGAGTTTTACGGTCAATATCTCCTTTTGTTTGATTTTTTGCTTTGTTTTTGCCATTCTGTCTCGTCTGCCATGTCTTTACTTTCTGCGGCTGGTTCTAAATTGGCTGTCTTTTCTAGTGCGGGTTTCTTCGCCTTTCTATAGATTGTTATCTCAGTATTGTTGTCTTTAAATATGTACTCAATCATACTCCTATACAGGGTGTCCGGAAAATACGTGTACAACGTTTGACGACAGACTCCTGACGTCAAAATAGGTCGATCTAAGCCGACTTAGTTATATCCAAAATTGTCTCGTTTAGCCGGTAGAGGGCGTCAAAAATTTGTAAATATTAAAAAGAAATTACCTGTAACAATAATTTTTTAAGTGACCTTGTTGCTATGGCATTTAATAATTTGACAATTATTATTATTGCTTGCGGATGTCTTTGAAAATTATAGACAATTAATACTAAACACGTATTATTTAGACGCATGTGCGTTTTATACAGGTCCGGGTCTAGCATTTTTGGCAGCTTTAATTATTTCTAAAGTAAAATTACAACTATTGACTGATATAGATATGGTCCTGTTTTTTGAAAAGGGTCTTCGTAGTGGCATTTGCCAGGTTAGCTCCAAGCACGCAGTCACACAGTAAAACATCAGAAATTTTGTACATAGATGCAAATGGTTTGTACTCATTTGCCATGACATCTAGTTTACCATATGGTAATTTTAGATGGTTAGATGATTTGGAAAATTTAAAAAATAAAATTATAGATGGATCAATAAAAGAAAGTTACGGTGAGGATTTGAGCCAATCATGTGTGCTGGAATGCGACTTGGACTATCCCGTAGAACTGCACGACAAACATATTTATTTTCCGTTCTGTCCTGAACATATATCTCACTCCAATAAGGCAGCCGATAAAAAACTAATGCTAACATTGAATAATAAAAACAATTACATTTTACATTTTAATGTTCTCATGCAGTGTTTATAAAACGGTATAACTTTGAAAAAAATTCACAGAGGAATTGAATTTTTACAAAGTAAATTTTTAAAGCCTTTTATTGATTTAAACGCGGGCCTTCGTGCAAATGCAACAAATGATTTTGAAAAACAACAATACAAAGATTTTTCTAATATGGGGTTTGGAAAAATGATGGAATCGGTAAGAAAGTACCGTGATATACATTTAGTGAATAATTGGAAAACAGCAAAAAAATTAATAGCAAAACCAAATTTCAAAAATTTCAAAATATTTAATGAAAATCTTGTAGCGATTGAAATGCACAAAATACAAGTTAAATACGATAAGGCCCTATACGTTGGTACTTGTATATTAGTCATATCAAAAACAGTAATGTACAGTTTTCTGTACGATTATTTACCCAGTCATGTTCATCCGTATTTTGATACGATTTTTTGTTATTCCGACACCGATAGTATCATAGCTAAATTCTCACCATAGGATGGCAGTAAGTTCCAAAGTATTTACGAGATTATTCGTCGCGACGCTTTATTAATATACGACACATCAGACTACAAAAATAATAATCAATTTAACATACCATTGGTAAATAAAAAAGTCATGGGAAAATTTAAAGATGAATTATGCGGAACAGTAATACACGAATATGTTGGAATACAAGCAAAAGTGTATGCTATTTCCGTAGAAAATGAAAGTGAAATTAAAAAACATAAAGGTATTGGCAAATCAAGTGTAAAAAAATTAAAGTTTGAAGACTATAAAAATGCTATATTTAAAAATGCATCAAAAATATGCTCTTTTAATACTATACGATCTAATAATCATAACTTATATTCTCTTCAGATAAATAAAATTTCTCTTAATAATTTTGATGATAAAAGACATCTCTTGGATGATCAAATAAATTCGGTCCTTTGGGGTCATTATTCTCTCAAACAATAAAAATTTGTTTATTTGCTGAACGAATCATTTATACCTACTAACAAATTATATTGCATTATTATTTTATTTATGTATAACCGATAATAATATGTTAAAACTTTATATGAAACAATAATTTTATGTTTATTTCTATTAATGTATGTGTATATAATATATATTAATTAATAATTTTAAGTTTATTTTATTTCCATATTAATGTTTTTATTACATTTAGTTAAATAAAAAACATATAAACAGTATTTTTTTTATTTTAAAACATAATTATAAATACATTTTACATTATTTAAACATTTTATTTCTCGTTAACATATTCTGAACTATTTCTATTAAAATCATAACTTTACGGTTTAATTTGAAATAATTATATTTATATATCATCTACTATTGCTTTAATAAAATTAATTAAATGACAAATTATCTTCCTGTAAGTAACAATACATTTCTTCGTAGCGTTTGCTCTATAAAATCACATTCTAGTCCAGGAATTGTGCGAATGATCAAGACCCAACCATTTCACATACTGCTTCCCATTTTTACGACGCAACACTTTTTCCACCAAATAAACATCAGAATGTTTCACTTTTTGTAATTCTAGGCTATAGAATGATCCTATAATAGGACGTTTTCCATTATCTTCAAGTTCATAGGTGATCGGATTAGTTATGTTCACTTTGACAATGTTGAAAATTTCTGTCGACCAATTAGGCGTATACCCCTTGGCAAACATGGTTTTCTCTTTGCTGATTCGAACAAAATCTCCAACCTTGAACTTTCCTTTGCCGGCTATTTTAATGTGCGAATAAACAGTTTGTAACAGATTGTTCTCTTTATCTTTGCTTACGTCGCAAGGTCTCATTCCAATAGTACTATGTTTAGTATTATTGTACGAGTCAGTGATATCTGCCAGTACATTAAACCATAAGTAACGACCTTGCATGCTAAAATTACGGTATAATTTATCTTTCAGTGTGCGTATTACACGTTCAACTATGGCCGCTTTTTTAATGGTATATGTCGAATAATGGTTTATAGACCGTTCTACCATGAGCAGTTTGAATTTCTCGTTGTAAAATTCTGTGCCATGATCTGTTTGTAAATTTTTCGGAGTTCGTCCATTACTAAGTATTTTTATCATTGCATCTCGCACGAATTTTGCAGTTTTATCTTTCAACGGTTCCGTCCACACGTATTTTGAAAAACAATCAATCACTACAAAAATATACCTAAATCCTTTATTTTCACGAGCGTATAATTGAAATTCTGCTAAATCCGCCTGCCATAAATCGTCAATGCCTTTCAATATTGTCCGTCGTCTTGCAAAATTTTTACGGGCGGGCTTATGTAATTCGGTCACAACATCGTACTTTAATTTGTCCATTCTTTAACGGCTTGATTTGTTCATTTACTGTCGGTTTTTTAATCATTTAAATTTGCTTTGCTTCCGGTATTGGGAATGACGACGAGGATGAAAACATTATATTAAATATACGCTCTTCGGTATTTAGTTTAAAAGTTTCTATCTCTGAACTGAGCTGATTCATTGCCTCCGTAAATTTTGCTACATTAAATTTATTCAACTGAATTTGCTCATTGAGTTCTTTATAAATTTGATTAACGTACTTTTTATTTACGGCGTCATTGTCTTCGACCGGTACGTCAACATTCTCTAAGCGTTTATGTGAAATGTCAAATTTTCCATCGAGTGTTTTAAGAAATCCGACACCAGCTGGTCCCCGTCGCCCAGCCAAATGTCGTTTTAAATCAGTTGTTTGCGAGTGTCGTCCAAACTTATCGACACTCATTCCGCAATGTTTTTATTAACACTGAAATGCATTAGATTTTATTATACAATTATATTGGCTTCGCGCAATTCTTCTTTGATAGAGACAATTTTGTTGTTGAGAGATGTGTTTCCCGCTTTTTGAGAAGCTAACAGCAGTACCAATCTTTCTATTAATTCATTGGGATCGTCCCAGTAAACAAGTTGAATTGGATTAGAATCTACTATCATAGTATTATCAAACATTCCACTTCCTACAGATTTCTTTTGTTTGATCCGAAACGGTTTGATAATCTGGGTATATTTATACGTTTTAAGTCCTCGAATTTGTGCACCGGGTTGATGATTACGTCTCAGCGCATTTGTTAAGTCCAAAAGTTTTTGATAGTTTTCCAAATCATTTGTACTAAATCCTGAATTGGGCTTTCTTTTAAAAAGCAATTCGTAAATACCTGTCGTTCCTTCAAATTTCCTTTCTCCTTTTATTACCAAGTCTTTACCGTCAACTTCAACATCCGAATCACCAACTGACCATTTCAAGGTGCTCGGATTATGATATATACCTGTAGTTTTTGATGTATCAAATACCGGTTTTACGGGTGAATCGTTTATTAACCCCTTAAAATAGGATGCCGGCAATGGATCGTATTTACTCGGCTCAAAATCTTCTGCAATACTTGCATAGAAATTTGGGTTACTCATTTCAAATGCATCATCATTATCTCCACTGATACTTTCACTATCGAGATCTACGTATTCTTGTGGCTCTTCAAAACTTGTATACAAATTTGAATTATCTAACTCATCATCTATATTAATATCACTTGATCCTACATTTTTATTATGTGCCGCTAATTCTACACTTGGTACGCTTTCCTTTCGTTGCTTTTTGACCCCGACATTTTTCTCTACTTTAATGTTGGTTTCGTGGTCTACAATTTTTTGTAGGGGATTTAAAAGCGGTGCGTACACCTTAGTCAGTTTTTCATTCTCGTCTACCCTACCGAGTTTAAGAGCCAATACTTTTTTACGAATGGCTTTTTTGATATCAAGTATTTGTTTAGTTTTAGCCGACATTAGAATGGATTAAATCAGCATTAAGATCAACTTTGATCAGCTGTTGAATTAACTAAATCATCTTTTAAATAAGGTAAATCGGCTTTGAATCAGCAAAATTAGCAAATCAGTTTTTTTTAACAGATGCACAATCTGACCTACCCAAAGGAAAATCAAAGTATAACTGAATAAATTATTTATTTGTAACAACTGTAAATCTATCCAACATCATTCGATATCTGCCTTTGTTGAGATCATTATCCTTATCAATGGTTATAAATCCGTACTTATCTTTCCAACACTTAGAACAGAAATCTTTAAACGTCCCGAAAGTCATGTCACTACCTACATGGTCTTGGTAAACATGTTTCAAATTTGTTTTGTCTTGTCTGAAAAGGATAATAAAGTTAGCATTATCGCGAATTAAATGTTTTGGAATTCGAGTGTATGTTTGACAGAGATAAAATGAATCTACATTCTTATGTCTACCCATACTAAAAAAATTTCGGATTTTATCTTGTCCGTCGCAAGCTACATCATCAAAGATAAAAATTGAGCTACTTTTTGCCTCACTTGGATGAAGTATTTCGCAGTTTTCTCTAAACAAAAAATAACTAATATCCGGCATCGACTTTACAATGTTCTAACCTAACCTAACCTAACATCTGGTATTTAGGTTGATACAAAGACTTAGAATATATATACACATTCTTAAATTTTACACCGTTTTCCTCAAACAGTAAACTAAGCATAACCTTTGATTTTCCGCAGTTTGATGGACCGCTAATAAGTGCCCGGATAGAATTTGGCAATAATTTACTATGTCGTATTTTATTTATTTTTAACCCATCGCCACACACAGAGTCCATATTATTTCTAAAGTCTGCCTTTGTTTTACTGTATGCATGTCGTCTTCCTCTTTTTACCCAACTGACCTACTTATAAGTATGGTATAAATATTTATGAGTATTGCTGTATTAATTAAATGTCGATAAGACACGGTACAGGTATGATTAACAGTTTAATCAACAAAATACCTTTTGCAGTGCATTTACCCGGTTATCAGTATTGCGGACCCGGAACCAAATTACATAAGCGTCTAGCCAGAGGTGATCCCGGTATTAATCCGCTAGACGCGGCCTGCAAACGACACGATATTGCGTACAGTAAATCAAACGATTTGGTCGAAAGACATAGGGCCGACAAAATATTAGAGAAAGCCGCTTGGCAAAGAGTAAAAGCAAACAATTCCACTTTTGGTGAAAAAGCGGCCGCTTGGACAGTTACCAATATGATTAAGGGAAAAAGAAAAATTTTGGCAATGAAAGCAAGAAACACGATTTGAAAAAAAAAGTGATTATGAACGCAAAAAAAGCACTTAAAAAGTTTAAATCTAAAATTTCTAAACGCAACGGCATAAAGGACGGAGCTCAAATAGCTCTAAGTGCCGCAAAAGCCGCTGTCAGAGAATTGGGGGGAAAGCAAAAAATTCGGCATCCTCGAGTTTTACCCATTCCCATGTCGGGTGGATTTTTACCGTTAATTCCCTTTTTTGCGGGACTAAGTGCCATAGGATCATTAGCTGGAGGAGCAGCGGGTATTGCTAAAGCGGTAAAGGAATCCAGAGAGGCAATGAGGAAAAGCAAGAAATTAGAAAGACACAATAAAATAATAGAAACAATCGCATTGGGAACGCGGACAGAAAAAGGATCCAGACTTTATTTGAAACCGTACCGCAAAGGATTGGGAGTTTTTTTACAAAAACAAAAAAACTAGAGAAACTACCACGAAGACCGCTGACAGACAAGGACATTCGAAAATTTTCTAGTCATATTGAACATTTTCGAGGGGTGTTTATGCGAGATGACCTTCCTCACAAACCACATCATGTTGTATGTGCAATTATTAATTTAGATTCAAACGATGGACCTGGAACGCACTGGGTAGCGTATAAAAAACGCGAAAACATTGTCCAATACTTTGACAGTTTTGGAAATCTAAAACCCCCTCAAGAACTCTGTCGCTACTTTCAGTGTAGTAAAATCATGTACAACCATAATCGGTATCAAAGTTATAATACATTTAATTGCGGACATTTATGTTTAAAGTTTTTAAATGATTAATTTTGCAAACAAAAGGTTTGACTGTTAGAATGAAACATATAAATGTATTTAAATTTCCGCAATAAAATCAAAGAAATCAAGTAAATTGTGATTAGTCATGTCCCACATCTTTACGTTGCAGGGTACCACAAATGTGTTATCAATCAATTTGTTTCCACCAATTGAATTAGACGAGAATGCAACATATTGTTTGGGGTTAATAGGATTTCGGTCATATAACAGTATACCAAATATAGATGAAAGTAATAATAAATTTCTTTGTGGAATTAAAAAAATTAAAATTCAAATGGGGTCTTATAAAATCGGAGACATAGAAAAAGTGTTATGTAAACATTTGGAAGAAGAATCGGGAGAGACGGATTTAAGTAATAAACCAAATAATAATACTTTAAAATGTGAAATAAAATGCAAGTACAATATTGATTTCTCAACTCCAAACACAGTCGGACGACTTTTGGGCTTTTGTTTCGCATTGCCTTTCGGATAGCCGAATTGCATGAACTTCCTACCGTACGAGAATCCACAAAGGACGTCTGGATGGTAAAAACATCGAGCAGTTTGGAAAGACCACGCTATGTCATTGTCGCATTTCAAATCGCTCGAAAAGATGATTTCAGAAAAAAAAATTTCTTTTTTTATCACTGCCACATTCGGAACATAAAAGTTTTCCTAAACTCTGAAAGCTACCCTTACGATAATATGAATATGGATATCGGTATTGGAGATTGGACACTTGTATACAAAATGTACTGCAATTTTTTTAAAAGTTATTATGACCAGGATAAATCAAACCCTCTGTTTGATTATGACATGATCAAAAATAGAATGATTTACGTGTTTGATGTTTCTCGTCAAAACGAAAGTGTAAAGTCATCTACAGTCGATTTAAAAATTGAAATGGAAACAGCGTTAGCCTTCAGTGCCAACACACGAGCGTATTGCCTCATTCTGTCGGACAATTTAATGGAGTACAGACCATTGACCGGATCAGTTAGAAAAATTATCTAAGCCATGGCAATTGTATTGGCCGTAGATATGCAGGGTTTTGTAATTGGGGGAAACTTTGTACCAAAGGAGATAAGTATTGCAAAAAACGATCAACATATTTACTCGTATCTGATGAAACCATCTGTGGAGTATGCATTTTTGACGGAAAAAGAGAAAATCCAGACTAAATGGTTGGAAAATAATTATCATTCAATTCCATATTGGGGCGGCATTGTCGATTCCGGCGATGTTGAAAATATTTTTTATACGTTTGGCGGGGATAACTGCGATGTAACATGCGTGGTAAAAGGACACTAGAGAACCAAATTTTTACAAGATAATTTTCCAAGTTTAAAAATACTTGATTTGGAAAATGAACCAAGATCACCTAAATTTAAAAAATGCGTCCATGATTGCGTTAATCACAAAAATAATTTCAGTTACTGTTCATTTGAAAATGTTAAAAAGATATGTATGTATTTGAATGGTGAGAATAAATAATCTATGTAAATTATTTTTTTTATTTTCAAAATATTCCATTTCTTTATACATCCTTCCTTGCTCCAAGATGGGAATAGCATCTATCTAATAGTTTACTAATGCGTTGACGGGACGGATATTAATATTAATCCCATCTGCGCGTTCATATGTCCAATTTTCTTCTTTATTAATAATTAAATTATTACATATAATTAATTTCCATCATTTTATTATCTATTCATATGCTTATTAATTAAACTCATTATCCGTTACAGATGTAATACATAATGTTTCAAATGTAATAGATAAGAGCACCGATAGTGTGTAATTTTGCACGCGCATCGCATTCCGATGTTTAATCGCACAGAGACGCATCTCTCTCGATTCGTTTCATAATTTGTGTCAGCAAATTTTATTCTTATTTTGCATCCCACTCTTTCATGCAGTCACACTCACGGAGTCCCCGTTACAGATGTCCATACAGCTAATAAGAACTGATAAAAAGCGATAAGCAACTGATAAGGAGGCACCGCCAGCCGAGCGCGCTTGGGTGACTCAGGAGACGCATGCGCAGTCGCAAATATATGCATCGACCGGATGTTCATGCTAATCGCCATAAGCAACGTCACAGGCACCGCTATTTTTTACCTACTAGAATTATTACAATTTATACTTAATCTAATTAAATAAAAATCTGAACGTTACACCATACAAGCTTGTTTGTGGAATCTATGGGGCGCCAATACCAACGCGGTGTGCGACTCTTATTGAATTGGTAGACACAACACCGATACAAATCAGACCGTATGCGTGCAACAACAAAAAAAAAGCATTAATATACAAGCCACATGCTAGCCAAAAATGTCATTGAGCCCGTCGTCATTATCAAGAAGAAGGACGGTAAGTCGAGCTTTTGCGTTGATTTCCGAGCTCTCAACGACGTCAGACGAGACAGGCGGCATCGATCCCAAAGATTCAAGAGACTCTGAAGGATTTTGAGGCTGCGGTAATTTTCTCAAAACTAGCCCTGACCACCAAATATTGGCAAATTCTTATGCACCCGGGTAGTCAATACCTGACCGTCTTTGCCACACCGGACGGAGCAACCTACTACTTTAAGGTCATGCCTTTTGGTTTTAAAAATGCTTCTGCTACCTTTGAGAAGCTGATGGCAAAAGTATTGGCGAGATAGATTGACCCGTTTGTGCTTGTGTATATTTTGACATTATTGTGTATTCTACCAACTATCAAGATCACATGGGACATCTCAGGCGTGTAATGGGACCCTTGCAAAAGTACTGTCTAAGTTGCAACCAGGAGAAGTGCAACTTTAGTCAAACAAAGATTGAGTATAAAAGGCTCAAAATAACCGCCCAATGAAACAAGCCTTTAGTGCATCACTTTCGGTTCATCAGCGACCACCCCTGGCCCACAACCCAAAAACAGCTTTGTAGCTTTATGGGCATTAGCCATGATCTTAGACCTGGCCTATAGTTTGTCTTTCAAACTAATGCAAGCAAGGTAGGCATGGGAGCGGTATTTTATCAGGAAAAAGAAGACAAGAAGCGTGTTATTAGCTACGCCAGCTTGAGGTTCATTCCAACAAACAAGAGTGCTACGCCATCACGTGGACGATTAAAATATATCCAGTCTACCTAAATTGTCGGCTTCACTTAAAAACAGACAACTGAGCGTTAGTATGATTATCTGGCACACGAGACACGACCTCCAAATTCATGAGGTAGTTCTTGCTCCCTGCCGAATTCACCTTTGGCATACGGCATACACCCGGAACCAAAGACTATCCGCCAGATGCACTATCGCGAGCAGCAAAGCTAACAATCTGGATCGACTGGTATCTCCTGACGCCATGGGCCCACCTGTCAGCATAAAGGGGCTATATCACCGACTATTACGGCCGAACCAAGGCCGCAAACGAGTCATTGCACTTCAACCCTTGGGGGTACGGACTCCGCCATCGCCGTAAAAAAGACCCAAACTAAATTCCTGCAAGTACGTAATATCCTTTCCAAATTACGCCAACAGTTGGCTTTACAGTCTCATCCCGACAGCTGCCCTTGCAAACATATTGCCGAGGATTACGTAGGTCCAATGGACACTACCCGTACGGTAAACCGGTACATACTGACAGTCATGGCTCAAAGCTCCGTCCAACATATTGAAAACAACCATAACCCTGGACGCATTACCCAGGGCCTCCAAAAACATAGTAAAAACATCATTCTCTAGGGCAATTTATCGACTCTAGTACCCAGAACACCGCTATCCAGGCGTTTACAGCAGGGCAACATTTGCCATGCCCACTGACATCTTTACGATGACCACCTCTACCCCGACGACTGGACCGGGGAGATTCATCATGCTCTCCGGCACCGATACACCGGCTGGCACGCCACCGGGTATCCACAATCATTTTGCGGTACTGCTGTCGCAAGGCCTCATACAAATACGATGACGACCCTTGCCACGATTTGCGCCCGACTTCTGGGGCAATCCACCATAGATTGGAGAGATTAAAAGAAGTTGTAGTTCACACACCATCATCTTCTGCTACACTTCAGAAGAAAGCGCGCACACCTGGGTTTCACCTACGCAGTATTGCTCCAAACCAGGTAGCGCTAGACATTCGGATACGTGACGAACACCCCACGTATCCCGTAGCTGTAAACCCCGGGAGCCTACCAGCGGGTTACTAAACTTTGCAACACACAAATCCATACTATTTGTATGACAGGCGCGGATGTCAATCAGTACATCTTGCCTACTCAGCCGCGCTTCCACCATTATGGGAAGCACTGTCGGTGACACCTGTGATACCGCTTAAAAACGGAACAATACGGACCAATCAAGAAGCAAAGTAACGGTATAAATATCAAGCACAAATCAGTAACTGAAATCTTCTAAATTGTAATCTTGAAACGGAAGATACATGAGCCGAAAGGTTTTTAGGTTTTTAACACTGGATGGGGTTACGTCGGTAAGCACTTTTTCCCTCTCAAACCATCAATAAAAGCACAAATTAGTAAGACTCTAGATTTCAAAGTGACAAAATTGAATCGGCTATTTTAATTCAAAACCGTTTACAATGATTTGCCACTACTACAACTACCTGACTGAACAACACAATGACTCCCGCTATGCCCACTGACTTCTCAACAATGACAACTTCGACACCGACGACTGCACCTGGAATATTCACTATGCTCCCCGGCACCAATCTTTGCAACGACCATGAACCAAACGAGTATGAATCCGACGCCGGCATCAACTCGCATATACAGCCACCGACTTACAGCTTATTTTTGTTATGCAACTATTTTATCCATCTTCTGTTTTTTTTTTTTAATTAGCAAATCTGACACTAACTTTAATTACTTTGATTTCAAAAAATCCCGCAAATAAATGACCTGGTACAACCCAAAATATAATTTCACGTTCAATATTAGTCAATTTAACGTAAGTTACTAGCCGATTAAGTCCTTTTATTAATAATTCAATAAAAAAACAATCAAAAATCATTAGTTTTCTAAATTATTTTATTCTTTAACGCAACAAAACCTGCAGCTACATTTTAATTAAATATATAATAAAAATTATACCTTTTTGAACAAAGGTTAATTACTCCATCCTCTAGTGGTAAAAATAAAAAAAAGAAGGTCATATAAGTAATTCAATCATGAAAAAAATTACTTAGTATAAATGAAAATTATTTATTCATAACTATATTAAGTAATATTAGTTTCATTTTTATTGCGGTCAGTATGGTGAAGGCTACAATTGAGTTAAAATGAATATGAAATATTTTGCTTTATTGATTATTATTGGTTACCACAAGTTTTATGTTTAATTAATAAACCAGTAAGTATTTATTTTAATTAGATTAGTAACGTAATGATAGAGTGAAAAGTAAAAAAAGTAATAATTTTGAAATGCAAAAATTATTGTTTTAAAATATTTTTGAAACATAACGCTAGTGCGCAAATTGTCACTGTGTAAATTAAAACTTAAGACCCACTCTAACTACTAACGAACGTCACAGCTACTGAGAGACTGACGCTATATGAACAGGCACCAGCAGCTACCCGGTGTGGCCATTATTTTTCCGCAGTACTACAGTAGCTTGCGCCATTTGTACCTCCCATCGTGTAATCTAAGTATTTCATCCTTTGTCCTGCACATCATTTCTAGGGAATGTCTAATGATACGGGATGCCGAAGCAGAGGATCGGTCAGCCCAATTTTCCGGTTTTATGGGTATTGTTTTAGTTGCTTTATTATGGTGTATTTAAATGACAAAAAAATTCTTTGTTAATTTTTTTTATAGAGAAAAAGATGATGTTTCTACCGTGCTATAAAAAGGTATAGAAATTTAAATTATTTTCTCAACATTGAGCGTTTATGTCATCAATAATTTATTATTTTTAATATAATATAAATTAGTTTAATATGTTCTCAAATTTAATAAACGTTATATAATGTTTCCTCCAATTTAAACTGAATAGTGTCTTATCTACCCAAGTGTTTGTCATCAAGAGATTCGATGTATGACCTCTGTGCGGACATCAAAAGTCACTTTGTCACAAGAGAAGGACGTGATTCAATCTCTTGAGTAAGAACACTTGGGTGGGTAGGTGGGCCACTCTAGAGCATGACAACGAACTAGTAATTTGGATTGGAGTTGATATTTTACGTTTGAGGTTAAGTGGTGTCACTTTTGGACGTCAGTTTTTGCCAGATTACATTTTTGTCAAATATAACTTTTTGACAATTTTCACTTTTAAGTATTACTTGTGGACGTCACTTTTTACAGCTGTCAGTTGATTGAGTGTTGTAAAATTTGTCATTTTACTTATGCGCGTCACTTTTTGACAGTTCTAACATTTGATTTCATTTTTTGAGGTTTGGGTAGGGTATTTTTGAACAGATAGTTGACAGTTGCCATTTTTAACTGTTATTACTCTGTACTGTTGTCAATATGGGATGTCACTTTTTTTAGTTTATATAATATTACTTTTGAACATTCACTTGTGGATGATGTTACTTTTTGACAGATTTTTTTTATATAACCTAACATTTTTTGTTGATGAAATTGATCCCAGTTTGTAGTTTTGTAACACAAGAGAGTGACTGACAAATGTCATTAAGTGAGAAGAGGAAGGTAACATGAATTGCCGGTCGGTGGTTTAAAAACGTGTTTTTGCCAACCCACCTATGTGTTCGTCATCAAGAAACTAGAAGTTATAACTACCTACCGTGTTCCAGCAGATAGCAAACATGAGAGACTGATTGACAGATGTCATTACGTCAGAAGAGAGTGGTGACATGACCATTTTTTAATAATAAACAGTTGGTGGGTGGGCGCGTACACAGTTCATGAATTGTGGGTTGGTGGTTTAAAAACGTTTTCTTGCCCACCCACTCAAGTGTTTGTTATCAAAAAACTAGAAGTTACATTTACTTGCCGTGTTTTTGCAGGTAGCAAACAAAAGATAGTGAATGACAAATGTCATTAAGTCAGAAGAACTGTGACATAACCAATTTTACTCTGCGACCTTAACTAATTTTAAATTACGGTTGCAAAATTAAGAACTAAAAACTTTGATTCTATTTAGAAAACATGTTTGTAATCTTAAATAGTAGCCAAAATGGTTATAGAAACAACTTTTTCGTTATTTTGTAAGAACGGTGTAATAACAAAATTCAATATTACGCTACAACTTTAACATAAAACTTGGTAAAGATTGTATTTGCAATTTTTAATTGTGGCCAAAATGACACCAGAAACAAGTTTTTTTGTTATTTTGTACAAAAAAATGTTGTATTGAAAAAATGACATTAAAATACAACTTTTCTGGTTTTTTTAGTTTGTTTCCAAATTTTAGGTCGCGCTGCAATATTAATAAAGTTTAGATTATGATTAGAAAAATTAGAATTAGAATCTTAGATTCCATTTAGATAACATATTTGTAACCTTTAAGTGCAGCCAAAATGGCCTTTCCCGTTACTTTGTAAAAGCGTTGAGGTTAGACTGAAACCTTAGAAGAAAACGGAATTAAAAACTTTGATATTATTTATAAAATGTGTTTAGTAGATATGCTAGGAGAGTTCTGGCTCAAAAACACTTCCGGTCTAGCAGCTCAACTCGGCATGTGATAAGAGGATGTAAGATGTTCATCTGTGTAAATGGTCAATTGGAGGATAAGTAGAATAAGACGGATGGTGAATTGGGTTGGCCAAATGGGGGGTCCAAAATTTCAAAAATTACATTAGATTTGGGGTAGGACCACCCCTAACCGAGATACCGCGCAAGGATGTCGCCGTCCAGTAGGTGAGTCATCAGCCGCACGCTTATCTGCATCGAGTAGGTGACGTCATGCAGCCGATTTAATTTTTCAATGATAAATATTAAAATTAATGATGTATTTATAAAAGTAATGATGAAAGATAGTAAGATATAATTAAAAATTAAAGAATGTCAGTTTAATCAAATGAGGTTTATTGCAACGATTCTTGATTGATTTTTTTGCCATAGTCCAGACAGAGTTTAATACGAATTATATAATCGCTATCGCACAACATCCTGTTTATCAAAATCGACTTGCGGTTTACTATAGAAAATCAATGCAGAAATTTTCCATGTTGATTTTTATTGTAAATTATAAAATCGCTATCGCATAAATTGATTGAAAATCATTCAGGCATCGATCGTCTTTGCGACATCAGTGACTTGTGCTCGAGAGCGTCTTTGTGTCAACTGAAACTTGTGCTATCTTGTGTTTTACGAAAATTTCATCGAAAATCAAAAGGTAAGTTGAATTTTTGCTTCGGATGGTAACCTTACCATTCTTCAGAACATTTATTTATACTGCGGATAAACACGTTACCATTCTTCGGCAAAATCGTCAATAACCAGAAGCTTTTTTATATTAATATAATTTAAAATCACAGTTTTGTGTGAGCTATCTATCAATCAAGCAAGGTCACGCGAACTCATCTTTTAAACGGGAAGAGATAGCCCAAAAATTCAAAAAATTTGGGGGTGCACCCATTTATTAGCCCTAGCCAGATATTTTCATAATTATTAAAATTTATTTAGGGGTTAACATCAAAATTTGAAATTTGCTGATAACGTTAATAATTAATATTAAATATTTTTGCTATTTTACTACAACGGAAGTTGCGGGGAGATAGCCGAGTATTTATAAACGTCGAGTTAGCCATCTTTATAATGAACTTTTAAAATATAAATCATTTTAAATCTTTTATATATGAAAAATAAAAATTGATTCTTGCTAATGAAATTTAATATTATTACTAAAGTTAACACCTATAATTATCTGCTTATCCGTATATAATTGTTACAGAAAAATGTCTACTAAAGCTTCAATTGAGCGGTCTTTTTCAAGATTGGTTGAAGAAACAAGGGCTACTCTGCTAGAGATCAAGGATGATCCGTCAGCAATTGAACCGGCATTAAAGGAGTGCGGACGTCACATTCGTGTTATGAATGCAGCATTGAAGACTGCTGTAAATGTTTCTGCAAAGCAGCACATCATTACATGTATCGGACTAATGCAGGGATTTCGTTGCATAATGAAAGCGCTACGTGGAGTATAAGCCAACCAATCCAAACCGAGAAAATTATGCAAGTCTTCGCGTTAAATGGATCAACGAAGCATCGGCTTTTACAACAAGAATGCGAACGGGAGTTATTGTCAACTTAACTCATAAAGATCCTAATGCGTTCTTGGCTGACGCCAAAAATCTATTCCAGAGGCGAACAAAAAAAATGCTTAAAATAGAGCAAAGCTTTGAAAGTGAACGCATCTTTCTGTGGAGAATTTATAGTGGTAAAAAGGGATGAAGAAATAATTGAGTTTAAATACTTAAAAACTAAAAATAGGCCAATTTATCGAGATACCGACATCGCAGCCTGGTTCCAGGAGAATATCCACACTACAATTCTCACACAGTTGGAAGAATTTCAAGAAAAAGATAGTGGATGGAGTCTTGCAACAATAATCAATTTATCAATAAATATTAATAAGTTTACGACTCAACTAGGGTCATCATTTATCGAGCTGCCTAAGCAGATCAAGTTGAAGCATGCCTGCATCAACGTACGGAATGATGATGATGATGCGTGCTTTGCTTGGGCGGTAACGTCCGCCCTTCACCCAGTAGATAAAAATTATACGCGGACATCGTCATACCCCCACTATTCCACCGTCCTTAATTTAAAAAACATTACTTTGCCGATTACCATGAAACAAATTCCCCGGTTTGAAGCTCAAAACGCGGTATCTGTAAATATTTATATATTGGAAAAGACTAGCAGGAAAAAGTTCAATATCGTTCCCACGTATTTGTCAAAATTAAAGCAGTCGAGACATGTCAACCTTCTCTTACTTCAAGATTTTTACATCAATGATGAAGATGGCGATGGATCCAAACCGATATACCACTACGTGTGGATAAAAAGCCTTTCTCGACTTGTCTCATCACAACTTAGCCAACGCAATGGGCTAAAATATTTTTGTGATCGCTGCTTTCACTACTTCCGCACCAATCAGAAACTGGAAGCCCACGTTGAAGATTGTACCAACATCAATGAGTGCAATGTGCGTTTACCTAGAAAAGGTGAAACAGTGCATTTTAAAAACTATATGAATAAAGAGGCAGTACCATTTGCCGTGTATGCTGATGTAGAATGTATACTAGCCCCAGCTATAACAAATAAAAATAGCGGCACCCAGAAGCTTCAAGAGCATGTACCATAAGCATAGGGTATTATGCAAAGTGTGCTTATGATGATACGTTGTCATTCTATAAATCTTATCGAGGTGCCGACTGTCAGCGGTGGTTTGCTGCTGAAATGAAACAGCTGGCTGAGGATGTTGAAACGGTGTTCCTTTGTCCGTTACCAATAGAGCCTCTTACACCAACACAAAAAGCAGAATTTATTTCCATCCCCCACTGTCACATATGTGAACAGGCTTTCGATATCTGCGACATCAGAGTTAGAGATCATTGCCACCTTACCTGTAAGTATCGCGGCCCAGCACATGAAAAATGTAATCTAGAGTATCAGGGTAGTCATGTGGTTCCAGTTATTTTTCATGATTTAAGTGGGTACGACTCCCATTTTATTATAAAAAATCTAACCAAAGATTTTGAGGGTCGCGTCGACTAGCTTCCAATAAATAAAGAGAGGTACATCTCCTTTACCAAACATGTTAATAAAAATTTAATAAAATTTAGATTTATAGATTCTTTTAGGTTTATGGCTGATGCTTTAAAAAAACTAGCCTCATATTTACAAGAATATCCAAATTTAAAGTCACAATTTTTCAATTTAGATGAGCTAAAATTTAATTTACTCACGCGGAAATTAGATGAGATTCAATTACCAGCCAAAACAAAGTTTTATAATTCATTGACTGACACAGACATTAGTGATGATGACTATGCACATGCCAATAGTTTGTAACTTGTTCGGTTGTCGAAATTTAGGAGACTATTTGGATTTATATTTAAAAACGGATGTTTTATTGTTGGTTGATGTGTTTGAGCAATTTCGTGTAACTTGTATACGAACTCATGGACTAGACCCAGCACATTATTACACTCTACCCGAATATACATGGGATTGTATGCTTAAGTATACTTCTATTAACCTCGAATTGCTAACAGATATCGATATGGTTCTGTTCGTTGAACGTGGTATCCGAGGTGGGTTGAGCCAGTGCTCTAAAAGGTACGCAGCAGCCAATAACAAATATATGTCGAATTATGATCCAGCAATACCGTCTAAATTTTTAATGTATAACGATATCAATAATCAGTACGGGTGGGCAATGTCACAGTGCTTGCCGTATGGTGGATTTGAATGGATTGAGGGTGATTTAAGTAACTTCAACTACATTGTGCCTGAAGATCACCCTGAAGGTTTCATTTTAGAGGTGGATTTAGAGTACCCCGAATCCATTCACAACACCCATAAAGACCTCCCATTTTGCCCCGAGTATCGCGCGCCTCAGCATCAAAAGATACAAAATTATTAGCCACTGTTTGCGATAAGGTGCAGTATATCATCCACTACCGTAACTTACAGCAATGTTTATATCGATTTAAATACTAAATTAAGGACGGCCGCAGTAAATGATTTTGAAATTTTTTTATTTAAATTAATGAATAACGCGGTTTTCGGCAAAACAATGGAGAATATCCGCAAGCACTCAATCGTTAAGCTTGTTACAAAATGGGAGGGTAGGTACGGAGCGGAGGAATTAATATCAAAGCCTAATTTTAAATCATCGACCATTTTCGATCAGAATTTAGTTGCAATTGAGTTAAATAAATCTGAAGTTTATTTTAATAAACCCATATATGTTGGGATGTGCATTTTAGATATTTCAAAATTAAAAATGTATGACTTTCATTATTCGTATATGAGAGATCGGTTTGGTGAGAAAGCCTCAGTTTGTTACACCGATACTGATTCATTAATATATGAAATTGAATGCGACGATTGATATGAAGTAATTCGGTGTGACGCTCAAAATTATTACGATACCTCTGACTACCCTGATAACAACATTTACGGCATCCCTCAAGTCAATAAAAAAGTGCTCGGTATGATGAAAGACGAGAACGCCGGTAAGGTGATGACGGAGTTTGTTTTACATCGCTCTAAAATGTATGCAACTAGAGTGGAGGGAATGGATAAGGATAAGAAAGCTAAAGGTGAAAAGAGACACATTGTAAAGAATCGCATCACTTTTGCAGATTATGTAGAGTGTTTTTCTTATATTTATGCTACATTTTGTTTTATTATTTATTGCAACAATTACGTTTATTTGTGAGTGTATTATGCAAAAGTTTTATAAAAGCTACAATTAATATTGACATCATCTACTTTTTTTTCAGCAAAATGTTGCAATTATGTTTGTAAGTTGTAATGAAAATCAAAATGTAGTATTGTTGAAATAATAAAGTAATTAAATAATTTTTGTTAATTTAATATTTAATCAACGATCCAAATCCAAATCCAAACTCTTTAACAATTTTAGAATCACGTATTGTAAAAAATCAATACAACTCCATACGCTCAATTTAATCTTTCTTTATTATACGTTTATATTTTGGGGATCGAACAGCGGTTTGCATGCCACGCTAACGCTCTATAACTATAATACTATAACTTTATATCCTCAATTTGGCATAATCATAATTTAATCTGGAACCACAGAAAACAACTCAGAAAGGTTCTACAAGGTTAAGAGGATTAGGAAACCCTAGTTCTGCATCTAACAACTGACGATCTATTATAAAGTTTAACATTTTTGATGGTACACGTACTCAGAACTTTTTGACCTACAAGCGCTGATTGTGTTGTTTACAGTAACTTAAATCATCTCGGCCAAAAAATTAAATTGAATCGTAATCTTTTTTGTGCAATTATGTTTTACAACTTTTAACATGGATGTTTATAAAACAACGGATTTTGTAAAGGTTGTCCAAAATAGGTTGTTGTTCAGGAAAACATTGATGCTGTGTGTAAACTGGTACTGCATGCAATATTGTCATGTGACTTGTTGTGAGATTAAAGCACCCTTTAGGCATTGTTGGGATCAGCATACATTCAATATTGCATAGATGTTTATTTGCGTTAGATCCCACATAATTTGATAAGCACTCAACAAAAGTGCTTCAAAACGTAGCTATGATATCATGACAAGCCAGAAAATAATCAGCAGTCAATTATGTGGATGAACCAAGTCCAACAAAAGTTATTTGCGCACAAAGCATTTAGTTTCGTTTTTTTTTTTTTTTTTAAACTGGACATGTTGCAACCGTATCATTAGTGGTCAACTTTAAACGGTATCCAACCATTTGTTACGGTCCATTTTTCATCTGGAGATTGGCAACCAAATGTACATCTTGGACCTGAAACGATTAAGGTAGTTAATAGTTTTCAACTTAATTGGAACTATTTAATTGTTAAATAAATTAATAGTTTAATTATCAGATATGTTAGGGATTAAGTGAAGCTAATTAATTAGTTGCTTACCTGTCGATATTGATGAGTAATTGCTGGATGACATCTGATATCGATAGTTAGCCGATCTTGGATTCCGCTAACTTCCTTTTACCAATGTAACATCTGGAAAAATAGAATTGTTATTGGTTGATTATAATTATTATTAGTGGGAATTATAATTAGAAATTGATTAGTGTCAATAAGTCGGATTATCAACAAATTTTGTTGTTATTATTAGTTTAGGTTATGTGAGTTATTATAAGTTCACATCTTAGTTGAATCTTAGTTATTAGGGGAATTAATTTTAGTTTGTGGTTATAGGCTTCGAATTCACATTTATCTTCAGATTAAATGTAAAATCTGATTGCTTCATCCTCCATACTCCATACTGCTGTATGCTTGAGTGAGCTGGTCAAGCAAAAATGAATAGGAGTGGATAGGAATTATTATCCGACTTGGGAAATGGTTAGAAAGAGTCGAGATCCAACGACTATTAATAAGGAGCTGTGACAACTGGATCTGGTTGGAAGGAGCTGTTCGTTCCTTGGATTTGTATTAATTTATATGTGTATTTTGTCGAATATCAGGTTCAATTTCAATTAAGTATTAACCAGTTAGCCAGGTTTTTTTTTATTATGTTACTATTGTATTAACCGTCATATTTTAACTGGCAACTGAAGGTAAATTCATTTATTTCATATTCAATCGATGATTCAATTGAACATCGGGCAACATAAATAGTTGCAAACATCCATGGTTGTGAACCAAGGTTCACATGAACTTAAGTATAGCTTTAAGCATTTTAAAATTTTATTCAATTTTAAAAGTAGAATTCTAAAGTACAATTTTATTGTTAAGACATTGAAGTATCTGTGTCGGGTTAAATTATTCTATTACAGGGTCTTGTGCAGGGATAGCGCTATTCCGGATATATCGACAGTGAGTATTAACCATCTTATAATTTACTTTTACGTCTACCTTTACCCAGATAATTCAAGTCTGATATTTTGCAAAATTGTGTTGTACTCAACAAATATTGATATTGAACGCTGTATTATTACCTCGAATTTTTGTTTTGAAGCCTTATTGGCATCACTTTATTGGTTTTGCAAGTGTGCTTGATTTTGGATCTTTTTGTGATTCGACTATTGTTGACTATTATTATAATGTTTTGTGTACGACCTCTCTAACAATATCAATGACATTTAGTCACTGACATAGATTTTTTTTATTATCATTGAAGCGGAATCTTTCTAATAATCATTTTTTTTTGCATTAAAATTAGAGCTACTAATCTCTAATTAATTTACTCTGTTTTTAAATTTAGAGTTATAATCTAATAAATATAAGATAACTTGGCCTTTTTTTTTTCTTTTCTTAACATCCATATATGGTATCGGGTTCTACCTATTAGGAGGTGTGATCAATAACATACATGGTGGACTTCAAAAGAGATCTCGTGGCGCTCACTCTTTACCACCCCCGTCTACACTGAGCTACGGCGGCAAGAGAAGCCCTGTCCTCCTCCTACTCAATAAAGAAGAAAAGAAATATAGTAGGCCAAAGGAAGCGTGACACAATTGTTTGAAAGAAATTTTTGAAGAAATAAGGAAAACCAACCGCTAAAGACGGACCATTCTCTCCCGTGATAATTTGAGCTTGCATGCATCGACTCGAACAAGTGACTTTTTTAGCATTGGAAACATCAAATATAAATTACAAGAGCAACGATTTTTGACACCTGAAGAAGCAGTTGATTTGTTTAAAATGCAGTATTGTTCATGCAAATTTGTGTTGAGGAAGCTAGCTATTAATTCAATACATGTTCAAACAAGGTCTAGCATAGCTGTTTTTTAAATTCAAAACGTTATGATTTGCGGAGAAACAGATACAGAAGAGAATAAAAAAAAGAAAAATTTCCAGGTTTAGAGTCCGATACGTCATGTATTGATATATTTGTTTCGAATTTGTGTTCTGCATTGATAGCTGCGTTCCAGACAGAATCGACACTGTCAACACCTTATGGATAGAGGACAAAGAGATCCAGATCACTTCCCGTGACTATGGAGGCATTGTAAGTTACGAAGACGACGGTATTATTGCCATTAGACACCGGTGTCGCAAACAACTACGCTTTGAGAACCATGTTGACCACAGCTTGACTGTGAACCAAGTCTATCCTGCAAAATGCAAAGTCACCATCACAAAGCTCACCCACAAAACAATCGTGGAGAACCCCATCTTGGAGAAACAAGCAGTCCCGGCTAAGGCCTATGTAGAGCATAAACCACAAACCTCTTACGCCGCTCCTGCATCCATCCATGAGGCCCTCTTCCCAAACATAACCAGCAAGATCTGCCGCCAGATGGGCTGGTTCTACGACAGCATGGTGATGACGGACATTAACCAGGCTGACCCCCGACAAAGTCCAGGAAAAATAGACATTAACCCCGAAATAATTTGTTACAGGCTAAAATTTTTGCACGTACCTTACTCATCGATGTGGCTGCCGCGACCTGAGTATTCGCAAGGTCAAAGGTCGCAAAAAACAGTTTATTGCAAATATCTGAAGAACGATGAGATTTATCGGAAAAAATATAGAACGCTAATTTGTAGCTGAGGCTATTACCTATAGAAAGTTATCTAGAAGTTTTATTGTACGGGCAACCGAAGACGAGATAGGGCGTCTCAAAGAACAAAGAACGTAGAATAATTACTTCACACCGGCGAATATGGACAGATCTTAGGATATGATAATGGATAATTAATTTTTATTCAATTGGTACTTTGATGGGATTTTTTTATTACAGAAGCATATGTTTTTACAGTAAGGCTTTTTTAAATAAGGAAAGACGATGGATCTATGTCTTCATGGATATCCTCTTTATCGATGTCTACTTGTACTTCGTTCAAACAAGTTTGGCCATGACATTGGCTGAAAGCAATCAAACAGTTCAAACCTGCTTTTCGGCATCCACAAGTTGAACCACAGCCTTTTTTGCAGTTACAGAATACCGCATTGAGTAAAACATCAGGAGCGGGTTGAAGCAGCGTTGTAATTGGCTCCAAGACATTACTTTGTAAGATCCATCCTCAGTTCTCAGGTTTGATTCCCTTATTTCCGAGCCATACCTGAACTTGGTAACATGTTCGATAGAAATGCTGCTGAGCAGCAGCAGAGGTTGGAGGAAGCGCCGACAATTGCACAGCAGCATTCGGTTTCGTATATTGTGTGAATTTCAAATATCGTAATTCATCGATGGATTTCTGTTTTTTTTTTGCTTTGTAAACTTGCAGTATAAAACGTAGGCCATTCTCAAAAATAATATTGGGAGAACTGTCAGCTCTTGTAAAAGCTTCAGCACAGCTCATCATATCTTTATTCTTTTCAAACTGTTTGAATATATTCAATATGCGTTTGCGAAATAGAGCAGAAGTCGTATTACAGCCAGTAATTGCGTGGAGAAATAAAATGTGGTTCTGACATTTAGGATACGATGCTAAGGCTTCTGAAAATATAATTTTTTGCCGTGAGAAGCTCGTGCGATGTTTTGCCTGCTTCACAATGATGTTAGCAGCTTGAAATCTTTCAGACAACATCGAAATAAATGAATCAACTTTTGTTGTTTTTATTGGCAAGAAATTGTTGTTGGCTTGTTGATACTGTCATTGATGCTTCGAAGAGAATATCTGCGGATGATGAAACTGTGGCACAACGACGACGCTGCTCTGAAGCTTTGATATTATTCCCATCATCATTATAACCGTCGAATACAATTAAATCGTCTTGGCCTAAAAACTTTTGTATATAAGCTATGTAGCTATCAAAAATAGTGTCGAATGTGCTGCCTCGACTCCATACAACACGATGCAGTAGATATCCTCCATCGACAATATATTTCTTTAGTAAGTCATACAAAGAAGATTTTTTTATTTTTGCGCATTCCATTCTCATCAAAAAGTGCTAGCGGGTATGGAGCTAACTCGTACTCGAAGTATTGTTGGAGATTTTCTTCAAACTGTTTGCTTATACTGATTCGCTGAAACAGCAATAATGGATCAATGGCAACCTTTTCCCCATGCACTTTAACTGAGTTGTTCACTGTCAAAAGTGAGGCTACTTTGTTGGCTCTTTTCAACTTAATATTGTCGAATGTCAAGTTGGCCATGCTTGCCACAGAAAGTAGACCTATTTCCCGAGCCTGGTGGCAATTGATTTTCTCATCATGGTTCCACTTAATATTGACATAATGTAGGGAAGCTGAGGGAAAGGATTGCGGCATGAAAACCATTCTAGGACTTTCGTAACATCAGTAGAATCTCGAGCTACTCGTGAATAGCTAGTATCGACATGTTGATCGGTCGTATCTAATTTAATGTTACAAAGGTCTTCTAATTCTTCGCACACTGTATTTATGGCATGCATGCCATACACCCATTTACTTAGCACACTTTCTTGAGTACTCCTTTCTCTAGCCACACCCCCATATGTTTTTATGGACTTCATGAGTGATTGCTCAATGGTCATATCAGTCCAGGTTCCACAAGTATATTTATTAGATCGTTTGACGGTAAAAATCTCTTCTTAAAGCTCTCCAGAACATTTTTTGTTCTAGAATCTCCAATTAGCATCACATCTTGGAGATATAAATGGACTGATTTTGCATAATTATGATGTGCTGCAGCATGAAAGTATGGTAACATCTCCTTAATACAACTCAAATAACCATACCAGTTTCCCATTCGCTGAGCTCTGATGAACTCCTTAGCAATAGATATTATTTGGAAATACTGTACTCACAGCTTTGCAGTTGGACCATCTTCATATTCTTGAAGCTTTTCATTCAACTTGCGGAGTACAAACTTGGCTTTTTTTTCACCATTATCAATATCATCATATGATAGGGTACCATTAATTACGTTTTCAATCGTGGTTCGAAGAATATCATCAGTCTTCTCATCGACGTTGATTTCTTTTAGCATGATTTTGGCCAAAGCAAGATGTAGCAGAGTATGACCTCTGACTGTTATGGCGTAGGCATGACCGTTTAGCATTTTATCTACAGAATTGGGTGCGTAAATGACTGACAAAACCTCTTTGAGTCCACTGTCTTGCATTATGAAGCCAACAGCTCCAAGGTAAGACATTAATAAATGAAATTTTCCAAGTATGACAATAACTTTTGATAATTCTGAGTTTAGGGGTGCTGCAGCAACAATTTCTTTGGCTTTGGCGAACAAGGGTTGATCTAAAGTTATAAAGCATATACTGTGTCCCTGACTTTTGGCTTTTTCTATGGCACACAACAAAGTCGTATAAACTGTACTGTTATTACTAGTTGGATGATTAATAAATGGCAAAAAGAGGACTCAAGACATTTCGAACTGGATTTTTTTTTATTCAAGTGTTCTATATATCCGTTCCATCCTGGGAGTTTCGGTATATCGCAAAATTTATCGTGCATCCATAATGCATCTATTGTTTTAAGGTATGACACATTAGTCGTCTCTCCATATTAAAGCTCTTTGGCACTAATTGTGTTCATTAATACTACACCGGTATTTTCATAGATTTGTAATGGTACTGCAGCTTTACATACAAAATCCTGTGGAAAATGCCTGGTCTTGACACGAGAAATGGGCTGCTCTGCGACAACGGACTTTTCTGGAGTGACAATTTCGATAATGCCCATGATGTGCAAAGTGTTATGGCCATCTATCGTTTGCACATTTAAATCAGCATTATCGGCTACAAATTGAATGAAAGTCCCCGTTTCGGGTGGTAAAATATGGGGCTGCGGGTGGTGGACTGCTGCATCTTCATATAACGTTACTTGCTGGTAAGATGCACACAAACCAAAGGATGATAAAATATTGATAAGACGTCTGGAGCCGAATCTTCTATGAAAAATATAGCGAACTCAACTTGCAGCAGTGAAATAAATGACCTGGGCAAACAGCCGACATAATAGCATGACTGACAACTGTACATGCTAGCGTTAAACGTTCGAGGTTGCATCGCTTATTTTTTAAAATTAATTTCTCTAAAAAATAAGTCAAAAAACGTGGAATTTGCTCGTTTATATTATGGAACATTTGACTTGGAGGAGGATAACATTGATTATCAAGTACCACAGATGTTATATCTTCATAAATAATTGCAGCTGCTGCTTTGACTATTCTTAAGCGTTTTTTAGCCTCATTTTGTTTTCGATTATTGTACCAGGATCTGTTCATAATATCGTGTTGTTTATCAATAAAACAAATAATAGACATTTATCCCGCCTTCTCTGAAATAATTATGCGAGGTCCATATCTTTCTCTCAGTTTACTTTTAATCATTCGATCCGTTGGAGGCTTTACCTGGCAAGCATCTTTCAACTTATTAAAGGTGAATTGACAATCGTCATTATTTTCAATATAGGAGAATATATTTTCCATGGCAACCATAATATTCTCGTCTTCCGGACGACCTCTCTTTCCTTCCGTAGAGGGCCTCATGAAATAAACCCAACACTTCGTGTGATATCTGGCTCTCACGGCAACCAAATCCTCAAAAAACTTCAGGCGGTTAGTAACAGTCTTTGCTAGATCATCACCACGTTTTTTAGCAAAGTCCAGTAAGCAAGTCCGAAAGGAAGATGTTGTTACATGACGTATCTGACGACAAAGCTCAATCTTTTTCTTCTTTTCATTCTCCTCTGTAGCTGTTTCTCCGCAAAATATGCACAAATTTTCAAATAAAAAATAGCTATCGCTGGACCTTGTTTGAGCACGAGGTGGACTCATAGATGTGCTTGCTTCTTCAGTATCTCTTTGTCGCTTATATGAAACAATACTGCTCTTGCAAGTATATTCTTTTCGGCACTCACGATGAACAGTCACAGATTGTTTGTCTTTTAAATAACCAATTTTTCCATCGTCTCAACACTTGTCTCAATCAACGTTTTTATTCTACGTTCAACACTGCAAATATCACCGCCCAACAACGACTCATCACAAATAAAACAAATTCTTTCCATTATTTTTCTACCGCTTTTAATATTTGAATTTCTTTGAAATACGTCCGTGCACTGCGGATCATCGCTTGGAACTAACTACCTAGCAGCGGTCGGGGCCCTATGCCCACATTCCCCTGCTTTAACTTATACCTGCGATAGCCAAGGTAGTAAAACTGGGGGACATAACAAAAGAGTCGACGGCAGATGTTTTACAAGGTCTTTCTTTCGCGACTGTATTTAGTATCATCGTACATATACTCATATTTTCTTCAATCAATAAATTCTCTATCTTGTCTATAGTTGCCCGTACAAAAAAACTTCTAGATAACTTTTTATTGGTAATTGCCTCAGTTACAAATTAGCTTTCTATATTTTTTCCGATAAATCTCATCGTTTTCAAGATATTTGCTAAAAACTGTTTTTCGCGACCTTTGACCTCGCAAAAACTCAGGTCGCGGCAGACACATCGATGGGAAACTTTCACATACTATTGAGAGCCACCATACAAAGGTCCATGCAAATTTGTCCTGTAACAAATTATTTCGGGGTTAGCCCCTTTTTTTGTCTATTTTTCCTGGACTATAAGTCGTTTCTTCGCAATTAATTTAAAAAAAAACTGGCGTTTTTAATTATTTTTATTTTTACTTGTTAAATATAATTTCAAATCTTTAACCAAAAACATGAAGACATAGAATATTGTATGTAATTCAATATATAAAAAGAGTGATGACTAAAATCTTATTGTTTGGATATTGAGTTGGTTGGCGTTTTGTTCCATAAGATTTAATTTTAATTTAAAAACTGCGCTGTACGTGTCAATATTTTTCTAGAGAAAAAGGTTCACCGATATTCTCGTATTTGTGATAAGATTTAATATTTTTCCATTACAATACTAGGCACCCTAACAGGGCGAGGCGACTAAACCCGGCAATTCTCTAGCGTAAATCTTGTCATTTTACTTGACTTTGACATTTCATAGTTTAATCCTTTCTAAATGTACTGGTAAAAAAAATAAATTGATTATCAAATTATTTGTAGAAGCAGTGATGAAGCCAAAGTTGCCGTTTTTATTAAAATACTACAAATCAAGGTAGCGGTTGGTATGCTGTTAACGGTGATCTGTGTATGGGCTGCATTACATTAAATTCAATCTAAAAAACCTGGTTAGTCTACAGATCTTCACTAATGTGATGAGGTTGAGTCATACTTCCAACCAAATGATTTAATTTGAAGAAAATATTATTGAATGTAGTATAAATTATCTCAAATTTTAACTAAACAACTATTAATAATTACAAAAAATAACGTCATACGCGCTCACATAAGGTGCGGGTTGTTTATACGTACTCACTCATGCCCTGACAAGGTATGCAAGCACATGGACTCACGTGCTTGGTTCTCTTTAGTCACTTAGTGTATATATCAAAGGGTCTAAACTGATGGTGGAATTGACAGCTCTAGGCTGATTGTCATCGGTTAAAAGCGGAAACTTGTTGGGATTGTGATTCAAAGTGACACTAGATGGCAAATCAATGTGGTTTTGGATGTTGTCCATGTGATGTCTGCTTTGACTCGATTGACTGCTGCGGTGAAAAATTGTCTTCAGAGCCCTGGAGGGTAACCACTTCTTCCATCTTCAGGACACAACTCCCACCTCTGCAACCATTTCCACTCTTTGTGCCAGTTTACAGGAACAAACAGAAGCCAGAAGTACCGCATAACCACAGATTAATTCTTACCTTCTCAAGCATCAACACCAGCTCTGAACCGTTGATATCCACCACCTCCAAGAACCGCAACCTTTTGGAGAGAGTTTTAGCTTAAATTTTAACCGTTTTACAACTTCTAGACGCACCACCTAGAGGACGTCTCCAAAAGTTAACAACTACGAAATTGTACATCTTGGTTCAAACTCAAACTACAATAAACTTATTCTGTAATATTCCTGATTGACAAGAAATAAACTACATGGGTATAATATATACCTATAAAAATTGTATTGTCAATCTTTTGGATAAAACTAGAAATGCTCCCGCTTTGACTCAGGATCTGTAGGTGCTTTGATCAACCTACTCAACCCAGAAAAAGACTTATGCCCGTTTGCACCGTTCTGTTCCTTATTTTACCCTTTCGTAGGTTACACTTAAGTTTAAGGTTCACCTTATCTTAAATTGGTTTGCACGTGTAAACAAGTTTGTTTTCTTAGCTACGACGTGGTTTCAAGAAAAACAACAACTGTTTTCGATTAGATAGTATATGTGCCTAACTTCACTCTTATTTATAGTTTCCATTATTATCGACATTGTATTATAAAACAGAATTGAATATTAAAAAAAGAGACGCCGAAAGCTATAAAAAATAATAATATGTAGTATAAAAAATTAATAAAATGTTTTGAATAAACTTAATTTGAATGTAGATTATTGACTTTAATATTTGTTATGATATTACAAGTTTTCAATATAATTGTTTAAAATTTCAATTTGACAAGGATTTCAATAATAATATTCAATTAATTCTAATGCAACCAGACTTATATCATTATAAAAATCAATCCTAAAAACCATCTTTTGCATTTGTTAAACTGACATTTCATAATAGGTTATGTTTATGTGCACCTTAAGCCTTACAATTCTGAGGCTTAACTTGGGTAATACATAAGTATCACTTTGTGTGCCGTGCAAACCGTTTAAAACTTTAAGGTCCACTTAAGTGGAACTCAATAAATAAGCCGAGATAAGTAGAAGCGGTGCAAACGGGCATTAGAAACTAAACCCAAACTTAACTAAAGTCATATATAAACACCTACCAATATGGGACAATACTCAATGATAATCTTCGCTTCTGAATTTGAGTCGGAAGATAAACCAAAGTTTACTACCTCAAGTATGACCTTACTTCATTGTTCTGGCATTCAACTACACTATGTAGCTGATGTATGCAAGTACAACGCTTGGAAGGGTTTTAATTATATTGGCCATGTTAAGCCAGCAACTCCCCAACATAGAGAGTCATCTCATCGCTTTCACAGTGCATTGTGTTTGTTGATTAGTAAGTTATTGAAGCTTTTGTTGAGTGGTCTATGGTTCAAGTCCAGACTACATGAGAGCAACCTTAGCTTTCTTATGGCTCAGGTGGCCAGAGCTAGAAAAAACCACGTATTCCGAACTGAAAAACGTCGTCAGCATAAACCGAGCAGTTGTCAACATCAATTTCACAACGACTTGGACCCAACTTAGTAATTGTGAACTAAACGCAAACTATAATAAGTCAAACCACAACCATTCAATAGTGACAATACAAAAACCTTTACATTTTCAAGCATCAACAACAGCTCAGAACGTAACTGGGTAGCGGAGAAACAATTGCAATGAAACCGGCGGACACTCTATAACATAATAACAAGTCAATAGTTTAAATTGTAGTAAACCACCCACCCAAGTGTTACTTACCAAGAAGTTGGATCACGACCTTCTCTTATTACATAATGACTTCTGATGTCCGCAGAGAGGTCAAACTTACAATGTCTTGATGACAAACACTTGGGTCGGTGGGTGGGATATTCCATAGCAAAATAACCAGTCAGTAGTTTAGATTGCTGTAGCCCACCCACCCACCCAAGTGTTACTTATCAAGAGGTTGAATCACGACCTTCTCTTAGTACAGAATGACTTCTGACGTCCGCAGAGAGGTCAAACATATAATCTCTTGATGACGGACACTTGATTAGGTGGGTGGAACACTCAATAGTATAATAACTAGTCAGTAGCTTAAAACGTAGTAACCCACCCACTTACCCAAGTATCCATCATCAAAAGATTGGATCACCTTCTCTTGTGACAAAATGACTTTTGACGTCCGCAGAGAGGTCAAACATACAATCTCTTGATGACGGATATTTGAGTGGGATATTTCATAGCAAAATAAAGGGTCAGCAGTTTGAATTGCAGTAGCCCAGCCACCCACCTTAATGTTACTTATCTAGAGATTAGATCACGACCTTTCCTTGGTACAAAATGACTTCTGATGTCCGCAGAGGTTAAACATACAATCTCTTGATGACGGACACTTGAGTGGGTGGCAGGGATACTCCATAGCATAATAACCAGTCAGTAGTCTCGATTGCAGTAACCCATCCACCCACCCTAGTGTTACTTATCAAAAGGTTGGATCACGACCTTCTCTTTTTACAAAATGACTTCTGACTTCTGCAGAGAGGTCAAACATGCAATATCTTGATGACAAATACTTGGGTGGGTGGGACAAACATTAGTTTGGATTGCAGTAGCCCACCCACCCATCCAAGTGTTACTTACCAAGTGGTTAGATCACAACCTTCTCTTGGTAAAAAATGACTTCTGACGTCTGCAGAGAGGTCAATCATACAATCTTTTGATAAAGAACACTGATTGCCGACAGAAACTGAGAGAATTGTGAGCAATGTCAGGGCTCTCAGATACATCAATTTGCTAAATACTGAGTGAGTGCTAGATAGGTCCCAAAACTTCTGTTTGCTGTTTTTGAACCAACCAAAGAGATGGAAACAATCTTTTGGGATTTTGAAGGCATATTGATGATTGATTTTAAAGAAAAAATTGTCACGGTGAATAGGGCTTATTATGCTACCTTATTACATAGGTTAAGGAAAAATATTTGGGCAAAGCGTCGAGAAAAATTAACAAAAGGAGTCAGGTAATAACTCAAAAAAAGTTTTAAGTCCTTACCGCTGGGCCACGAGCCATGACGCTCTGAGCGTAAACGCTCGGCGCTGCAAAAAGGAGCGCCAAGCGTCCAATTCAAATGCATGAGTTTATATGTACCAGGCCACGTAATAGCGCTGCAAGATGCAGCGTCGTTGGCTTCTAGCGAAACAAACACGAGCGTTCGTTGCGCTTGACGCTCATCTTATATGCCTCTTAAAAACAAATTAATACAAATAATCAAGTACGATCATTAAAATATTTGACTGTTTATACAGTTGGAGCGTATTATTTGAGCATCAGCGTCTGAAACAAATCGGTTTGTTTCAAACGCTCCTAAATTTGGACGCCAGAACTTTTTTTTTATATAGATAATATTGTCTAAAATGAAATTTGAATTTTATCATTATTATGATTTAACTTATTTAACTATATTGAATTAAATAAATTATTATTAAACTTTTTTTTTTGAAAAATTATTAGTTTAGTAAAATGAATAATGTATAATTTGGTATAAGTTTTGCACTACATAAAACACATTTTGTCAGTTTTCTAAATTTTATATTAATAGTACTGGCAGATGAAAAATTTAAACGGGTATAATTTTTAAATGAATAAAACCTACATTGTTTGGTAGATTATATTCAATTATCAAGTTTAATTTGCCAAAACAAATTCTGCAAGATTTTGAGTTTTTAGTTATTAAATTTGAAGAAATGAATTTTAATTTAAAATTTTATTATTTTTTATCATCAACGTGGAAAGGTGGGAAAACATAGATAAATAGTAACACAAATCACATAGTTTTACATGTCATATTTCAATAAGTCAAATGACATATACGTAAATATTTTATTTTAAAAATTAATTAATTTAGTTTTTAAAATAAATTTAGTTTTCCCGCGTTTTGTAGTTTTCTATTTGTATATATACTTTTTATATATTTAAAATTTTGTATATACATATTATATTGAAAAGTAAGATTAATATAATTTACCTTTAAATAGTTTATTGGTAGAATAAATAAAATTTGAATTAAAAAAATAATAAAATGTTTATATAAACAAATATAAATGTATCATAACCTTAAATAGAAATGTCAAATATAATACGAATTGAGTTACTCGTGTTTAGACGCTAAAAGCGGCAAAATAATTGTTGTTTTTTTCCGTATTCTATGATTTTTTGTTTATGTAATAATTTTACATTTTTAAAATTTTGTTTATATTGAAAAGTAACATTAATATAATTTATCTTTAATGAATATATTGGCAGAATGAATATTTAAAAATTAAAAAAAGTGTCAAAAAGTTTATATAAATAAATATAAATGTATCATAACCCTAAATAGAAATGTCAAAATAAACGCTCCAACAAAAATTGACAGGCTCGTGGCCTTGTTTTTGACGCTGCTAAAATACGCTCCAGCGTGACGCTACAAGCGGCGCGTTTGTTTCGTGGCCCAGCGGTTAGTGTGCCAAACTACTCGCGATTTATTCGTCTAGGATCTAACACACTTTTCACCTAGTTTTAAAGATTAATACTGTCCGGCGTCTAAAAACATCATATTTTTTTGAGTAATTAGTCCCTTTTGTAAAATTCATCGGGTTTTATTTTTTTTCGTAATTGATCCTCAACAAATCCAATTTTGTGCGCAAAGTGAAATTTGTCTCCTTTCAAATTTGATAAGATAATAAGGCGTAAAACCAGTCGTTTAGATATAGAAGACAAGCATCGTCTTCAAGATACGATTCACTCTCTCCGTAGATTTGCCTGGGAGTAGTATTCCGCATTGTAACGGCATTGCCACTATACGTGGCCCAAGCAGAAGAACGTCGTAAAATAAATAGACCTTGTTATCCAGTTTTTTGACAACCTCTTTAGGTATAGCTTTTCTTAAAGTAAAAAACAAGAAATATAAACTAATCCGACACGACAAAAATATATATATTCATCTTATTCTATTCCTTTAGCCTCTATTCACTCACTCCTGAGTATTGGCCTCTTTCTTATTTTTCTATTTCTCTGTTTTGGGTGATTTGGTGCCACTTTTTGCCCGTAGTTTGTTTGATGTCAAGCCAACGCTGTTGAGGTCTTTTAACACTCTGCTTAGTTAGTCTTGGTCGACATTTCACAATGCGCATTGACCACTTATCAGGGTTTTGTCTTGCTACGTGTCTAATCTATTGCCACTTTAGTTCCGCTAGACGCTCGACAATATCTTTACTCTACTTTTGTTCGAGCTTTTATTTCGATATTACGTTTTTTGTCTCGTAAGCTCATTTTGAGCATAGATCTTACCTTTGCTCTTTGTGATGTTTGTAGGCATTCTGCGTTTTGTTTGGTTAGAGTTGCGGTTTCCAGACCGTAGGTGGCTACAGGTAAGACATAATCATAATATATTGTTCTTTTAAAGTTGATAGGTACTGTATTACTTTTAAAGATATGTTTTCGTATGCTGCCGAGTTCAGACGCACAATTCTAGTAATTTTGGCAGACCGTTTTCCTTGTTCTACGTGACGTAATGTTGAGCATACATATTACCGGAGATTAATCGACATAATAGGCTTACCAAATCAGCACATATAATTTGCCATGGACGAAAAACTTTAAGTTGGGACAGCATGAAACTCAAAAGCTTTTTGGCAACACCCTTTATCGCAACGTTTTCCATATCGAGTCACGTTACATCTTAACTTAAGCTAGAAGTACCAGTAAGATATTCTATAAAAAGTTTTGTAATCCCCAACGTGGCATGTGGTTGGTACATCCATTCCTTCTTAAGAACTACTATTATCGTAAATGGCCGGATAGGTAAGCTTCACATGCTTATACAATACACAGCCTTCCACCCGCCAATCGGAGTAATGCAATGGGTTTTATTTTACCTTTTGTATCATCTGAAGATACTATTTGTCTGCAGTCTCTGACACCACAATTTCCTCACACTTTAGAACACCCATGATAACTTTCTCCGTCAACGGATGACGGTAAAATTAAATTGTTGAAGTCTCACAACCCAACGAAAAGGTCAGCTTTGGGGTTAGTTTAAGTTGTTCAACCACACAAGCGAGTAGTGATTGGTTATTACCAAAAAAGCTAAATTTTCTAAACAAAGCCGTAATTTTTCAATGGCTCAAATCAGTGCTTCACATTCATGCTCTGTAGTATCATAATTCTTTTTACATGAGTTCAAGGTGCGGCTAAGGTAAATAATTACTTTTTTACCATTCGGATATTCTTAGTTTAACAGTGCCCTAATACCATAATCATTTGTATCGGTTTGCAGAACAAACGGACAGCAAAAAATAAGGGCAGTCACCACGTTATTAAAAGTTTTCTTACAATCTTCCAACCAAAGAAATTTTTGGTGTTTTTTTAACAACGTAAAACAAGTTCAAGTCTTTGGCTAAGGGCACTTGCTAATAGGCTGACTTGATGTCCAGTGACGAGAGATAATTAACCCGTCCCAAACAATCCAGAATATCCAAGATGCTTGGCAAATAAACACAAAATCAAAACGACCCGTCCTTTTTAGGTATAAGAAGCACCATAAAATACCATGGAGAATTTGACTTTTTTACCACGCCTGCTGCCAACATTTTATTTAACTTGCGGTATGTTTCTGAACATGAAGAAATACCGGATATATAATTTTAAAATAGTAACAATAATATTAAAATTATTACAATTTATACTTAATCTAATTAAATAAAAATCTGAACGTTACACCATACAAGCTTGTTTGTGGAATCTATGGGGCGCCAATACCAACGCGGTGTGCGACTCTTATTAAATTGGTAGACACAACACCGATACAAATCAGACCGTATGCGTGCAACAACAAAAAAAAAGCATTGATATACAAGCCACATGCTAGCCAAAGGTGTCATTGAACCCGTCGTCATTATCAAAAAGAAGGACGGTAAGTCGAGCTTCATAAGCTGATGGCTAAAGTATTGGCGAGATAGATTGAAACGTTTGTGCTTGTGTATATTTTGACATTATTGTGTATTCTACCAACTATCAGGATCACATGGGACATCTCAGGCGTGTAATGGAACCCTTGCAAGAGTACAGTCTAAGTTGCAACCAGGAGAAGTGCAACTTTAGTCAAACAAAGATTGAGTATAAAGGGCTCAAAATAACCGCCCAAGGAAACAAGCCTTTAGTGCATCACTTTCGGTTTATCAGCGACCACCCCTGGCCCACAACCCGAAAACAGCTTTGTAGCTTTATGGGCATTTGCACGTGGCTCCGGAAATACGTGGTCAACTTTGCAAAGACAGCCGCCCCTCTTACGGACTTGCTCCCATATGGGAATTTCGATGGGACAAGATGGCCGAACTAGCCATCATCTTAGACCTGGTCTATAGTTTGTCTTTTAAACTAATGCAAGTAAGGTAGGCATGGGAGCGGATCAGAAAAAAGAAGACAGGAAGCGTATTATTAGCTACGCCAGCTCGAGGTTCATTCCAACAAACAAGAGTACTACGCCATCACGTGGGCGATTAAAATATATCCAGTCTACCTAGATTGTCGGTTTCACTTAAAAACAGACAACTGAGCCTTAGTATGATTATCTGGCACACGGGACACGACCTCCAAATTCATGAGGTAGTTCTTGCTCCCTGCCGAATTCACCTTTGACATACGGCATACACCCGGAACCAAAGACCATCCGCCAGATGCACTATCGCGAGCAGCAAAGCTAACAATCTGGATCGACTGGTATCTTTCGACGCCAAGGGCCCACCTGTCAGCATAGAGGAGCTATATCACCGACTATTACGGCCGAACCAAGGCCGCAAACGAGTCATTGCACTTCAAGCCTTGGGGGTACAAACTCCGCCACCGCCGTAAAAAAGTCCCAAACTAAATTCCTGCAAATACGTAATATCCTTTCCAAATTACGCCAACAGTTGGTTTTACAGTCTCATCCCGACAGCTGCCCTTGCAAACATATTGCCGAGGATTACGTAGGTCCAATAGACACTACCCGTACGGTAAACCGGTGCATACTGACAGTCATGGCTCAAAGCTCCGTCCAACATATTGAAAACAACCATAACCCTGGACGCATTACCCAGGGCCTCCAAAAACATAGTAAAAACATCATTCTCTAGAGCAATTTATCGACTCTAGTACCCAGAACACCGCTATCCAGGCGTTTACAGCAGGGCAACATTTGCCATGCACACTGACATCTTTATGATGACCACCTCTACACCGACGACTAGACCGGAGAGATTCATCATGCTCTCCGGCACCGATACACCGGCTGGCACGCCACCGGGTATCCACAATCACTCTGCGGTATTGCGCCCGATTTCTGGGGCAATCCACCATAGAGTGGAAAGATTAGAGGAAGTCGTAGTTCACACACCACCATCTTCTGCTACACTTCAGAAGAAAGCGCGAACACCTGGGTTTCACCTACGCAGTATTGCTCCAAACCAGGTAGCGCTAGACTTTCGGATACGTGACGAACACCCCACGTATCCCGTAGCTCTAAACCCCGGGAGCCTACCAGCGGGTTACCAAACTTTGTAACACACAAATCCATACTATTAGTATGACAGGCGCAGATGTCAATCAGTACATCTTGCCTACTCAGCCGCGCTTCCACCATTATGGGAAGCATTGTCGGTGACACCTGTGATACCGCTTAAAAACGGAACAATACGGACCAATCAAGAAGCAGAATAACGGTATAAATATCAAGCTATTACGCTGCACAAATCAGAAACTGAAATCTCCTAAATCCTAATCTTGAAACGGAAGATACATGAGCCGAAAGGTTTATAAGTATTCAACACAGAGTGGGGTTACGTCGGTATGCACTTTTTCCCTCTCAAACCATCAAAAAAAGCACAAATTAGTAAGACTCTAGATTTCAAAGTGACAAAATTGAATCGGCTATTTTTATTCAAAACCGTTTACAATGATTTGCCACTACTACAACTACCTGAACAACACAATGACTCCCGCGCTATGCCCATTGACTTCTCAACGATGACAACTTCTACACCGACGACTGCACCCGGAATATTCACTATGCTCCCCGGCACCAACCTTTGCAACGACCATGGACCAAACGAGTATGAATCCGACGCCGGCATCAACTTGCATATACTGCCACCGACTAACAGCTTATTTTTGTTATGCAACTATTTTATCCATCTTCTGTTTTTTTTTTTTTAATTAGCAAATCTGACACTAACTTTAATTACTTTGATTTCAAAAAATCCCGCAAATAAATGACATGGTACAACCCAAAATATAATTTCACGTTCAATATTAGTCAATTTAACGTAAGTTACTGGCCTATTAAGCCCTTTTATTAAGAACTCAATAAAAAAACAATCAAAAATCATTAGTTTTCTAAATTATTTTATTCTTTAACGCAACAAAACCTGCAGCTACATTTTAATTAAATATATAATAAAAATTATATCTTTTTAAACAAAGGTTAATTACTCCATCCCCTAGTGGTAAAAATAAAAAAAAGGTGATATAAGTAATTTAATCATGAAAAAAATTACTTAGTATAAATGAAAATTATTTATTCATAACTATATTAAGTAATATTAGTTTCATTTTTATTGCGGTCAGTATGGTGAAGGCTACAGTTGAGTTAAAATGAATATGAAATATTTTGCTTTATTGATTATTATTGGTTACCACAAGCTTTATGTTTAATTAATAAACCAGTAAGTATTTATTTTAATTAGATTAGTAACGTAATGATAGAGTAAAAAGTAAAAAACTAATAATTTTGAAATGCAAAAATTATTGTTTTAAAATATTTTTGAAACCTAACGCTAGTGCGCAAATTGTCACTGTGTAAATTAAATTAAAACTTAAGACCCACTCTAACTACTAACGAACGTCACAGCTACTGAGAGACTGACGCTATATGAACAGGCACCAGCAGCTACCCGGTGTGGTCATTATTTTTCCGCAGTACTACAGTAGCTTGCGCCATTTGTACCTCCCATCGTGTAATCTAAGTGGTTCATCCTTTGTCCTGCACATCATTTCTAGGAAATGTCTAATGATACGGGATGCCGAAGCAGAGGATCGGTCAGCCCAATTTTCCGGTTTTATGGGTATTGTTTTAGTTGCTTTATTGTGGTGTATTTAAATGACAAAAAAATTCTTTGTTAATTTTTTTATAGAAAAAAAGATGATGTTTCTACCGTGCTAGAAAAAGGTATAGCAATTTAAATTATGTTCTCAACATTGAGCAATTATGTCATAAATAATTTATTATTTTTAACATAATATAAATTAGTTTAATATGTTCTCAAATTTCATAAACGTTATATAATGTTTCCTCCAATTTAAATCAAACATCAAAAGTCACTTTGTCACAAGAGAAGGTCGTGATTCAATCTCTTGAGTAAGAACACTTGGGTGGGTAGGTAGGCCACTCTAGAGCATGACAACGAATTAGTAATTTGGATTGGAGTTGACATTTTTCGTTTGAAGTTATGTGGTGTCACTTTTGGACGTCAGTTTTTGCCAGATTACATTTTTGTCAATTATAACTTTTTGACAATTGTCACTTTTATGTATTACTTGTGGACGTCACTTTTTACAGCTGTCACTTGATTGAGTGTTGTAAAATTTGGCATTTTACTTATGCGCGTCTCTTTTTGACAATTCTATCATTTGACTTCATTTTTTGAGGTTTGGGTAGGTTATTTTTGAACAGATAGTTAGCAGTTGTCATTTTTAACTGTTATCACTCTATAAGATGTAACTTATTGATAAAAATCATTACTTAATGATATCACTTTTTGACAGAAGTCACTTTTGCATAATTTATTAGATGTCATTTATTGACATCACATAATAACTTTATTTTATTTATTCATGCAATTTCTAAGTCGTTTTTGAAAGTTGTGACTTAATTTTAAAAAAACTTTTTGACAGATTGACAGTGCATTTCAATTAATGATTTTACTGTTGTCAATATAGGATGCCACTTTTTGTTAGGTTATATAATATTACTATTGAACATCACTTGTGGATGATGTCACTTTTTGGCAGATTTTTTTTATATAACCTAAAATTAAAATGGTGACTCACAGGACTCAAGCCGAAAAAAAAAGAAAAACGCAATCCGTCACACACTTCAATAACTTCACTTCTGGTATACAGTCGCCGGAAAAATCTTGTAAATCTTTGTGCAGTGCCAGCTTCGAAAACTAACATCCTCACGGTAAACAAGGAAAAGCCACCTGCAATTTATATCACAAAGAAAGATAATTATTCAAGCCGATTCTACGCCAATAAGATTCTAATTCATCGTGCAATTGACACGAAGCAGAGAATCAAACTGATTCCTAGTTCTATAGATATTTTCCATAGAGCCATTGGTTACATAGATGAAGAAAGGATACATCACTTTTCGTATCAGACTGAAGCAGAAAATACCAAAGTGGTCCTGAGGGGTATCGCCGACTTTTACGGTCGATAATGTTACGGACCACTTGCCATTAAGGTTTTGAATGCAACATTCCTTTTGTTTGTGTAAAATGCGCAAGGTCTCATTCTTCAAGCTAATGTTCAAGGAAGAACTCACTCCTCTTAAGTGTGCCCTATATCAGGACGTTCATACTGCCACAGCACAGAGACGTAAAACTGAGATCTTTTTCAAACAAGCGACTAACAACTTGAAAATTCTTACGCCCTCAACTGTTAAATTCGAAGCAAATTTGATTGCAATTAATGTTCCTGGCTTTGGACTGAAGAGGAGACTTAAACTCTAAGCATTCAGTTTGCCACAGCACAATGGTAAAGACAAAGTACTTTTGAAGTATACCGCGGCCTAGACTGTACTATTGCCATTCTATCATTATTTCCTAAAGCACTCTGAAGACGTACTTGGTATTGACCTAAGCCCAGACCATAACCCAGTATTCTTAAATCTCTATGGAAGATGTTAGGAGAGGGCTAAGTCGTTTTACACCACTGACTGGTTTTTGTTTTCACATATCTTAGAAGAAATTGGAACAAATCGATTGGGTCTTTATAGGGAGACTAGAGAGCTTATCCTATCTCAAAATCTATCCAGATTTAAGTGATAATGGTAACCCAACAGACTAAACCAAGCTAAACCGGCTCAATGGTGATGTAAAGAAAGCAATCAGAGTGCACAAGAATCAGTACACCGTACACCGTTTCCTTTCATGCAAGCTAATAATGGTCTGAAATACACTTTGAAAGGCAAAGCTAAAGCATTTGCTGACAGCCATGAGCTCTAATTTACGCTAGTCTAGATATACTCCTAAAACGTCTTGGATTCGATCCGAGATTAATAAAACTAATTGCTTCCCACTTTAAAGGAAAGACATAAGCCGTAAAGCTGTATGGACACGTGTCTCTAAATTCTGATTATAAATTTGGTTAACATTTTTATACAAAAATTTGGTATCCATAATAAAGAAATTATAAAACAATTACACTTTGCCTCAATTTGTTCTTAAAGCCATACAATCTAAAGTTACATATACATATATTTAATATTAATGAAATAAAACGACAACTAAGTTTTTACAACAAATACTTTATTGATATAAATATATATTACTAAAGAAATATAAATCAATACAAACAAAAGTTTACGACTCATGTTTCATTAATACATATTTCTTTAGTAATATAAATTTATATCAATAAATTATTTGTGTTAAAAACTTAGTTATCGTTTTAATTCGTCATTATTATGGATTACCACATAGTAAAAGTCGCAACAACCATCTTTTGTTATTTAATTGTATTGCATCTCATTGTAAATATGTAAATTTAATTTTACATCAAATATTTTTATTTACTTGTATTACTATATTGTAGCATCAATTAAATTCACCAAAGTGTGATGAACAATAAGCAAGCATACTTAATCTAAAGAATATTTGTAAATTGATTAGAACCGATAAAATTATTTTTAATTAAAAGATGTTATTATTATTTTTTACTATATATAAGTTATTAATTATAACAAGTTTGCTTTTTAGTTTAATTTTCTATCCGTCTAGTTATCTTATTGTTATTGGAGAAAGAAAGCGACATTAAAGAATTTCGACCTCGTTTAGATTGTAGCTGCATCAAAAAGTACAAACATTTATTTGTTAAAATAGTATTATTATCATTTTGGAAAATACTAAATTAACTAAATACACAATGAAAGTTTAAAAACGTTGTTTATTGTTTGTATCAATGCTGTGTTTTTATACGCAACCACGTATGCATGCAATCTGTATGTGTAGTTGCATATATCGCAACACTGGTTGCAATAATTAATAATAAAATAAAATTGTTTTATATTCAAATTAATCTAAACGCAATATTATGCATTTTTAATAATAAGAGGGAAGTGTCAAACCAAAGTTTAATAAAAATATACTCCAAAGCACTCAACTAGAATAATTTCTAGTATTATTATATTAGCCTTAAAGATGCAATAACATTAATTAGAAAAATATCTTGTTTTTATAAAAAATAGCTTGTTCTACTTTTTGTGCAGTGTAGTGTAGTATGACAGTAGACATAAAGTAATACAAACTATTTTTTTGCAACTGTTGTGTTCTTTTATTAAAATAATGTAGATACTTGATACATACTAGCTTACTTAGCTCTTACGACTAATTCTAACATAATACTGAATTACTAACAGTGCATAATATATAGTCGGCGGAAGAAAGGTTTATTATTAATATTATTATTATTAATATTACTACTAATATTTCGTCATCGAAATGGCGAGTGATAGTAGCGGAAATTCTAAAATGTGTGTATTTAAAATTAAACGCAACGATATTACAACCAAATACTTTGGTTTATGTGATGGGTTAGTCAGGTTAGTGCATGGGCAGTGTACGGGCCTTAAGGGTCCTTTACCAATTTCCAGCTGATCACTGTAGAGAGAGACTGTAAAGTTTAAACGGGGATACAAGATACGAATTTCACTACTTGACGTACAGTGTGCGTACAGCCGACGTGTGTTCTTGTGGGATAGATCTCGTGCGCTCTTATTGGTCATTGAGCTATAAAACTCACAATCGCCCTCGTAGCCGGCTACACTGAAATTGTAATTGTTAGAATTTCAATCGGACTTTTTCAACAATAATGTTTATTTGGAAATATTAAAAATATAACTGTATTAATTTTGACTACAAAATTATTACTGCCAATCGAACCCTCTTCACATATTTAAAATTATACTTTGTTTTATATTAGCAGAGAGTAATAGTAAAGTATCGGCATAAAAAAACGTTTTTATCTTATTCACAATACTACTAGATTATACAAAACGATACTTTTTTATTTTATTAAATGTTTTTTAATAATTTAACGATTTAAAAACTCATATTACATGTTCTGACGAAGCCACAAACTCGTGGCGAAATATTATAATATAAACTTTGTAATCAAATGTTTTTATTAAAATCTTTGCCGTATAAATAAATAAATAATTTATAATTAATTTAAATTATTAATCATTAACTTATCTATCTAATTATACATAAACAACAATAACAGTCTGTAAAATGCACAAATGATCATCAATTTAATTGTAGATTGGAAAATTGAGATCATATTGTTCAATATAATCGACGCAAAAAAATGTACGCATTAGCAGTTTTAACAAAATAGTTGGGTTATATTACAAATGTTATGCATTATTTATAAAGAAAAACTGATTCTTAATCTTAAATTTTCAATCTACTGTAAAATTGATAATCATTTGTAAATTTTACAGGCTTTTAAAGTTTTATCTATAATTATATATTATGTATATACAGGGTATTTCCTAACTGGAAGCAAAAAATAAAACTTTGGTACATTTTTTAATTTTAAACAGAAAATCTAAATTACTTTTTTGTCTATCTCGCTTTGTTTCCAAAATAATAAAATAATACACATTATTTAGAAAACTTTTTATTCAGCAAAAAAAACAAACAAAATAACATTACTTTAACAAGTGTGCGTTGATGCAAGCTTTTTGTCAAAATTCTTTTCTTTGAAAAAAATGCTGTTTAACAATGGAGAATACGCAGATATAATTTTTGTTTACGAATTCTGTACTGGTAGTATCCTAGCTGCAAGTTGCAAACATCAATTAAGATTTCCTTACAGAATGCAACCTTCTCATCGCGTATTTTCAGACTCATTTCAAAGGTTCCGTGAATTTGGAATTAGAAATCGCTGTAGTGGAGGTCCACATGAACAGCACTCCGTGGCAGAAGAAGAACAAATAGTTGACGCAGTTTTTGATAAATAGGGTCAGCGTTAGGCAACTTTCCGCCCGTTCACAACTATCTAAAAACTTTGTCTGAAAAACCTTATATCTTAAATAAGAAAATTCTTCACCCATATTACCTACAACCAGGCGACGCAGCACCGCGACTTGCATTTTTCAACGGCTTCTTAAACAACATCAACAAGAAAAAAAAATAAAGATCCTAACTTCATTAATTCAATATTGTGGAGCAATAAATCTATATTCACGAGAGATGACATTAACAATATACATTAGGTCATTAAGAAATCCGTACGCAGTTAGGGTACAAGCATACCAATAAAGAATTTCGGTTAACACATGTTATAGGGTTTTTAATGAGGAACTATTGTTAATTCAAATCTTACCACCTCGTTTAAATGCTGATTTATAAGCAGAATATCTCAAAAATCAGAAGAAAAATTTGCTGGATAACAATGTAACTTTATCCTTACGTAACAAAATGTACCAGCACGAAGGAACACTGCCCCATGTTGTGTGATACGTAGTTGAATAGCTCAACGATAAGTGGATTGGTAGAAGAGGTCCAGTAAACTGGCCTGCAAAATTTTATGATCTAAATCTATTAGACTGTGTGGGGACACATTAAACAATTGGCTTATGCGGAGCAAATAAACAACGTGGAGCAGCTACAAAAGATAATTGCAAATTCTGCATTGCACATTCAAAACACAATAGATTTTGAAGCAGTTTATTATTTTCTTTTAGTGCGTTGTCAATCTTGCATCCACGCTTATTGTAGCCATGTTGAGAACATATTAAAGAAATATTATTTGTTGTTTTCTAATGAATGTGTATTTTTTTATTATCTCGAAAACGAAGCGAGATAGCTAAAAAGGTTATTTAGATTTTTCGTTTGAAATTTAAAATATACCTAAAGTTTGGTTTTTTGCCTTCACTTAGGAAACACCCTGTATAATTTAAGATATAATCATATACAGTGTCACACGGGCATTATACACAGATTATAATAAAGGTATAAAATTAATTAAAAAAATATAAAAACAAAAAAAAAACTAAAAAAAATCTGATATATAAATATACCTTACACTTTTTTTTCGACATTTTTTTGCAAATAAATTTTCTTAACTTTAACTATGACTAGTGGGCTTTGTGTACTATTGCGTAGTATATATGTTTTGCATTAAAAGATAAAGCTGCTGCTTTGCACCGTGTATGGTATACACCTTTTAATAAAAAGTTTGTTTGCTTCCTACCTATAAATTTGTATTATAACATTTGGCATTATTATTGGTCATGTTCAAAATCAAGGTCTGTGAATTGTGCGTTAGTTTATAAATACACGTCAAAATATCTTAAAAAATACCACATAGTTTCATTTCTGGTACCAAGTTTTTTTCCCCAGTTTTTAAAGCATTTCAAAATAATTTAATCAATTGCTATGATCTCCTAACATGTGATTTGAGTTGTTCAATTTATCACTTGACAAATTTGATATTTTTTTATTTAAATCAATATCTTCTCTGCCCACGCGCGTTAGTTCACCCACCCTCTTAGGCTCAGTTTTCAAATTATTCTTATGGAGATATTTTCAAGGTGTCATTAATTGTTTTGGTTCACTGTACTAATGCTCTGGGCAAGAGTAGTCTATAAAATATTAAGTGTCCACTAGGGTTTTATTATGACACTGAAACACTCGCGACACGGTCTAGTTTGAAATCGTTCTATGTTTTTCAGGCTTCTGTACACTGTCGTGGCACATGTTATTCAGTACAACTTTTTGCGAATTAGGGCATAAAGTACTATGCAGAAGTGTTACATTGCGCGATATTTACCAAAGATATTGATCAAAGTAAGTTGCTCTTCTTAGTCTTTACGTGCTTGTTTACCAAGTGCAGGTGTGTCGGTTTCAGGATGTCCTACCTGCCAAAGTTGTTTTTTTTTTGTTGTGATAGACGGCAATAACGGTGTTGGTGAGCTGTGCATGGGCTGCTCACAAACGATTTTTTTCTATTTTTTCATGTCTTGTATAATGCCAGATATATGTTTGTCAGGTAGATACAAACAGATATCTGGCAAACCGGTGGCGCCGCATATGCTCCGGTCTGGTTCATTTTGTGTTGCTATAGATATGTCTGGGGTTTGACCGGAGTATATGTCTGGAAATGTCCCAAAACTGTTTGAGTTTGTTGACTGAAGTCCCATCTGTTTAGACAACACGGTATCGACTTAATGGGACAGTGTTGTTGTGGTCATCCAAATGACTAGTTGGTCTGCTATCCTTCCTCAAGGATGGCTGCAAGTTGTTGTTTTTCTTTTAAGCGTCTGTCGCCGGGTTTTTCTCTTCTCGAGTTGTTTGCTGGGTCGTGAAGATGCACTTCTTTGTCTCACCTTGGTTGCCATTTGTTACTAGCCGAGCACACGCAGATAATATTGCACACCGCAACTCAGTACCGCAAACAAAGAATTGATATTATGTAAGAACATTTCTAGAACAATCCCGAAAGCCTTCTTTGCTAAACACTTTTGACCTTGGAAAACACAAATCTTTCCTTAAGGACAAACACGGCCGCACCCTTATTACCCGCGGGTGCTCAACCGGTAACATATGACGTAATCATAGGTTCCTGGATTCATATAAAAATTGTCATATTACTCTTTACCAAGCCGACAAGAGTTTATCCCAATTCATCGTAGACCTTTTTTTGCTGTATGTGAAGCACTACGTTGGTTTCCAATTAGTAAAGTGTGGAAGGCAGAACGTTATGTCTGTTCTACTTACTTTATTTGAGTAATACTGTGGTTGCGTTTGTACATAGTGATTGAATATCTTCTACTACAATGTGATAATGAACTGTACTAATTTTAGTTTTTGTCATTTTTAATACTTTGGTCAAGTTCCAAAACAAATGTTAGCCAAGTCGCAAACCCAAATGATGTTAAAGTGAATTCTAATAATAATAAATAAATTGTTATATTTAATATACAACAAATTTTAATTTTTATTAGATTTTGATAAACTAGTTAAGTTTTAAACTTATAACCTAAAATTAACAAAAAATATATTCTTAAAGTGTAAGTTAAACTTAGAAGTTGCATAACTTTTTTTACTATTGGCTAAAAATAACACAATTCACATTTTTGTTTGTTTTAAAAACTGATAAAACTGATAAAAAAAAACAATTTTAGAATGTTTTAAAAATTTAAAAAAATATCATTTAACACATTAGCATGCTAGCGTTAAGCATTAAATAATATATATAATTTCAAAATAAATAAAACAAATGCATTATTTGTATTGCAATGAATAAACAATTGCCTGCAACCATAGCAAACTATAATCAAAACAAAAATAAAAATCTATATTTTAAGTAAACAATTCGTGGTTTTTAAAATTAAATAATATACACAGAAATCATTATTTAGTTTGTTGGTGTCGATCTAAGCTTGTAGAGTATATAATGATACTATAAATAGTAAGTTAAATTTTTTGTAATAATTGTTGGCGTATTTATTAGCTCGTCATACTTTTTGGGATTGTTTATTATTTTAATAATCTTTGTTCTCTAGCATTATCTCTAATAAGTTGTTCATTTCTAGGTTTAAAGGACTTGTTTCAATTAAGGATCGTGTGGATGACGGAATCTTTGCTTCCGCAGTGTATGCATGCATCGGAGTTCTTTTTGTTTTGAACCTATTCAGGTAAGCTCTAAAGCAGCATAATTTACTTCTCTATGTTCCTGTTCAGTCATGTTTATAGGTTGTTTATAATTTACTTTGTCTAAGCTGCTCTGTTGTTGTCTTATGACCATCTTCCATTAAACTTTTCTAAATTCCGACAAGTTTTTGTATATGCACGGTCTCGCTTCTCAGTGAAGATATAAATTTGCTGTTGTTTGTGCTGCTTTCAGTGATAGCCTCCCGTATGCTCTTATATGCGGATCACCACACCTTTTCTTAATATTCTTTTTAGGATAACCCGTTATGATTTATTTTTCAGAGCCTCTTTCCAGATTGGTGCTGTGTATAGCAGCACATGACTCACTTTTTGCTGCAACCTTGGACTCTATACATTCGTCATTATCGCTGACAATGCTATTGTTGTTTTTTGGCTTTTGCAATCGTTCTTTTTAGGTGTTTTTTAGGGTTATTGTTTCTACAATTTTATTGATTAGTCCTCTACGTTGAAGATTACTTCTTTTAGTTGTTGACCAGTATATAAATTACTGCTTTAGTTTTCTCAGCAGCTGCAGTCCCTTGTCTTTTCTTTTTTAGCTTCTATGATTTTTCTGGCTACTGCATTAATTGTTTCTTCTATCTCTTCCTGAGTCCTACCTATTATTAATATCCCTGTGTTGTCCGCAAATACTATTATTTCAACGCATGTTTGCGTTGTATAGAATGTTTAAGAAGGTTGGTCCCAGCACCGAATCTTGCAGTACCCCGTTACATTAATTATCTTAACATTCGCGACTGTGATAAGCCTGTCTTTCAGATAATTGTTTATTATTTTTATTAGATAGTCGTTGAATGGGAGACCTGTCGGTCTGGGTAATGACTCAGTCACTGCTTCCCGGTTCTCTGGACATAAAACTGTAATTAGTACCGCGGGGTCGGTCTGAAAAGATCAATCTCGGCTGTGACTTAAAGAGGTCTTAATTTTCTTATGTTGAGGATGTTAAACGACGGCTGGAGTAAGTGGTCCGATCAAACTGTTGTGGATGCACTTAGTTGCTTCTCTTGGGACTGTTCTCGTGGTTAATCTGGCAATCTCTGCCAAGCTAGTCGGTTAGGTAAGGGCAGTGGTCTAAGTCCGTCGTTGGCAGAAGTGCTGCACGGCTCGGTGTCAGCGGCTGTCTCAGACTTTCTTCGTAACGTAACCTCTTGCCAGTTACCATGTTGCTGCTTTGACGTCTGGGCTCAGAAAAAGATCTGCAAAGAAGTTTTACCGACTGGCTGTCCTGACGGCGTCCGGTCCCGTCGGCAACGCCCCAAAGGCAAGGTCGTGCTCCGGCCAAGGGGTTTCCGCCCGCAAGCGGTTCACCGTCTCGGACTGTGTTTTGCCAGGCGTGATGTCTGGCCGGGGCTTGTGTGACCTGCCGCGCTGGATTTTCGGGCGATAAGCCGTCTGGCGTATTCCACCGGGTATTGGGTTCGTCTGTGTAACCTCGCGGAAGGGGTTCTCGCGTGAGAGGATACCGGGGGCCGCATGTGTTTGCGTTTCCGGCGTGACGTGCAATAACGCCGGGAAGGCCCTTGTCTGATCCATTGTGTTGTAAATTGTCCGGTCGATTTCCCCTAAGATTAGGAATTTCCAAAGTTGGTTTCACCCAGGGTGTGCTTTAGGAAGCGGCGTTGTTTCACTTCTTCGGCGTGGGGAAGTGGCGCTGTTGACAGTGTATGTAATAATATTTGCCCCAATAGCCGTTGCGTCAGCAGAAGACATGGCTGAAAGTCTTGGAGGTATCCAGGGTCAAGCGGTGGTCGTCAACAGGTCTTTATTTCTGGTTCTGGTAATGTCGGATTCCTCCGTGTTCACTACAGAGTTCATTTCACTACAGAGTTCATTTCATTACACTCACCATCACTAGTGGTTTGCACTTCAGGTGGCTTGACTTGTAGTGAAAGGTTTCCTGACTTCCGTTACCTAGAATTTTTGTTCCGTTGCCGTTGTGGATTCTACCGACTGACTGACTTTTGCGGAAAAAAATTCGCTCCTTTTTTGCAATTGTGTGGCCATCCGTAGGCTCCGCTCAATGGTCGGTGCTGAATGGCTGCACCGGGGACCAATGGAAAGCCTACGTTAGTATCAGAAAAACGTTACTAAAAGGACGAGCGCGCGGACCGCATGCGAAACGCCACTTGAAAAAGCCCCGTAATTGAAAAAAATCTTTTTTCCTCTGGGACGCCTCCAGGCCGGTAACAGAGTTTAAAAGCATTTTTATATTTAGGGTGATCAAGACGGAAAACTTCTTGTGTTTGTAAGCATAACTTTTGATTTTCCGGATCTTTTTTAATTGCGTGCATTGTGTTCACAGTCAATTTTTTTTTTAAGAAAGCCATACTAGTTGACTGCCAACATGATCTGCTTTTATAGCCTCATTTTCAGCAATTGCTCCAGCAGTTTCCTTCTATCGTCTAGGACGCAGATTATTCATATAAGTTTGCTTGCTGGTTCTCTATTTCCGTGACTTCTTCAGTAGTACGAACTTGGTACGCTTTCAAATTTTTAGGAATAAACCATTAACTAGATATTGGTACAGCACCGTCAGCGTTTCTTCTAGGCAGTTTCCACCAGTTTTGATAGAATCCTGTCCGGTCCCGGTGCTTTCTTGCTCTTAATTTTTGAGGGGATTGATGATTCGTTGACTAATGTGGTCTGTCTTGTTTCTATGCTATCCTTGGGCAAAGTTGCCAAGTTATCTGAATTTGTCAATTTCTCGACACATGTTTTTCCAGGCTTTTCTTTTTTTTTTAATTTGTACTTTCAGCGCGCTCTCTTTAGCCGTTTTCCCGGTTGGCGCTGGTCGACTCTCTTTTGGCCGCCAAGAATTTCTTTCTCTTGTCTGTTATTTCATCGCTTTACCAATAGACCTGTTTCTTTAACCCAGTTTTTTATTTTTATTTTAGATTGCGCCATCTGTTGATACTTTAAAGTATATGTTTTGGTGCGGACTAAGGTTGACGCTGATCGTTCATTCCAGTGTACGGTGTGTTGCGGTTTTGGTGAGTAGTGTTATATTTATTTAAATTTTCCTCCAATTATAACTCAGTTCGTTTGTTTCTTCACGCTTTGGTCTTGTTTGTGAAGTATGTCTCAAATTAATTTTGTTCTATGTTCGGCAATACGTAGCAGGAGTATACTGTGATATTCTGCGTAGACAAAACTTGCACATGACTTGATTTGTAAGTTTGGGTTAATTACTATCAGCGGTAGAGCTAGGATTTTTGGGCCCTACCGCAAAATATTGAAAATTTTGTCGTTTATTTAACCTTTATTTTGTAAATTCTGATGGGGGGGCAGGTTTTGAAATAAATGTTGGGGGGACCTTTGCTGCTTCTAGATAACTCCGGCCTTGATTACTATGATTTTTGCGTCTTTGTTTAATCTGTGTACCTAAGGCCAAATGCGTGGCATTTAAAGCATCTCATTGGCTAGATTCAGGTTTCAAGTTTCCCTCTTCTTAACAATTTTATGCATTCCTCAATAAGTAGAGTCACCACCGCACTTGAAGCCTCTGCTGTTAGTTCGCTTAGACCAGGGGTGGCCAACTTCTTTATATATATGATCGACTATTTTTCTTAAAAATGTGTCGCGATCTACCTACTAAAGTCTTGATATATATATATATATATATATATATATATATATATATATATATATAACACTTTAAACATGCGGCTGGTGTACTAATGAGTAATGACGGGGAAGGAGGTATTAAACTAACATAATATATATTTAATAATATTTATTAATTGAAAAGTAATCATTTTATTTTTAAGTTTTATTATTAATGAGAAGTCTGTGTCTGCATGTTTCCAGCCAAGCGTTCAAAATTTGGTGTGTATCCAGATATAGATAATGCTAATGTATCTTGAGTATGGGAGTCCGTAAATAAGAAACGATGTTTAGTTTTTGTTAACTTTAAATATGAAAAGGCCGATTCACATAAGTATGTGGATCCAAAACAAGAATAGATGTATTCGCTACATTTGGTGATATTGGGATACTTTTCTTGATTGACGTGTTTCCAAAAATCTTTTTCAAGTTCTCTGGCTTGTAAAATTAAATCAGTTTGTAGAGTTTTAGAATCATTTTCTAATTAGCTAATAGTTTATTAGGTGCCTTATTAGGAGTTGGATATTACGGCCCTAAATAAAATTTAATTGCTAGGTACAGCCAGACACAAATAGAGTGGCCTCTATAATAGGCAACTTAGTATACACAAAAATTATGTTGAATGTGGTTAAACTTTTGCGTCTGCCCGTTTTAGCATCTTTCAATACCAGAACAACGTCGCCCATAGAATGTTTAAAATGTAAGCGCAAATGAAAAATGCCAAAACGGGCAAAGGCATTAGTTTAACTACATTTAACATAATTTTTGTGTATACTAAGTTGCCTATTATAGAGGCCACACTATTCGTGTCTGGCTGTATAATTCTAATTCAGCAATTGACGCTCTTTAAAATAGATTAAGTAATTGTTAGATTAGAAACTTTTTAAGGAAATTGTGTTTTAACATGTTAGGGAATATGACAACTTACTTTTATAATAACACTTTCATTTAAGAATTGAAGTATTTTTAAATACACAAGTAAACAAGTAAAATACTAACGCTTGCTTAAAATATTCCCAAATTCAGCGCCGGGGAATCACACGATAAACGCCGGGGAATCCCACGAGCACACGTTTGCACGCTTACTAAAATATTTATAGTTCCAATCATCTAAAAAATAATTTATTTCTTAGATAAAACTTTTTTTGATTGATTATTTTATAAAAAACCTCACAAATCAAAAAATAAAATTATACAAATTATTTAATAATTTTTTTTCGCTCTTTTTAGTTTTGTCTTTTGTCAGCTATGATCGACCAAAAATTGCTTCGCGATCGACCGGTCGATCGCGATCGACCTGTTGGCCATCCCTGGCTTAGACGTTCTTATATCTGCTTTATATGAGAGTGGTGCAAACAAAATGCTTTTTGTTGCTTTTTGAGCTATGATTTTATTTATAACAAATCGCTTTCGGTTTGTTGCTGGTCCTCTATTCTATTGTATCCTGCCTTTGTTTTTCTGACAGTGTTTATTTTAATACCCATCTCGGTAACGTCCACATTCTTTTTTTATATTATTGGCCACGTCAGCAAAGGATTTGCCTTTGGTGAGTTTTACGGTCAATATCTCCTTTTGTTTGATTTTTTGCTTTGTTTTTGCCATTCTATCTCGTCCGCCATGTCTTTACTTTCTGCAGCTGGTTCTAAATTGGCTGTCTTTTCTAGTGCGGGTTTCTTCGCCTTTCTATAGATTGTTATCTCAGTATTGTTGTCTTTAAATATGTACTCAAGCATACTCCTATATATATATATATATATATATATATATATACATGGGCATTACTTTTTTGATTCTTCTCTGAGTTTAGTCAGTTTTCTGTATAGCATATCAGGTATTTCTGTGACCTCCAGAGCTGTATTACTGCCTTGTTGAAGCTGCTGTACGTCTTTTACTCCTCTATTCTTTGCTGCGCTTGCCAGTTTTGAAAATTGCTCCATTGTTCACCTTTTGAAAACCTCTGCCTATAGTATGGGATGGGGTATTCAGAAACTTTGGTTTTAGCGGATTGTCTTGTCTGACTACGATTTTCAGCATCTGTTTGCTATGCCATTGTATCTTTTGGATTTATAGAAATCCCTCCAACGAGGGTTTCTGCTTTAGTTGTTTGACTTTCCTTCTCATTTTGTTTTCCAAATCTATCTTGATAGTAGAGGCTATCTCATTCCTAAGTTGCTGTGTTTTGTTATTGGCCGTGTTTACCTGCTTTCTCAGATTTGCTGTTGATTGATTTAAGTGCCACTGTTATTTTCTCAACAAAAGTTAACGCTTCTACTTTCTTCGTCTTGTTAGCCACATTTTCTAGAGCTAATAATACTTGCTTCATCTTTTTCTTTGTGTTGATATTAGCCTCCATATCTAGAGGCATGTCACTATATATACACTACTTTAGAGTTTGCCTTCAACAAAATATTACTTGCACAAACTTCAAGTCAGTTTGCCTTTGACGTTCGTCACTGTTTATAATTCATTGCTTTGTGATTTACAAATGTGTCATGCACTAAACTTAAATAAAATTTCTTATTTTTCTCATATGTGGTATTATTAGTTAAAATTTTAGTTTATAGAATGAAGCGTCTGGTTTTACTGCTGCTGCAAATTTGTAGCGTTTTTTCCAGTCAACTATTGGTAAATTTATTGTAATGTTGTAATAACAATTACTAAATTTATATTTTTCAGAACACAAATCAACTGAGTAAATGTATTGAAAGTATTTTGGATATTTACCCATTTATAAATTTGCATATAACATTTGATTTATTCCGACGTTCCAATATTTCTTTGTACGATACACCTGTTCGCAATAAACTAAGAACAGTTATGATAACCAAATATGTTTTTGGTTTGAAATCATATGAAATTCATAATTATTATCATACTGCTCAGATGCCAACTGTTGGTGGGCTCCATTTGTTTGTAATAACTCTAGGCCGAGTTAACAATATATTTAATATGCTAGAAGGATTGAATAACTTTTATAATAAAGATATTGATACAGCAAATATATTGATAATGAATTTATATGGTTTTATTGGCAATATTCACTTTTGCAATAACAAAATATTTGCCATTAGTCATTGTTCTAAATTAAATTTAAAAAGAATAAAGTATGAGTTTGAAAATGCTCCTAAAAACTTTCAACAGTGTGCTATAACTAATAAATGGAATGAGTTTAAAGGGATTCCGTTTGCTATAACTGCAAATAGGTTTTCACATCCTGTGGAAAAACAAATATTACTAGAAGTAGCAAACAAACTAAATTTTACTACTTATTTTAATGAAAGTGGAAAAATTATTTTTTATGATCTTGAAACTAAAATTGCAAAACCTACTTATCCATATTATATAAGCAAATATGTTATCACAGTACCATTCGCTAAGCGTTTAACAAATCAATATGCATTAATTGGTGTTTTTGATTTAAACTTTTGGCTTTTACTATTTGTAACCTTTATCACTTATTTTGCAGTATATTACTTACTTACCATCAAAACCAACACAACAGCTCGTAATGAATTTTCCGATGTTCTTTTACAAATATTCGCAGTACTATTTACACAAGGTGTTACATTTCCGAAGAAATACGTAATGAAATATTTATTATTTACATGGGTATTCTTTTCTTTAATAGTATTAAACGCATACACCGGCTTGTCATTTGAACAAAAGTTTGATTTGTTGTACGAAAAACAGATAAGTACTTTGGAAGAAGTTCGCAATGCTAATATAAATGTCTGTGTAGATACATCTATTCCTGTCCAGCATATGGGTAATACACTTAAACGAGCATTTACTATGTTTGCATGTGAGGTTAAAAAAAACTATGTTAAAGAAGCTATGATTATTTTATCAGGATCATACTATACAAAAGATTCATATCAAATTCCCGTGCATATAGGATTAGTATCTCTTTATATTGAAGTTGGGCATCCAGTTTATACAGAATTTAATAAACTACTACAAAGATTTGTTGAAGTTGGAATAATACAAAAATGGACAAAAGATGCAATGTTAACATACAACCAAACTAATTATGAAGACGATATTGCTGTACCACTAACTTCAGAACACCTTTTTCTTATATTTATGCTACATTTTGTTTTATTATTTATTGCAACAATTACGTTTATTTGTGAGTGTATTATGCAAAAGTTTTATAAAAGCTACAATTAATATTGACATTATCTACTTTTTTTCAGCAAAATGTTGCAATTATGTTTGTAAGTTGTAATGAAAATCAAAATGTAGTATTGTTGAAATAATAAAGTAATTAAATAATTTTTGTTAATTTAATATTTAATCAACGATCCAAATCCAAACCCAAACTTTTTAACAATTTTAGAATCACGTATTGTTCACAAGACATCCGATGCAAAAAATCAATACGCTTAATTTAATCTTTCTTTATTATACGTTTATATTTTGGGGATCGAACCGCGGTTTGCATGCCACGCTAACGCTCTATAACTATAATACTATAACTTTATATCCTCAATTTGGCATAATCATAATTTAATCTGGAACCACAAAAAACAACTCAGAAAAGTTCTACAAGGTTAAGAGGATTAGGAAACCCTAGTTCTGCATCTAACAACTGACGATCTATTATAAAGTTCAACATTTTTGATGGTACACGTACTCAGAACTTTTTGACCCACAAGCGCTGATTGTGTTGTTTACAGTAACTTAAATCATCTCGACCAAAAAATGAAATCGTAATATTTTTTGTGCAATTATGTTTTACAACTTTTAACATGGATGTTTATTAAACAACGGATTTTGTAAAGGTTGTCCAAAATAGGTTGTTGTTCAGGAAAACATTGATGCTGAATGCAATATTGTCATGTGACTTGTTGTGAGATTAAAGCACTTTTTAGGCATTGTTGGGATCAGCATACATTCAATATTGCATAGATGTTTATTTGCGTTAGATCCCACATAATTTGATAAGCACTCAACAAAAGTGCTTCAAAACGTAGCTATAATATCATGACAAGCCATAAAATAATCAGCAGTCAATTATGTGGATGAGCTAAGTCCAACAAAAGTTATTTGCGCACAAAGCATTTAGTTTCCTGTTTTTTTTTTTTTTTTTTTTTTAACTGAAAATGTTGCAACCGTACCATTAGTGGTCAACTTTAAACGGTATCCAACCATTTGTTTGAAAGAAATCTTTGTAGAAATAAGGAAAACCAACTGCTAAAGACGGACCATTCTCTCCCGTGATCATTTGAGCTTGCATGCATCGACTCGAACAAGTGACTGTTTTAGCATTTAAAACATCAAATATAAATTACAAGAGCAACAATTTTTGACACCTGAAGAAGCAGTTGATTTGTTTAAAATGCAGTATTGTTCATGCAAATTTGTGTTGAGGAAGCTAGCTATTAATTCAATACATGTTCAAACAAGGTCTAGCATAGCTGTTTTTTAAATTTAAAACGTTATGTTTTGCGGAGAAACAGATACAGAAGAGAATAAAAAAAAGAAAAATTTGCAGGTTTGGAGTCCGATACGTCATGTATTGATATCTTTGTTTCGAATTTGTGTTCTGCATTGACAGCTGCGCTCCAGACAGAATCGACATTGTCAACACCTTATGGATAGAGGACAAAGAGATCCAGATCACTTCCCGTGACTATGGAGGCATTGTAAGTTACGAAGACGACGGTATTATTGCCATTAGACACCGGTGTCGCAAACAACTACGGGTCGAGAACCATGTTGACCACAGCTTGACTGTGAACCAAGTCAATCCTGCAAAATGTAAAGCTCACCCACAAAACAATCGTGGAGAACCCCATCTTGGAGAAACAAGCAGTCCCGGCTAAGGCCTATGTAGAGCATAAACCACAAATCTCTTACCTACTCCTGCATCCATCCATGAGGCCCTCTTTCCAAACATAACCAGCAAGATCTGCCGCCAGATGGGCTGGTTCTACGACAGCATGGTGATGACGGACATTAAAAATAGACATTAACCCCGAAATAATTTGTTACAGGCTAAAATTTTTGCACGTACCTTAGTATTGCGGCTCTCAATAATATGTGAGAGTTCCCCATTGATGTGGCTGCCGCGACCTGAGTTTTTGCGAGGTCAAAGGTCGCAAAAAACAGTTTTTTGCAAATATCTGAAGAACGATGAGATTTATCGGAAAAATATAGAAAGCTAATTTGTAGCTGAGGCAATTACCTATAAAAAGTTATCTAGAAGTTTTTTTGTACGGGCAACCGAAGACGAGATAGGGCGTCCCAAAGAACAAAGAACGTAGAATAATTACTTCACACCGGCGAATATGGACAGATCTTAGGATATGATAATGGATAATTAATTTTTATTCAATTGGTACTTTGATGGGTTTTTTTTAATTACAGAAGCATATGTTTTTACAGTAAGGCTTTTTCAAATAAGGAAAGACGATGGATCTATGTCTTCATGGATATCCTCTTTATCGATGTCTACTTGTACTGCGTTCAAACAAGTTTGGCCATGACATTGGCTGCAAGCAATCGAACAGTTCAAACCTGCTTTTCGGCATCCACAAGTTGAACCACAGCCTTTTTTGCAGTTACAGAATACCGCATTGAGTTAAACATCAGGAGCGGGTTGAAGCAGCGTTGTAATTGGCTCCAAGACATTACTTTGTAAAATCTATCTTCAGTTCTCAGGTTCGATTCCCTTATTTCCGAGCCATACCTGAACTTGGTAACATGTTCGATAGAAATGCTGCTGAGCAGCAGCAGAGGTTGGAGGAAGCGCCGACAATTGCACAGCAGCATTCAGTTTCGTATATTGTGCGAATTTTAAATATCGTAATTCATCGATGGATTTTTGTTTTTTGTTGCTTTGTAAACTTGCAATATAAAACGTAGGCCATTCTCAAAAATAATATTGCGAGAACTGTCAGCTCTTGTAAAAGCTTCAGCACAGCTCATCATATCTTTATTCTTTTCAAACTGTTTCAATATATTCAATTTGCCTTTGCGAAATAGAGCAGAAGTCGTATCACAGCTAGTAATTGCGTGGAGAAATAAAATGTGGCTCTGACATTTAGGATACGATGCTAAGGCTTCTGAAAATATAATTTTTTGCCGTGAGAAGCTCGTGCGATCAAAATAGCCATCAAGTCTACATCCTCGCCAACAACTACACTAGTACTTTTTTCCGACTGTTCTATCGCGGTTTCGATGATCAGAACATCAGCATCATTTTTTGCCTGCTTCACAATGATGTTAGCAGCTTGAAATCTTTCAGACAACATCGAAATGAATCAACTTTTGTTGTTTTTATTGGCAAGAAATTGTTGTTGGCTCGTTGATACTGTCATTGATGCTTCGAAGAGAATATCTGCGGATGATGAAACTGTGGCACAACGACGACGCTGCTCTGAAGCTTTGATATTATTCCCATAATCATTATAACCGTCGAATACAATTAAAACGTCTTGGCCTAAAAACTTTTGTATATAAGCTATGTAGCTATCAAAAATAGTGTCGAATGTGCTGCCTCGACTCCATACAACACGATGCAGTAGATATCTTCCATCGACAACATATTTCACATTTGTGTAATCAATGTCATCGTCTGGCTTTAGTAAGTCATACAAAGAAGATTTTTTTATTTTTGCGCATCCCATTCTCATCGAAAAGTGCTAGCGGGTATAGAGCTAACTCGTACTCGAAGTATTGTTGGAGATTATCTTCAAACTGTTTGCTTATACTAATTCGCTAAAACAGCAATAATGGATCAATGGCAACCTTTTCCCCATGCACTTTAACTGAGTTGTTCACTGTCAAAAGTGAGGCTACTTTGTTGGCTCTTTTCAACTCAATATTGTCGAATGTCAAGTTGGCCATGCTTGCCACAGAAAGTAGACCTATTTCCCGAGCCTGGTGGCAATTGATTTTCTCATCATGGTTCCACTTGATATTGACATAATGTAGGGAAGCTGAGGGAAAGGATCGCAGCATGAAAACCATTCTAGGACTTTTGCAACATCAGTAGATTCTCGAGCTACTCGTGAATCTCTAGCATCAACATGTTGATCGGTCGTATCCAATTTAATGTAACAAAGGTCTTCTAATTCTTCGCACACTGTATTCATGGCATGCATGCCATACACCCATTTACTTAGCACACTTTCTTGAGTACTCTTTCTTCTAGCCACACCCCCATCCGTTAGATCGTTTGACGGTAAAAAATCCCATCTTAAAGCTCTCCAGAACATTTTTTGTTCTAGAATCTCCAATTAGCATCATATCTTGAAGATGTAAATGGGCTAATTTTGCATAATTAAGATGTCCTGCAGCATGAAAGTATGGTAAGATCTCCTTAATACAACTCAAATGACCATACCAGTCTCCCATTCGCTAAGCTCTGATGAACTCCTTAGCAATAGATATCATTTGGAAATACTGTACCCACAGCTTTGCAGTTGGATCACGATCTTCATATTCTTGAAGCTTTTCATTCAACTTGCGGGCGGAGTACATTCTCGGCTTTTTCATCACCATTATCAATATCATCATATGATAGGGTACCATTAATTACGTTTTCAATCGTGGTTTGAAGAATATCATCAGTCTCCTCATCGACGTTGATTTCTTTTAGCATGATTTTGGCAAAAGCAAGATGTAACAGAGTATGACCTCTGACTGCTCTGGCGTAGGCATGACCGTTCAGCATTTTATCTACAGAATTGGGTGCGTAAATGACTGACAAAATTTTGTTGTCCACTGCCTTGCATTATGAAGCCAACAGCTCTATGGTAAGACATTAATAAATGAAATGCTCCAAGTATGACAATAACTTTTGATAATTCTGAGTTTGGAGGTGCTGCAGCAACAATTTCTCTGGCTTTGGCGAACAAGTGTTGATCTAAAGTTATAATGCGTATACTGTGTCCTTGACTTTTGGCTTTTTCTATGGCACACAACAAAGTCGTATAAACTGTACTGTTATTACTAGTTGGATGATTAATAAATGGCAAAAATAGGACTCGAGACATTTCGAACTGGAAATTTTTTTTATTCAAGTGTTCTATATATCCGTTCCATCCTGGGAGTTTCGGTATATCGCAGAATTTACCATGCATCCACAATGCATCTATTGTTTTAAGGTATGACACATTAGTCGTCTCTTCATATTGAAGCTCTTTGGCACTAATTGTGCTCATTTCTACTAGACCAGTATTTTCATAGATTTGTAATGGCACTGCAGCTTTACATACAAAATGCTGGTAAGATGCACACAAACCAAAGGATGATAAAATATCGATGAGACGTCTGGAGCCGAATCTTCTATGAAAAAATATAGCGAGCCCAACTTGCAGCCGTGAATTAAATGACTTAGGGCGAACAGCCGACATAATAGCATGACTGACGGCTGTACATGCTAGCGTCAAACGTTCAAGGTCGCATTGCTTATTTTTTAAATATAATTTCTCTAAAAAATAAGTCAAAGAACGTGGAATTTGCTCGTTAATATTTTAGAACATTTAACTTGGAGGAGGATAACATTGATTATCAAGTACTACAGATGTTATATCTTCATGAATAATTGCAGCTGCTGCTTTGACTAATCTTAAACGTTCTTCAGCTTCATTTTGTTTTTGTATATTGTGCCAGGACCTGTTCATAATATCGTGTTGTTTATCAATCAAACAAATAATAGACATATATCCCGCCTTCTCTGAAATAATTGTGCGAGGTCCATATCTTTCTCTCAGCTTACTTTTAATCTTTCGATCCGTTGGAAGCTTTACCTGGCAAGCATTTTTCAACTCATTAAAGGTGAATTGACAATCGTCATTATTTTCAATATAGGAGAATTTATTTTTCATGGCAACCATAATATTCTCGTCTTCCGGACGACCTCTCTTTCCTTCCGTAGAGGGCCTCATAAAATAAATCCAACACTTCGTGTGATATCTGGCTCTCACGGCAACCAAATCCTCAAGAAATTCTAGGCGGTTAGTAACAGCCTTTGCTAGATCATCACCACGTTTTTTAGCAAAGTCCAGTATGCAAGTCCGAAAGGAAGATGTCGTTACATGACGTCTCTGACGACGAAGCTCAATCTTTTTCTTCTTTTCATTCTCCTCTGTAGCTGTTTCTCCGCAAAATATGCACAAATTTTCGAATGAAAAATAGCTATCGCTAGACCTTGTTTAAGCACGAGGTGGACTCATAGATGTGCTCGCTTCTTCAGTATCTCTTTGTCGCTTATATGAAACAATACTGCTCTTGCGAGTATATTCTTTTCAGCACTCACGATGAACAGTCACAGATATACAACATAAAACATAAACTTTTACAAATGCACATTTAACAGTATTCAGAGAAACTATACACCAAATATTATTAAAAAATTTAGTTTTGCAAACAATTTTACATAAAAAATAGTCAGTGTCGTGCTTATCTGGCAAAGAAAAATCCATCTAAAAAAAAAATTTGTTCAAAATTTACTTAAAATTTTTTTTTTTTTTTTTTTTTAAATATTATTTAAAATATATTTTTTTAAGTTTATTTCAGAAGTTTAACAAAGACATTTTTTATCGCTTGAACCAATTTTCGGTTATTTTACTCTTTGTTTGATAGTGCACAAATTTAGACTCGATCTATCGGCGCAAAAATTTAAAAATATCATTATTTTTAGTATTCAAACATAAATCTGCCTGTCGCTTGTTAAAATTTGTTTAAAAAAAGTTTTCAACCACTCCCTAGTGTGTTTATAATATTTTTTATAAATATAAAAAAATAACTAATTTTTAACGCATATTTTGCTTAGAAATTTTGTAATTTTTTTTTTCTAGATGGACTTTTCTATAGACGATGAGTACAACACTGACAATTTTCCATAAAAAATTGTCCCCAGAATTCGAATTTTTAATAATATTTGATGTATTGTTCCTCTGAGCGCGGCTAAACGTGCATTTGTAAGAGTTTATGTTGAAGAATAGGCCTACTTTGCAGACGTTTTGAGTTTTAGACGCATAAAACCCAAATACACAGAACAAATTTATATTTTTCAATTAATTTACATCAAAATACGTCAACTATGGCGGTTAAATATTTTTTTTTAAAATGCTCCTTTTTGCACAGCCCACTAAGAACAAAAACATGGTTTTATAGCTTTTGCGGCTTATAGACAAGGTATAGACTAGAAATGGTGCCAGATTTGGAATCTACAAAAAATTTCTGGTTGATTTCATTACTAAATTTATTTCTTTTGAGTTAAAATTGCGGTTTTTAAACAATAAATGCGATTAAGTTAAAAAAAGACAAAAAAACTTTAAAAAATCGTAGAATTTTTTTTTATGGGTTTCATACTCTCATATATCGATCAAAGGACTACTTAAAAGTTATAGAAATATTTTATTATTATTTTATCTAGACAACTGTCAGATTTGCCACGCTTACTGATGTAATATGCGTTTATATTGTTAACAAACAAAATTTGTTAATATGACAGTTTATATTGTTAGCAAGCAAGAATTGCTAAAACGACAGTTCATATTGTGAGTTAGCAATATGTATCTTGCTTACTTCTAGCAATATTCATAGAGAATAGCCCCGATTACCTGCGATGTCCAGCAAAGCTCAGTTGTAGGGTAATTTTTATTTCTTAATTATATGAATGATTTGCAATCGTCGCTGTATTTTATACAGAGACGATTGCAAATTATTTTTTGAAACCTTAGAATTACTTACTTTGCCTAGCATATAATGTTGAATGTAAGTTTTACACAGCACTTTTTTAATGACTTTGTTTAAATGTATTTATGTATAATATAGGATATAGGATGTTTAATGTCCTTTTTTAATTTGTATGTGTTTGTTTTGCAATATTGCCGTTTTTAATCATTATTTTATTATTGTTTTATAAATTTTTAAAACATTTTTAAGACATTTGTATTCTTTATTTTAAATTAGCACTATTTTATCATTTTAAATGTGTAATATTCTTGTTACTACAAAAGTACCTCTTCATTTACCTGTGATATTTAAAATTTTAACAAACACATCTAGTTTTATTTGTTTTTAAATAATTTTGTTTTGTTTTTTTTTCTGCTTTTAATCTAAACTTATGATGCATTTTTGAAGTAACAGCACCGTTTCAACATATTTAACCACATATGCAATGTGTATGTGTGGTTGCATATAGTGCAACACTGATATGTATAATAAAATAAAATTGCACACACGCGAACTTTGTTTTACTTTATTTCTGTGTAATTTATTGTTCTGTTTTTGTCAATTTATTACATTTATTAAATACGTATAATGGTAATAAATAATGAATATAACTATAAAATTAATCGTGATATTGTATAATTGTGCATACAATTTTCACTGTTTGGCCAAAGTAATTTTATTAATAAATAGGTATTAATATTTTGTATTAATAAAAAATTAAGACTCATACGGATTTAAACATTTTAGCTTAATTTAATGATCTATATATCTTAAAACGTAACAGTTTTTGAGTTTCCGGACCTGAGACATTTAATAACATTAGGTATTATAAAAATGTTAAGACTATATAATGTTTATAAAAGTTCCAAATTATTTTTATAAACTGCATATCTATAAGAATATGTGAACTAAATTTTGACGTAATGTGAACTAAATTTTGACGTAAGCATGAAAATACGCATATTTCTTTTAATCATTTTATGTCTTTGTTGAAAACAGTCCAGTTAAATGCTTAAAAATTGATATCACCTCCAGAAAAATCCAAAAGTTTTGAAACTTTTTACACTGATTTATAGGTACTTACTAAAAGTCCTAACGAATATGACAAGAGCTCTAGCAAGAACTGTAGGTTGGAGGTAAAAGTTGACTATATACATAATGAAAGTTGATCAAATTTGAAATTAAAATGATCATATACATTTTTCGTGTATTCCCAGAGGTTACAAAGTTAGAAGAAAAGAAAAAAAAGAATTTTTGTATTGTTACAAGCCAAGGAGCCGGTCTCTTTTGTCTGATGCAACGCTCTTTTCTCTCTACACATTCCTGTCTCCTTTTGCTTTCCTTCGTTCATTTTAACGGTCCTCCCCCTCTCCCTCAACTACCTTCCCTTCCTTCCACAGAGCGTTTACAAGTTTACGTTTTAGTTTTAGTATCAGTCAAGATTCTCTTTGTTTGTTGTGATTATTATTATAATTTAATAATAATTTATAAAAATAATAATTAGTGTCGGTTAATTTATTATCGTTCACTTACAAGTAGGTATTATTTACACACGTATTATATATATTATATATATATATATATATATATATATATATATATATTATTTTGTTTGTTTGAAATGGCAAAAAAGTGTATTTTATGTGAAAGACTTTTTGGTCCATTTTCTGGTCTAACAAGAATTGGTGAGAAAAGAATGAAATTATTAGTGTTAGCTTGCAAGCAATCTGAGACAAAAGCCTCTTTATCAACAAAATGCAAAGGTGCTCCAAACAAGATTGTCTGTGAAAACATTTGATTTCAAAACAAATTCTTTCTGTGCAAAAAACAACATAAGAAACCTAAGCTTGCAGGGATGCTTACTCTATTGTCGAAATAAGAAAATGATTAATACTGTATTGACAGCTGCAAACAGAAGAAATGATGATTGGGACTTTGTTGCTATTGAAAGAGTGTACCTGGACTGCTATCAACGATTATTTATTTACTTACCTTCAGAAAAGAACAGAAAACAGTATTTAGGGAAGTTCCGACAAATAATACATTCAAAAACAAACTTTCAGACAAATGTAGAGACCGCATTATACTAGCTGTGGGAATTGGATGGAAGAATGCAACCATCTAATTTAATGATGTTGGATTCAGAATCTTGAATTCATGGTACGAAGACAGAAAAGCAAAGAATGACTAAGAATTGTAAGAGCAGCAGCAGAAATAATTAAACAGGATATTCAGAATAATTTGTTTGATACATCTATCTACCCTCTACTCAATAAATTTTTCAAAAAAGCAGCTGCTTGTTTTTCTGGACATTTTGATCAAGAAAAAAGCAGACGTTGTAAACAGAAAGAGAAAATGCGTTTCAATTGCTTTCAGTATTATTTCTGCGATGCGACCAAACTCATTCATATCATCCATATTGAACAGTGTTGATATGTTTGTGTAAAGGAAGTTAGCTAGCAAGCAGTTAGTAAGCTTTTTATCAAATTTAGTGTCTCATGTTACAAATGCAAAACAGATGGAAATGTCTGTAATTCATCACATTTAACCTGAAGCTGATAATTCATTTCTGCAATTTGCCTTTACCAGGCCCCTCGAGTCTTTAACAGATGGATGGCGGCACTGCTGGAATATTATATATTTAAATACAAATTGTAAATATGTAAATAATTATAATAAATAAAATAAAAAAAAAAAAAAAAAAGAATGCGGACTTTAATGTTAGAACACTAAACTCAACACATTTCATGCTATAGGTGGCATTAAATGTGTCCCCTCTCTAAACACAGCTGGAAAAAATTACTATCTGCACAGACAGGTGGAGAACTTGAAGTAATCCTCTTACAAACATACCAAAAAAACACAAGGTGGATTGAATAATGTAACTGTGGAGGATCTGACTGAAACGGTCAAGAAAAGTGATCAGCCAACTTTATATGATTTTTTTTGGCTGGCAGCAAAATGGCTCAATATTAAGTGTATTTCTGAATGGAAAGGCATTATACACTCCATTACAAAAGAACTTGCTAGTGAAAAAAACAAAATCATTCTTATTCCATTTATCAACTTTCCCCCATCAAATGACAATACAATCAGTACTGCACAAAAGCTAGAGAAATAGTTGCGGCAGCTAAAACTAACTCCGTGCTCTCAAAATGTATAGCCAGATTAGGTGATTTCCACCTTATGATGTCCTACATTGGGTTTATCGGATATCTAATGAATGGAAGTGGACTACAGGAATTTATGTGCGCCATTTATGCTCCTATATCTGTTCAAAAAATGCTGCAAGCAAAACCTTTTGCAAGAGCCGTGCTTGAATTGTTGTTAATTCACAGAGCATTAGCAAACATAATATTGCAGCAAATTGACATAAACCAAGTAGAGCATGAACTTATTAATCAGTTCAAGCAAAACTGTTATTTAGTAAGTCTGACAGAAAAGTTCCAGACGCTCAGCAATTTTTTGGGTCCAGTTATTCAATATGATTACTCTGCTG